>OZ020568.1:25736234-26437352 GCA_963971475.1 Chrysops caecutiens | reverse complement strand
GGCTCAGGTCTGAAAGAATCCCCACGCGTTCCTCAGAAGTTAAGCCCATGACGACCTTGCCCAGTCACTCGCTGGAAGAGGCCTTAAGGGACCCAAAAGCGGGTCCGCGTCCTGTAAGCTTGGAGGAGTACCGGGCCAGACAGCAGGGGCAACGACGAGAAACCAAACCTCCGACAAAAGGAATACCGGTGGCAAAGTACAGATCGGGGGTGGAAGCCAGGTTTAGAAGAGAAATTGAGGCAGTCCGACGCCTATTGCTGATTGCCGTGGGCCAAGAAGAGCGACTACGACTAGGACAAGAGATCCAGCGCCTCCAGAACAGCCGAAAGAAATACCGTCAGCAGAAGAAGCGATCGACTAATGAGAATAAACTCCGGCAGAGTTCTCTAGTTTCGAACCATAATTAACGTATAGGTTAAGGATAGTGAAATAAATGCTATTATAGTTATGAGAATTGTATTAGGCATAGAATAAATAAAACAGAATTCGTATTGGAACCACCTTTAGATCTTTTACATCCATTTTGGTAAACAAATGGTTTCGACCCGAAGTGTACTCTCAACGTTCAGACATATGCATGGTTTAGCATCACAAAAGAAAAGGTGCTAAAAGCGTGCATAACATTGACGAAATTGTAAGTACGGAATTTCAGACTGTAAATCCGCTTAGATTTATAGTATGTGAGGAGCAGGACCAATTTATTAAAAAAGTAAATTTTTTATATATGTGTATGTACAAAAGTATTAGGGATCTCACAATCATTATTTTCAATACTACATATTATATCCAACTGAGACATCATATTTCACATTTAATATGTACATTCACCTAGGAATCATTTGAAGAGAGAATAAAAACGGTGCTAAAGAAGTTTTCACTTCAATAAGGATATACAAGTCATATTTGGAGATTTTAAATGTGATCTATGAGCAGTAAGGATTGAGGACCAAATTTGCTGATTATAGAATATTCAAATACTTACAGTGATGATTTTCACGATTTTGAATATTGAACGTTTCATTATGCATACTTGTTACTGTATGTTGCACGTTTAATAATGCCCTTCGGCGTGCACGAAATTCACGTACTCGTTCCGTTGAATTTTTTGGAACATTTTTAGTACTATTTGGTTGGTTTTTCTGCCGAAACTTACGACACTTTTCAGCATTTGTTTTCGGCATCCTTGCAAAATATTTATTTAAATAAGTATTAAATAAATGGTTTTGTTTGTATTAGATTTATCAACGAGATATATTTAGAGATAAAAAATTTTTCACGTGATGTAACTTTTGTATCGAAACTGAAGTGACAAAATCATTTTAAACGTCCCTACCACTTCGTTATAATGATCATTTTGTTCCTTCCCTTATCTCTAGGTCTCATTGCCCTAGAACTCTCCGTCTCATAGTCGACTCAATGTTCCATTTCATAATCTCCTTAGTTTTATCAACAACAGTGTTTTCTTTACTGATGCGGATCAAGTTGCGAACAAAAAACGCTACGAGATGATCCAGTTCAAAAACTAAAACAAATTAAAATTGTAAAGCTAAATTTTCAGTAAGTATGTATAAAACTGATTCCCGTCTCATAGTCGAAATCAATGTTCCATTCCATAATCTTCTTAGTTTTATCAATAACAGTGTTTTCTTTACTGATGCGGATCAAGTTGCGAATAAAAAACGCTACGAGATGATCCAGTTAAAAAACTAAAACAAATTAAAATTGTAAAGCTAAATTTTCAGTAAGTATGTATAAAACTGATTCCATTCTTTCTTTATTTATTAATATAATATGCCTTATTTCTGTTTTTAACAACCCTAAAGAATAACGGAGCGAAATGGAACGAAACGAAACGAAACGATTTTCTTCAATCCACTAGTATCCTACCCTCTCTGTAGTTCCCACGAGTAATATTTTTGCACTAAATTATCTGTCTCCTACTCAAGTGACAGGAGCGCAGAAAATCATGAACATCATAAAAATCAATCCGATCCAATTTTTCATTGCTCCAATTATTCGACCCACGCAACTCGATATTGATTTTTGTCATATTCATTCATGATTTTCTGCGCTCCTATTACTTGAGTTACGCGATTCTGAAGAGAAATATACTATTATTTATGCTTTATATTAAGATAAAAGGATACACTGTATATGTCTATTCTTTCTCATTCTCTCGCAGGTGATGTCTTATAAATGTATATTTTCGTGTCTTATAAGTGTCGGTTTTTCGTTTCATCGAGTTTCAAATCCCAACGGTGCTAAAGAAATTTTCACATCAAAAATCTAAATTTATGCTAGGTCCGATGACAACAATGTAAATTGAAACTCAAACACAGCTGGTTAACTCTTTACTTAAACTTCGATTATTACCATCCAATCCGATCGGCCACATCAACAAAACGCCCACGTTAGCCGTGCAAATTTATTTTCGATGAATTTGTTGAAAAATATTGCCTCCTTCTACTTACAAAACAAGTTAAGGTTTAATGACAGGTAAATTAATTTATCAGATGTTGCGATCCCATGTCACTCTGTACCTAATTTTTTCCAATATCACACACGTAACAGCAGACAAAAGCTGCATGGGCCTTATCCGCCTTTGACCGGCTTTAACATGCAGTGCGCGAGATTTTCTTCTAGTTGATGTTTGATTGTCAAATAGGAAATGAGTGATCACAATAATAGGAAAGGGGGCTGAAGCGAATTTTCGCAGATGGAACATAATGAATATGTACACACAATGCACAATTTTGATGTTCTGAAATTTGCACAAAACAAACACAAACAAAAATAGTTCATATATGTAACATTGGAGTCTACAATTTACTCGCCTGCACGTAAATAGACTCAAAAATTTCTGTTTTTTGTGTAGAAAGCGGAAATTTTTGTGTGTCATAGTATTTTTTATTTATTTTAAGAAAAAAAATACAAATTGAATCTGCAATACATAAAAATTACAAAATTTTTCCGAAAAACGCGAGATTTTGCATTTACGAATTTAAATCTCAATTTTATCATTTATCATAACTTTCGTTTGGACACACCTTTAACAATTCAATTCAGGGAATTGGACACACCTTTAACAATTCAATTCAGTCGGTCATACGTATGAACCCCGTAGGATGCTTCGTTTAGCCGCTAGGAACAAAAAATCGTTAAATATACAAAATCTGAATTTTATCAACTTTCCGATCTTTTGAATGCACACCCTTAAAACCTCAATTTAGAGAAAAATGATGTATGAAGGGAGGGTAGAAAATATCCAAATAGTGAGGGCTGGTGGTACATATGAATCCCCCAGGACGCTTCGTTTAGCCGCTACGGGCAAAAAACGGTTAAAAATTCAAATTTTTACCGCAAAAGTACCGTTAAAACGGTAAGAAAATTGGTCAACTTTGAGTCCCGGAAACCATGATGTCCTCCAATCTGAAATTCAAAAAAAAAATTAACATTTTCCACTTATTTGAACAAATCCACCTGCTACGGGTTGAATGAACCAAAATTGTATTGAATATCCCAAGCACAATTTGTAGAAAACAATTAAAACCGGCTCTACGGAAATACAGACTGTCAAATGATAGAGAATTCCTGAGAGAGAGCTTTTATTCCGATTTCCAAAAGCGAAAATTTACGGTTCGTTCATACGCAAGTGAAGGTTGACGTTTTCTTATTCGAGATGGGCATAAGAAGATCCAAACGTAAATTAATCCCCATTTCCCAATCGAAAACCACATGACATGAAGTCGCATCCATCTCTAGTATGAATTCATGGATGGATTGCATATCGAGAGAAAGTGTACTTTGCTTCTTAAGAAAAATAAATGAAGAGAGATCGTGCAATCAACAAAATGCCGAAATGTTCTCTCGAATACATCTCATACTTAAGAGGGAGTAACCGTTAACGATGCGATATATTAATTGCATGATCTCTCTTAATTTATTGTTCTTAAGCTTAGGAACGAAAGTCGACTTTCTCATGAAATGAAAACCGTGAAAACTTTAAAACTTAAATATTTCCAAAAGTTTAAAACGAATTTTTTAAAACAGTAATCAGTAATTTTAGGACAGTAATCTTCGTGCTAATTTTGATTAATATCGACTAGGTAGCTTCCGAGTTTAGCCGCGACAAACATTTTCAAAAAGATATCATTTTTTATTGTATATATAAGAGTATATTGAAAAAATATCATGGGGGCTCTCAAAAGGTTTACAATGAAGTAAAATATTTTGAAGTATTTTTTTTCAAACTATAATATAAACTCACGGCTTCATGTTCTGAAGATTCAATTTTTATGCTAGATGTTCGGGTAAAATCTGTTAATTCAGCAAAACTTTCTGATAGTAGTTTTGATATTTTCTGATAATAGTTTTCAAACTTATTTCTTAATTATTTATCTCATCTTTCGCTTATGTGCCGATGTTTTGATACAGAAGTGTTGAGTTTTGGGCCATGTTGATCACATAGTTTGAGGGCGTAAAATTTACGCACCCATCCTGGTCTCTTACTGCATGTTTGACATGGAGGACTGCCGAAACGTGCTCATTCGTAAATTTGTTCCGTAGGTCGGATTTCATGTTATTCATTTGAGAGAATATTGTACAATATCATAGACCGTATTGGACATGTGGCTCCAAAGGGTTTCAGTATCGATTGTTGTGCTACCAGAGCTTCCTCCCGATTCTAGATCGTTCACTGCTCTGTCCAATTTAAGCTCCGTGTATTCGGTTTAAATTTTCTGTATGTCAGGCTCATGTACAAAATTGGGAAAGTTTGAGACTAAAAAACCGAATTCTTCGTAAATACCATATTACGGATCAAGAAATTGCATTTGCTCAAATATTTTACTATTAATTAATCCCGATTTTCAAAATAAAATCAAGTTTGTAAACGTTTCAAACGTAATTCTTAATTTAACTCCACTGAACTTTCTCCGTATTGTTGTTTTCATAGAATGGCAAATATCTCCAGTCGTTGCTAACAGTTAACCGTAGGCGAATATAAAGGATCTTATTGGCTTTTTTCACAAAGCTGTTTCATTGCACGATTTAAGGTACTATGTCGTATTAGTCTTAATAGTATTTTTTTGCATTTTGTTAATCTTCTAAATAAGATTTGAATCATTATAATAATTTTAATTGGAATCGTTTCAGACTCTTGCATATCGTTTCATGTCTGTTGTCCTTTGAAATTGGTTGTCGACGGATGTCAAAAAATAAATTCTGATGGATACCTTGCAACTGAAGCGTTCGAGCAATGGGAATTTATATTTTCAAGTAAACTTGGGTCATTTAATTTCAAAAGTAGGCAGTCGATTTTCGACCGCCACGGGCATTTCTAGTTACTATTATGTAATTGTAATAAATTTCTTATTGTTTTATTATTTATTGTATTATCTCTTTATTATTTTTGTTAATTTTTTTTTTGTTTGGGATGTGATCGGCAGTCCCACCGCTGCCACCAATTGTTTTATCTCAACGCTCTTGTTTTTGAGAAAGGAACAGGGAGTGCCATCCACTGTGGAAAGTTCACCTGCACCCGGATCAAATGTAGTATAAAAAAGGAAAAATCTGTGTAATTCCCTCTTGAAATCTCGTTTATTGAAGTATATCCATAACACCTTGTGGCTTGGCTGACTTAATTAATCTATGGACGGGCAGAATGAGATATGTACTCGAGATTCAAAGTTCAATTATCCTCTAAATTTAAAATTCAATCGTTCTTTATATTCAAATTCCGATCGTTCTCGTTGATTTTTCTAAATTTATTTCAACTTTCACTTTCGATACTAAACTTGGTTCTCACTGACACTGACCAACGGTTCCGCAATTTGGTACAAACAAATAACGAAAACGACAGGAAAACAAATAAATATCTTCGAAAGACATTGTCTACGCATCACTACGGGGAAGACGTGTAAAAGACCAACACAACAGATATATAAAAAGACCAGCAACATATTACACTTAATAACAAGGAACTATACAGGCATGTCAAGTGCTCAATTAATATTCATTTAAAGAAAATTCAAGACGGATCCGATCGCAACCCACAAGAGCGGGCTTCTAAGAAACGCAATGCCTACGAACACTGACCTGACAGAACTATACCTCAGACAGAGGACAAAACCTATCCAAGTCCTCCTCAATCCTCCCTAACCAGAAGCATCCCTTTTCATGCCTAGCTCCCCGCCCCTCTTCCCTGTACACTTAGCCCATATAGGGCTATATATATCATGCAAAATAGGCTAAGATATATATAATATATATAATACAATACACTAGTATAATGATATAATATAATACACTAGTTACTAAGGTAAGTTGAGAAAATCAATTTCAGTAATTTCTTAATAAGCTAGGTTTTTTAGAAAGTTTTTTTTTAGCTATAACTAGATAAAAAGTATGAAAGTAGGCACATACAAAGTAACTTAATAATCAGCAAATAGGTACCAAGGTAAAGTAAGGAAATATTATGAGTTAGTAAGTACAATTAAGTGAACTCTAAACTTACCAATTATTCATGTTAGATATAAGCTCCATTTGTAATCGTCATTGAATAAAGCTTTACAAGAAGGGTTGCGTTATACGTGGGAAAACGGTTGAGAAAATCCCGGTCGCATGAGACAGGAAGTGGCGGAAAGATTGAATAAGAAGTTAGAGTCGAAAGAAGGCTCAACATTTGTAGCAAAAAAAATAATCAAACGAAACTGATGGAAGGTGCCAGTGAGGGCTAGAGTAAGCCAGTGGAATAGGAATGCAAGAACTCGGGTTTAAGTAAAGAAGTGCATTGGGATGAAAGAAGTGTTAAGAATAATTTGGAACCGTGGTTAAAAATAATTTGGAGTGAAGAAAGACTGATCATAAAGAAAGACTTCATGTAATGAAAGGAAAGAGAGTTTATAGTAAGCAGAAATGTTGTGAATTGTGATGAAAAAGAAATTGAAAAACTACGAAACTTAAAATTGAAAGGATGAAAAAAGTTTAAGACCATGTGGTTGCCTTACACTTAGCAGTTCAGGCACTTAATTTGAGGACAATGGAAAGCAAAGCAATTGTGCCATGAAGTGATAAATTAGTAACAGCAATTTACTCAATGTTGTTTGGAAGTAGAGCCCCGATACGAAAGATACGTATTTTATTGCGAACGCTAAAGAGACACCACGTTAATTCCGTGAAAATAGAGTGCATTCCATAACACGCGCGGGTCTATAACAACGGCCTTGAAATAAATGATCAAATAATCGCGGGTAAGAAGATTGGGAAGCGAACACGCGAATCGCAAAGAAAGAAACGCGCGGCGGAAACAGCGACGAACACGCGACAAGAGTCGCACGTGAGACTACAAATCCTAAGTTGGGTTCAGCCATCCGGTAAAACCAACAGGAGCGTCAGGAGCAAGCGGTTGACGCACAGCCATGGGAGTTAGTGAGATAAGGAATGGCGTTAAGATGTGCATGCACAATTGTAGAATTAACTAGCTATTAACTAGCTTAACTGTTGATTAGCTAGTAGGGCATAATTAGGTCAGGGTAGGCTATGGAAAATTTGTAATTTTGGAAAACATGTAGCGATGGAAAGTTTATAAGCTTTGGAAAATTGGTAACATACGGGAGTGAGACCTGGCTCCTCACCCAGAAGCACGGAGAAAAACAAGCCAAGTGTCAGCGGGCAATGGAAAGAAGTAAGTTGGCAATTAAACTTAATGATAGAATAAGGAATAAGGAACAAAACCAATGTTACCGACATACTAACTCGAATTGACCAATTGAAATGGCGTTTGACAGATCACATGTTACGATTCAAAGTAGACAAATGGAGTAAGCAGGTATCACTCCGGTATCCAAGAAATGGAAACAGATAACGGGGGCGTCGAACTAGAAGATGGGAAGATGACTTCCGCCTTGCGTTAAGACCTTATTGGACCAGAGTTGCAACAGACAGAATGCAATGGAAGCAGTTGGAGGAGGCCTATGTCAGAAGACAAACCGAACCGAGGGACATTTTACAACATAAATTATGTATATGAATATATTTCACAAAGATTGTCAGTTTGGAATAAGGGGCTATTATTAATTAATTAATCAATTAATTGCCAAGACCAGGCAAATGTTAGGCAACAACATATTCCTTATTTAAACTCGAGTTTAATGTGCAGTCTGCAAAATGTGATTCATAGTGTGAACCCGTACGTCAACAGCTTCAAAGTGGCACTTGGATCCGTCGCAAATGATGAGCACATTAATTACAAATTTGTAAGAACTGCTGATAAAAGGCCAATCGAAACTCCTCCGGGTCGCTATAATGCACCAACCACAAACGAAGTCGCTGTCTTGTTCGACGACCATGAATGTGACCAGAGGGACATTGTGCTACGTACCCGTGATGATCGACTTTAGAGAATCAGTGAAACTCATCGCGTTTATGACTCATTGCAGTATTCTTTAATGTTTTTTCTAGGTGAAGACGGCTACAATTTTGCCGTATATAATGTTGATCCTCGCATGGGTGCTCCGAATTTTAATAAAAAAACTTCTGTTCTTGAAGTTCTTGAAAAATGCAGTTCTACAGTTTCTTAATCCAACAATGCGAGAACGAACCCATCTACTCACATGCACCGTTTTCGGGGCCTCTTGAATAAATTTTGAGTGAGTGTTTATGCAAAAATTGTAATGACCACATATCAATCAGGTCGACGCTATATTAGTACCTCGGAATTAGTGCGGCGAATAATTGGCTTTTCCATCCACGACACCTTCCTATAATGCATTTAGATGTTCATCCGGAAACGAGTATATTTTAATTTTGAAAACGTAAGGGAACGTCTCGAAAATCCTTGCCGTACTACACTCTTGTCATATTTCAGTCTGTGTCAAGAAGACAGTTTTCACGAACGCTTCTATACATTGAAGTACTGTCGTATTACACATTCAATAAGCAAGAAGGAATATTTAATAGACGCCGACGGGTCCAGCCTGTGGAGGGGTTATCAGGTGTCTATCGCGGGCACATACTAGTTGTACACGATTCATCCAAGTAATTTTTTTTTTTTTTTTTTAATAATATTTTTTATTTTCAATTTACGATATTTACAATGAATAAGGTTAGAAATATTTTAACAGCAATAGCCTTAGCCGTCTGCCGGAGTTAGCTCAGTATGCAAAAAATGAGAAAAAAAAGTAAAAAAAAAATAAATGTGGATTAGAGATTACAGAAAGAAGATTAAAGTTTAAAGATTGACAAAACTAAGTATAAACAAGGTATAACATTCAGTATAGGTACAGTGAAGAGAAAAAGAAGGCTTAGTACCTGTAATGAAGGACTCACTCATTTATTGAAATATAATAAAAATAAAATTAAATTGAGATGAATGGACAGATTAGAAGTCGGAAATCCAGTTATAACGGACTCTCCAGGCGTAACGGGCAAACTGAATCAGAGGCCGTAGCGGGCAAACTGAATCAGAGGAAGGACTTCACTTCCTCCCTGGACAGCGTGCTTCTTCCGAGGTGAAGCATGCGAACCTCCGCTAACAAAGGGCAGACTGCCAGGAAGTGGAAGATATCCTCCGGGACACCCCAGCTACACAGGGGGCACAATTCAGTTTCAGAGCTTCTAGTAAGCCAAGGCCTGTGGTTAAGAAACAGTAGCTCGCACCTCAAACGCATCATCCAGCGAGATTCAGTAAAGCTTATTAAGGGATAAATTAGCCGTTACATGGTCTTCGAACTCAACAATTAGAGCTTTGTATAGCAAAAATCTGTCAGACTCGATTGCCCGACTTAAGCATCGATCGTTGTGAGTTTTGTTAGTTGCAGGTATAAGACATGACAACTGACCGGACCAGCTCGATAAGCCCCCTAGCTCGGCGCTAAACATACATTAGTGCTGCTGGCATAGAGTTATCCAATGCTTAAACCAACGGATCTTTTTGGAAACTACCTCCACTGCAACTTTTTTCACCAGTCTATGATCAGGCAAACCAAGTGTTTTAATGCAGTATTTAATATGCAGATGAAGAGCGAACAATTCAAGAGGTTTCAGGCCAGTTTCTATGTACAGCATTTAATTTGGGGAAGAAGAGGGCAGAGAAAATAACTTTTTTATAAAGTACCTCTGGAATTTCTCAAGTGTGGCACACGATTGAAAGACCCAGATTTGAGCTCCATAGCAGACCAGTACCCGCACTGTACCTTCAAAAATCCTATATTTAGCACTTAGCGGCACATTGCTACTGTTCATGAGTGATGACCAGACTCTATTTAAGCCAAGTTTGGCTTGTGCAACTCTGTCCTCAATATGAGTTTCAGGTTCCATTGATCACAGTATAGCTCAAGAATTTTTATATTCCTTCGGAGGGTCAGAGGATTGTCAGATATCAACACAATATCGTCGGCGTACATTAGAGTATTAACTTTCCTGCCACCAATCATTACCCCACCTTCAAGGAGTGGTGGCAGATCGTCAATGAACAAACTGAAAAGAATTGGACTCAAAAGACAACCTTGACGCACTCCAGAAGAAATCTGAAATGACTCCGAGATTTCGTCACAACAGCGGACTAACGAGGCTGCAAAAGAGTAGAGCTTTTTAAGTGTTGCCATAAATTTCGACGATACACCCAGGTTGAACAATTTAAGAAAGAGCGCTGAGTGATCAACAGTGTCGAACGCTGCTTTGAGGTCAATGAAGAAGCAGTATGTCTTCTTTCCCCGCTCAGATAGCCTAATATTAATTAAATTGTTAAGAATGAAGACATTATCCAGAACAGAATAACCTCGGCTGAAGCCAGCTTGGAATTCACTCAGTAGCGCATTTTCCTGCACAAATTGATTGAGTCTCGATAGTAGCAGGGATGTAAAAATTTTCGGCAGTGTATTGAGGCAGGAGATTCCTCTGTAATTACTGACCTCGTTTGCATCACCCTTTTTATATATTGGAAATATTATTGATTCTCCAAAGGACGCAGGAACGGCACCGTGCTCATAGATAGAGTTAAAAAGGCGCAAAAGGCTCTCAATGAATGATTCAGGAGCATATTTGTAGAATTCGTAGGTTATCCGGTCCGGCCCTGGACCTTTGTTGCGCTCAAGGCAAGCCAACGATGACGTGAGTTCCTCTAAAGTGAATCGGGAGTCTAGTATAGAGGAGAGGGTTGATGTCTCGGCATAAGAATAGCAGTACTCCATAGTTGGGTTAAGTAGAGACTTAAAGTGGTTAAGGAGCCTGTCGAGGGATATATCTGGACCTATACTGTATTTTCTTCTGTTGAAGGAGTTTACTAGATTCCAGAACATACGCGAGTCGCTGGCCGCTTGGAATTTTTCAGTGAGTGATGCATAGTACTGCCTCTTTGCTCCTTACAAACGGATACATACTCCTTTTTGGCTTCTAGATACGCTCTTCTGGCAAAATCAGAGTGGGTTTTCCGAAACAAATTCAGACATTTAAAGGATCTGTTCCTCGCACGAAGACAATTGAAATTAAACCAAGGGCTCTTTTTTCGGATCCTAATAAAAGAAGGGGCTGCAAGAACTGGGGACGCTCTGGTAATAATGTCAATCAAAACATTAGCGTAATCCTGGCTATTTTCAGGAAAGCTGTTAATAGAGGAGATGGACGAGTCGAGATTTGAACAGTAACAATCTCTATCTTGGTCGCGCCAGACTAATTGGGGTAACAACGGCAGTGAATCGGCAACCGTAACTCCGGCATCGGCCAGGAGGGAGAGTGTATGTAAGTGGCAAGTGGTCGGAAAAGGATTCAGCAAGGACGGAAAAGTGCTTAACTAGGGGCAAACAATCATAAGACGCACAGCAGAGGTCGATCACTGAACACCACATTGGACCAACAAAGGTAAACTCCCCATCCAAATCCCCCGAGGACCGGCCGTTCAGAATTACAAAATCATTCTCGTTACAAAAGTTAATGAAATTCGAACTTTGGGGACTTAAAACAGTATCCCACGACGATCTGGAGGGATAAACATCAGGATTATTGGAAATCAATTCCTCGTGGAGAGATTGCAAGTTACCCGTTCTCACATTGAAGTCGCCAATCAGTATCAGTCTGTCAGTGGAAATAGTCTCAATCGCTTCGCAGAGTTTGCCAAAGTCAGTATCCCAGTGATTACAATTCAAATAGATAGGTATTAACGCGAGAGGAGATTTATTATCATTGTTGTAAAAATAGATGATTGGATGTCCAGATACGTACGAAGAATGGATGTTCCTGAGCGATTTTTTTTATGCCAATGAGCTTGCCACCACTTGCCCGTCCGACATTAGACCGTCTGACTGCCGACTCCCAAACTAGTCTATACCCAGAAAAAAAATTAACAAAAAAAGAGCATGGAGGACTCATACAAAGGTTTCAACAAAGATGAAGATATCGTACTTACTAACTTAGTTTAGAAAAGAAGAGGAATGATTAACCATTTTGGACTTTAGGCCAGACACATTGTATGATAAAATTGATGTTGAGCCTACATTACCATAAGATTCTGAAAGGCATGTATTTTGGCAGACGGCTAAGTTTTCTCAGAGAACTCGATGTTCGCTGGCCGGACCCCTGCTGCAGGAAGCTAAAGGCTCTTGAGTGCCTCTTGCAAAGTAATCCTTGAGTAGAGAATCTGACCTTATCGCTGATATGAAGTCAAGTAGATTTACTTTGACAGGACTGGCCAGCTTCTCCTCTCCATTCTTCCCAGAGTACAATAAGCCCTCAGCATCGGACCAGAAGAACTTCAGCCCATCTCCCAGCAAGTGATTAGCGCGAAGCCGCACAATGACGTCCTTGTTCACTCTAGCAATTTCCTTTCTAATTAATATAAGTTTAGACCTCTTTAATCTAGTGACCTCCAGGAGGTCTTGATGAATAACAAATCCAGTCCCCTTCAGGCGTTTCGAGCTGGAGAGAATTTTTGTCCTGGTGACACCATTAAAGGTCTCTTGGAGGCGTTCGTGGCTCCCAAAGGGAAAACACTTAGATCGTTAGAAGAAACGTCAACTTTTAACTGGTCCTGACAAAAATTTGATATGGTGGACTTAAGATCCACTGAGGAGGAGTGGTCCAGTCCTCTAAATATTAAGTTGTTCCGCCGAGCAGCCATCTTCAGTTCCTCTAATCTTGACTCGGCCTTAGAATTTAAAGATTTGAGGTTTTCTATTTCGGTTTTGAGGGACGCATTTTCCAGTTTGACGGAGGCAACGTCTGATCTGAGAGAATCGATGTCTTTCTTGGTCGCCAGAAGCGCCAATTTTTCGTCGAATAAACCGGACACAACAGACTTTATCACCGCCGCAAATTGAGGAGAGTTAAAGTCCGCCATGTTCTCCTCTGAGTTCGATTTTTTGGAGACTTTATTGGGTTCACCAGGAGAGTCTTTCGGACGCTTATAATGAGATGATTTGCTCGACATGTGCTGGTAACCGGCGAGCAGAGGTATCAGTTGATGTTGTTTTGATATTATGACGACGCAATGGCAAATTAATCCAACACTTGACGACGGGTAAATGTGATCTTACGGTTGTCAAGTTTAAATTTTTGGAAAAATTTCTTCGTTGAAAGTTTTTGAGAGTCACTTTCCTTCGTCGATTTTTCACCCAAAAAAGAACTTAATGAACGCTTTGTGTCTATTTTTTCTATTTTTGAGTGCCCAAATACGAAATTTTCCTTTCCTCACAACCGTAGGTGTTCATCACGATATAGATGTTTAATTATTTGTTCAATATTTTATATTTTTGTTGCTATTTGTATACTATTTTTAGCACAAATTTCATATTAAATCAAGTTAGCTAAACTACAAGCTCATCATAGTTCATATATATAGATGTCATATAGTATATATAAATATTGTTCAATAATTTTGCAACTCACAGTATATACCGTTGCAATTGGAGTGTTTCGACCACGAAATATTTTTGCATTTTTTTGTTACTAGAGACGCGGAGAGAGTAAAGCTCTAACAAAATGGATGATGTTTCTTTTGGTTTGGTTTGATTGCATTTTTTAATCAATTTCGTTTATCTCACTTAGATCACCATGTTTTCCATAGAAATTATTTTTATTTTTATTACAGATTTCAAAATTTTAAAAATATAATCACTTTCCTCTACGCACTTTGGTACACGCGAGATGAATTTGATAAACAGTTACTTTTCAATTGAAAAATTTATTTTAATCCTTTGTCTGTTTAGAGAAAGTCCACTATTAACAGATAACATAATTTCAACCAATAAATGGTTCACTATACTTGATAATTGTTTAAATCAGCGTTTCTTGATCACTTCATAAATTAATTTTAACTCCACAGGCATGACTGCCTTGGTTTCTTGTTCACTTCATAAATTAACTCCTCAGGCAGGACTACACTCGTCGACGGTCCGAACTGAACTCCAGTGATTGCTATTACTTTCGCCTTTTACTGCACACAGTTCGCGGAGTCACTTCAATCACATATTTGAAGACTGTTGATGGCGGCCAGCATTCAACCTTTCACGGAGCTTGCCGTTCGTTGAGTCTGCTAGATGACGAAGGAAAGTGGATCGAAACTATTTAAGAGGCAATAGCCAGTTAAACTCCCAGTCGAGTTATGATAGTGTTCTGCGGACATTCCCATGCTATGCACTTTCTCACTATGTATGGGAGATATATCTGCGGCATCTGTTAGAAATTGTTTTTTGCAGCTAAGCACGCTGATAGAAATGTTGTGGAGCATCTCACTATGTTTAAGATACCCTTGGACCTGGATATAAACGAAACCCCAGTTTGTGCGGTATCGCGAAGCAGTTACAAGGCGAAGATTCTTGCTGAGTGCAGCCTAGTTGTTTGGGCGAAGATTCTTGCTGAGTGCAACCTAGTTGTTTGGGACGAGTGTACGATAGACCACAAGATGGACATGGAAGCAGTAAATCGCACTCTGCATGAAATCCGGCAAAACGATCACATTATGGGAGCGGTAACTGTTTATTTTGTGGGGATTTCAGTCAGACTCTACCCGTTATGACCCGAGGATCTAGAGCTGATGAGGCGAAAGCATGTCTCAAATATTCCGTGCTCTGGCCCCGGGTACAGAAATTGATGAATCGCACCACCCATTATTGTCGTTAAGAAGTCATTCAGGGTTTTCACTTGATATCATCATACTTTCGTATACATCCTGTTTCCTCCCATCATTGACTTCTTTGATGATTACGTAGTTGATGCTACTTGCATGTCCCTCCTTCACCATATGTATAGCAACTCTGGAACGTGGGGTCTCACGTGCCGTATTTCCTTTCCGTTTTTCTGCTCTTTCAGCGTCATTTTGGTGTTCCGCAAATCTTGTTATAATTAACCTCTTCATCAGGCCGCTGAATCTCCTATCGCAATGTGGACACGTTATTTTGACGTGAAAACGTCTTTCTTCTCGTTGAGTGTTTCTACATTGGTAGCCAGTTTAACATTCTTGTGTTACAGAACACCGTCATTTTTCAATTGCTAATAATAACGACGATTGAGGTTACAGTGGATGGAACAAATTTGTACGTATTTATTGTGTGGCGCTTGTTTTGCCAGTGAAGTCATCGAGGTAGTGGAAACGCTTACGCGTTACTGCTGTTTTAGGCGTTGCGTAAAACGATTTTTGAGTGTAGCGCGAGAACGCGTTTAGCTAGGACGTAGATTCAAGTATCAATGAAAAAAGCATGAAAAGAGCTACCAGGACTTAAAGCTAAACAGTAAATATATTTTCCGAAATATAAGCAAAAACCGGTATGAATTTGAAAATGGGAAAAAAAATGGATGATAGCATCACATATGAGTCGTATATATGCACCGAATTGTAAAAAACTCAAATCGGAGAAAACCCGCATCAAAACGAATATTAAAAACCAAAAATGTCTAGAGCCCAGCAAATGTGAGAGTAATGGCGGCATCGAGGAAGAAATAAGAAAACGGCGCAAAACAATGAACTTGTGATTTATCTATTCTGTTACTGTTATACTCTCTATAATCCTTGTCATTAATAGCCTGAAAATTAAAGCACAAATCAGTACGAATATTCTCTTGTAATTTTTTTTAATGTAAAAGCTTTTTTTCTCTTTGTAAGTACAACGATAGCCAGTCAAACTTTCTTGCGGTGCAATATACCGTCAGAATTAAATCGCTAATAGTTACAAGGCTATGCGATAAGAACTGTTGAGGTCACAATGGATAGAGCATACCTGCACATGCTTATCGTGCAGTATCTTTTTTGCGCGTGAGGTCATCGGATTAGTGCATCGTAGGTACGCCTGACTGTTGTTAATAAGCGTTGTGTAAAATTATAAATCAGTGGTGCGTGTGAACGCGATCAGGTACGTCGTTCGTGATGTCATTGTAATGAGTTTGAGAAGTGTTCAATCACGGGCATAGTCACGCTGTGATTGAATCGAGAAAACCAGGTACCCTGTTGTTGAGTTGAGTCTATGTGTTCAGCTCAACAACAGACAATATCATCCCGCTATCCTTACGGGACTTAGGGGCGTTGAGACGATTCGCATGCATCGAATTATCTCGATGACGCACAGTGTGTTGAATTTCGGCCACGAGCTTAAAACTCTTTTGCAACAGAACGTGAAGACATAATCGAGGAGAGCAGCTTCAAACATCAATTTAAACAGAGGATAAATGACATAGTATGTAATATTAAATCAATGTTAGTTCGAACCTAGAAATTGCTAATATTTCATATCATAAAGTAGATTAAAGAAGTGTATTAAATTCAAAACAAAACAAGTGAGTTAATTTTTCTCAGAGACCTTAACGATCAATTCTACACCTGAAAGGTGATATTTTCTCGAAAATGTGTTAAAGAACTTTTAACATGTAATTATTTAATGTACATAAACATAAATCGAGTTAAAAAATAGTTGAAGCTTGAAAGTATTATTAAGCCGTAGCAAGAGATCAGAGTAAAAACAGTTCTTTTTTTTTTATGTGAACATAATATTAGTCAAAACCTATTTATGTGAACGTGTATATATGAATGAAAAAAAAACATATATAATAAAGTTTTGTTCGTTTGCCTTACATAATGCATTTCTTTACTTGAATAAAAATCAGTATTTGTAATATGAAATAAGATTAACAAAATCGACACATTTTCAATCAAGAAGAACTACCAGGACGTAAAGTGAAACAATAAAAATATACGCCAAAATGTAAGTGAAAATGGGTATTGAATAGAAAAAAACTTCGAGACATCGTCTAATATGAGTCGTCAATATGCGCTGAATTAAATAAAACTCAAATCAAAGGTAGCTTGCATCAACGAATTTAAAGAAACCTAAAATGTCCAGTGCCGAGTAAATGTTACAGCAACGCAGCATCAAAGGCGAAATGAAAAAAGTCGCAAAGAATAAACTTCTGATTCATCTTCTGTATCACCGTACCACTCTATATAATCATTATATAAGAGGTATTCATTTATGTAAATACTAATACGAAACACTAATTGTAATTTTCTCCCGAAGTATTCACGTAAGGTTTCAAGTAAGGTGACACTGAGATATATTGAGGCAATTCTTATGACAACAACTTCACATTTGAGGGGAATTGAGTGAACATAGAAAGTGAGGAGTTTCGCTTGACAGAAGTGTTGAATGGTGTCTGAAGATAAGAAATCATAAATAGTAGGTGGTTAGTTCTCATCTCGTACCAATGTTCCCGTTTGAATAGATCAGCAACGAGTCCGATTGAGAAAAGAAATTTTATACTTAATAATAAAAATATAATATACATATATACTTATAATAAAATCTTCAAAAGCAAATGGTGAATCTTGTTTAGATTACCTACCGATAGAATTTCTTACCAAGAAAAAAAAATTAAACATTAAATAACATAAGTAGACAGTAAGTAACAAGCAACCGACAGTTTATGAAAATATAAAGAGTCCTTGGTTTTGACAAAAGTCGATTCGCGATGGAAAACCATCGCTTACGATATATTATTGAGCAACAATAAACTCAGATTCTCGCACTTCACGTGAGAATAAAAGACCTGCAATCCGCTTAACAACAACAACAGCAACCGCAAGCAGAGCAGCAACATTCAGTTTTGCAAGCACAAAGGTTATCGCTTTGCCCAATGTTTTAACTACCCTCGATGAACGGTCGTGACGAGTAAACGGTGCGACAATTAACCAATTCTGTAGAAAGGGCACATGAATTATGCCAAAACAACCCCGATCTTCCGAGTTACGGTGTGGGAATCATTATAGATTACAAAATCCAAGGAGAAGCAAAAAAAAAACGCATTCAACCGCCTCGCAAGGAATCTTCCCAACCAATGAGTCAGTTTCAAATATGAATTAAGACTACATTTCCGGCCCAGACAAGACTATGTTGACCTCCTCGACAGATGGAGATTCCTCAGAGTAAACAATTTAGGAGATTTATTTAATAATATAACAGACATAAATTATAAACTTGATGAATTAAACCAGTTTGATGATTGTAAGCCAGAAACATACCACCCATCTAATAACGATAGGTACCTTTGTAGACATATTAAGCAGTAAAATACATGATCTGTTGCGAGGTTGTATCCCTGAAAACGCAACAGTTATTGAAATTTACATAAGGTTCGATAAACTTACACTATTATATATTGAATATGCAGTCGATTTTCGTAGTCGAAGGAATAATGACAATAAATTTAAATTTGAAAATCAGATACTTAGTAAATATGGTTGGGTTACTTAAATTCCTGTATATCCACTTCCCACATTTACAACAATAGATTGGTTCGGACCGTCGAGTACCTAGTGCGGACGTGTCTGAAAGTGCTCTAGTGAAGTGAATTATAAAAATTCGTTTTTCTATTGGTGGCACAGGTCATGTATCTTACGTTAGGCACAAGTGAAATTCTAGCAAAAAAACGCGTAATATACCTCCTGATTATATTGGTCGTATTTGCCACCCGCAAAGAGAAATTAAGAGCGTTACTTGTTTAATATGTGATAATACATATTGTCATTCTTGTTCTCAAGAAGTTCTAGATAAAAAATGTTTCTATATTTCAAGAAATTGTATATGAACAGCAATTTAGCTGTATGTGAGTAGCATAACCTAACCTTTACGGATTTAGAAATATGTGATCCAAATAAGGGTAACCAAATTCTAATCCTTAACATGTGTCTAATGCTCATACAAAAACAATTTGGAAACTTCTCCAAAGAAACAACAAAAAAACAAGCTAAAGTTGGCCTTGATAATGTGTATAATCAAGCAGACATTGACTATGAAGGAGATACTAATGATGATCCCGACGAAGATGTTATCTCTATAGCTAGTGACAAGAGTAAAAAACGAAAGATATATGTGGATACAGAGTGTGACTATTGCAAGGAATATTGCAGAGAATGAAACCATGAAAAAAAAACTAAACACTGAATTGGTTCAACATAATGATGAGTTAAGAGAGTACAACAAGATGTTGAGAACCCTGGTTATAGAAAGTGAAAACCATTGAAATCAACCAGAAGAATCCTTCGATAATATTACTTTAAAGTTCCCAAAGAAAAACCAAAATGTTTAAGTTACAATTAAACCCAGTTAAAGGTGATGTGCTTGATATAGTATACGGTCAAATTGCAAAGACAGCTAAAGTTAAAGTTATCAATATGAAGAAAACAAAAGATGGATCTGCTTTTATTAAATTATATAGCCTACAAGGCTCTGAATCTCCTATAAACATCTTAAATATAGAAAATAGTAATTCTGTAGTAAATACAAAAAGAAAAATCCGTTAATTAGAATTGCAAACATAACATGTCAGTATTTAAATAAATAATCAAAACTTAAGAATAGCTGAAGATTGCAAATACTTAGAAGACATATTTGACTACACACTTACATGGTACAACCAAACTTAAATATATATTTAACAAAATAAAATACTTAATATACATATTTTACAAAATGTCAAACATAATGTAATTTGAAACACTAAAACTAATTTGCTCTACTCTATTTCAGAACAAAATCACCTATGGAATAATAGCTTGGAGAGGTGTTTACTCTAACCACTTTCATCTTATACAGAACCTACAAAAAAGAATTCCCAAAAGTATTAGCAAAAATTGCTCTCCACCAAATAATAATCACCTAAGACCCTTAAACTTCGAACCAACCTTCGCATACAAATCACTTATCCAGAATAACAACGCTTTAAATTAGTTATAAACTCGGTCAAATGCTTCAACTAGGGACAAGTCTATAGCAATCCCCATTAGACACAAAACAATAAGCAGCAAAAGCAATTGCATTAAAGCAATAAGCATCCTCAACTCACTACCTTTAAATTTAAAAAATATCAATAATACAACTCAAAGAAAAAGACTGCTAAAAGAGTGGATTTTGAAAAATGATATTGCCTAAAAATAAAGTATTGAGTGTAAAATTTTGTTAAAAGGATGAAACATTTGATATTTGTAATATATTTTAATGTATAGATAGCTTTAAAGCCTTTAGTTTTAAATCAGTTCCTGCGCACAAGTATTGAGTACCTCCGCAGGGTTTACTATGTGACAGCTACGTGTAAACTTGTCTGAATAAATAAATGAATGAATAGCCAATAACAACATGCCTAACAAAAATCCATATAATAATCACAACAGAAACAATTCTTTTAAATAGAAATAATAATTTCAAATCTCACCAACAGCAGCAAATTGGAAAGAGCTTCAGCAATAATCAGATCAATTCCGTCATGGAAACCAAAATCACAATTGGTTAAGTAATCCGCATAGACATTAATCTGACTTAATCCAGAATAACGCTTTGTCAAAGCCAATGGAAATTGGGAACCTAATTGAAAACTCAGACGCAAATTTTCAAAACGAGCCTCGGAACACAGAATCCCAATAATAATCATCCTAGGCAATCAAAAATAAGATATCTTGTTGACACTAGTCCTGCCACCAGAATCATAAAATTCAATGTCCTTCGCGAATTTCACCAAGAAGTATTAACTAAACCAGTTAATTATTGAACGATTAATAGTTAAAATAAAATTACCCACAAGATAGTTACACGAATAACCAAAGAATTCAACTTCCAAGGCACGATCACTTCGAGGATAATTGACTTAAAAAGCAATTAATATGATATGATTAATAATAATAATATGATATGGTTCATTATTTCCTTGTCCATTTCCAAGGCAATTCTAACCTAGAAAGTGAATATATTGGTGTAAAAAGCAATAAAATACTAATAAATTTAAAACTCATACTTAGAACACATAATAAAATACTGTAACGTGGAAACAGTTATAACCACTTTGTGATATTCGATAACTGATCCTCAAGAAAGCGGGAAGTTTGAATTGTCAAACAACCGCTCGCTTTATAGTTTAGTTTTTAAGAAATAGGCGTGCTTGAAAAACGAGAAGTGCAATCCAGAGAAACGGACCTTAAAAAACGTAACGATTGGTGTCAGAAGTGGGATTGCACTTCATTAAAAATTAATAAATAAATATGAGTTTTTACAAATTTTAGAATTCTGCATTTTGGTTTATTATCAGTATCTAATTAAACGATTGTGAACAAACTTTGTGAATGATAATCATTTGGTTTCCAAAGAGATCAATAACGTGCGTGGATGAGGTGCACTTGGAACTGAGTTTGAACTGTAATTAATTAATATTTTATCAAAACAAACAATTATTGATTTTTATAAGCCAAAGAATGTGATTCAATATATACAAAAAAAATGGTGAAATTGGAAAATTTATAAGTCGAACAACTGAAGATAGAGCTCTCGCTACTTAATTTGCCAACTTCGGGAACAAAAGCTGAACATCAACAACGATTACATATGGCATTTTCGGAGCAAGGAGTAAACATCGATGACCATGAATTCGGAAAGGAAATGCCATAACCAGCCTCATGTAATGACCCAGAAATTCTTCAGCAAGCTTCAAAGTACCACCAAAGGCCACCAAAAGAGTTCCTACAGAGTTGAATCGCCGAAAGGACCAATTAGGACCTGAAAAACCCCTGGAAAAAGCGCCCAAAAAGGCAATTAGATGACGTCACGAAGAAGCTACATCATCGGAGGAGGATAATACATCAAAAAACCCCCGAAAATGCCCTTAAAACACCCCAAAACACCACCAAATATACTTTCGTTTAAAACTGGAATCCCCAATGACGTCACAACGTCAACAAATGGTCACGGTCACCGCTTGTAAATAAATCTGACCTTGGATAAAGGTGCGAATGAAAATTGAAACATGATCCGACCATCACATTCCACAACGGAATTCGCGGCGAGTCAGCAAAAATTGCTGACCCAGCAAAATCGCGGTGATAACGACCGCCGGTCAGTTGCCGCATGGATGTTACTTGACACCTCCATTCACGCCGTTTAAACGAAAACTGCTGATTCAACAGAAACGCGGAAATAAGCGACAGCCGGTCGCTACGACGGAGGATGAAACATGAAACCTGGAAAAAACAACAACAACTTCACGGGGACATTCATTAATTGAGGAGAACATGAGAGAGCAGTTAATTAATGGGTGAATGTTCGATGTAATGAATCAAAACAACAATTCACAGTGAGAGGGTGACCTGCAGAGAAAGAAATTCATTGACCTGACACGTGCATCCGGGAATGATGGGAATTGAGAATATTTCGACCCAGAAAATTGAAGTATCAAGAACTTTTGATCGTGGGAAAGCGACATATCAGCACTATTGGCGCTATAAATAGGAACCTAGAATCGATCAGCGGTCGGTCTGGGTCCGGCGAGACAGTGCTACGCGTCGAGGAGGAGATGAGCCCAGCCCAATGAAGGAAGACATGTTCCAGCCCAACCAAAGAAGACAAACAGAAAAAGAGACGAACCCGGCCAAGCTGTCGGAGACTGAAAGTCGACGATTACTGGTAAAAAGGTAGCCCGATCAAGCAATCGGCTACCTGGTAAGACCTGAACCGTCCAAGTAGACGACAGGCAATTATAAACGTCGAACGAAGGAGAAGGACAAACCAAAAGTGGAAGAAGCTCCGAAGAATCCTGCAGCTGGACCCAGATCCGAGAAATCAAGTGTAGTAAGTGTTAGGAAGCTAAGAATGAGACAAGTTGTATTATGACTAAGTGTAAAGCCAATAGCATAACAAATAATAATAAGTTGGATTGCATAATGACTAAGGATTAGTTAAATTGTATTAGGAATGAAAAAGTAATGCAATAAAGGAATATTAGTAAATGTAACAATAAAATAATTGAAATTCTACATTTCAATAAGGGAAATTGAAATGTAGAATTTCATAACACTCAGAATTCGAAAGAACCATGGGAGAGACCCAAAGCTTAGGGAGAACTGAACGGAAATTCTCGCCGTTTAGAAGAAAAGCTTAGTACCTTTGAAAATAGACTGACGGAAGGTGCCAACCAGCAAGCACAAATTTTGCGAGAGCTAAAATATTCGATGGCGCGGTCGTTGGAAGAAAGAAATTTTAAATTCGAAAAAGAAATTAGTGAAGTGAAGAGTAATGTTCACCAGTTGGAATTTGTTGTTAATGTTAATTATCGTTAGGAAAATATAAGAAACAAACAAATCATGTTTCATATAAAAGATTTATTTATTACAGAGAAAAATTAATACATGAAAGTACTGTGGAGATCTTCCCTTTATCTCTTGTTTCTCTGGTAGGGAAGACTTCACAATAGGGTTATCACATGGGATACACTTCTGTACACAAGTTTTACTTACTAAATGGACAAGCAACTCTTCTTTTTATAACGTTTATTTCTCCTTATCCTACACATACACTTTAGTTACTTAATCTACTTACAATTCTGTAACCTCACAATTTGCTACTCTTTATTCTGCATCGATTTGTTACAATACAATTCTTCAATTTTACCATTCTTTACTTTTTTCTTGAGTTCTGCCCGGTGCTCTCCCCGGGATACGTATTCTGCTCGGTTCTAATGCGGTGCAGTTTTTTATCTTGACGGTACTTCTTTCTTTCGTTGTAGAGCCGTTGCACCTCTTCGTAAATTTTCTGACGCTCCCGGTGCCCCACAGCGATCCACAGTCTCCTCCTCGTCTCCTCCAGCCGAGCCCTGAACTGAGCTTCCTTCCCAGTCCTCTTCTTGGGGATGATCTCTGCTTGGTTCGCAGTAGTGGGATATGAACGGTTCCGGTGTCTCTCTCGATATTCCTCGATACTGATGGGCCGGGGACCGGCGTGTGGCCTTTTCAGTGCTTCTCTTAATGATTCCGGGGGGGCTCATTCCTGTAGAGCAACCGCCCCGGTTAAATTCTCGTTCTTTAAGCCCGAAAAGGTTCGTGAGAACCGTCTTCAGGTCTTTGGTGGAGAGACTTTCGTCGTCATCCACTTAACCGTCGTTAGTTTTTATCATACTTACTATTAGCGAAGTTGCTGGATCGATTGGATATCTTCTGGAATGCCGGATGACTCTTTGTAGATAGTTGTTTCCGTCTTGACGGACCGCCTAAGTTGACTGGATCACTCCCTGAGTACCACTGACTGCTCCCTAATTTTTCCAATCCTTTTATTCTTGATTTTTACTGACGCCGCAGTCCCTACTCCGTCATTCTTTCCATGGTTTCTTTGACCCAATTTCAAAATCCGCGCCAAGTGCATTTTGCGCACAAAATTTGTGTCGCAATTTCGTAATTCACGCGCACTGCACATTCTTCTCCAAATGGGTCACTTCGCGTCACGTTGATCGTCACGTTGTTCGATCATTTCGCCATTTAGCGGTGTCTAGTGGAGACGCCTATTTTAGTACAGATTTGTACTAGACGATCGCGATTTGTACTAGTTGTGTACTAATTGTGACGTGACGTTGTGGCTGACATGTGTCATGGCGTGTGTATTGTTTTGTTGCGTGTCGGTAAGTATTTTGAAGCACAATTTATTCTTAATACCTTCTCTTTTTAGGATATTTAGAAGATTGGGACAATTCATCACATTCCTCCCTTCTCTGGAAGACTCCCCCATGGACAAAAGTGTTGTGGTGAGTGTCGTGGTTGAGATTGTTGCATGGTGTTGTTTAGAGATTCGGTGATGGAGGCTTATTAAATTCTTGGCATTGAAGTATTTTACTTCTTTTTCAGGTGGTTTCAACATTTCTTCGGTGTTGATCTGACACGAGGTTATGTCGCCGGCAATTGCGGGTGAGGTTAATGGATTTTCTGCTGCTGGGTGGTATCTCTGCTGCAGAACTGTGAGG
The DNA here is from genome assembly GCA_963971475.1 of Chrysops caecutiens. NCBI lineage: Eukaryota > Metazoa > Arthropoda > Insecta > Diptera > Tabanidae > Chrysops > Chrysops caecutiens. The sequence continues at coordinate 26,412,110 of OZ020568.1, read as the reverse complement.
TTTGTTTCCGGAGTGAACGCAGTAAGGTGTTACTTGAGTTTTACAATAGTGCTGGCTAACCTAACTAAACTAAACCTAAACTAATCTAATTTAACATAACATTATCTATTACATTTCTCTTAACTTTCTTGTGGTCATGTGACCTTTATTTATTTTTCCATTACATTTATTTTTCTTACATCATGTTCTTATTGCTTTAGCAAATGTTTACAATCAATTTTGTTCTTCCATTACTCTCTGTTCAATTCTTTCAGTATTTGCTTGGATCTACCTTTAACCATATTGGCTTTAACCAAATGTTTTGTTTGTAACGGCAAATGTTTTGTTTATAAATGTTTATAACTTTAAATGTCTGCTTAAATCTACTTTTAACCATATTGGCTTTATACAAATGTTTTGTTTATAAATGTTTATAATTTTTTAAGTATTTGCTTAAATCTACTTTTTTATCTCTTTTAGTGTTGAGGATGTCGTGTTCCTTGGTGGCTGATTCCGGCAAATTCTGATCCGGCTCGTCTGATGTCCCTCTCGGCCTTCCTGCTGGATATGGGTAGGTTGGTTTTTCCCATAAATCTGATTTTTTCCGTACAGGTAACGTTAGTGGTTCACCGACTAGGGTTTCTCTTGCTAACTTTTTTCTCATTTTAGCAATTTCCGCTTTCAAAACTTGGTCTGGACCATGGTTTGGTTCTATAGGGGTTTGGTCCAACTTCAGGTGATGGTACAATTCATCGGCCTCCCTGAGCACGTCATCCCAGCTGGAGGAAGTCAGCCCCATCTCATCTACCTCAACTTTGGGGGTCAGGTCTTCCACGACTTTTAGGTTTTCATGATTTTCTACCATAGTTGTCTGGATTCCTTTGTTTCTTGTAGATTGACGTTTGATATCTTCCTCGATGGACAGAACCATGTTACCTATTTTGATGGTTATGTCTTTTGATGCCCCAAACCACTTTATGTGTATGGAATTGCTTCCGCTGTTATGATAGTTATTGGTGTTGATTACGATGGTCGTCGCCTCCTTTCCGTCTACACGTCCTGCTCGTCGGTTATTTCCGGACATCGTGGGACCCTGGTAATTAGTAATTAAGGCGTTAGTTAAGTTTTTTTTTTTTCATTCTCATTTTTTTTTTCATTCTCCTTTTTTTTTTTTTTTTTTGGTATATTCGGTTAGGTTGCCTATTATTATTATATATTTTTTTTTTTTTTCTTTCTTTTATTGCTATTGCTATTGGTCTTAGGGCTTAGTTTTTCTTTTGAGTATCCTATCGTCGTGGTTAGGGTTCTCGAGGGTGTGTCTGATTTTCCGCTGGGTTGGTTACTGGGTTGGATGAGTCATCCTTTTCATTTTCCGCAAGGATTTGATCTCTTCTGGGGATCGTTATCGGCATTGATACAATTTGCACTCGCCGGGGGCTGGGTCGCGAGGGTTGTGCTGGCGACTGGCGGCTATTGTTTTTATTCCTGTATCTTCCGTAGATTCTTATCACGATACTAATGGAGATGACCATTAGAAGTCCTACCGTTGCCCCAGTTGTTGTGTGTAATTGGATTTTTTGGTGCCGGTTTTGTTGGCTTTCCGTGATTTTAGTGTCCAAGTCGTCTAGCGTCTCACTAATGCCTTTGAAATGGTCATTTACCGCTACTGGATGCAAGATTTCCATCCGCGCTTCCGTTTTTCGGGGTTTAATCGGTATCCGGTATTTGGAAAAGTCTACGCTCGGCGGTAGAATTTCTCCGGGGTGGTGCATATTTAGTGGTTGTATTTCCGTAATTCGGTATGGTAGCGTGTATTCAGCTAAATGGTACACACATTTATTCTTCAACTCTACTATGCCCAAACCAGTTAGTTGATAGATTTGTTCTTGACTTTCACATTGGCTTATGAGTGGTGTCGATTGTTGTACCCAGTAGAGCCAAGCGTTATCTTGATGCATAGGGATTAGTATGGGTCCCGCGGTGTTCAACACGCGTATCTGACAACCAGTCGGTATTTGGTCAGTAGCTCGGAACAATGCTGATGTACAATCGGTGCGTGTTGGTTTAGCTAGAATCGGATCGCCCTGATGACAAACGCTGTAGGTCGTATTCACTTGGATGCATCGACTTTGATAGTCTAATTCCGTTAATCCGAAGTTCTGTTGGGACCTACTGGTGTTTAAGAAATATGTGGTCCCAATGTCATACAAGTAGTAGGAGTTGTGCCCTGAATCTATCGGTGTCGTGTATACCCTGTTCAAGGTATATAATTGACCTTCCAGTAATGGTAGTTGGATCTGTATGAGGGTGCCTCCCGGGCTTTGTTCATAATCTACGCTAGCGATCTTCTGTAGCGTGATCTGGTCCATGGCTGTTTTTCTTCCCTGTTGGCTTTCGAGTGCCTTGGCATAAACTTCCAGAAGTTGTCTGGTTGGTAGTAGCAGTGGGCTGAGTTCTCGTCGGTTGAGTGCTTTCTTGACTATAAACAAGTCCGTTATCTCTAAATACATTTGCTGCAGTTCCGCCATCATATATAGTATTACCTCGTTGAGGTCTAGGCGTACCTGCATTACGTGGAGTTGGTCGGAATGCTTGTTTATTTCCCCTATCTTGGCGTTGAAAAGCTCGACCTTTCGCGTCAACTTGTTTTGTCTTATCGCCATCTCTTCGTTGGCTTTACTCATAGCCTTTAGGGTGGTTTTCATAACGGTCACTTGTTGTTTCGCCAAGTACAGAGTGGTTTTTGTGTTCTCTTCCAACTCTGCTAATTTCTGGTGTATGTGTTCCGAGTCTTCGCTATCCATAGTTCCGAAGATGCCTTTTATTATTTTTCCCCCTAAATTTATCAGTCCTCGCTTGGTTCGCTCGTGCGATGTCAGCGTATAATCTGCCTTGTCCATAAGCTCGCGTATTTGTTTCGTTCGTTTTCTAATTTCAATTTGCCAGTGATAGCAATACTCCTCCCCGACTAGGAGGCCCGTGTTGTCACAAAGGTGATGGATCGCGGTTTCACATTCTGCTAGGTATTTCAGGTGTAGTTCCCACGTTGGTGTTGGTAAACGGGTTACAATGGTCCAATGGTCGCGATAAATCTGCACTTTTCTGAGAGGCTCGAACACTACTCCTTTACGAGTAATCGGATGTATCTCGACCGGTGATGGTTGAGTTGTTGCTCCCAATGTTAGTAGAGTGAGTAGGATGAACATGTCTGGAAAGACAGAGGCGATTTTAGTGGAACAGTTTTAACCGGTTGTTATGAACGCGCCGTTTGCGTTTGCCTATCATTATCGTACTGTTAACCGGACTATTTATGGTTACCACTTTATATGGCCCTACCCAATGTTGTATCAACTTATTTTTTCGGGCCGCATTTCTCAGTAGCACCTGGTCCCCTAGGTGAATTTTCAGAGGGTTGGTCTTTTGATCATAGTACTCCTTCGACTGGAGTTTACCCTCTTCGAGGTTCTTCCGGGCTGTTTGATAGGCTCTTTGGAGCTTGTTTCTTAGGTGTAAGTAGTAGTTTTCGTGGTCGTACACCGGCTCTGGCTCTTTCTTTAAATTGTTCGGCAATGCTGCGGAGAACCCGTAGAGACAATCCATGGGAGTTAGCTTCGTGGTGGCATGCATGCTGTTATTTCTGACGAACATGGCTGCCCGCAAGTGCTCATCCCAATCCGTTTGGTTGTCGTCCACGAAATTTCGTAGATATTCTACCAGTGGCCTGTGGGATCTTTCTAATGCACCGTTGGCTTGTGGGTGATATGGTGTTGTCTCGAGTTTCCGTATTCGAAATAGTTTACATACTTCTCTGAACATCTCAGAAGTGAAGTTAGCCCCTTGATCGGTAATAAGTTTTTTCGGAATCCTATACCGACTTATAATTTCCTCCACGAAGGCTTGTGCTACTGTCTTCGCCTCCATGTTTGGTAATGGTACCACATCCATGAATCGGGTGAGGTCGTCTTCGAAACTTAATATGTATTTATTTCCGTGAGGTGTTTCTGGTAGTGGCCCCACTAGATCCATGTAAACCTTGTCGAACGGTTGCCGGGCGGTGTCCGTTATGACCATCGGCTCCTTATGTCCTTTGCTCAATTTGTTTAACTGGCATTTCTTGCATTTTCTTATATATATTTTGATGTCTTTCAACATCCCCTTCCAACTAAATTCTCGTTTCAAACGATGGTAGGTCTTAAATACCCCCTGATGACCTCCTAGCGGTGCATCGTGACAGTCTCGTAATATTGTTTCTATATCCTGAGGATCCGTTAGCGTTCTGATATGTGGTTTTTCTGTTTCCGGTTCAGGTGCTCTGTTTAGTGATGCGAGCTCATTCTGGTCATTCGTTACTGGATCCTCCTCTTTTCCTTCTCCCAATTGTTCTTTTTGTTCTCTCGTCTGTCTTCTCGTGGTGATTAGCACGTCGTAGGGGATTCTACTCAAAGCGTCTGCGTTATTGTTTTTGCGACCCTCCTTGTATTCTATTTCAAACGTATAATCGGACAATTTGTGCCATAAACGCAATATCCTACTTGTGGGGTCTTTTATTCGTATCGCCCCTTTTAGGGGTTTATGGTCGGTAAAAACTTTGAATGGTCGTCCATACAGGTAACACCGGAAATTCTTTACGGCCCACACTATTGCCAAGAGCTCTCGCTCTATAGTGGAGTAATTTCGTTCGGCTGCATTCAGGGTTCTACTCGCGTAAGCTATTGGTTTCTCTTCTGTGAGTGGTCCCTGTGCCAGTACAGCTCCGAGCGCTTCCCCACTGGCGTCCGTGTATAGCTTGAACGGCTCTTTGAAATTTGGGTACCTGAGTACCGGTGGGCTTATCAATTTCTCCTTGAAGTGTTCGAACGCTTTTACGCAACTCTCATCCCAAATGAACTTTACATCCTTCCTTAGGAGTTTGTTGATAGGTGCCGCTATTTTTGAGAAGTCTGCTATGAATCGCCTGTAGTAGTTTGCTAGCCCTAGAAACGACTGCACTTGGCGGACGGTTTTGGGCGTCGGGAAATTTCTGACGCTGTCCACTAAACTCGGATCCGGCTCTACTCCTTCTGTCGTACATTTGCGGCCAAGATATATAATCTCTTTCTTGAGGAAGTTACATTTTTCCACGTTCAGTTTAAGGTTGTGTGTTCTCAACCGCTGTAGTATCGCACGCAGTTTTGTTTGATGGTCTGCTAAATTTCTACCGTACACGACTATGTCATCCAAGTATACGAAACACTGGAGTCCTTGTAAACCAGTTAACACGTGGTTCATGAGCCGTTGGAACGTTGCTGGTGCCCCTTTAAGTCCGAAAGGCATTCGTTTAAAGGCGTAATGCCCGTAGGGCGTGCTGAACGCAGTTTTATCCCGGTCTTCTGGTTTCATCGCTATCTGATGATAGCCGCTGGCGAGGTCGAGCACCGAAAAATATCGGGAATTCCCCAACTGGTCCAGGATGTCTTCAATCCTGGGCAGTGGGTATGCATCCCCCTCGGTTACTTCGTTCAACTTCCTATAGTCGACCACTATCCGCCATCGTTTCTTTCCATCAGGTCCCGGTTTTTTAGGGACTACTAGCAGTGGTGCGTTCCATTCACTCCAGCTTGGCTCTACTATGTCCTCCTCGAGTAATCTTTGTATCTCTTCGGTTATTATATCCCTCTGTGTTTCTGGCAGTCGATACATTTTACACTTGATCGGCTGTTTCCCAGGTTGTATTCGCACTTCGTGCTGTACGGTCGTTGTATGCCCTAGTTTCTCTCCTGGCAAATGGAATACATCTTGAAACTCCTTAATTATTTTATTTATTTCCCTCCTTTCTTCGGTATTCAGGTCTTTTTCCATACTTATGTATTTCCTAATTTGAGTCTCCCTTTTTCCTTGCTCTGATTCTTCGGCCTTTGTACAATAAACAAGTTTTTGATCAGCGTCTTCACTGTTTTTCCCCAGTGCTGCCGTTTCTTCGTAGCACCTTAGTTTTACTATCACGTTATTAATTTTTACTTGGTGACTGTTAACGTTTAGTACGCTCAGTTTTACTTTTCCGTTTCTTGCCTGCACGAGCGCATTGCTAACATATACTCCCGGTATTATCTCTTCCCCCTCCGTTAGGTATTCTCCTTCTCTTGCGGTGGTCATTTCCACACATTGCACCGTTCTTGCTGGTATTACGATATTTCTGGCATCTGTGGTTACGAATTCCCCATTTGACCCACTTTCTTCTCGACTTCCCTCGTCTTCACCATTGGTGGGATGGGATGGGCTGAGACTTCTCCTCCTGGTACGCATCCTGCTCTCGGAGTTTTCATGCTCTGTACCTATCTCGAAGAGTTGTCCCAGGTCTGTTAACACTTCCGCTGTCGGCTCTATTTCCCCTGTGTTGCCACATGTTCTCGGATAATTTTGCCTGGCGGTGATGCTGTTACTTGACTCCTTGGTTCGTCGCATTTCTTCTGACTGTTCCGTGTCGTCTTTTCCACTCCCCAAAGTAACATTACCTTGGTCACCTCGAGTGCTTTTCCCCCTGGTTTGATCATGCTCGAAGCTGATTCCGCCAGCAGCTATTACGTCCACGAAGTGTACGTCATCCATGCGTTGATTACGGTTTTCTTCGAATTTTATAATTGTTCCTTTCCCATTGCTTGTAGCCGGAAACACCAGCTGTTGGGCGGGGCCCTCGATATTGCAATGTTTAGACAGAAAATCGTTACCTAGTAATCCTGTTATGTTCCCATGGTTGACAGTTTCAATGATATGAAACTTGCATGGATAAATCTTATCTAACGTTATGTGTCCTGTTATAGTTCCCTTTGATGAAATTTCCCCTGATATAGTGTTGAGCCGGATAATTTCTTTCCTATTTATATCTTGTTTCCTTTCTTCATTAATTTCTTCTTCTTTTATGAGACTTATTTCTGCCCCCGTGTCTATTATGAACAAGTTTCTACTTCTTTGTGACACATTTAGGGGTAGGCTTACTATAGGGATTTCTGGACACACTCTTCTTTATTACTTAGTGGCGACTCGCGGTGTGTCCGGTCGCCCCTTTGCAGTTTTCCGATGGTGTACTAGAAGCTTGGTTTTCCATCTGCAATCGTTCCCATCTCTCTTTCAAATAACACTCGCTCTCCGTGTGTCCACTTGCTAGGCAAAAGTTGCATTTTTCATCCGTACCGTTTGCCGTGGTGTGATTCACCTGGCGACCCCTATATCCGTTTGGCCCTGGATTCGCTTGGGTTCTACTGCGCGAGTTGCAGTTTTGCACTGTATGACCGTATGCCTTACAACTGTTGCAGAACGGTGTCATTTGTTTTGTGCGACACTCTGCCATTACATGCCCCGGTCGGTCACAAAAGTGACACCTTATCTGTCGACGCTCTGGCCTATCTCTCGGACAACTCTGATTCCCATTCCGGTAGTTGTTTGTAGGGGTTTGGAAGTTATTCCTGCGCGCTTGTTGATAATTTTGACCACCATTCCTGTTGTTTTGATTTGGTTTGGTTATACTGCTGGTTCGTACCAAACGGTTGATATGTCCGTTATATAGAACTTGGTCCCATGTACGCGTTAGACCCCTGTCCCTGGTTGGTTGATAGTTGCGTCGGGCTGGTGGTGTCTTGTTGCGTTTGTCGCATGCATTGTTCTGTCTGCTCGAGTCTTCTGACCTTGGTTCCTAACGCCTCTAATGTGTTCTCAACGTCTTGTAATAGATAGAACTTGTAGTTTGAATTTATCACTCCCATCTTAAAACAATGTAATCCGACTTCCTCTATTTCAGCCTTCAGTCCCTCTCCCCCATTAGGGTACTGCACGTCTGCTGCATTCTTGCACGCCGCAATTAGATCTTTTACCCTGTTAAAGTATCCAGCCAACGTTTCTGTTGGTAATTGCTGTACATTTCGAAGTTGAGTGTTCAGCGTTATGTACGGTGCACCTTGAATTAAGTTTGATCTCAGTGTTGAAAATATCTCTTCAATTGTACCCCTTGTGCCTGTTTGTACCGCTTCCAATGCTCTACCTCTCAATCGTGTTGGTAGTAGATGAGTGAATAACACTTTGTCCTCTGCTTCCGTGAGGATCTCATACCCTAGACGAGCACAATTTATAAATTCGTTCACCTCGCTTTGTTTGCGTGGTCCATCTTCACCCACTAATATTGGCACATTGTTGTACAGCACGTTATTTACCAGCGTAATGTCAGCCATTTTTTTATTTTTCTCTTCTACTGTTTTTCGTGGCCAGGTACTGCTACTCCCGGGGTCGGAACTAACTGAGTGCGTTCTTATGTATCGTCTGCCGTTCCTGAGAGATACCACTTCTCGTAATAGAGGTCTTTGATTCTCTTCGTCGTCTTCTTTTGTTACTGGGCTATTCCCTGCTGGCATATGTCCGTCGTTGTGCTCTTCTAGTTGTTCTGGATTTGGAGTAATGTCAGAATGGTCTGTGGTACGTTCCCCGCTTTCTGTAGTTATCTCGCTCTCTTCTTCTGTTTGATTGGCTACGTTTTTATTAGACGTGTTATTTTCGTTGTTTACTCTCTCTACGCTTTTATTTGCTTCTATATCTACTGCCTGTCTCTCGTTGAAGCTGAATCCGTCGATCCTCTTCATAAACTTTTTCAGGCTTTTATTTATTGGGATTTTGGGTGTCGACTGTGCCATATATTCCTGTGCCCTTTCCTTGCGTTACTCTAATCATGGTTTACAGTTTATTATATATACTGCGATTTGTTTTTTTTTCGAAAATTGTATTTTTTTTTTTTTTTTTTTTTTATAAATATTATTTTTTATTATTTGTTATTTTTTACTTCTTTTTCTTTTGTTTAATATTCTTTTTTTTTTTTTTTTTTTTTTTTTCAGATTATAACATCGAGTGTACAACTTCTCATTAATTCAACTATTACAATATTTTGATTCATTCATCTACTTTGTTACAATGTTTTCAATTTACAATTACATGTTTGATTTTGTTACGTAATCTCTTCACTTTAGTACCCTAAGTCTTTTAAGTTCCCTATAGTTTTCTCATTATCTTATCACTAATTGCTTGTGCTCAGAAGTGTATTTACTCTTTTTTTTTTTTTCTTCAAGTTCATCAAAATTCTCTCAACCAAACAATTTCTAACGGTTGGCTACTTAAATGTACTATTTCTATTTCTCTGGAAAGTTCTCAAATTCTCTAATACCATTTTTTCTAATGATTGAGTGGAGATAGGTCCTAAAAGCGGCTGCGCCAATTTTATGTGGAGATCTTCCCTTTATCTCTTGTTTCTCTGGTAGGGAAGACTTCACAATAGGGTTATCACATGGGATACACTTCTGTACACAAGTTTTACTTACTAAATGGACAAGCAACTCTTCTTTTTATAACGTTTATTTCTCCTTATCCTACACATACACTTTAGTTACTTAATCTACTTACAATTCTGTAACCTCACAATTTGCTACTCTTTATTCTGCATCGATTTGTTACAATACAATTCTTCAATTTTACCATTCTTTACTTTTTTCTTGAGTTCTGCCCGGTGCTCTCCCCGGGATACGTATTCTGCTCGGTTCTAATGCGGTGCAGTTTTTTATCTTGACGGTACTTCTTTCTTTCGTTGTAGAGCCGTTGCACCTCTTCGTAAATTTTCTGACGCTCCCGGTGCCCCACAGCGATCCACAGTCTCCTCCTCGTCTCCTCCAGCCGAGCCCTGAACTGAGCTTCCTTCCCAGTCCTCTTCTTGGGGATGATCTCTGCTTGGTTCGCAGTAGTGGGATATGAACGGTTCCGGTGTCTCTCTCGATATTCCTCGATACTGATGGGCCGGGGACCGGCGTGTGGCCTTTTCAGTGCTTCTCTTAATGATTCCAGGGGACTCATTCCTGTAGAGCAACCGCCCCGGTTAAATTCTCGTTCTTTAAGCCCGAAAAGGTTCGTGAGAACCGTCTTCAGGTCTTTGGTGGAGAGACTTTCGTCGTCATCCACTTAACCGTCGTTAGTTTTTATCATACTTACTATTAGCGAAGTTGCTGGATCGATTGGATATCTTCTGGAATGCCGGATGACTCTTCGTAGATAGTTGTTTCCGTCTTGACGGACCGCCTAAGTTGACTGGATCACTCCCTGAGTACCACTGACTGCTCCCTAATTTTTCCAATCCTTTTATTCTGGATTTTTACTGACGCCGCAGTCCCTACTCCGTCATTCTTTCCATGGTTTCTTTGACCCAATTTCAAAATCCGCGCCAAGTGCATTTTGCGCACAAAATTTGTGTCGCAATTTCGTAATTCGCGCGCACTGCACATTCTTCTCCAAATGGGTCACTTCGCGTCACGTTGATCGTCACGTTGTTCGATCATTTCGCCATCTAGCGGTGTCTAGTGGAGACGCCTATTTTAGTACAAATTTGTACTAGACGATCGCGATTTGTACTAGTTGTGTACTAATTGTGACGTGACGTTGTGGCTGACATGTGTCATGGCGTGTGTATTGTTTTGTTGCGTGTCGGTAAGTATTTTGAAGCACAATTTATTCTTAATACCTTCTCTTTTTAGGATATTCAGAAGATTGGGACAATTCATCACAGTACAATTAATATTCGTGTCTGTACTCGACGCTGTCTAGCAACCAACTAACTCCCCCACCGCGTGTATAATTAGTCGTAGCAAATGTGTATACTTAGTCGTATTTCTATACGTGTACTTACACATCCGTTTGCGTTACTTGGTGGCGCGAATATATTTAAATTTGAAAGTATATAATCCAACACGCCTCCTTAAATTTTAATTTATTCAATTATTAGGAATACAAGTTTTATAGAACAAAGTATAATTTTACCTTACATATTTATGTTTCATTCTAATTTCAAACATTTTCTGAATTTTTCAAATTTAACTCTACCTAGTGATTTAGTAAATATATCAGCTTGGTTGTCTTCTGAATCAACCTTTACTATATTAATATTGCCGTTTGCGTAATTTTCATTTACAAAATGTCAATGTGTTTCTATACATTTCGAATTTTTTGTAAAATTACCTAATTTGGCTATGCTTATTGCGCCTGAATTCTCTCCATACACATTTAACGGATCTTTAAATTCAATTCCAAAATCAGTTAATACATCTCTTACTACTTTTAATTCACTTACAGATTCCGACAAGGCTACATACTCAGCAGCTGTCGATGATTTTGCGACACTACCTTGCTTTCTAGATTTCCAATAAATTACATTTCCATACATTTTAATTACATAGCCAGTAGTAGATCTTCTGTTTACTTTATCCCCTGCCCAATCTGCATCGACAAAACAATCAATTATCGGGTTATTTATATTATATTCAAAAGTCAAATTTAAACATTTAGTAAAATACAGATATTTTAAAATTCTTAAGGCGTATTTATAGTGAGTGTCGTCATAACAGTTTTGAAATCTACTCAGGTAGTTTACACTGAAACTCACGTCCGGTCTAGTTCCAGAACTTATAGACAAAAGTCTACCGATTAAATTTCTATACTTTATATCGTCAGATGCACTTTGCACAGCCATAAATTTTAAATTTTGTTGCATAGGGGTACTCTATTGTTTTGCATTTTCTATACCAAATTCTCGAACAAGCGATTCAATATATGTTTTCTGATCTAAAGTCACAGAATTTTTCTTCAAGTCATATTCAATAATTATCCCTAAATAGGTTTTAATGTTCCTCAAATCTATTAATTGAAATCCTTTTAATAATAGACTTTTAATATTTTTTAATTTTTCCAAATTTTTGCTACTAATTAATATTTCATCTACATGAAAAATTATGTATACTATATCTTCATCAATTATCTACAGGCAATAATCATTTACACTACGCTTTAAACCTAGACCTTTAAATACTGATCTAGACATTCATAACAAGCCCTTGGGCTTTCTCTTAACCCATATAATGCTTTTAACAATTTACAAACTTTATCCGTCCCATCTTCAAACCCTGGAGGCTGTTTTACATAAACTTCTGAAATTACTTTCCCATTTAAAAAGGCTGACTCTACATCCACCTGGCTTATAGATAAACCATTTTTTGCACAAAAACACAGAAATATTTTTAACGTTTGCATACGAGCTACTGGTGAATAAAGATCTTCCAAAACTTCATTTTGTTGAGAACCCTTTACTACAAGCCTTGCTTTGTATTTATTACCTGATTTCTTAAAAACCCATTTTAAATCTACACTGACCGGCAAAAAATTTTGAACCCTCGCAAAAAGTGAAAATTCTTAAATTTTTTGCAGTGGATGGTAGAAAATTTCACAAAATATTGAACGTATACGATAATATAATTCCCTTCAAAAAGTTTTTGTGAAAATTTAACGGTATTATTCGGTTTGAATAAAGAAATTGTTAACAAAACGGTCATTTTAGAAAATTTTTTCATTTTTATTGTTCTAACGGTGAGTATTTTTTCAACTTTTTTTGTTTCTTTGTTCCCACGAATTCGATAAATTTCAGGAAAAAATAAAAAATGGGTTTAACCAAAGCTCAAATCGGGCAAGCACTGTTGCTTCAGCAACAGGGATGGTCACTGCGTCAAATTGCCAGGGAGCTTAATGTTGGGCCATCCACACATGATGTGGAGACATGAAGAGGTCATGAGGAGACATGAAGAGACCGGCCTGTATACGAGGAGACCGGAGAGCTGCCGCAGGAAAAGCACATCATCGCGCGACGATCGCTTCATCACGTTGCAGTCTTCAAGAAATCGGTATCTTACTTCTGTTGAGGTGAGACGGCAGCTGCAGTTGGTACAAGAAGTGGATGTAAGTGAGAGGACAATAAGGAGATGATTGGAGGAAGCTGGTTCATTTGCCCGGAGACCTGCATGGGGGCCAGAGCTACTCAGGCGTCATCGAGTGGCTAGGCTTCGATTCGCCCAGGGTCATGCTTCGTGGACGATTGAACGATGGAGCTCAGTTTTGTTTATTGATGAGTGCCGTGTTGCGTGACGAGCTCCAGATGGTCGGCAAAGAGTGTACCGAAAAAGAGGAGAGCGATACCTCCCCAATACAACAACACAAGTGACCAGTAGCTCCGTTCACGGTGGCTCCGTTATGGTATGGGGAGGCATAAGCTGTGACACCCGCACCGACCTAGCCATAATCGATGGACGGTTAAATTCGGAGCGGTACATTGAAACCATCCTTCAGGCACCTGTTGTACCTCACATGAACTCTGTCGGTGTCGACAGTTTCTTGTTTATGCACGACAATGCCCGACCACATGCTGCTCGAAGTGTTGAAGCTTTCCTTTCACAAGCTGGTATTCAAAAACTCGAGTGGCCAGCTCAAAGCCCAGAGATGAATCCCATTGAACATGTCTGGGACATGTTGAAAAGACGGGTGGAAAGTGGTCCAAATACTCCACAGAATCTTAGTGAGTTGAAAATCGCAATAACATTCACTTGGAGAGAGTTCCAACAAAGTGACATAAAAAAATTGTAGCGTCGATGCCAGACCGCATGAGGGCGGTTATACGGGCAAGAATGGCTAATACCCCGTACTAGAATCATTTCTGTTTTCGTTGTTGGTTATTTTTAAGAACTGTTATGATAAACTAAATTTTTCCGTTGAAAAATGTTTTCTTATCAATTTTCCTAAACATACCCAGATAACCGTTAGATCTTGACTAAAACTTTTCGAAAGCAATTAAGTTATCATTTACGTTTAATATTTTGTGAAATTTTCTACCATCTATTGCAAAAAATTTAAGAATTTTCACTTTTTGCGACTGTTCAAAATTTTTTGCCGGTGAGTGTATTATTTTTTTTATCTTTAAGTTTCTTAACCAGTTTCCAAGTTTCATTTTTATTTAGACATTTCATTTCCTTTTCCATAGCCTCTTTCCAATTTTCACTATCCAAATTATTCATAGCCTCATTAAAATTTTTTGGACTGTCTGCACTAACAAAATTTACATATACATAACGAGCATAAGATTCTGGTCTATAGTAATCTGGCTTATTTTGAACCCTACTAGACTTTCTTAAATCAGTATTATCTATATGGTTTTCTTGTGGAATTTTTCCATCAGTTATATCAACCTCTTTTATACTATGTTTTTCATCAGGTTTCATTACTTGTGATATTTTCATTGAACACATCATTATGGTTATTGATATAATTTATGTCATCAAAATTACCCTCATCTGAAAAACCAACAAGTGTTTAATTATCTTCAACAATGTCAACATGTCTAACAGAAATTACTTTATTAAAGCATTTTGTCTTTAATCAAAACTCTGTATCCAACATTTTCATACCCAACTAATTTTCCCAAAACTGCCTTTTGGCCCCATTTATTATTTCTCCTTCTTTCTGGAACTCTAGCAAATATTTTAGAACCATAAATTCTCAAATAGGTAATATCTGGCTTTTTTCCCATAAAAATTTCGTAAGGGGTCTTTTTTTCAAATGTATTAGCTAATGTTATATTTTTTAAATATAGTGCTGTTTTAACTACTTCTGGCCAAAAACTAACATGTTGTTTGGAATCAGCTAACAACTACCTAGCTGTATTCATAACTGATCGGTTATATCCCTCTGCTGCCCCGTTTAATTCATGAACATACACTGGACAAGGATCTAAGGTTATATCGTTTCTTTAACTAAATTCAAAAATTTTTCATTATTATTTTTTAAACTTACATTTGTCATTTTATTTTCTACACACGTAGCACAATTTAAAAAATCATTTTCCGGTTTTTCTGGTATACCTTCAACTAAATTATTTTGGCATATTTTACTCAACTAACTAAAATTCAAACTCAACTAAAATTTACATGACCTAAAATTTTGTGATACTTTTCTTTTAATGTCATTTTTAAACTACTACCAGGTTGCAGACCTCCTTTTCATTATCCTCAAAATTTTTTATTTCACTCATTGTACTATATGCTTCTTTATATTTTACGATACTGAACATCCTATAAATATCATTATCTTTGATATCATTATCTTTAAGCTATTGCGAATAATTGCCCGTTTTTGTTATATATTTTTGATGTATTATATTCTGAAGAAATTGTCTTTGTATTTGTAATTTTACCGTAACTCATTAAATTTTTATCCATCTCTTTTACAAACAAAACATTTTCAACTTTTACTTCTACAGTGTTATATTCACTTATAATAAAATTGCAAGTTACATTACCGATCTTTGTTGCTTTTATAGTTCTACCGTCTCCTAATTTTACTTTGATTGGTGATCCTAAATTTATTACATTACTGTACAAATTTTCATCATTAATAATGTGATCGGAGCAACCACTGTCAGAAGTAACCATTCAACATTATATTTTTTGAAGCTATTTGCTTCAATATTGTTTTAAAAATCATTTTTTACCTCCGTATAAAATACATTAATCATATTACTATTATGATTGCTATTCTTGCCATAATAATTATTATAATTACTCAGCGCGCCATTTTGTCTTCCTTGTTGCTACTTCCAACCACAACGACTTCTGTAGGATTCGTTTTGAAAATGACCGTCTTCGTTGCAAAGAAAACACGCTTTACCATTTTGACGAGAAAACGTCTTTCTTCTCGTTGAGTATGTACATTGGTGGCCAGTCTAACATTGTTATGTTACAAAACACCGTAATTTTTCAAGCTAATAACTACGAGACCAATAACGCGATAACAACGGTTGAGGTCACAGTGGATAGAAGATATTTGTACGTATTACTTGTGCGGTGCTTGTTTTTCCCGTGACGTCATCGGGCTAGTGCAAGCGCCCACGTGAGATTGTTGTTTTTTAGCGTTGTGAGAGGATATTTATGAGTGTAGCGTAAGAACGCGTTATGCTATGACGTTGATTAGGGTATCATTGTAAAACGCATGAAAAGTGCTACCAGGACCTGAAGCAAAACAATAAAAATATTCTCCGAAATATAAGTAAAAATCGGTATGAATTTGAAAATCGAAAAAATATGGAAGATATCGTCTCTTTTGTGGCGTAAATATGCACCGAATTGTAAAAACCTTAAATCGGAGAAAACCCGCATAAAAACGGATATTAAAAACCAAAAATGTTCAGTGCCCCGCAAGTGTGAGAGCTACGGAGGCATCGAAGAAGAAATAAAAAAACGGCGGAGAAAAACAAACTTGTGATTTATCTATTCCCTAACCGTACTACTTTTCATAACCATTGTAATTAATAGTTTGATAATTAAGGTACACATTAGTACGAAATATTTGTTGTAATTTATTTGACGTTAAAACGTCTTTTCGCTCGTTATGTGAACTGACAGCCAGTCAAACTTTCTTGTGGTACAATATACAGTCAAATTTCAATCGCCAATAGCTACGAGACTAATAATGCGATAACAACTTATTTGAAGAGTACCATATGTGAAATGACTTAAATGAAACTAATTACTCAAATACAGTGGTTTGGTTAAATTTCAAATAATTTTATGTGGGTCTGCTATAAGCACCAAAAATTAGTGAAAACCCTCACCCTAATAACAAATTTGAACTGCTTTGTTCCAGTGAAAACATATGATTTCAAATAATAATTTCATGTGTTCCTTAAAATGTCGAGCAATGGTGCTTTTGCCTTGTATCACCAACTATTCACTAGGACAAGATCTTAAAATGAGTTACTATAGTGCTGGAAAAATGATCGGAGTATAGCGTACGGATTTGGTAGAGTTACTAATTAGGAAAATAGCCATAACAATAATTATAAAATTTATTATTTTTGTAGCGTAACCTCACCTCTGATCCCCTCTGAAAAAGAGTCGAAAATGTAATTCAACATGGGCGACTCTGTCCTGTGCGATTTTCGTGAACTGTTTTTATCTACTCGGCTTTCCGGTATTGGGGACATAGTGAAATTTTTTTCCAGGTATGGTTCAACGGTGGTAGCTAGCACTTCTGTTTCATTACTGTCAATCAAACGCTGAAGTTCAAGCAATGAATATTGTGGAACTTTCGTGGACGACTGTTGGGGAAACCGAGCCAATGACATTTTTTCGGAGGAAGTTCCTTTATTTTGCGCCCCACGTATAGTATGCTTTTGTATAAATTTTGAACCTGAAAGAAAGAGACCTTATGAAAATATTATAATAACTAGTGCTGCTGTCAACGATAAGACGGCACCGAAGATCAATATATCAATTCGTTTCGTGAATATTTAATTTTTACTATTTAAGTTTTGAGGCTTTTTCAAAAATTAAACATACTAAAGAAGTAACAAAACTCAAATGGTAGAAAATTGATCTTGTAAATAAATTTTAAATTTTTAGCAACGATATGATTTTTATGGAAAGTGACGCAAAGTTTTTCGAGACTTATACTTCTGAAGGAAAAGTCTCAATAACAAAGTCAAAATGTGTGTAACTTCTAACCCCAGGATTTGTAAAATTTAAGGGCAGATCAAAGGGGAGAGGGGATAGCAGCGCTCGTTCCCTAATGCACAATATATTGTTCCCATTTGAACAATATAATACAAAAAAATTAATATGAAAGATATAGATACAGATATAGTAATCCTTATAACACTAAAGCAAAGAATAACGAAACATTGATTATTATTATTGATCAAACGAAAATGTCAAATAGAAGACGGAAAATTATCGTCAAAAAACCCAAAAACTGGCGGTCTATCTGGAATATTTTCGAAAATATTCAACTTCGAAATTATTTTTCCGAAGAAACATGTGCACTTTGTTTTTTGGTGGCATTTCATTTTTTGCTTCATCGCTGTTTATATTGATTGCCAAATACGTACTAATTTTTCTCATAGCTTTTGTCGTATTTCTTAAAATTCTTTTTACGTAGTCTACTTCTTCTTGTTCTTTTGAACAAATTAATATATCATCTACATATATAATTATATATCATTTTTCGTTTTTATTTCTTATAGTATACTAGCTGTGCCCGCCCGCTTTGCTGGGCATTACGTAATACTGCATAGTTTTTGAATGCTGTATACTGTATATGTTGCTAAGATATATATCTTCAGTCATATCATCAGCCAAAAAATCTTTGGCTATTTCAAAAATATTTTTATTAACATTTGGCTACAAATTTTCGCGTACAATGGATAAATAAATAAATTTAAAATATGAATAGTGCTCAATAAGAGAATGAGAAATAAACTTAAAACAACTAACCAAGCACTCTTTCAAAAAGAGCCAATTTTGAAAATATTACTGCACCTTACAACACCTATTAACCTTAAAGTTACAAAAAAATTGAAATAAAGTAGTTATAAGAAATCGAAATTCATCCTATGTTCGGTGAAAACAATGAAACAAATAAGGATTTAAAGATTGCCGGTTGAAACTCAAACACAACTGGTTACCTTTTTACTTAAACTTCGATTAGTACCGACTACTTATCTAAATTGTCTTAGGTTATATACATTTTCAGAATGTAAATTTTTTATGGCACATTAATATTTGAGGGGTTTACCCGATCTGATCGGCCACATGAACAAAACGCCCACGTTAGCCGTGTAAATTAATTTTCGGCGAACTTGTTGAAAAATATTGCTTTCTTCTAATTACAAAAAAAGTTAAGGTTCAATCACAGACAAAATAATTTGCCAGATGTCGCGATCCCATGTGATTCTGTACCCAACTTTTCCCAACATCACACACGTAACAGCAGACAAAAGATCTATGGGCCGTTAGCGACTTTGACCGGCTTTGACGTTTGAAGAACGGACAGTGCACGAATTTTTCTTGAGTGATCACAATAATAGAAAAGGGAGCAGAAACAAAATTTCGCGGATGGAACACAATGTACATGTACACAAAATGCACACAACTTTGATGTTCTGAAATTTGCACAAAGCAACACAAACAAAAATCATATGTGTACCATTGGAGAGTAAAATTTACTCTCGTACACGTAAATAAACTCAAAAATTTCTGTTTTCTGTGTAATAGTATTGTTTATTTATTTGAAGAAAATATACAAAAATTGATTTTCCAACATATAAATAATTACAAAATTTTTCCGAAAAACGCGAGAGTTGGCATTTACAAATTTTAATCTAAATTTTATCATATATCACAACTTTAGTTTGGACACACCTTCAAAAACTCAATTCAGAGAAAAAAAATTTATCGAAAAAAGTTAGGAAATTTTGAAATAATGAGGGTAGGTCATACATATGAACCGTATCTTCCCCTTCGGAAGCGTCGTTCAGCCGCCAGGAGCATCAAGTCGTTAAAAATTCAAAATCTGAATTTTATCAATTTTCCGATCTTTTGAGTGCACACCCTTAAAATCTCAATTTAGAGGAGGTATAAAATATCCAAATAGTGGGGGTTGGTAATACATATGAATCCCGTAGGATGCTTCGCTTAGCCGCTACAGGCAAAAAACCGTTAAAAATTCACATTTTTACCGGAAAATTACCCTTTTAGCGGGAATACAATTGGCCAACTTGGGATTCCCGGAAACTATGATGTCCTACGATCTGAAATTCAAAAAAAATGTTTACAATTTTGAATGAGCCAAAATTGTATTGAATAACCCGAGCAAAATTTGTAGAAAACAATTAAAACCGGCTCTACGGAAATACAGAGTGTCAAATGATAGAGAGTTCTTGAGAGGGAGCCTTTGTTCCGATTTGGACAAGCGAAAAGTACCGGTTCACTCATACGCAAGTGAAAGTTGACGTTTTCGTATTCGAGATGGGCATTAGAAGATCCAAAAATAAATAAATCCCCATTTCCCAATCGAAAATCACATGACATGAAGTCGCATCCATCTCTAGTATGAATCCATGGGTGGATTGCATATCAAGAGATAGTGTACTTTGCTTCATAAGGAAAATAAATGAAGAGAGATCGTGCAATCAAGAAAATGCCGAAATGTTCTCTCGAATACATCTCATACCTAAGAGAGAGGAAGTAACCTTTAACAATGCGATATTTTAATTGCACGATCTTTCTTCATTTATTGATCTTAAGCTTAAGAACGAAAGTCGACTTTCTCTTGAAATGAAAACCGTGAAAACTTGAAAACTTATATATTTCCAAAAGTTTAAAACTTATATTTTTAAAACCTTCTCTCCTACCGGACAGTAATCTTCGTGCTTATTGAAACCGACTAGGTAGGTTCCGAGATTAGCCACGATAAACATATCTTTTTATATATTAAAGATAATGCACTGAAAAGTTCATCCTGTTAATTTTCCGTTATTTCAAGACACATTTGCAAGGAAGCAATAGCAATTTTCACTTTTTTTTCGGAAGATGTTTTGATTGCTGACTCATTGTCATTATAATCGTCACCATCCTCACCATCCTCATAATCTTGATTCAATTGATTATCGGCTTGTATTATATCCAGAATGTTTCCGTCCGTTGGTATATTTTGCCCGGATACTATATCATCAATTCGCATGTAGTCTGTCAATTCGGAATCTCCCATTTCGAATTTCTTGCTTCTAAAGTTTGCCACGTTCTCTTAACTTCTTCAACCTCTTATACTAAATCTGAAGACGTTTGGTTTTGGAGAGTCCATGTGCAAGGTGGTAAATCATCCCATTCGTGAGGTTTAACGAAACTTGATTTTATAAAGCAGTTAACAATTATGCTACCCTATAAATCCTGAATCCAGGCAAATCACAGTGTCTAGCAAGTGCAAGGCTAGTGTTTTATTTCAAAACATTGGAAGTGTCTAATGGACAAAATGTTTAAGAGCGAGCGAAGTGTTTTACACACAAAATGTTTCGAAATAAAATGGATCAAGTGTTTAGTAGCTCAAATTTTAGACAGTTTGTTGTTTTGTTTCTTAAAGTTTTGAGCGTTTGAATTAATTGAAAAGTTTATGTTCGCGGCATAATTTTGAAAGGATTTGTGTTATTTATTGTTCTGAAAAATTCGAAACTTTTGTATTACTTGATTCCTATTACTCTATGATCCCCATGACATGTTGTTATCATGGGATTTCTAGTATTATGTTTTTTATGTTATATATGAATCAATGTGTATATTTATGATGACTACGAGTATATATGTTGAAGTTATGAAACAATTTTCAGGAATTCATTCAATCATCTTTACTATGATAATTCATCAATAATTAATTACACTTTATTATCAGATTTCATTGATATTTAAAATTATTAGCTAGAATCGCAATTTTGTCATATTTTTTAAATTGGATATGGACACATTTTTTAAAACTTACGGTAGAAAGAAAATAGTGTATGAAAATAGCTAGGAAATGACAAAATAATAGGGGTCGGCCATACATATGAATGTTATGAAAACAAATTTTCATATACTAAAAATTAAAATTCCGCAAATTTCAAAATTTAAAATCGAAACTAAAATTAAAATTAAATTGTCACCCTGTGACATGCGCGCGTGGCAGGACGGGATCCTCCGAAACTGCCTAAAAAAATTTGTATTATCGCAGATCCCGTTCTGCCAGCTTTATTGATTCCGTAGGAACGAACAACCATCTGTTGCTCCCAGGGATATCCGCCCACAAAATGCACAAACGATCAATTAAAGAGAATTGATCTCTTGTGAATTTTATTCTTTGAAGGATTGGGGCCCGTTGTAATGTGGCCTTTAAATATGGACCCCAGTCTCTTCGAGCCTCTCTCTCGAGTCGCGGAGTCAGGACCAAGAGGCTACAAATTGATTTTAGTAATGTGAAATTATGATTACAATTGTTATTTTAAAAAGTTTAAAAACTTAGAACCTTAAATTACCTAAATCGACATTAGTTAAGTGAAATTTAAAACTCAACTTTCTACAAATTGGTTTTAATAATGTGAAATTATGTTATGGTATTGAAATCACAAATGTTATTTTAATAGTTTAAAAATTTAGAACCTTATATTACCTAAATCGACTTTAGTTATGTGAATTTACAAAAAAAAAATGTAAAAAACCCGAAAGGCCCAGTCGAGGTCAGCGCCGTAGATTTTCCGTGAAATCTTGGGTATAAAACTATAATAAGTGTTTCTTTTTTAGTATGTACTTAAATCAGTGTCTCTTACACAATTGTTATATAGAGTAATACGGTGACAGAAAAGATAAATCACAAGTTTCGCGCCTGTTTTCATTTCTTCCTTAATGCTGCCGTAGTTCTGACATTTACTCGGCACTGGAGACTTTAGGTTTTTATGGCTTCGATTTGACGCAAGCTCCCGTTTTATTATATTCGGCCCATATTTACGACTCAACTCAACTCAACGACACATATTTACGATTTTAAATATTTTTTCAATTCTTACTTATACTTCAGCGAATATTTTAATTGTTTCAGTTTACGTCCTGCTACCTCTTCTCAAACTCCTTACAATGAAACCCGAACGAACGTCCTGCATAATTGCGTTCTCACGCTAATCTGATTTATAATTAAACGCAACGCTTATTAACAACAAACATGCATAAGTGAACTAGCCCGATGACGTCAAGCGCAGAACCGATGCTGCACGATTAACACGTACAGGAATTCTCTATCCATTGTGACGTCAACAGTTGTTATCGCATTATTAGCCTCGTAGTTATTGGCGATTGAAATCTGACTGTATATTGTACCACAAGAAAGTTTGACTGGCTGTCAGTTCACATTACGAGCGAAAAACCATCTTAACGTCAAATAAATTACAACAAAATTTTCGTATTGATATGTAACTTAATTATTAAACTATTAATTACAATGGTTATGAAGAGTACTACGGTTAGGGAATAAATAAATCAAAAGTTTGTTTTTTCCGCCGTTTTTTTCTTTCTTCTCCGATGCCTTCGTAGCTCTCACACTTGCGCGGCACTGAACAGTTTTGGTTTTTAATATCAGTTTTTATGCGGGTTTTCTCCGATTTAAGGATTTTACAATTCGGTGCATATTAACGCCTCATATGAGATGATATCTTCCATATATTTTCGATTTTCAAATTCATATCGATTTTTACTTATATTTCGGAGGATATTTTTATTGTTTTGCTTTAGGTCCTGGTAGCACTTTTTATGCGTTTTACAATGGTACCCCAATTAACGTCCTGGCTGAACGAATTCTCACGCTGCGCTCATAAATATCCTCACACAACGCTAAAAAACAACAATCTCACGTGGGCGCTTGCACTAGCCCGATGACGTCACGGGAAAAACGAGCACCACACAGGTTATACGTACAAATATGTTCTATCCACCGTGACCTTAACCGTTGTTATCGCGTTATTAGTCTCGTAGTTATTAGCGATTGAAAAATGAGGGTGTTTTGTAACACAAGAATGTTAGACTGGCTACCAATGTACATACTCAACGAGAAGGAAGACGTCTTCCCGTCAAAACTGAATTTTCTTCAATCAATTTAACTTACGTGAATAGATCTTAACTTACCTTATTTCAAATCGAATAAAAAGAGAAGTCATGATAAACCTAAAAATTGTATGAATTTAAGATTCAAAATTCCTGGTCCTATCCAACGGGGTTGAGTGATCTTTCTAAAAAGCGCTCCTTAATCCCTTGTTACAAGAAAAAACGTTATGTAATAATGAACATCCTAGGACGCTTCGTTTTGCCGGTACGGGCAAAAAACCGTTAAAAATTTAAAAACAGAATTTCATCAATTTTCCATCTTTTGTATGCACATCTTCAAACTCACTTTGGGAGAAAAATAATGTATGACAAAGTGGCAGAAAATGTCAAAACGAGATGGGGCCGGTCATACACATGAACTCCTTAGGATGGTCCGTTTAGCCGCTAAGAGCAAAAAGCTGTTAAATGTCCAAAATCTGAATTTTATCAATTTTCAAATCTCTTGTATGTACACCTTTAAAAGCTCAATTTAGAGAAAAAGCATGTTTTAAAAAAGGTAGAAAATATCAAAATAATGGGGGTCGGTCACATATATGAACACTCTAGGACGCTTTGTTTAGCCGCTATGGGCAAAAAACCGTGGAAAATTCACATTATTACCGGGGAAGTACCCTGAAAAGCGGAAGAAAACTGTTTAATTTCTGTCCCGGCATCTTTTCTGTCCTATGATCTAAAATCAATAAATAAACGTACTGTTTTCCATGAAGCTGTAAAAATCCACTTGCTTCGGATTAAATAAACCAAAGTAGAGTTTCTCTTCAATGTTTGAAATTCCCAACGGCGAATTGGCGAAAGCTGCTGGCAGGAGCTTCCAAAATTGGGTGTCTGTGCCAAAATCTTTATGTAAATACTAATTCTGGTTCGCGCATGCGAAGACTAATTACCTAAGATCAATACCATAGCTTCATTTATACAAATAAACAAACGTTTGTCAAAATTGTATTCCGTTTGTCGTATATCTTGGAATTTTTGGAAAAAACCCAGTGATCGTTCTTAATATATAAAATCTAAATTTAGGTTTCCATGACAGAAACCTTTGTACTAATTTTGGTTCGTTCATCAGAAAAATTATTAAGTAGGAAGCCTGCCCCTGGTGATGTTTTTTTGCGAATTTAGTAACAAAAAATAGATGTAAAATTTGAGATCGAGTGATCAAACGGTCTAGGAGGATCGAGTGATCAAACGGTCATATTTGGTCCACGCATAAGTCCAATTTTGCTTTAAGATCCAAAGATTGTAATTTTCGTCCAACCATTTTGAAACTTTCACTAATAAAATTCGCAACGACACGCACTATTTGAGATGTTCTAATGAACTAAGCTTTTGCACTGCATGTATTTGCTGTATTCTTTTTTTTTTTTTTTATTTATACGGAATTATGAAAACTATGATCCTTGGCATTTAACAAAGGAATTCCATGTCAGAAAACCATCCAACCATCCAAAAACATCAACCATCCAAAAACAACACGTATCTCATTACGCATAATTGCGAAATAAGCTATTTCTTCGAGTTAGAGAATGCCAATCACTTTGTTTTAAATTTTGAGAGCTACACATTTTAGTTCAACTTAGAGCGATTTTCAATTTAGATGATTTCAACTTAAAGAATATGTATGAGCACCTGCTATTTAGGAAAAAAATTAAGTCAAAGGAATTTGCACGTTATAGCGACTTCAAAATTAGGGGCCATCCATAAATTACGTCACGGCTGGAGGGGAGGGGGGTCATTGAGAATTTTGACAATCCGTGACGGGGGGATGGGGATTATTTTCCTTGGCGGGACATCAATGCGTTTCGCGATTTTTCGAATTTTCACCGCCCAAATGAGTCGCGTCCGTTTTTCTGTTCTCATTTTCCAAAAAGGATTTTAAAGGCGAATCAGGGGACAATTTTAGGTCCCCAAACTCCTCACAGCCTGGAAAATGCCAATTTTGTTTTGTTCTCTGATATTAGAAATCGTGGAGCAGCTATCACAATTTTTTATTTTACAATGTTACTCGGCTAATTCTCAAAAACCTCTTTCTCTCAAAAAAATGTAAAAAGAGAACCTAAGACAAAGAAAAGATCGAATTTATTGTTGAAATAAAACATTTTCAATTTCTAATTTGTGAAAGTCCACCTTTTCTTACTTCAACAAATGTCTTTGTAAGAGTCAATTTACACCACCGTAAAACTGGCATATTCGTCAAATACGTAAGTGTTTTGAAATTTGCTAACGATAATTTCGTTTTCCAAGTGGGTGTCTTATTTCTAGTGAGAAAAAGATCTATGAGGGGAAATTGCGTTTTGTGGTCTTTGCAGTAGATCGTATTCCCAGGTTATTCAAGTGCTTCCTGGCGTTTTGGTGTGTGCTTGGAGCATTTTCCAAACTTTTGGGTAGGTTTGAGAGCGTTCTTTGTGTTTTTTGGACTTCTATACCTGATTGTACGGGCTTCCAGACTTTGAAGACAATCACATGAAAAGATGCCAGGATGAAACCCACTAACACTGATAGTCCAACTAAAATAATGACAAGCTTGTAAAAACCCGAAACAACTTGGAAACCCTGGAAAACTTTGGTTTTTTTAGATACAGAATGTTGAATATCTGTAGTAAGTGAGCAGTTTCTTAAAATAAAATGGTTACTCTGCGACCAGAGCAATACTCAACTCGGGGTGCAAACGTGACCATCTTTACGCCGGAAGAGAGGAGCTAACCCGATAAGGATAACGGGATCCTCAGTCATCCTCACCAGCGTAGGAGATGGATCTCTCTCTGCAAATATTGAACGCAATAGAGAACGTGCAAATATTGTATAACACAGAATCATCATACAAACGACAAAAGTTACTCTTTTTTTTGGTTTTAAATCAAGCATGAAAAGAAAAAATATTTTTTTGTTGGTTTATAAAGATATACTTCCTATTAAATATTTTAAATTAAGAGTTGTATACATAACTTAATTAAGTGTTAAATTGTTACCGAACATTTGTGACCAGATACTACTAAAGATATAAACTTGTGAGAAAAAAAATACATAAAATTAAATTGAAGTGAAGTCTGTTAAAGACGAAAAGGATTGGTTTATCCAATTTCTAAATGAAACCAAGTTCAAATCAACAACTTCGAATACATTTATTTTATTTCTCTTTAACAAAATAGTGATTATTTTTAAAGAATACAAAAATCAGTGATATATTTTTCATAACATTAAATCTAATTTCTGTGGAAGTGTTATTTCACATCTTCAAATTCTTATATCTTGTAAAATTGTATATAGAAAAACAATTTTAACGTAAGGGAAAAATAATAATATGTCGTAATATATTATACATCGAATAAATAATATTGAGTTTGAAATTTTGTTTTGCCTTAAATGATGACCCCAGAATATTGGAACTCAAACAGTAGATATTGGAAACAAAAATGGGCGGTGAAGCAGAAACAAATTTAATAAATCGTCGTTGTACACGTGGAAAATAGTGATCATTTTATCACAACGGATGATGTTCGATGAACTCAGCAAAGGAAGCAAGGGTGATCTCTGATGCGCTGGTCTTGTGGTGGTGTTGTTGAGTTGTCCTTGAGTAATAAACCTGTGAAGCCAATGGTTAATTATGTGTTTTGTTTTGGATGAAACATTGAATGTGTCATGAGTTATGACACCACGATCGAGAAATTCTTGTGAGCGTTGACAAGAGGTTTCAACTATGATAATCTGTTCACTATGAACTCAGTGATTGCTACCTTGATTGATTGTCTAGATTGATTTTCATGAGTGTAGCAATCAGCTGACATGAACGAAGTGAAAAGTGTTTGCGAGCTCAACTTCTCAAAAATGTCGTAATAAGCTTTAAGTTAAGGTAAGATCACATCAGCGAAGGGTGATGTGAATGTCTCAACCTTATCACGCTCTTGTCAAGCATCAACACAAGAACCACAGACAACTGTGTCAGACCTGGCTAGATGTTAATCATAACATCCCAAGGTCTTTGTATGAGAAGATAGAGATTTGAATAACTACTCACTGATTATGGTCAACACCAATTTGACTCAGCTTTCAACACTATTCAAATCACACAAATTGTTTTCTGTCTTATTGAACTTGAATCCTTGGAAAGTGATTCACCAATATGTATGTTCACTTGGTTTTGTTAAAATCAGCACACTGACTAGTCCACACGTGATAACTAGGTAATAATATTCACTTTGTTCATTTCCGATGTTAAAATCCTCAAACAATAATACATTTGAAAAAAGAAACTACTATTTAATTTTGATTTGATTTCTCCAAGAACTTTAAATTGTAAACTTATGTTTGTTATTCGGCTGCCACACACAGAATGAAACTGCTTTTTCGAAACAAGGGAGATCGATCAAGCCTAGACCGAAGGGACCATTCTCGATTGGTCATTAATTCGGAGCCGATAAGACGGTCTCCGACCTTCAAAAATATATCAAACGTTGCACATTTCATAAGAAGAAACAATCATGACTTGGAACTACATTTTATCCTTAGTTCCAATGTTTTTAAAAGAATGTGGTTAAATGGCAAACGTCGCATATCGGTTGTGATTAAAGAAAACTAATTTCAACTAATCGACATTTATTTCTCTTCACATTGTTGCATTTAATTCGAGTTTTCAACAGATGACTAAACTGAATCACTGACAACATATGACCGTGGAAGAGTACCAGTACCAGTACTCTTACCACAGTACCACATGGAAGAGTTAACGGTGCGTACCTTTTTTCTTTCTTTTTATTTTGCGGTTTTTTTCTTTTGGTCTCAGCAGACACATGGTGCTGATTTTTTTCATTGCGCGTGGAAGCGATTGTATATACTAGAGATTTTCAACTAGAAAACGGTGAAAAAAAAAGAAAAAAAAATACTGAGAAATTGGCTATTCTTCCTAAAACAAACAATTGTTTCCTTTTCATGTGTTGAAAGAAATATTTCTACAATGAGATTAAAATATTAGTTTTATTTTTTTGTATACGAAAACGAGAGAAAACGCGGCAAACTGCAAATTGAACAATATTAAAGAAATATCAAGCAAACAAATGAACGCAAGAAACCCTTATAAACATGATTAACAAATATGAATTAATTTTCGCTACTATAAATGAAAGTTATACACATCAAGGCACATAAGTATCATAGTTTTTAATTAATCTCGCAATAAACTTAAATTAAAGAACAAATGGAAATATATCACTACAAAAAAAAAAAAAAATTTTTATATTAAAAATATACTTATGAAAGAATTAAGTTATATAAATATGCATGACACCTACTAAATACATATGCAAAAATAACTTAATACCTGGCCTAAAATAAAACAGAAAATAGCGAAACTATACAATAAATGTAGTTGCCAAACTTATATTAATTGCAGAGAAAAAAAGTTCAAAAATATCTTAAATTTTTTTTTGTAAAATTTTATTAGTTTTATGATTTATTATGGGTTTTTGTATTACATTGTTGAAGTATAAAAAATATTTCATTTTTTTGGTTGTTTTCGCGCTCACTTAATTAATTAATATATATATCTTTGCTCTTATAATTTCTATTAGTTTACTATAAACAACTATATATAGCAAAGTGTATCTCTTTTCATTATAACATCCTACAATCTTTATATAGTAATAATACAAGTATAACAAGAAATAAACAGATAAGCTTGCCTGCATATAAAAAGAAATTCATTCAAAGAAAATACTTCAGTTACTTGCCAAAAGAGTACAAAAGATTATCAGCTAAGAACACTAAATTAATAAAAGATAAAATACTAAAACTCATCATGCAATTTTATTAAAATGTAAGAATTAACGTACATATAATGTTTAAGTTAGTTTAGGAAAAAAAATGTATCATCTATTATAAAAGTTAAATATCTAATAATTTTATTAATAATAAAAATAAACAAAAAAACTGAAGATTATCTTGCAAATATATATTAAACTTAAGCCGTAAGTATTTAGTTTAAGTTAGTTTACAAGTTTAATCTTCTATATATAAATAGGCGACACGTTTTTTTGTTATCCCTTTTAGAGGAAACCAGGTCGACCTACGTACCTTTTTGTGCGTGCGTACCTTTTTTCTTTCTTTTTATTTTGCGGTTTTTTTCTTTTGGTCTCAGCAGACACATGGTGCTGATTTTTTTCATTGCGCGTGGAAGCGATTGTATATACTAGAGATTTTCAACTAGAAAACGGTGAAAAAAAAAGAAAAAAAAATACTGAGAAATTGGCTATTCTTCCTAAAACAAACAATTGTTTCCTTTTCATGTGTTGAAAGAAATATTTCTACAATGAGATTAAAATATTAGTTTTATTTTTTTGTATACGAAAACGAGAGAAAACGCGGCAAACTGCAAATTGAACAATATTAAAGAAATATCAAGCAAACAAATGAACGCAAGAAACCCTTATAAACATGATTAACAAATATGAATTAATTTTCGCTACTATAAATGAAAGTTATACACATCAAGGCACATAAGTATCATAGTTTTTAATTAATCTCGCAATAAACTTAAATTAAAGAACAAATGGAAATATATCACTACAAAAAAAAAAAAAAATTTTTATATTAAAAATATACTTATGAAAGAATTAAGTTATATAAATATGCATGACACCTACTAAATACATATGCAAAAATAACTTAATACCTGGCCTAAAATAAAACAGAAAATAGCGAAACTATACAATAAATGTAGTTGCCAAACTTATATTAATTGCAGAGAAAAAAAGTTCAAAAATATCTTAAATTTTTTTTTGTAAAATTTTATTAGTTTTATGATTTATTATGGGTTTTTGTATTACATTGTTGAAGTATAAAAAATATTTCATTTTTTTGGTTGTTTTCGCGCTCACTTAATTAATTAATATATATATCTTTGCTCTTATAATTTCTATTAGTTTACTATAAACAACTATATATAGCAAAGTGTATCTCTTTTCATTATAACATCCTACAATCTTTATATAGTAATAATACAAGTATAACAAGAAATAAACAGATAAGCTTGCCTGCATATAAAAAGAAATTCATTCAAAGAAAATACTTCAGTTACTTGCCAAAAGAGTACAAAAGATTATCAGCTAAGAACACTAAATTAATAAAAGATAAAATACTAAAACTCATCATGCAATTTTATTAAAATGTAAGAATTAACGTACATATAATGTTTAAGTTAGTTTAGGAAAAAAAATGTATCAT
Source organism: Chrysops caecutiens (assembly GCA_963971475.1). NCBI lineage: Eukaryota > Metazoa > Arthropoda > Insecta > Diptera > Tabanidae > Chrysops > Chrysops caecutiens. Next base: position 26,381,598 of record OZ020568.1, on the reverse strand, counting down.
CTATTATAAAAGTTAAATATCTAATAATTTTATTAATAATAAAAATAAACAAAAAAACTGAAGATTATCTTGCAAATATATATAAAACTTAAGCCGTAAGTATTTAGTTTAAGTTAGTTTACAAGTTTAATCTTCTATATATAAATAGGCGACACTTTTTTTTGTTATCCCTTTTAGAGGAAACCAGGTCGACCTACCAGCATAAAAATTATACCATTCGAAAGATTAGTTTTTCCTCTATGTGCATCACCTAATTTTTTTTCTTAAATTTAATTATAAGTTAGTTTAATTTTAAATTGAAATTAAAAAATTCAATGGGATAGTATGTGTGAATTGAGCACACGTATAGCGCAGATGATGCTTTTGGGAAGAATGTGTGCGTGTGATTGTTTTGCTTTTTGCCTGGAAATATGCAACCATATGTAAATTTTTGGTTTGTGTTCCCGATAAGTAACAAGTACTAAATTAGTCGAAAATCAAACCAAATGAACCAATCTTCTACTGGTGACACAAACCAAAAGAATTAACATATAATAGCATTCCTCTACGAAAAAATCATAATATAGAACATACTTATTTAACATTATCATTTGCATAGATCATACGTTCGACTGAATAACCAACCATTTATGCCAAATACATGCTTTCTTTTCACTAAAACCCAATATCTATGCCAATGATAATGTGAGGGGCACATGCAGCCATATCACAGACAATAGTCATATGTTCATTCTTTTACTTTTTGCCTGGAAGAAGGCAATCTTTGGCTAATAAAATTGCATTCTTCCAGACAAAAGCCGAAACAATGAACATATGGCCACAGACAATAATATGGATGCATTACCACAGACAAATTTAAAGCCATCGTTTACTTATACCATTGTTTTTTGCTAATTTGATAAAAATATATCGAAAATCACAATTTTACAGTTATTTATAGAAAACGCGAGGTTAGCTTTCACGAGTATTTATGGAAAGCGAGGGAAAGTCTGAATTTTATTATATTTCCCAACTTTTGTATAAACCCATATTTAAAAACATAATTTAGAGAAATATGATATGTGGCCAAAAGTTGGGAAATGAAAAACTAATGGGGGTAATAAGTTGGTCATACCCCCAAGAATGCTTGATTTAGCCGCAACGAGCAAAACACTGTTAAAAATTCAAAATCTGAAATGATATCATATTTCCAAACTTTTGTCTGCTCAACTTTAAAACCTCAATTTAGAGAAAAAAGAAAAGGTAGGAAATGAAAGTTGGTTTGTTTGTACGGGAATCCCAGATATATTTTATTTACAATATATATGTATTTCCCACAACTTAATAGTTTAATTAAAAACCATATGATTCACGGTCCATGTGGTTTATTGAATCGTATCCCCGTCTGTATGAGAGATTGTAAATGCAGCAATAGCTTTTCTAAGGACTATTACAATACAACTCTAGCCAATGTATAAAAGTTGACTTTCGTGGCCACTCTGTTGACAACCGATATACTGTTCCTTAAAATCCATATCTATTAGCAAAATTCGATTGGTACTTAAATGTGGAAGTTCTTGGCATATGTAGTTAAGAGCCTAAAATATATGTACAAATATGTTTATAGGGGATACGACTGTGCCTCCTTACAGTTTCGAAGAGTTTGAGGTGGAGTTGAGGGCGAAGTTTATATAGATGAAATCGATAGCTTTTTGTCCGGTCACTTTGTTCGATCTACGGAAGTTAGTTGGCGCATAAATGAGTATCCAATGCATTACCAGTCACGTAATATATTATAGTTCGACTTGAATGTCACTTGCCTCACCGGAAATATGTAGTCTTTAGGGAAGGAAATGTTCAGCAAGCTCTTAAAAATCGCAGAAGAACAAAATTTACTGCATTCTATGAAATCAATCGAATTAGCTCGTCCGTGTTTCTATATACAGAGACGCCGATGCATTATATTTAGGTATAAAGACACAGAAAATAAATCGAAAAACCTCAAAGAGGAAGTAGTAGAGCTATTGCTAGATTATTTTATGTTTTATGGTGAGTTGTTCCATTTGAGATTATTTTAGCTTCATGTTCGAGGTCCCATCAGGATTTGGGTACGGTTGGGAACATTATTTACTGCACATTTTCCGCACATGCACGACGTATCGCATGAAATGATAGGGAGTGGCGTGACCATTTATAGAAGTAAAAGAGTGTAAGTCCTCTCAGCAGTTAAGAGTGTTATATGCCATATCCTAATTTTTAAGAAATCCTTCAGAAAATGATTGATATAAGCATGCTTTATTAGCTATTAAGGAAATTTTGTTCAGTAAACGAATCATTCGTTACTTCAACTAACCTTTTCGAATGTATGACTATTTTACTCTGTGGAGATTTTTGACCAATATTGCCAGCTATATCTCACGGTACACGTGTACCACTTATTAAGAATTGCCTTACTTCTTGGTCCGAATTTTCAAAATCCACAAAATAACTTTTACCCAAAACATGAGAGCATGAGAGATTCATGAGATTGAATTCGTTGAATTTCTTAAATCTCTTGGTAATGGAACTTTACCCACATTTCCAGATTACAGCCAAGATGTTATTGAAATTCCTTCCCATTTAGTGAGCATCTTCGTGAATTCAGATACTTATGGCAATGTATCTGAAACCATAAAGTCTAACGATATTCTCAATTGGGTTATATTAGCACCCAAATATGAAAACTGCACTTTCATCGATGCAGAAATCTTTAACAGTCTGTCCGGAGAGGAACGAATATTTGAGTTCCGATAACATCTTGAGTGACGATTATAGAAAGCAAAATAATTTTCCAGTCGAATTTTTATACTCAGTTGATGTAAGTGGGCTCCCGATCCCACCAATTTACTCTCAAATCCAAATTGCTTTCTTTTACTTATTCGGGACATGACTTGCTTGGTCAATGGTACACCTATTCGTTTAGTTAAAATGCAAAAGAAAATTGTTTGGATTGTGAGATTTTAGCAGGAGTTTTCCGAAACACACGTATTTCGACACCACAAATAAACCTTAATTATACAAGTACACTTCTGTCTTTTTCCTTTCAAAAAACTCAATTTCCCCTCATTCTGGCTTTTGCGATGACAATAAATAAATCCCATAAATCCCAAAAGTTTCAAAAAGAGGGAATCATACTCAAACTACAAATATTTTCTCACCGTAAATTGTATGTTGTAGCCAATAGAGTTAGATCGTTTGATCGATTGCGTGTCTATATGTATCTCTGAAACACAAGGCCAAGGTCATTTGGCAGAAGATGAAAGAATTCTTACAAAAAGTATTTTGGATGAGAAAATTTTAAAATCTTTCAAGATCCGCAACCGCAACCGTAAGGTTTTCGATAATTATAGATAGGGCCTCATTCAATATAGATGTACTTTGACGTGCAAAATGAGCTGAAATGATTACTACTACAGTCTGAACTAAATGACCTTTTCACTTACAATGCTACTGTATATAGAGCGCCATGCGCGAGCTATTAGAGTGAGCGTAGCGAACGGCGGGGGTTGGCGAGCGTAGCGAGCAGGGGGCGTCCCACTAGTATTAATTTAAACCGCTTTTGAGCACAGCCGAGGACAGCCTCGCTCTTTCAGGTTTTTTTTTACTTTGTATCATCCAAATGGTGAAATATATATGTAAAGAAAATTTTGGTTAATAAATTGAATTGACTATCATTATCGAACCAATTTATTTTTTTTGATTCATGTTTTTCATTTTTTTTTTGCATTGGGTAAACAAAAAACAGGTGGATTGAAAAAACAAGAATATGTCCAGAGAATCAGCTGCAGGAGCTGAAAAGATTTGGAGAACATTACGAATTTTTTTTTAACTATTAAAGAAAACATCTTTAGAATTTAAAAATGAGGTGAAAAACTATACCCTAGTGGGTGTCCGTTTCCTTCGCGTCCAACCGGGTACGTAAAAACGTCGAATATGGGGGAAAGCCGAATCGCGTCCGGGATGACGGTGGCTTTCCACGGTTGGGTGGGCAACGGTGGATCCGAAACCACCTAGATCCACCAACGAGACGGAGATGATCCATCGGTCTAGGGTGTCGCTTCCTATTTTTTCTTTCCTCTCCCATATCATTTTTTTCTCCGCTTTTGGATTTCCTCTCCCCGTCTGACAAACCCTCCTTCTTTCCTTATCCCCTTACCTTGGTCCTGAGGGTTCCTTAGTGTTTCGGTTCCTAGTCCCATTGCCCCTATTTTCCTCTCTCTTTCCCTCCTTTCTTCGAGCAAAGATCCCACCCCACTGCACCGAACTAGCTAACATTGGCCAGCCAGAACACGTCCGCCGCTCGATGTCTGACAGGGACTTTTCGCATGAGCACTCAAGCCTTCACGGCTTTCAGAGCTGTCCCGAACAGCTCGTCCCTCTTCTGACGTCGCTTCAAACGTTAACTTCAAATCACTAAACCGGATCCTATGAAGGAAAGGGGGTGAGTTCCGCATCGTCTTTGCCTTCCGTCTTTAACAAGTCGTTTCACGACTTGAAAACTTTTGAGATTTTTTCCCCTCCCAAACATTTACTACACATCCTTAGATCGATAATTCAAGCGTGTCAATAATTCAACATATTCTTTGCCGCCTAGAGCGTTTGTATGTCGGTTACACGATTTATTCGCACTGATTCTTAGAATTTTTAATTTTTTTGTAAGTAAATAAATCAATTTATTCGTTCTTTTTTTATGTTTCTCCAAGGCCAAAATCCAAGATTGTGGTGGTGTACCTGCAGATGAGGATAATGGATCCATTACAAGCCTCGAAAATGTTTCGATTCAGTCAGGAACGGGTGCACCTGCTTCTGGCGGAAGTAAACCCATAAAAACACCGGCTCAAACGACAAAAAAGGGGATTATCTCCGAAATTCAGCAGAAATTAGTAGGGCTATCTGCGATAGAAAATTCCAGTTTTCCAGAAAGAGATGAGATGTGGTACGCAGCATGTCAGAGCTTCAAAATATTTACTACAAATTGTAAAATGAATTTCCATAAATTGTTGTGGGAATCTTCCCACCGGTTTCATGCCGCCTCCAGTGAAAAATAACCAAACTTTTGTATACGGCGTGTTACTTGCTCCACTCAATGACATCCCATCAGAATGCATAAGAGCACATAAAATTGAGTATAAATTCACTGACCACTATCCACTCTTCGCAATAATAAATGCTAATATTAAACTGAATGAATCTGAATCCATGAAACCTGAAATGACACAGTACGAAAAACTGATTGAACTTTGTAAGAGCGAAGACTGGATAAATCAATAAAATGGTATAAATAAAGATGTTTAATTTTTGCTAAATAATATTAATAAACTTTTATCCTTATGTAAGAAAAAAATAAAGATCAGAATCAAAAAAAAAAAAAGACTGGGTGACAAATGGTCTCTTGAAAAAATGTGATATAAAACAATCTAAATATAAAATGCGGAAGAAAAATCCAAAAAATCTTGAGCTTAAAAGAAATTAAATGTTATATGCTAACAAGTTACAAAATCAGATTAAATATGCTAAACAAAGATTCGAACAGAACAAAGTTCAACTGATTGGTGACGATGTAAAAAAAATGTGTAAGTACGTAAATAGTAAACTAGGTAAACCAGAGCAAAAAAATCATAAATTTCAAAGTTAAGGGTTGAAGTTATTGAAATACCAGACAAAAAAAGAATGGCAGATGCATTTGATGAGTTTTTTAGCTCGATTGGTAACAAACTAGCAGTTAAGATTAATAGATCTAGTGACCGCGAAAACGAAGAAAATGAAAGGCGGAGTGGATGGTATAAGTTCCCAATTGATCAGGAAAATAGGTATTTTTATTGCGAAACCACTTCCAGACATTTTTAATCTGTGTCTGGAAACGGGAGATTTTCCATCTCATTTCAAAATGGCTGAGATCGTTCCTCTTTTCAAGACAGGAGATTCAAAGGAAGTTACAAATTGCAGACCTATCTCGCTTAAATAAATTTCGGTAAGATTTTCGAAAAGTTGCTACATCTCTGTATTGACAATTTCCTAAACATGACAAATTTTTACAGTGATTTTCAATTTGGTTTCAGAAAAGCTCTAGGAACAAATTATGCATTATCTTATGTAACAGATTTTATTTATGGAAAATTGGACAAAAGTGCCCGACCTGTCGGAATTTTGCTAGATTTTTGTAAAGCATTTGACACTGTCAACCATGATATTTTGTTGGAAAAGATGCATGCATGTGGTATCCGAGGTAATGCTGTGAAATTGATCAGTAGCTATTTGTCTAACAGAACGCAAGTAGTTAAATTGGATTAGACCATTAGTTCTCGAACAAGTCTTTCTATGAGCGTACCAGAGTGTACAATCTTGGGAACTTTATTCTTTTTGATCTATATATAAATAGACCTTTTTGATATATATATAAACCATTCGAAAGATTAGTTTTTCCCCTATGTGCATCACCTAATTTTTTTTCTAAAATTTAATTATAAATTAGTTTAATTTTAAATTGAAATTAAAAAATTCAATGGAATAGTATGTGTGAATTGAGCACACGTATAGCGTACATAATGCTTTTGGGAAGAATGTATGCGTGTGATTGTTTTTCTCTTTGCATGGAAATATGCAACCATATGTGTTTTTTGGTTTGTGCCCCAATAAATGGCAAGTACTAAATTAGTCGACAATCAAACCAAATGGATCAATCTTCTACTGGGGACACAAACCAAAAGAATTAACATATAATTGCATGTGATTGCATTCCTCTACGAGAAAATCAAAATATAGAACATACTTATTTAACATTATCATTTGCATAGATCATACGTTCGACTGAATAACCAAACCTAATATCTATGTCAATGATAATGTGCAAATGCTGCCATATCATAGACAATATTCATATGTTCATTCTTTTGCTTTTTGCTTGGAAGGAGGCAATCTTTGGCTAATAAAATTGCATTCTTCGAGACAAAAGCCGAAACAATGAACATATGGCCATAGACAATAATATGGATGCATTACCACAGACAAATTTTAGGCCATCGTTTATTTATACCATTGTTTTTTGCTAATTTGATAAAAATATATGGAAATTTTATATTAAAAAATATGGAAAATCACAATTTTACAGTTATTTCTAGAAAACGCGAGGTTAGCTTTCAGGAATATTTATGGAAAGCGCGCGAAAGTCTGAATTTTATCATATTTCCCAACTTTAGTATGGACCGACATATAAAAACAAAATTTAGAGAAATACGATATATGGCCAAAAGTTGGGAAATGCAAGAATAATGGGGGTTGGACACACCCCCTAGAATGCTTGATTTAGCCGCTACGAGCAAAAAACTGTTAAAAACTTAAAATCTGTGATTATATCATATTTCCAAACTTTTGTCAGCACACCTTTAAAACCTTAATTTAGAGGAGAAAAAAAAGGTAGCAAATGAAAGTTGGTTCGTTTGTACGGAAATTTCAGATATATTTAATTTACAATATATGTATATATATCTCCCACAACTTCAAAATTTAGTTAAAAAACCATATGATCCACGGTCCATGTGGTTTATTGAATCGTATCCCCGTCTGTATGAGAGATTGTAAATGCAGCAAAAGCTTTTATAAGGACTTTTACAATACAACTCAAGCCAATGTTAGATGCGTCGTGTAAATGGTATAGCAGTTGACTTTCGTGACCACTCTGTTGACAACCGTTATGCTGTTCCTTAAAATCCATATATTTTAGCGAAATTTGATTGCTACTTATTTGTGAAATCTTGGCACAGTATGGAGCATAAAATATATGTACAAATATGTTTATAAGGGATACGACTGTGCCTCATTACAGTTTGGAAGAGTTTGAGGTGGAGTTGATGGCAAAGTTTATATAGATGAAATCGATAGCTTTTTCTCCGGCCACTATGTTGGATCTACGGAAGATAGTTGGCGCGTAAATGAGTATCCAATGCATTACCAGTCACGTAATATATTATAGTTCGACTTGAATGTTACTTGCCTCACCGGCAAAATGTAGTCTTTAGGGACGGAAATGTTCAGCAAGCTCTTAAAAATCACAGAAGAACACAATTGACTGCATTCTTTGAAATCAATCGAATTAGTTTGTCTGAGTTTCTATATACAAAGACGCCGATGCATTATATTTAGGTACATAAAGAAAAGAAATGGAAAAAACCTCAAAGAGGAAGTAGTAGAGCTATTGCTAGATTATCTTATGTTTCATGTTGAGTTGTTCCATTTGAGACTATTTTGCTTCATGTTCGAGGTCCCATCAGGATTTGGGTACTGTTGGGAACATTATTTACCGCACATTTTCAGCACATGCACGACATATCGCATGAAATGATGGAGAGTGGCGTGAATATTTATTATAAGTGAAATACTGTAAGTCCTCTCAGCAGTTAAGAGAGTTATTTGCCATATCCTATTTTTGGTATGAATTTTCCTACAAATGTTTTAGATTTGTGGAATGAATTCAAAATTTTCATGTGTGAAGAATTTTTAAGAAATTCTTCAGAAAATGATTCATATAACCGTGCTTTATTAGCTATTGAGGAAATTTGGTCCAGTAAACGATTCCCTCGGTACTTCAACTAAACTTTTCGGAGGTAAGACTATTTTACTCTAAGGAGATTTTTGACGAATATTGCCAGCTATATCTCACGGTACACGTGTACCACTTATTGAGCCTTACTTCCTTCTTTAATTAATTGCCTTACTTCATGGTCCGAATTTTCAAAATTCCACAAAATAACTTTTACCTAAAACATGAGAGCTTCACCTCATGAGATTGAATTCATTGAATTTCTTAAATCTCTTGGTAGTGGAACTTTACCCACATTTCCAGATTACAGCTAAGATGTTATTGTAATTCCTTCCCATTTAGCTAGCAACTTTGTGATTGCAGATACTTATGGCAATGTATCTGAAACCATAAAGTCTAACGATATTCTCAATTCCGTTATATCATCACTCAAGATGTAATCGGAACTCAAATATGATGCAGACTGTTAAAGATTTCTGCATCGATTGAAGTGCAGTTTTCTGATAAGAAACTCAAATACCCAAATAAGAAAACTGCACTTTCATCGACGCAGAAATCTTTAACAGTCTGCATTATATTTGAGTTCCGATTAAATCTTGAGTGATGATTATAGAGTGCAAAATAATTTTCCAGTCGAATTTTTATACTCAGTTGATGTAAGTGGTTTCCGGATCCCACAAATTTATTTTCAAAACCAAATTGCATACTTTTACTTATTCGTAATTTGAGTACAGAACATGACTTGCGTGGTCGATGATACACCTATACGGTTAGTTCAAATGCAAAAGAAAATTGTTTGGATTGTGAGATTTTAGCAGGAGTTTTCCGAAACACACGTATTTTGACACCACAAATAATCCTTTATTATTCAAGTACACTTCTGTCTTTTTCCTTTCAAAAAACTCAATTTTCCGTTATTCTGGCTTTTGCGATGACAATTAATTAATCCCATAAGTCCCAAACGTTTCAAAAAGAAGGAATCTTACTCAAACTACCTATATTTTCTCACCGTTAATTGTATGTTGTAGCCAGTAGAGTTAGATCGCTTGATCGATTGCGTGTCTATATGTATTTCTGAAACACAAGGCCAAGGTCATTTGGCAGAAGATGGAAGAATTCTTACAAAAAGTATTTTGTATGAAAAAATTTTCAGATCTTTTAAGATACGCAACCGCACCCGCAAGGTTTTCGATAATTATAGATAGGGCCTCATTCAATATAGGTGTACTTTGACGTGCAAAATGAGCTGAAATGATTGCCACTACAGTCTGAACTCAAAAACCTTTTTACTTACAATGCTACTGTATATATAGCGCCATGCGCGAGCTATTAGAGTGAGCGTAGCGAACGGCGTCCTCCTAGTATATATAAACGCTATCTTTGATAACTTACCGATTGGAAAAGTTGTACCTTTTGCTGACGACACCTTTGTATTAAGCTCATAAAAAACCTGGGATGAGACCATTCAGATCTCTAACAGGTATTTGTATATAACCTCAAATTGGTGATATAGAAATAAGTTGTCACTAAATATCCGTAAAACCGTTTACATCGCGTTCGGAAATAAAGTAAGTAGTGTCCCAGGAAATATTCACATATGGCTTGAAAATGGGACGATGAAGAAACTTTATAGAGCCGAATATCTGGGGATCATTCTGGATGCCCAGATGCGTTTGGAGTTTCAACAAAAGTCGTTATGTTCTGTTCGTATCGGCCAGCCTGTCATGTTTGGTTAACAATTGCACTATCAGAATGATTTATTATGGTATATTCAATATCATTGCCACATATGAGATTATTGTATTGAGACCGGCATCAAATGTGTCCATTAAACCACTGGTTAAATTGCAAGAAAGGATTTTACTTGTTGTAAATAGAATCAATAAAAGTCAAGTACTCAAGTTACATCAGACTTTCCAACTAAACTGTCTGTATTCTTACTACTGGCTGCTGGCGGAAAATTATTCATGATTGTTGAGTAGAACTAGACAAAGGTTACTCCGTTTACCTCAATTTACTCAAGAAGTAGGAAGGAAACAAACAGAATATGTTGAAACAGATACCTTCAACCAATTACCTGATAATTTGAGAACTTTAGATCAATATAAAGTTTATATTGTGCTAATGAAATTGAAGGAGTGGATTTATCATAATCTGTAAAATTTTAACTTTTTTTCTTTTCTTTTTCTATTTCTTTGTAAAAAGGCTTACCAGTAAAGTAACAAAAATTTAGTTCTTGCCTCAAACTTTTGAGACCATTGGTCAAATTATATATGATTAACTGGAATCTGTATTGTTATCAGGCCAGAGACGTGCTGTGGTGAACCTCCTTTCCAAGACAAAACCTAAAAGGAAGATGAATTAATATAGTAATATCATAAAAAAATTTAATAGAATCCGCATGGCAGCCACACGTCATCCAGACGTCACTCGTCACTTGTCACTCAAAACATCATCACGATCATCCAACTAGTACTTAAAAGTACTAAAAGTACTAGAAACCAGTTGGACTAGTCGCCGCCAGATGTCAGCTGCATGTTAAACGTGACTGATCCAAAGTGACAACGCGAGATATGGGACATTGTGTAATGGAAAGTAATGTGCGGGAAAAACAAAATGATTGGGAAACTGGGACAAAATAATTATCGGAACATTAAACAGAAGTCGAATTGTGCGAATAATGAATGATGAAATTGGGATATGCATTGGAATATGCGGAAAATGCAGTTTGCGGGAAATTCAAACTGATTGTGAAATTGATAACAATGGAAGAGGGAATTGCTGCGCTAGGTAAAATATCCAAAAAAATGGACAACCGAATGGACATAGAAGGCAGTAAGAACCAGACCTTGCTAGAAGAGACCTGACCTTGGAAGCAGCAGGTAGTTAGCAGAAGCCCGAATAGACTGAAGTGGTGGGAAAATCCTCACATAAATTTGGCGTAGCCGCTTTTCGAGCCTGCCGCTAGGGAATTGTTTTGTAAAGAGGAGGTATAAAAAGAATTTTGGAAGAAAAGAAAAAAACAATTAGCCTATCTCTAGGTAATGTTTTGTAAAGAGGAGGCTAAAGTAGAATTCTAGAAGAAAAAAAAAAAATAATTAGCCTGCCTCTAGGTGATGCGTTGTAAAGAGGAGGATTTTAGTAAATTTTAAATAACAAAAAAGGAAAATGAAGTGGAACGCACTTCTGAACACAAATTAGGTAGTAATAAGTAAGAGAAAGATTGTACTATACTAGACTGTAGATCAAAAAGGTTAAAACAAAACAAATGTTAAATAGATACTGCAGGTGAAAAACAAACATTGTCAACAAACGAATTAAATGTATACGACATAATTGTATAGTACGTAAGAAACCAATGTACAATCGAGGTTATAACCTGAAAAAAGAAAAAAAAGAATTTTGAGTATAACAGTTATAAAAGAAAGAGAAAAAGAAAATTAATAAATAATAACAGACAAGAGAAAACGAAAGGGTTATACAAAAGAAAAAAAAAGAGAAGGAAACAATAGATATATAATAATAAACAAGGGAAAAGAAATGTTATAGAAGAAAAATATATATATATATAAACAGCTAGTATAGTACCCGCCCGCTTTGCTGGGCCTTACGTAGTACTGTATATTTCTTGTATACTGTATACTGTATATGTTGATACTACATATGTGTTATGCTTTTCTTTAGTTATAGATTTTTTGATTCTTAGCAGTTATATTTTGATTGTAACATAAGTTCAAAAATACGTTTTATTAACGTTTGGCTACAAATTTTCGCCATCAAATGGATAATAAATTGAAAGGATGAATAGTGCTCAATAAGAGAATGAGAAAAACTTAAAACAACTAACCAAGCACTCTTTATAAAAGACCCACTTTTGAAAATATTACTACAACTTACAACCTCTAATTAACCTTAAAGTTACAAAAAAATTGAAAGATAGTAGTTAAAAGAAATCGAAATTTATCCTATGTTCGGTGACAACAATGAAACAAATGTGGATTTAGAAAAATTACCGGATGTCGCGATCCCATGTGACTCCGTACCCAATTTTTTCCAACATCACACACGTAACAGCAGACAAAAGATTCACGGGCTGTCTGCATCCTGTGACCGGCTTGAACGTTTGAAGAACAGATAGTGCGCGAATTTTTCTTCTAGTTGATCATTGTCAAATAGGGAATAGGGAGTGATCACAATAATAGGAAAGGGGGCTGAAACCAAATTTCGCGGATGGAACACAATGTGCATGTACATACAATGCACACAATTTTGATATGCTGAAATTTGCACAAAACTAACATTCAAAAAATCGTTCATATGTATACCATTGGAGAATAAAATTTACTCCCGTACACGTAAATAAACTCAAAAATTTCTGTTTTCTGTATAGAAAACTGGAATTTTTGTATGTAATAGTATTTTTTATTTATTTGAAGAAAATATATACAAATTAAATCTCCAATATTTAAAATTTTACAAAACTTTTCCGAAAAACGCGAGATTTTGGTTTTACGAATTTTAGTTGGAATTTGATCATATATCATAACTTTTGTTTGGACACACCTTAAAAAACTTAATTCAGAGAAAAAAATTGTATCGAAAAATGTTAGGAAATTTTAAAATAATTGGGGTAGGTCATACATATGAACCCCGTAGGAAGCTTCGTTCATCCGCCAGGTGCAAAAATTCGGTAGAAATTCAGAATCTGAATTTTATCAATTTTCCGACCTTTTGAATGCACACCTTGAAAACCTCAATTTAGAGAAAAATGATGTTTGAAGAAAAGGTAAAAAAATGTCACAATAGTGGGGCTTTGTCATACATATAAATCCCGTTGGATGCTTCGTTTAGCCGCTACAGGCAAAAAACCGTTAAATATTCACATTTTTACCGGAAAAGTACCCTTAAAACCGGATGAAAATTGGTCAACTTGAAATTCCCGGAAACTATGAATTTCTACGATCCGTAATTCAAAAAAAATATTTTCCATTTTCCACTCATTCTTAAGAGAGAGGGTGTAACCGTTAACGATGCGATAACTGCACGATTTCTCTTCATTTATTGACCTTAAGCTTAAGCACTTAACTCGACTTTCTCTTGAAATGAAAACCGTAAAAATTTTGTATCTTAAATATTTCCAAAAGTTTCGAACCAATTTTTTTAAAACTTTACACAAACACTCTCCCGCCGGACGATTTTAATTAAAATCAACTCGGTAGATTTCGAGTTTAGCCGCGACAAACATTTTCAAAGAGATATCTTTTTATATATATAAGATATATAAAGAGGAAAAGAGGAAAAAAAACGAAAATTAGAATAATAATTACAGTAGTAATAGTCAAATAATAGTAGACCATGATAGAATTAACAGCGCAAGTAAAGGGTACAGGAATATATGGCACACTCCACGCCAAAAATCCCAATAAATAAGAGCTCAATTAGGTTTATAAAATAGATCGACTCCTTCAAATTCGTAGCGGAACAGCCAGTAACCTCGGAACCAATTGTCTCCAATTCGGCGCCCACAGAGGAAAACAGCGCTAACGACGAAGTTGACAGGTCTGCCGAAAACGAATCGACCAACGGGCAGGTATCAGAGTTAACCGAATAGGAGGGACAGTCAACCACGGAATGCTGGGAACAAAACGAACACAGCTCCATCTTCGACGTTTCCTCATGACCGGAACAACGGGAAGAGCTTGGAAACAACAGTGAAAGAAACGAAGCTAACAGGGAAATCCGTATAGAGGAACAGAAAGACGATCATATGCAGCCGGATGATTTGGTGGCGCCAGAGAAAAACGGTTCCCAAGAATCTAGGAGACCTGAGATAGTAGAACTCAGGCATGGGAGGCAATACGTCAGGGCAAACTCCGACCCAGGAGGCAGCATCAACGACCACCATACTCGTATACCTAAACAAGAAACAAGGAATGAGGCAGTAAGTCGACAGTGTACTACGGAAAAATAAGACAAAAAATGGCCAACATAACTCTAGTAAGTAACGTGCTTTACAACAACGTACCAATCTTGGTGGGAGATGATGGGCCACGCAAGCAAAGCGAGGTGAATGAGTTCATAAATTGTGCTCGCCTGGGGTATGAAATCCTCACGGAAGCACCGAACAAGGCGGTTGAGAGGTGAGGCACTCGAAGTGGTACAAGCAGGTTCAAGTAATACGATTGAAGATATTTTCTCAACGTTGAGATCAAATTTACTCCAGGGAGCACCGTACATAACGCTGAACACCCAACTCCGAAACGTTCAGCAACTACCAACGGAAACGTTGTCAGGATACTTCAACCGAGTAAAATATTTCATTGCGGCGTGCAAGAATGCTGCAGACGTACAGTACCCTAATGGGGGAGATAGGTTTAAAGCTGAGATAGAGGTAGTCGGCTTACACGGCTTCAGGATGGTAGTGATAAATCCAAATTACAAGTTTTATCTCCTCCAAGACGTTGAGAACACCCTGGAGCCTCTGGGAGCTAACGTAAGAAGACTAGAACAGACGGTGCAATGTATGCGACGAGCGCAACAGGACGCCAGTAGCCTGATTCAACAACCGAACCAAGGAACAGGACCCAACTTCTACATGGAGGCAAAACCCACGCCACGGCCATATCAACCAGTGGCTACGAATCAGCAGTATCCTCAACAAAACAACAGGAATGGTGGTCAACATTACCAGCAACCGCGCAGGAATAATTTCCAACCCCATGCGAACAACTACCGAAATGGGAATCCGAGTAGTCCGAGAGATAGGCTGGACCGCCGACAGATAAGATGTCACTTCTGTAACCGACCGACGCCAAACAAATGACGACATTCTGCCAAGTTGTAAGGCTTATGGTCACACAGTGCAAAACTGCAACGCGCACGGTAGGATTCAGGCAAATTCTGGCAATTGGACACACTGAAGGCAGGATATATTTTAAGGAGAGATGCGAACGGTTACAACCGGAAAAACAAGCCACAGACATGCAATCGGAAAACTGCGAGCGGACGACTGGACACACCGCGAGTCATCAACGTGTCCAACGTGTGTGGAACGTGTCCAGAGATCCCTTTAGTGAGTTTACCCCTAAATGTGGCAAGAAGGAGCAGGAATCAGTTCATAGTAGATACTGAAGCCGAGATAAGCCAACGGGCGAACAGCCGGAGCCTACGTCGCCAAACAGTGTACATGAACGAGGTATGTCACACATACGAATTTTAACGGACCCGCAGGACGTAGAAACCTTACTGCGAGATTGCCACGACGCACCTCTTGGAGGTCATCAAGGAGTATTCAAGACCTGCCATCGGTTAAAGGGGGAATACAGCTAGAAGGGAATGCTGAAAGACATCAGGAAGTATATCCGGAAATGTAAGAAATGCCAGCTAACAAATTAAGCAGAGAACATAAGGAACCGATGGTCATAACGGCCACAGCCCAGCAACCGTTCAACAAGGGCTACATGGATCTAGTAGGGCCACTACCAGAAACGCCTCGCGGAAACAAGAACAACATAAGCTTTGAAGATAACCTCACCCGGTTCATGGATGTTGTACCATTACCAAACATGGAGGCAAAGACAGTAGCCCAAGCGTTTGTGGAAGAAATTATAAGCCGGTATAGGATACCGAAAAAATTAATCACCATGGAAGACCCCACTAGATTAGATCCCACAGGCCCTTGGTAGAATATCTGAGGAATTTCGTCGATGTCAATCAAACGGATTGGGATGAGCATCTACGGGCAGCCATGTTCGTCGGGAATAATAGCATGCACGCCAATACGAAACTGACGCCCGTGGACTGTCTATGCGGATTCTCCGCCCACTGCCCAGCAATTTAAGGAAAGCGCCTCAACTGGTGTATGACCACGAGAATTACTATCTACACCTGAGAAACAAGCTCCAAGGAGCCTATCAAACAGTCCGAAAGAATTTGGAGGACGGTAAAATTCAGTCAAAAGAATATTACGACCAAAAGACCAATCCGTTGAACCTCGGGGACAAAGTACTACTGAAAAATGCGGCTCGAAAGAACAAACTAACACAATATTGGGTAGGGGCGTATAAAGTGGTAGCTATAAACAGTCCGGTCAATAGCACCATACTGATAGGCAAACGTAAAATGCGCGTGCATAACAACAGATTAAAATTGTGCCAGTAAAACCATCCATTTCTGTTTTTCAGAAATGCTCACCACAGTCTTAGTATTAGCACTCGGAGTCGCCACCCAACAAGCACCAGTCCGGATACATCAGATTACCCGTAAAGGAGTGGTGTTCGCCTCTCGAAAAAGTGCAGATTTACCGCGACCATTGGACCATATTGACACGATTACCCAAACCAACGTGGGAGCTTCATCTAAAATACATCGGAAATTGTGAAGCAACAATACATCGACTATGCGACGACGCAGGCAGCTTAGCTGGGGAAGTGTACTGCCATTTTAGCACGGATTATATACAAATGTTTTTTCATTAAAATTATGTATATACCTGAATTTTGAACAAATAAAAATAAATAAATACGAAATTTAAGAAGCGAACGGAGTAAAAGGTTTTGTGTTTAATGTAAGAGGCAGTATTTATTAAAAATTGTCCGGTATTCATATCAAAAAATGCTCGTGTCAGGCAAAATTGGTGCTTAACAACGATTCTAACTCATCGTCGAAATAATTAGCTTTACCTGATTTTGATTCATCAACGAAAACAGCACCTTTTCTTCGGTGGAGGAAGATGCTGATGAGGTGTTACGGTTGAAATTTCACAATCCGCGAACCTAGCCAATTTCACGACGATCGATGATGAGTCGACCCCGCCTCGTTGAGTACGGCTGAGAGTGGTACGTCGGAGTCGGCACGCGCTCGGGGTCAATGATCGACTTAGGAGTTTGATCATTGACCTTGTTCCAATTCCCATCAGGACCGAGCGTGGGAAAAATTCGAATCCTCTGAACTCAATATTTGGAGCCTCTCGGTCGGGGAAAATCAGCCATTTACTGGCCATGGGGTTGAATGACCGGCAAATGGTGTCGTAGGGAGATGGTGTACTATACGTGACTCAAGGCACGTATGGCGGACGACACGCTTGACGCGAAACATCGCGAAACAGGCCGCGTGCATTCGACATCCCGTTAGGGTGGAAAAATATAAGGGACCCCCAACGAGAAAGGGGCTCCTTTTTTTTGGTGGGTCGAGAAAGAGTGAAGTCGATTTTCTGCGTGAAGTGAGGTTGAAGTATAAAGCAACTCGCGGTGACGCATCGATGAAATCTGTGTCGATTGCAATAGAAGTAAAGTAAAGATTTCCGCGAGAAGTAAAATTGAATTATAAAAGAAAAGCAACTCGCGGTGAAGCATTAATAAAATCTGTGTCGATTGCAATAGAAGTAAAGTAAAGATTTCCGCGAGAAGTAAAATTAAATTATAAAAGAAAAGCAACTCGCGGTGAAGCATTAATAAAATCTGTATCGATTGCAATAGAAGTAAAGTAAAGATTTCCGCGAGAAGTAAAATTGAATTATAAAGGAAAAGCAACTCGCGGTGAACATTAATAAAATCCGTGTCGATTGCAATAGAGAACTTTAGTGGCGCGCAAAGGACGTTCTTTCGAGTTCTGGGTGGGGAGATACAATACTCCCAAAGTGGTGGTTTGCGATGAACAAAAAAAAAAAAAAAAAGTGAATTGTTGTACTTAATAATGACGCATTTATGTTGGAACATCCACCGAATCAGTGAATGTAATAAAGGTCAGGATCTTGATTAGTTTAAGGGATGTTATGCGCGAAGTTCGAGTGACGTACTCTCTAAACGTGTTCAGTGGTTCGCGAAAAATTGAACTATGCCATAATGTAAAAGGATAGAAAATTTGTGGTAATCGGATCTAATTCAAACATGCAAGAATAACATTCGTGAATAAACCTTGGTTATATAGAGACATTCAGTTAGTTATACACAAACGATGCATTTTCAAACGTGATCAGTGACTATTGGAAGAGTGAAATAGAGACAACAGTGTAAAATAGAAGATTGGTGACAAACAAATACAACACCAAGAGACACTAATAACATTCTTGAATGAACATGTAATAAGAGGAAAAAGAAAAAAAAAGACAAAAAAAAAACATCTAAGAGACGGGCATAATACAAACACCAGGCGAGCAGGGAGCAGTGGAGTTGAGTACGAAAGGGGAACGGAGCGAGAGCCGGAGCCACTCTAGAAGATAAGTTTAGTAATTAGTTTCTACCTATTTTGTTTGCATTTCTTTTTTTTTAGTTTAAGAATAAGCCAGGGGTTAGATTTTCTTAGTTAAGATAAGTTCACGATTGTAACACAAAATTGTAAAAGGCGGATGTCTCGAACCAATACATAAATTGAAATAATACTCGAATGCCAGTGATAGTTCCTTGTAACTTCCCACCAAAATCGAAGTAAGAGAACCGTTGTCCGCGAGTTTCTCGTTTTATCGCGGATATCGTGAGGTGACTCGCCAAAACGAGTGGCGCCCAACCCACGCCCGTTTCCGCGGGTAACAGGCCGGGTGAGTCACCAACCTCCAAAGGAGTCGGAGGCCCTCGTCACGAAACTATGCACGAGACAGAGGCCCTGACAGTGGCCTGCCATCTGGTCGAGGTCTACAACGCATTTAAACCGAACCGCATATATGACGTTTGATATAAAAGTGGCAACAGCCTTAGTGGCACCTTCCAATGGAAAGGAGGAAGAAACAGAGTCATTTTTGGATGCTATTGAGCTCCTCGACGAACTCACTCAGCCGACTGATAAGGAGATAATGTTCAAATTCATTAAAACTCGTTTACCGGCAAAGCAAAATTGGCAATAACGGAAGACGTCAAAACAATTGAAAGCCTGAAAACAAAAATTCGTCAAAAATTCGCAATAAAATAATCCTCAGACGCCATTTTAGCCCAGCTAAAGGCAACACAGCAAGGGAGTAAAAAGCTCGTTGATTACATTAGTCAGATTGATCATCTGGCCAGCCAGCTCACAAAAGCGTTTATTTCGGAGAAGGTGGTGACTGGTGAGTCAGCAGAAAGGCTCGCTGAAAAATTCGCCAAGCAGGCATTTGTGGACAATGTGGCTAATCCGGAAACATCCATCATCCTTAAAGCAACAAACTATACCAAGCTGTCTGATCTTGCAGCTAAAGCGATATCAATGGACAAGCCGAACCAACCTAGTGTGCTTCAATTCAATGCACAACCGAGGAATAACGCGTTCAGATTCCAAAATAGCCAACACCAATCTGACGGCTCTGGGTGGAAACAGCAACATCAATGGCAACAACGGCAGAATGGCTACAACGGGTATAATGCAAACAGGCAATATCAAAGACCTTGTAATAGGAACAGTTACACACAATCGCCAGGAGGATTCCAACCAAGTTTCAGAAGAAATAACCAACAGAATAGAAATTCATTTCGTCCGAACAATAACAACAGACCCAACACTCAAAGGGTACATTGCGTAGATGCGGGGGAATACCAAACCCCTCAGGCAGATGCAGATCCGAGCCAGCTGGGGGGACAGCAGCAAATCGCAGAATCTACAATGTAAATTTAAACCTTAATAATTTCATAATGGCCTTCGTCGAAATGAGTGAAAAAAAATTTACTTTTCTCGTAGATACAGGAGCCGATGTATCTTTGTTCAAAAGACATCTGATTAAACCAGATCAAATGTTCTATCCAAAAAATAAGTGTACCCTACGAGGTATTGCGAACACCGCACAAATGTCAATAGGTTCGACAGAAACTACCCTAATATTCAACAATGAAATATCGCTGAAACACACCTTTCATATAGTGGATAATGACGTGACGTTCGAGGCTGATGGAATTCTCGGCATTGATTTTTTAGTGACATACCAAGCTCACATAAATTATGATACGTGGACCTTAACGTTGTATTTATCAAGAGAAGTAGTAGAGATACAGATCGAAAGCAGCCCAGAAAAAGACGCATTACTCATACCACCAAGATGTGAGGTCATACGAGCAATTAACGCCATTAGTAGTAAGACAGAGGTTGTACAAAATAGAGAAGTTTCACCAGGGGTTTACATAGCCTCATCAACAATTTCGGCAAATAATCCTATGATAAGAATCTTAAATACCACAGATAAAATGGTAAAAATTAGCACAAATGAAATACACTGCTCCCCCGTTATTCGCGACCAATCATTCGCTGAAAAATTTTCATGGATTAAAGTTCGTTGTCCGCGAATAAATAACTCGCCTATTCGCGAATATAAACGTCGCTTCGCGAGGACTCTTCGTATTGCACCCGAGTGGCGATTGATAACGGCTAGACTCAACGTTCAGTCAATGCCATTTAGTGTCTTTCTTTTACTCTTGCGAAATACACGTGCTTTTTATAATATAACGTTTGTCATGTCGGCTATTAGAAAACCCGCGAAAAAAGTATTAGATTTAGAAACGAAATTGAAAATTATTTCTCGTCTCGAATCTGGAAAAAGTGCGTCATCTGTAGGACGCACATTTGGGATTAATGAGTCCACTGTACGAAGCATAAATGCTCAGAAATTTGGAATTAAAAAAATCGATCCAGGAGTGTTTTGCGACGTCAGCAAAGATGGTGAAAAAAGTGCGTGATCCAATAATAGAGAAGGTAGAAAAACTTCTAATGATTTGGATTGAAGACAACAATCAAAAACGAATCGGAATCGATTCCGTAATTATTCGGACAAAAGCTAAACTTTTGTATGAGGAATTATTGAACGAGGGTGTATCATCAACCAGCAGCGACATTTTTAATGCAAGTAAAGGTTGGTTTGATAAATTTAAGCAGAGATATAAGCTTCATAATATAAAATTTACCGGTGAAGCAGCAAGTGCTGATGAAAATGCAGCAAAGACATTTGTCCTAACATTGAAAGAAACCATAGACATACAGGGACTCACTCCGGACCAAATATTTAACGCGGACGAGACAGGTCTGTATTGGAAACGCTTGCCTTCTCCAACGTTCGTGTCGCAAGAAGAACGACGTGCTCCTGGTTTCAAAGCCATGAAAGACAAGATTACTCTTCTTTTCTGCACCAATGCAAGTGGAGATTTTAGGTGTAAGCCTTTCATGATCTATAGTGCTGAGAATCCTCGAGCTATCAAAAACGTAAGTAAATCCACTTTTCCTGTACATTGGAGGTCTAATAAAAAAGCCTGGATGACGGCTTCGCTGTTCACAGATTGGTTTCAAAATTGCTTCTGCCCAGAAGTTACTCAATATCTTAAACAGAAGAACCTTACAAGGAAAGCTCTGCTTTTAATTGATAACGCCCCGAGTCACCCCGTGGATTTACCATATCTTGACGAAGACATGAAGGTGATGTTTTTACCTCCTAACACGACCTCTCTTATTCAGCCCTGCGACCAAGGTATCATTTCTACATTTAAACCTTATTACCTTCGTCTGACGTTGAGGCAAATGCTTGATAAGACACAAAATAGCACTGCCGATCGCGGATGCATTCGTACCTTCTGGAAGTCGTATAACATCTTAAATGCAGTAGAAAACACAGGAACGGCATGGAATGAACTGAGAAATTCGACTTTAAATGCTGTACGGAAAAAAATTTGGCCTGAAATGTTTCATGCCACCACGGTATTATCTGATCCGCAGCCTGCCGCACAAGAAGAAATTCTACAACTCGGAAGGTCATTGGGTGAAGAAGGTTTTGCTGATATCAATGTAGAGGATATAGAAGAAGTTATTCAGGCTCACGATGCTGAACTTTCAATAGAAGAATTGCGTGCAGTAGACGAAGAATATTCGCTAATGACGACCGAAGAATCCGAAAACACAGATAAAATCAAAGAAGACATATTAACCATTAAAAATCTTTCTATGATTTTCGCAATGGCAACCGGACTTCTAGCTGCAAAAGAGCAATGGATTGTTCGCTCGCGCCATATAAAATTCTGCTAGAAGATAAGAAAAAGGAAGTTAAACAACCCAAAATATTAAACTTTTTCAAACCAAAGAGCAACTAGCATTTAAACATAACTAAAATGAAAGTTTTTACATATGTATTTTATAAAAAAAACTTTTTTCAATAAATGACCGAACAAAACCCTCGTATTTGTATGAAACTTGAACCCCGATATTCGCGAATTCAATATACGCGAACTTTTTTCGGAACGCATACCTCGCGAATACCGGGGGAGCAGTGTAGAGACGAAGCCATCATCAGAGTATCAAATTAGCCAAAGCGCAACAAATGACGAAAGACTCAAAAACCTAATCCCAAAACTTGATTTTTCAAACACTCCAGAATTCGCAAGAGAACAGCTCAAAGATTTGTGCTCTAATTACCACGATATTTTCGCTCTATTAGACGAGCCGTTATCAACAAACAATTTTTATGAACAATCAATTCAACTTAAGGACAAAACTCCGGTCTATATAAAGAACTATAGATGTCCAGAAGCGCATAAAGAAGAAATTGACCAACAGATAAAAAAATGCTAGGTGATGGGATAATAGAGCATTCAGTATCGGAGTACAACTCACCCATCCTTTTAGTGCCAAAGAAGTCAAAGAGTCAGAAATGGCGGCTGGTAGTAGACTTCAGAAATTTAAATAAAATAGTCATTGGAGATAAATTTCCATTACCTAGAATTGAAGAAATTCTAGATCAAATGGGGCGGGCCAAATTATTTTCAACGTTAGACCTTATGTCAGGATTCCATCAAATAGATGAATGGATCCCATACTATTCGTATTGTAACAATACAACACCGAACACTGTACATAGTTATACACCTTTCGAACTCGTGTTTGGCAAAACCTCTTCAATACCTGTACAATTGTCTCATAAGCATCCTGACCCTGTATACAATCACGAACTATACATAAGTGAATTAAAGTATAGACAACAAAATAGTATATCCAAAGCTAGGGAATACTTGTTAGATTCAAAACTAAAACGAGTTGCAAACGATAAGCACAAATGCTATCCCATAGAATCAAATATTGGAGACAAGGTTTACCTGAAATCAACACACAACCGGAAAATGGATCCCCTTTTCGTTGGACCCTACGAGGTGGCTGATATATCCACTGTAAACTGCGTCATAAAGGATAATAATAATAAATTAATAAAGGTGCATAAGAATAGGTTAAGGAAACAAAACAATTCATAATAGAAACCTAGAAATAAGGCACTCAAAATAGCTATCGTAAATACTAAGCAAAATGTATAAATAAATAATAGAAATAAGGCCGACAAGAAAACTGTTGTAAAGAAAGATTTTTCTTTGAAAAACAAATAAAAATCTTTCTTCGAAAAGGGGGAGGATGTGGATTACGCAATGATACCTAAAAGAAAAAACGGATCAATGCACTTAATTACAATAAAATTGAAATAAGCTTACACAGGTGTCATTCCCATGACACCAATTTGACATGCATCCGGCGAACTAATTCTCATGACACAAATTTCAAAAAGTGTCAAATACATCCAGCGAACTACTTTTCGCTCGCTGGATGGATTGGGCAATCATTTCCGTTCCCACAAAATCCACTGAACCTTCCCACAGTCCACGTGACTGCTTAAGCCACGACCGCAGAACAAAATTTCCATATATACCGCGGAAATTTAAATTGTAAGTCCTTATGACTGTAAGTCCTTATGAATCACTCTGTTCAATTAACTAAAAGTAAACGAAATAAAGAAAAGTTTAAATCATATTTTATTTATCGAACCCAAACTCCCAGTCTCCTAATTAATTTCCTTTCCCTTCCATTATGGGTATGGCTTGTTAAAAGCGGCACCCTTTTGGAAGAATTCCGAAAGATAAAAACTTAATTCCTGACCTAGTAAACCAATGTGGCTGAGGACATGACACTGCCGTAGTTCTGACATTTACTCGGCACTGGACACTTGAGGTTTTTTTGATTTCGATTTGATGCAAGCTCTCTTTGATTTGCGTTTTATTATATTCGCCCCATATTTACGACTCATATGAGCCGATATTTTAAATATTTTTTCAATTCTTACTTATACCTCAGCGAATATTTTTATTGTTTCAGTTTACGTCCTGGTACCTCTTCTCAGACTCCCAACAACGAAACCCGAATGAAAGTCCTACATAATTGTGTTCTCACGCTAATCTGATTTATAATTTTACGATGACGTCAAGCGCAAAGCCGATGCTGCACGATAAACACGTACAGGAATTCTCTATCCATAGTGACGTCAACAGTTGTTATCGCATTATTAGTCTCGTAGCTATTGGCGATTGAAATCTGACTGTATATTGTACCACAAGAAAGTTTGACTGGCTGTCAGTTCACATAACGAGCGCAAAGACATTTTAACGTCAAATAAATTACAACAAAATTTTCATACTAATGTGGACCTTAATTATCAAAGTATTAATTAGAATGGTTATGGAGAGTAGTATGGTTAAGGAAAACATAAATCACAAGTTTGTTTTTTTCCGCCGTTTTTTTTATTTCTTCTTCGATGCCTCCGTAGCTCTCACAATTGCGCGGCACTGAACATTTTTGGTTTTTAATATCCATTTTTATGTGGGTTTTCTCCGATTTAAGCTTTTTACAATTCGGTGCATATTTACACCTCATATGAGACTGTTGTGAATGACGTTGTCGCATTTCACATGTTACCTAAAAATAATCCCAACCACAGATCTGCAAAGAGAGTAATTAAATGACGGTACGCAGTAACCAACATAACTTACCTGAGTATTGGAAACACACGAGAACATAATGCTACACATAACGCTCTTAAAACATAAAATAAAACATAAGTAAATAAACTCACAACACTCACCTGCCATAACCTGATTCAGACTGTCAAAACACAACACATGTCACCAAGGGAACGAAACACGATCGGTACTAAAAATCGTGTCTAGTTCCTGCGGGATGGCGCCACCGGACACTACGAGGATGAAACTAGCAACACATGGCAACCTCGCAGCAACGGGACAAAATCCCGTTTCCAAAATATAAATTGGGGACGAAATTTGAGGAAAATCACCATTCGGCGGAGTGGATCCAACTAGGAAAACAGCGAATAGCTAAGTACAAGTAAGTGATCTAACCGAAAGTAGGTTCTTGAAACCCATCGGACTCCAGGTGCTAACAGTTGAAAGTGGTTCTCGAAACCCACCAACTCGGGCTCCAGCCTTCAGACCGAACACAGGCTCTCGAAGCCTATCGGCCCCTTGGTTCCTACCAAGTTGAACGTGGTTCTCGAAACCCAACAACCAGGAACCAGCGTGAAATCGAAAGTAGGTTCTCGAAACCCATCGGTAAAAGGGATTGAACCCCAGTTGACGGTGGCCCCAGGAGCCCCTCAACTGAGCCCCGGAGTCGTCAACTAACCCTGGTTTGTCGTAGTGGCAGGGACAGGAAAATCTGGACTGGCAGAGGCGCTGAAGGACAGGAGGGCGGGACCTCGACCTATTACTCTGGAGGAGTACCGTGCCAGGAACGCGGAAAAGAGGGCGGAACCTCCAGTCGTCGCTACACCACTGCAGACTCCACGCTACCGCACGGGAGTTGAAGCAACGTTCCGGAGGCGGATCGAGGAAGTGCGACGTCGCCTAGTCCTCGCAGTGGGAACAAAAGAGAGGAGAGAGGCTAACCACGATCTGCAGGTCTTACTGCAGGAACGTCGGAACTACCGAAGGGACAAACGAGGCAAGAAGAAGCCTGACGAGGTGACGTCCGGGAAGGCTGGCCAGCCCCAGCACACGGAGAAGAACCGCCAGCAAAACCGCGGAAGACGGGGCGAAACGAATCCGAATGCACTCGCGCGTCGAAGTAATTAGGCAACTTTAAATATGCGTAGGTTAGGCAATTTTTAATAGGATACGTAGGTTAGGAAATTTTGGATTAATAAATACGTAGGTTAAGAGATTGAAATTGAATTCTTGAGAAAATTGTAAGATCTTGATTGTAAATAAAAGTTGTATGATAAATATATATATTGGGATTATTCTTGGAAATACCTTCAGCATTAAAAGTGCTCCGGAAAAGAGAGCACAACAACTGGCGCAGCCGCATTTAAAGAACCTAAGCTCACAAATTTTAAGGGATAAGTAATTTTACATAAGAAATGTTGAAGGTACACCCAAGAATTAATTTTTAGATATAAGAGAATAACTAGTTGATTAAGAAAAAATTAAATTGTATAAGTTGAAAAAAAAAAGAAAAGTAAAAAAGGCAAAAGAATTCAAAAAAGAGAACAAGGGAAAAAATTAAAATAGAGATATAAAAAAGAAAGATACAAAAAAAAAAAAAAAAAAAAAAAAAAACATATATAACAAAAGAAAAAAGGAAGCCAAAAAAGAAAAAGAAAATATATATATAAAGAAAATAAAGAAAAGATACAATTACAATTATAACCACGTTTAGTATAAAATATATGTAAGGAAAAGCAAATAATAAGTAGATTAAAGATACATTTCATTAATTACAATTAGAGTTACAATTGGAATTACAATTAGAATAAGCATGATAGGTCCAGTAGTAGTAATATATGGAGCAGTCAACTCCGAAGTCGTGTCTGACAAGTAGATTCTCAAGATTTTTGGAAAGGTTAGATCATTTCTCAATCGACAATCCAGAACCAGAGTTCTCTACCAGCCCTGAAGAAACCAACGCAGTCGGAGATCCCAATAAAAAACAAGGAAAACGAGGAAGAAATAAATAACGAAACAAGGATCCTGATGTCAGACAACCAGGAAAGCCAACAAATAACAGAGCCAGGAATACAAAATCAAATAGAAGAAAACCTAGAAACAGGAGAGACACAGAAAACACAAGAGAAGCTAGAAACAGAAGCCGAAGAAAATCAACTCCTCCAAGATATCGAGAAAACAGACGTTGTACAATTAAGGAACGGAAGAAAGTATTGTAGGAGAAATTCAGATCCGGAAAATAACAATCGAATAAACAACAAACCTCAGCCGACAATATTCACACAAATAGATACGCAGGAAGCAGAGTTTCAGGAAACGAAGAGTGCAAAAAGCAATAAAATGGCCAACATTACGCTAGTAAATAACATACTACATAACAACGTACCGATATTACTTGGGGAGGACAACCCCCGAAAACAAAATGAAATCAATGAATTTATTAGCTGCGCGCGCCTGGGATACGAGACGCTGTCCGAAGCACAGGATAAGGCGCTCTTCGTAAAACTTTTGCCAACGAGGTTGAGAGGAAGAGCCCTAGAAGTTGTACAAGCTAGAGGGAATGAAACACTTGAGGATGTATTCAACACACTTAAAGCAAATTTAATGCAGAATGCATCCTACATAACCCTGAATACACAATTGCGAAATGTACAACAATTACCCATGGAAACACTAATGGGCTACTTCAACAGGGTAAAAACGCTGATAAACGCGTGTAAGAACGCAGCAGAACAGCAATATGCCAATGGTGGTGAAGGCCTAAAAATCGAGATCGAGGAAGTAGGACTGCACTGTTTTAAGCTAGGGATTACAAACGCCAACTACAAATTTTATCTGCTCCAAGAGTGTGACAACGACTTGGAAGTTTTGGGTAGAAAAATAGCAAGGCTTGAACAAACCGAGCAGTGCATGCAGCAAAATACCTCGCATCAGCAGATGGCAAGTCAACAACCAGCAACTCCGGGACTGTACTCGATGAATCAACCTGGGAATCGAGTCCAAACCGAAGCAATACTCGAACCGCGAACATTCGGGCAGAACCGGCAACAACAACAATATCAGTCAGCGCGAAATTACAATGGAAACAGAGGTTACCACGCGATGCCAAGAAACACGCATGAAAACAACAACAACACACCTCGAGAAAGACAGGACAGGCGCCAGATAAGATGCCATTTCTGCGGAAGACCTGGTCACGTGATTGCTGAGTGTCGTACAAAACAGATGACACCGTTCTGCACGATGTGTAAAACCTATGGGCACTCAACCCAAAACTGCAGCAACCAGGGGCAAAGGAACTACACAAATGCCGCTGCTAATGATCAGAGAAGACGACAGGTGAACCACACCACAGCCACACTCCCAACAGAAGAATGCAACTTTTGTTTAGAAATTGGACACACAGAAAACAGGTGCTTCTTAAAGGAGAGATGGGAACGACTACAACTGCAAAAGCAAACAAAGACACAATTTTCGGAAAACTGCGATGTGACGTCCGATCACACCGCGAGTCGTCATTAAATAAGAAGGAAAGGTGTGAAGAAAAACCAAATATACCGATGATAAACCTATCCCTGGACATATTAGGGAACAAAATTGGTACATTTATTGTTGACACGGGGGCAGAGATTAGCATTATAAAAGAAGAAGAAATTAATAGCCATAAGTTGGAAGACATAAATAGAAAGGAAGTGATAACACTTAACACGATTTCCGGGGAGGTATCATCAAAAGGTACCATTACAGGGCACATAAAACTGGACCAAATTTATCCATGCAAATTTCATTTGATAAAGTCCCTGAATCACACTAACGTAGCAGGTATACTGGGCAATGACTTCTTGTCCAAAAATTGTAATATCGAAGGTCCTGCCAGAAGATTAACATTCCCATCCAAGGATGGCAAAAATAAAACTATAATAAATTTTATAGAGGATGAGGAGCAGAGGGGAGGCCGACAACGTTTCGTTGATGTCATAGCTGCTGATAGGCCAGAATCCGGAATATGCATCCGAAAATTACATAACGAAGCTGCTATGGGGGATGACAACACCGCTGGTTCAGATAGCTACAACGAGAGACGGGCGATAACAACCCCACTGAGTCGTCAATGTTTTGACGATGATATAGTTGCAGATAGGCCAGAAACGGAGATAGTCACCCGAAAATCTCATAGCGAAACTGCTATGGGGGGTGACAACACTGCCAGTAGACGCCATGATAAACACTCACCCGAAAGTGAGGGGATGGACATGCTGACAGAAGAAGTACCGGAAGGTTTATCAAACCTCTTCGAAATGAGTACATGCATGGGAAACCAGAAAGCGGAATGTACCGGGAAGAGCGAACCTAAATCTGACCAAGATCGTGCTAAGGAACCACATCCAAATGAAGAATGTAAGACCACGAAACCAAGAGATATTACCATACCAGCTAGGTCTGTAAAATTCATTAGTGTAGAAACCGACACAACGGGACCCCAAATTACGGAAGGAAAAGAAATTTCACCAGGAGTATACTTAAGTAACGCACTAGTGCAACCCAATAATGGACATATAACCCTCAGCGTAATGAACGTGAATAACCACAAGACAAATATTCAAAACTTAGTGGTAGAAATGAAGAGATATACAGAAGAAATATTAGACATAGAGAATACAGATAGTATAAATAGGAAAAGCATACATTGTAACATAATGAAAACGGAGCAAGGGAAAAGAGAGATACAAATTAGGAAGTTAATTAGTGTAGAAGCAGAATTAAATACAGAAGAAAAGAGAGAGATGAACAAAATTATTAAGGATTTTCACGACGTATTTCACTTACCAGGGGAAAAATTGGGTTACACAACTACTACGCAACATGAGATAAGAATACAACCAGGACAACAACCGATAAAATGCAAAATGTACCGATTACCGGAAACACAAAGAGGTGTCATAACTGAGGAAATAGAGAGACTGCTGGACGAAGATATAGTTGAACCGAGTTGGAGCCAATGGAACGCACCACTACTCGTAGTCCCAAAGAAGCCAGGACCGGATGGACAAAAACGATGGCGTATAGTGGTCGATTATAGGAAGTTAAACGAAGTAACCGAGGGGGATGCTTACCCACTACCCAGAATCGAAGATATCCTGGATCAGCTAGGAAACTCTCGGTACTTCTCAGTACTCGACCTCGCCAGCGGATACCACCAAATTGCAATGAAACCAGAAGATCGGGACAAAACTGCGTTTAGTACACCTTACGGACACTACGCGTTCAAACGTATGCCTTTTGGCCTAAAAGGAGCACCAGCAACGTTCCAGCGTCTCATGAATCATGTGTTGACAGGACTACAAGGTTTGCAGTGTTTGGTATATCTAGATGATATAGTTATATATGGCAGGAATTTGAGCGATCACCAAACAAAACTTCGGGCGATACTACAACGATTAAGAACACATAACCTAAAACTCAACGCAGAGAAGTGCAATTTTCTAAAAAAGGAGATTGTATACCTCGGACATAAATGCACGATTGAAGGAGTAGAACCAGATCCAAGCCTAATAGACAGTGTAAAAAACTTCCCTACACCCAGGACAGTTCGTCAAGTGCAGTCGTTTTTAGGACTAGCAAACTACTACCGGAGGTTTATATCAGAATTTTCTAAGATAGCGGCACCAATAACTAACCTCCTAAAAAAGGATGTAAAATTCAATTGGGACGAAAATTGTAGCAAAGCATTTAACACACTCAAGAACAAACTAATAAGTCCACCAGTATTGAGATATCCAAACTTTAAAGAGCCGTTTAAACTCTACACCGACGCCAGTGGAGGGGCTCTTGGGGCAGTTCTAGCACAAGGCCTAGATAAGGAGGAAAGGCCTATAGCATACGCTAGCCGCACACTGAATAACCCAGAGAGGAACTATTCGACCATAGAAAGAGAACTTCTAGCAATCGTATGGGCAGTGAGGAATTTCAGATGCTATTTATATGGTAGACCATTCAAAGTATTCACTGATCACAAACCGCTGAGAGGAGCGATAAGGATTAAAGATCCGACAAGCAGAATACTTCGACTGTGGCATAAGCTGTCCGACTACACCTTTGAAATAGAATATAAGGAGGGTAGAAAGAACGGAAACGCTGACGCACTAAGTAGAATCCCCTACGAGGTGATGGTGACCACACGGAAACAGGCAAAGGAACAGCAAGAACAAACCCCAGGATTAGGAGAAGGAAATACCATAGAAAACGAGCCCACGAAACAGAACCCACTTGAAGAAAAGTCCGGAGAGGAAAACCCGCAAGTAAGGATTTTAACAGATCCCCAGGACATCGAAACAATATTACACGACTGTCATGATGCTCCGATGGGAGGTCACCAAGGAGTTCTGAAAACATATCACCGCTTGAAGAGAGAATTCTACTGGAAAGGAATGTTAAGGGATATCAAAAAGTACATAAGGAGATGCAGGAAATGCCAACTAAATAAATTAAGTAGGGAGCATAAGGAGCCAATGGTCATCACAGATACCGCAAAACAGCCATTCGATAAAGTCTACATGGACATAGTTGGTCCACTCCCGGAAACTACCAACGGATATAAATATATTCTAAGTTTTGAAGATGACCTGACCCGATTCATGGATGTAGTACCCCTCCCAAACATGGAAGCTAAGACCGTAGCTCAAGCATTTGTAGACGAAATTATTAGTCGATACCGAATACCTAAAAAACTAATAACTGATCAAGGGACAAACTTCACATCCAAAATGTTCAAGGATATCTGCAAACTACTAAAGATCCAGAAAATCGAGACCACACCGTACCATCCCCAATCGAATGGAGCCCTAGAGAGGTCACACCGCCCATTAGTTGACTATTTGAGAAACTTCGTGGACAATAATCAGTCCAACTGGGATGAGCATCTAAGAGCTGCTATGTTCGTCAGGAACAACACTATACACACTACCACTAAACTAACCCCAATGGATTGTCTGTATGGTTTCTCCGCATCCCTGCCCAACAATTTGAAGAAAACTCCGCAACCAGTCTACGACCACGAAAACTACTACCTACACCTCCGTAACAAACTACAGCGAGCACATGAGATAGCTCGACTAAACATCGAAGAAGGCAAATATCACTCAAAGGAATATTATGATCAAAAACTAAACCCCATCAGAATTCATGTTGGAGATCAGGTGCTGCTCAGGAATGGCGCCAGGAAGAACAAACTGATTCAACATTGGACTGGCCCCTACAAAGTCGTAGCAGTTAATAATCCGGTTAACACAACGATCCTAATAAGAAACAAGAAGCGTCGCGTGCATAATAACCGCCTGAAAATATTCAATTAATAAGAGATTCCTGTCCCCACACACGATAACCAGCCAACACTAAAAGTCCACTCATTAAAGAAATCTTATCAACTATCACCAGGATCACTATGGACAACAATAACACAGCAGCAGAAGTAGACGACCTAGGACTCACCAAGGTTGAGTGGGACACCATCCTCCAGGAAGCGGATGAACTATATCAGCTACTTATACGCGACGAAGAAGAAGAGGAAGAACAACCAACCACGGAGAGGCTGGAAAAATTCGGGCAGCACCCAAGGAGGCCCAAGCACAGTCACAGACGGTGTCAAAGAAGGAAACCACAACGAGTAAACTAAATAAGAATTAATTGTAGCACTAACGAACCTAATAAACGCTAGTAGTAACGCAAAACCGAGAGTACCTCACTATGAAGAATATAACCTAAACTATATCTATCTTAAGCCTAACACTTGAACGCGAATCCTGAGAACGTGTCTCACCGATACTCACAGTCGCAGTTGTAATCCTGAAGAACGCGATAACATAACCTGCCCCCAAAACACCCACTCACCCTGGGGAGGACTTCTAAAGGGGGGAGGAATGTTGTGAATGACGTTGTCGCATTTCACATGTTACCTAAAAATAATCCCAACCACAGATCTGCAAAGAGAGTAATTAAATGACGGTACGCAGTAACCAACATAACTTACCTGAGTATTGGAAACACACGAGAACATAATGCTACACATAACGCTCTTAAAACATAAAATAAAACATAAGTAAATAAACTCACAACACTCACCTGCCATAACCTGATTCAGACTGTCAAAACACAACACATGTCACCAAGGGAACGAAACACGATCGGTACTAAAAATCGTGTCTAGTTCCTGCGGGATGGCGCCACCGGACACTACGAGGATGAAACTAGCAACACATGGCAACCTCGCAGCAACGGGACAAAATCCCGTTTCCAAAATATAAATTGGGGACGAAATTTGAGGAAAATCACCATTCGGCGGAGTGGATCCAACTAGGAAAACAGCGAATAGCTAAGTACAAGTAAGTGATCTAACCGAAAGTAGGTTCTTGAAACCCATCGGACTCCAGGTGCTAACAGTTGAAAGTGGTTCTCGAAACCCACCAACTCGGGCTCCAGCCTTCAGACCGAACACAGGCTCTCGAAGCCTATCGGCCCCTTGGTTCCTACCAAGTTGAACGTGGTTCTCGAAACCCAACAACCAGGAACCAGCGTGAAATCGAAAGTAGGTTCTCGAAACCCATCGGTAAAAGGGATTGAACCCCAGTTGACGGTGGCCCCAGGAGCCCCTCAACTGAGCCCCGGAGTCGTCAACTAACCCTGGTTTGTCGTAGTGGCAGGGACAGGAAAATCTGGACTGGCAGAGGCGCTGAAGGACAGGAGGGCGGGACCTCGACCTATTACTCTGGAGGAGTACCGTGCCAGGAACGCGGAAAAGAGGGCGGAACCTCCAGTCGTCGCTACACCACTGCAGACTCCACGCTACCGCACGGGAGTTGAAGCAACGTTCCGGAGGCGGATCGAGGAAGTGCGACGTCGCCTAGTCCTCGCAGTGGGAACAAAAGAGAGGAGAGAGGCTAACCACGATCTGCAGGTCTTACTGCAGGAACGTCGGAACTACCGAAGGGACAAACGAGGCAAGAAGAAGCCTGACGAGGTGACGTCCGGGAAGGCTGGCCAGCCCCAGCACACGGAGAAGAACCGCCAGCAAAACCGCGGAAGACGGGGCGAAACGAATCCGAATGCACTCGCGCGTCGAAGTAATTAGGCAACTTTAAATATGCGTAGGTTAGGCAATTTTTAATAGGATACGTAGGTTAGGAAATTTTGGATTAATAAATACGTAGGTTAAGAGATTGAAATTGAATTCTTGAGAAAATTGTAAGATCTTGATTGTAAATAAAAGTTGTATGATAAATATATATATTGGGATTATTCTTGGAAATACCTTCAGCATTAAAAGTGCTCCGGAAAAGAGAGCACAACAAGACGATACCTTCCATATTTTTTCGATTTTCAAATTCATACCGATTTTTACTTATGTTCGCAAATAACTTACCTCACTGTTCCTGATGTCCAAATAATTACGTACTGCAGTGTACTACTGTACCTGATGTCCAAATAATTACATACTGCAGTGTACCACTCACCTATTTTTTGTTCATTCAACAAATCATCAAATTACATTCATAAACTCACCTGAACTTAGTTCCACGCGTCAGCATTTCCCATTATCAAAGAAACTTACCTGACCTTGCCCTCGATCACCTGTCACCTGAAATGCCATTGCCCTAAGCGAAAAGCGCATGCATCATGAAAACACCTTTTTGCGAGAATCAAAACGAAGCCTTTCGATGTGAACTCAAATTACTACTCACCTTAATTGATTAAAGTTAGTCACTAAGCAACAAGTGTACGAATTTTAGCTAATCTAAGCATGTTTTTATGTATATAAATCCAATAAATTATAATAAATCAGTCAGTCATTAATTTAAACTCGAATCTTTCACTTATCCTCTTCTTCTTGTGTATCGGTCTAAGACCTTTGCACACTTTACTCTTAATCTTGGTGTAACACCTAGATTTTCCCTTCAACTTTCCCCTGAAAAGGAGTCTATGAAAACTGAGTTGTGGTGATACACCTCAACCAGTCGAAAACAGCACAGGCAAAAGAGTCTGCGCTCAACATTGGTGACCCCGACGTGATTCACGTCACGCCAACTCCAAACCAGTCAAGTTTACGCGAATTTTGAACCGTTCACCGTCGCGACAAATCGTCAAACCGCGAATACCGTCAAGATCGTTTTATCCCGAGCATCCTGAAGAAGAAGCAGCTGAAGTTTCCATCCTATCGGCGTCCCTCCCAACATTCCGAGACAAAATTACCTCATTTGTGGCAGTTAACTTACTCAAGCCGCTGTTAGCTCTCGTCGTTCCACTTCGTTAAACTTCAAGAATGTCCTCTTTGGAAGAACTCGCAAAACAACAGAACGAGACAGGAGGAGAAATCGAGAGGCATATAAGAAACTACAAGAAGGATTCTCCAACACGCAAAGACGACGAATACCTCGTCAACAAGTCCAAGGCCATAACGGAACTCTGGGAGACGTTCCAATCTGTGGACTACGGTATTCGGGCTAAATATGACCTCGAAACCAGTCACCCATATTTCCAGAAACAATACTTTGCCAACATAGAGGAGCTGTACAAGTGATTTATCGAGGACGTCAAACTACGCTTAAGCAGTCAAACAAGCACTCAATCCACGGAGAATGCATCAAGCAGTCACAAGCCTGAAGATGCCAAGCCATCTAATGCCGAAAGTTCTCCACTTCAGGTCATGCTACGGAGATTGAACGCTGCAATCGTCTCATTAAGGCGCGCCTTGGACTCAGTCCAAAACCTTCCCCCTCAACAAAACGCTGTCGTGTACGACGTAAAGTGCCGTTCCATTGAACGCCTTTGGGCAAACCTGGAGACTCTGCATGATGCCATCTGGGGAATGACAGACGACCCCATTGCTGCTGGATTTGATTAAGAAGCGTATCTTTTGCTGTCCGACGAAGTAGAGTCTACAATAATAGACTTACAACAACATTCTACACCATCCACACATCCAGTCACAAGTGATGTTTCGCCCAAGGTTAAGCTGCCAACCATCACATTGCCAAAATTTGAAGGCAATTATCTTTGCTGGAAGCAGTTCCACGACCTGTTCTTGCAAGTGGTTCACGAACAAAGTCTGGGCAATGCGCAGAAAATGTGGTACCTCAAGACGAGTTTAACTGGTGAAGCAGAGCGATGTATTAGCCACCTAACAATCTCCGACGCGAACTATTTGTCTGCTTGGAACCTTCTCAAGGACAGATATGACAATGACAGATTGTTGGTAGCAGCCCTCATTAACGAATTATTGAACCAATCTGTCATTCACACCGAATCAGCCACAGCCATCAAGTCACTCCATGACACAACTCGAGAGTGCCTGCTCAGTTTAACGAATCTCAAAATTGACATCAAAAACTGAGATCCTCTGTTGCTCCACATCCTCATCAAAAAATTAGACGGAGTTTCGCACACGCTTTACGAGCAAGGCCTGGAACATACTAGGAAATTGCAATCTATGGAGCACTTCCTTGCGTTCCTGGAATGCGATTCCAGTCACTAGAATCCCTTCCTAACAAAAACTCAAGAAATGCCGCTAACGACATTAATTTCGACAAAGGACGACCCCCAAGGGCATTAGCTGTCGTATCCTCAAGGACGCCGTGCTTCGTGTGTAAAGGAGATCATCCAATCTTTTCCTGCTCCAGTTTCCTCAATCACAGTCCTGACAAGCGCCTTAAGCTTATACAACGCACTGGTCGCTGCGTTAATTGCCTCAAGAAGGGACATCGCTCCAATCAATGTCCCTCTGGTAATTGCCACAAGTGCTCCAAGAAACACAATACATTGCTTCATTTGGATGACAACAGCCCAAGATCTCAAGCTTCGGGCAACCAGTCACCTCCCGCAGTCAACAACCAACAAATACAAGCACACCCAGATTCAAGCACTAAGGAAGCTGCGTCGCTCAGTTCCAGCACTCCCTCAACTGTCGGCGCTTATACTCTGTTAAGTACAGTCCTCATCAAGGTCACAGATAGCTGTGCAAACCAAATTCAGGCAAGAGCCTTGCTAGACTCCGGTTCCCAACTAAACTTCATTTCAGAAAGACTTTTAAAAAGATTGGGCCTCCAAGAAACGCGACATTCAGTTACCATTGGTGGGATCGGTTCGATAGCACAGAACACACGCTCAAGAGCCAACATCGAAATACATTCCAACATAACTGACTTCAGCGCAAGCATAGACGTGGCAGGTGGCGAGACCCCACGGTCCAGAGTAGCCAAGCACATATTGGAGGAGGGACACGCAATCAACATCAATTACGTGGAAATCATCAAAGAAGTAAATGAGGGGAGGAAACTTGATGCATACGAAAGCATCTTGATATTAAAAGGAAAAACCCTGAATTACTTCTTAATGACAATAATGGGTGGTGCGATTCACCACTCCTCCAAATTGTCAATGAGTTATCTTAAGCAATTACACTATATAATATAAGCACTAATGTCATGTACTCCTTAGTTTTAAAAAACTACTGATGAAGACAACATATGGTTGTCGAAAGAAATTTGTATAGGTTTAAATAAAACAGCGCTAATTAAGGAACGTTTTTCTTTTCAAACACCGAAATATTAGAATTTGAAATACGCGCAGTTACAGATATTCCCCAAAAAACACCAACCAACTTAGTGATAATGGCGACCAGGCCCAACAGGGAATTCAACACCTTTTTGAAACTCAAGAAGCACATGGCAGCAATCAGTGAGGACATCAGGTTCCTAAACTCATGCTTAAGACATAACATCACCCCCAAAAGCCACCAGATAAAAATAAGATCATCCATCCAGAATGCCACACAGAACAAGCTCAGGATTGAAAAGGGACTGATAAAAACGAGCATTAAGCAAGTTTACATGAGGTTAAACAACATCACCCTACGTACATACAATGCACATCTAGGATTAGCCACACACGGGCACCAAGGAGACCTCTACGACACAATAGGAAAAATACAAACAGCCTACACCTGCGAGAAAAGAAGAAAAAGGGACACACTCGCACGGAAAATGAACAAACTCCTAGCAAACAAACCCACATCAAAGAACAGGCCTCTCCCCGACGTAGAAACAATACCGGACTTCGTAATAAACAAATCCACACAGGTGTATTCAACAGAACAGCTTAAACTGCTTAGCAGAGGTCTTAATTTTGCCGTCGGCGCGAAGAGATCACCAATAGAACAAATTGTCGTTGACATCGAAGCAGGGATCAAACATTGCCCAGAAAGGGACAAAAACCTAGTTAGGGAGGAGGTTGGTAGGCTCATCCTATGTAACCACTCAGAAAACGGCAATGACACCATTAAACATCCAAATTTAATAAAGGATTTGAAAGAGAAACCGGTGTACTACTTAAAAGCAGACAAAGGGAATAAGATTGTCATCATGGATAAAATGGAATACGATGACCTAGTGACTAAGAAACTAGAAGAAGGCAACTACAAAAAGCTGAGGTCGAACCCGCTACCAGAATCGATAAAAAGAATAGACAGGACTCTGAGAGAATGTAGAAACGTGTTAGGGGACGAGGTCAGAATGCTAAAGGTGGAATCCTTGCCTACCACGTATCAAATGCCAGCCGAAGATACACCAACCAGGACAAGAAATGCGAGAAATCGTAGCAGGTACCAATTCACCAACCCTTAGGATATCACGGTGGCTCCTGAAGGAATTCAACTCCATCGATGAACACACTTCCCCTAGGAGCGTCAAGAATCACAACGAAGTGGTCGCGAAAATATCCGAAGCAGGCATGATAGGGGGAGATGAGCTAATGGTATCTTTTGACATCAAAGCCCTATACCCTAGCATACCAGTGCACACCACATTGGCCTTACTAGAGGAATGGCTCATGTCAAGGATTAGAGGGAATAATTGGCGGCAGAAAGTCAGACTATATGTGAAATTGGCTAGCTTATGCATGAGCGAAAACCACTTCACGTTCAGGGGCAACTATTACAGAAACACACAAGGGGTAGCAATGGGTAGCCCATTATCAGGATTCATGGCCGAAATATTCTTAAAAAAATTAGAAGAGGACATCGAACAAGAAGGGCTAATGCCTAGGATTTGGATCAGATACGTGGATGACGTCTTCGCCATTATAGAAAAGGAGGAAGTAGAAGCAACACTACAGGAGCTGAACAAGAGACACGCTAACATCAAATTCACTCTGGAAATAGAAGAACGAGGGAGAATACCTTTCCTGGACCTTTCAATTAAAGGAGATAAGGGGATGCTAGGGTTTGAAATATATAGAAAACCCACCCACACACAAAGGGTTATCCCGAGAGACTCGAACCACCCAGCGCACCACAAAATGGCAGCCTTCAACAGCATGATACACCCCCTGCTAAATGTACCCTTGTCAGATAGAGACTTCAAGAAGGAGAAGGATTACATTAAGGACACCGCAAAGAAAAATGGGTATAGCGAGGAGATAATTGAAAACCGCATTCGAAAAATCGCAGCCAGGAAAAGGAGAGACTCACTCACGACCTTCTACCAGACACAGGAACATCTGACAAACCACAGGAGAGTGGCCGTCACACCCGACGGGAAACTAACCAACAAAGTCAAACGGACATTAAGGAAAATAGGAATCGAAGCAGTACCCACGAGTAGGAGCCTACAACTTAAAAACATCCTAGGATCAACGAAAGACAGAAAGAAGCTGGACGAGAAGAGCGGAATATTCAGGATAACATGCCCACATTGCGATAAGAGATACATCGGCCAGACGAAAAGATTGGTTACAACAAGATTCACGGAACACATTAAGGAGGCAGAACGAGCAGAAAAACGAAAAGCAAACGCAGGTGGCGAGACCCCACGGTCCAGAGTAGCCAAGCACATATTGGAGGAGGGACACGCAATCAACATCAATAACATGGAAATCATCAAAGAAGTAAATGAGGGGAGGAAACTTGATGCTTAAGAAATCATGTTGATATTAAAAGGAAAAACCCTGAATTACTTCTAATGACAATAATGGGTGGTGCGATTCACCACTCCTCCAAATTGTCAATGAGTTATCTTAAGCAATTACACTATATAATATAAGCACTGATGTCATGTACTCCTTAGTTTTAAAAAACTACTGATGAAGACAACATATGGTTGTCGAAACAAATTTGTATAGGTTTAAAATAAAAACAGTGCTAATTAAGGAACGTTTTTC
This sequence comes from Chrysops caecutiens, assembly GCA_963971475.1. Taxonomy (NCBI): domain Eukaryota; kingdom Metazoa; phylum Arthropoda; class Insecta; order Diptera; family Tabanidae; genus Chrysops; species Chrysops caecutiens. The sequence goes on along the minus strand of OZ020568.1, from coordinate 26,341,131 downwards.
TTTTCAAACACCGAAATATTAGAATTTGAAATCCGCGCAGTTACAGATATTCCCCAAAAAACACCAACCAACTTAGTTATAGACGTTCATGTTTTACCAAGAATAATAGCACCGCAACCCTCGCAATATATCGAGAAGACGTCCTGGCCTATTCCTGGCAACATAAGGTTGGCCGATATACAATTTCATCGTCCCGGTCCCATTGACATTCTTATCGGAGCCGAGCTGTTCTATTCAGTTCTCTCTGTTGGCCAAATAAATTTGGGAGAGCAACTTCCTATACTCCAGAACACGGTTTTCGGTTGGACCGTGTCAGACCGAATCGCCACGCCCAGCTCAGTAACTAACCTCGCGCACTGCGGAATATGCAGCGAAGATGAAACTTTGGACTCCCACATCCAAAAATTCTGGCAGCTTGAGGAAACTGAACATGTCTGAACAACTGAAAACAAATGTGAGGAATTCTTCATCCAGACTACGAAAAGGGACAACTACGGCCGGTTCATCGTCCGACTTCCGTTCCGATGCGATCCACATGGATTGGGTGAGTCCAGTGACACGGCACTTCGACGCTTCCACTCCTTGGAAAGAAGACTAGCTTAGGATCAAACTTTAAGGCAGCAGTACAATGCGTTCATGAGGGAATACATAGAGTTGGGTCATATGAAGGAAGTCTGCTTCACTATGGTAGAAGAGCCCTACTATTTCCTTCCACATCATTGCGTCCTCAGACCTGAAAGCACAACGACTAAATAACGAGTGGTCTTCGATGGATCAGCGAAAACAACCAGCAATCTGTCACTGAATAATGTCTTGGCAGTCGGGCCAGCCATTCAGGGCGACGTCTTCACAATATTACTACGCTTCCGTCTTCCTCGATACGTCTTCACTGCGGACATCGAAAAAATGTACCGGCAAATCCAAGTTGACCCAGCTGACCAAAAATACCAGTTGATATGGTGGAGGGACGATGTAAATTAACCGTTGAAGTGCTATCAGCTTTGCACCGAAACTTATGGTACTGCTCCAGCTTCTTATCTCGCCACGCGTACCTTACATATGCTGGCCGACAATGTGAAGGACCAGTACCCTCTTGCTGCTCAATCGCTCAAAAACGACTTTTATGTGGATGACGTTTTGTCTGGTTCAGACCACTTACCCACCTGCCTGCTAAAGCAAACCGAATTGTTATCATCTCTGAAAACCGCGGGCATAAGACTTCGTAAGTGGTGCGCAAACCATCCTCACCTACTTAAAGAAATACCAGCTGAGGATCAAGCAATTGAACTAGACTTCAGTAACCATTCCGACGACAGCATCAAAACGATGCGGTTAACCTGGCAACCCAAATCTGATTCTTTCGCCATTCGAAGCACTTTAATCCCTACGCAAAGGGTCACGAAGCGAACCACTTCTTCTGACATCGCACACATATTCGACCCATTGGGCATATTGGCTCCAGTGGTCATAACGGCGAAGCTGTTTTTGCAGAAACTGTGGGAGTTAAAACTCGACTGGGACGCTTCACTTCCACAAAAACTACATACCAAATGGATCAGCTTCAGAGATGGCTTGAGCGCATTAAACCACATAACGTTCCCCAGACATGTATTGGCTCACAAAATAAGCTCCCAAATACAACTACACATTTTCGCTGATGCCTCAGAGAAGGCACATGGTGCTGCCGCGTACATCAGGTCTGTAGGGCGAGACAACGTTGTCATTGTACGATTACTATGTGCCAAGTCTAAGGTTGCACCAATCAAGCAAATAACACTACCTCGCCTCGAGTTGTGCGCCGCCAAACTGGCCACACAGCTCAAGCAGCGCATTAAAAAGGATCTGAATTTGAACACCAATCAAATCTTCCTTTGGACCGATTCATCCATAGTTCTCGGTTGGATAAAGGCCGAGTCATCGAACTTCCACACCTTCGTCGCCAACCGCATTTCAGCCATACAGAGGCCAGCATCCCCGAGCAATGGCGACACGTACCATCATTGGATAATCCAGCCGACCTATTGTCAAGAGGCGTTCCTCCTGGAAAATTAGTCAACAACACTTTATGGTTTTTCGGTCCACTTTTCCTTCATGGTAGAGAAGACGCATGGCCGAATCTTAATCCAAACCCAGACGAATGCACTCTAGAGCAACGGACTAAGATTCAATCCACATGTATCGGATTCACAAGAGATGACGACTTCCTACTCAACATTAATCATCAAAATTCCTTCAGACGTCTTCAGCGCATAATCGCCTATATTCTACGCTTCACCAAGGCCACGAAACGGTGCTCCAGAGAGAAAAATTCGCCCGTTCCATCAGTGATAGAGCTAGACGACGCACAAACTCTGATTATCAAACACGTCCAGCAACAAGGATTCAACGACGATCTCCAGCATGTAATCAAATATGGCGAAGTTTCAAAGGGTAGCTCAATCAGCTCCTAGACCCCACTTTTGGACCAAGATGGAATCCTTCGTGTAGGCGGACGCCTCGAGTCATCAAATCTCGAGTATCGAGCCAAGCATCCTGCGCTTCTTCCGAATTGTCATCCAATCACCAAGATGCTATTCAATGCGCTACACACAGAAAATATGCATGCGGGTCCTCAGGCTCTACTCGCCATCGCACGACAACAGTTCTGGCCACTCGGCGGCAAGAACTTAGCCCGCGCCGTCGTAAAACACTGCGTCCGTTGTGCCAAGGCCAAGCCCAAACTATTGACACAACTAATGGGGAATTTGCCACCGGACCGCGTTCAGCCTGCACGACCATTCATAAATTCCGGAGTCGACTTTTGCGGCCCGATATACGTTCATTTCAAAATTCGGGGTAAACAGCCACAAAAGGCTTACATCGCTGTTTTTTGTTGCTTCGCTACGAAGGCCGTTCATTTGGAATTGGTGAGCGATTTATCAACGGATGGCTTTCTTGGTGCCTTGCGTCGATTCATATCACGGCGAGGACATTGCCGGAAAATTTATTGCGACAACGCCACCAACTTTGTCGGTGCCCGAAATCAATTACAGGAGCTTAATGATGTCTTCAGCAAGAATGCTTCCAAGGAGAAACTACTCAAGGAATGCAGTTCTCGAGGTATTGACTTTCACTTTATCCCTCCTCGAGCTCCTCATTTCGGTGGGCTGTGGGAAGCCGCCGTCAAATCTGCAAAGAATCTAATGCAGCATAGTCTTGCTTCGGCTTCATTGACGTATGAAGAAATGAAGACAGTCATCGTGGGAGTAGAAGCTATTTTGAATTCTCGCCCTATTACGCCAATGTCTGATGACGCCAATGATATCGCAGCCCTCACGCCAGCACACTTCTTAATTGGTGAGCCACTAACAGCGCTCGTCGACCCTCAGGCTCATTCAAACAAGGTCAGCTTACTAACTCGGTGGAAGCTTGTCACGTACGTCAAGAACGAGTTCTGGAAACGATGGTCGACTGAATATTTGAATCAACTCCAACATCGAGTCAAATGGAAACATACGGCCCAAAACGTCTCACCCGGCACAATGGTCATCATGAAGGAAGATAACCTTCCACAGTTGAAGTGGCCATTGGGGCGCGTAACCAACGTCGTTAAGGGAGAGGACGGACTCGTTCGAGTTGTCGACGTAAAAACAGCAAATAACATCTTGCGCCGACCAATACACCGATTGGCACCACTCCCCATCGAAAATGAAGACGTGAACGACATGGAACCAACCGAGCAACCAAAAAAGAGAACGATGCCTCAACCATCAGTGGACCAAGGCCCCACGCCAGTTAAACACGCTCGCTCCGCTCTTTTCACCGTGTTACTAGTATGTCTCTTCCTGTCCCCGGTCACGGCATCTCGGGCAACTATAACTCCGTTCACTACAAACCCAGGCGTCTATTTCGAAAACTTAGGCAGAGCAAGCATTATTACCAGTGATTGGAATGTTATAAAATATTATGACATGCAATCATTTTGGAGGGAGTTCGAACTTCTACAAACGTTTAGTGCATCTTTATGTAACTTATCATCTACCTACCATGCAATCTCATCACAAAATAGCCAAGCAAATTAAGCGTGTAGTGGATGAGCTCAGCCAGACCAATCAACTTTTAAGAAGTCCTCCATCAGGTCGAGCAAGACGAGGACTGATCAACATCGTTGGCAACGCAGCAAACTTTATGTTTGGTGTCCTCGATTCTAAATACGCTGAAGAAATGTCCATGACCATTGACTCTATAAAGAACAACGAAGGACATTTAGCAAATCTGTTTCGTAACCAAACCTCCATTATAGACGCTACGGTCAATATTATGAAAAAGGATCACCAGGCTATTGACATGGAGTTTCAGAGAGTTGAGTCTCATTTAAATGATTTATCCACACAGATAAATGCAATACACAACGACGCACAACAAGAAGCTCGATCTCGGTCCTTCATCCTATTGTCGTTACAGGCCACACTGCTCGCTACCAACTTCCAAAGGACTCAAGGCCTGATTTTGGACGCCTTAGTCAATATACATCGAGGAAGAGTTAGCAGACATCTTTTATCGCCAGAGCAGCTAAGAACCGTTCTACACACCATTCGGGCTAATCTTCCTTCAAGTTTAAGACTACCACTCAATCAGGATGATATACTCCATTTTTACAATCTTATTACACTTGAAGGTAGAATGACGGACAAGCACTTCATTTTCAAACTCAGAGTGCCCTTAATCTCGGTTGAAGACTTCGACCTCTTTCGAGTGGTTCCAGTTCCGGTCCAGATGAACGATAGCTTCGTGGCTATCCTTTCCCTACTTAATGGTCAACTTACATCGGGACCACTAGTATTCGCTAACAGCATCTCAACTCCGCATCTGCACTACAATGAACGGGAGGCATTTATGCAGTCATTATTACCCATTGTACAAAATTGTATCATCTATCTCTGCCTGTGAAATCAGCCTCTTGAATCAGCTAACTCCACATCATTGCCAGTTGATGAGAGTAGACGCCCATTCTAGTTGGACTCAACTTCACACACCAAACCAGTGGATCTTCTCCTTGCCAGAAAAAACCACAATGAACATTGTTTGTGGAGATGACCTGTCACAGCTGACTCTCCAACGAAGGGGTATCTTAACAATTGATAGCAATTGCATCATTAAGCAGCCTCTCATCACGATTCGAGGGCACAAGAGCTACTCCACAGTGAGGCACGCTTCCTACGTCCCGGCCTTCAACTTAACCGACTTCATTGACCCGCTTAACATGACATCAGTATTGCACTATCAACACCACTTCGCTCCACACATTCAGGAATTAGAATCAGTCAAGCGCAAGCTTTCAGAAATGGACAGCCAAATCCCGGCCTTGATACAAGGTCACTCCAATCATCATCATGCTTGGTCCTACGGAACCCTATGCGTCGTAATCATAATCATCATTGGGGTTATTTTGCTGGCAACGAGGATGTATCGCACATACCGGACATCACTACCGCCCTCAGTCGCAACTTCTGAGGACAGTCCAGACAGTGAAGATGCTGAAGCAACCACCGAGCCCTTCACCGTAAACGTTCATTGAATGTTTCCCATTCAACGCCGGGGAGGATGTTCGCAAATAACTTACCTCACTGTACCTGATGTCCAAATAATTACGTACTGCAGTGTACTACTGTACCTGATGTCCAAATAATTACATACTGCAAATCATCAAATTACATTCATAAACTCACCTGAACTTAGTTCCACGCGTCAGCATTTCCCATTATCAAAGAAACTTACCTGACCTTGCCCTGGATCACCTGTCACCTGAAATGCCATTGCCCTAAGCGAAAAGCGCATGCATCATGAAAACACCTTTTTGCGAGAATCAAAACGAAGCCTTTCGATGTGAACTCAAATTACTACTCACCTTAATTGATTAAAGTTAGTCACTAAGCAACAAGTGTACGAATTTTAGCAAATCTAAGCATGTTTTTATGTATATAAATCCAATAAATTATAATAAATCAGTCAGTCATTAATTTAAACTCGACCTTTGCACACTTTACTCTAAATCTTGGTGTAACACCTAGATTTTCCCTTCAACTTTCCCCTGAAAAGGAGTCTATGAAAACTGAGTTGTGGTGATACACCTCAACCAGTCGAAAACAGCACAGGCAAAAGAGTCTGCGCTCAACAACTTATATTTCGGAGAATATTTTAGTTGGTTTCTGTTGGCCGAACCTTGAAACATGTTGTTCCCAGTTAAAGGCCAATATTTTTTACGTAGAGAAGCAAGTACTGTCTGACACACTCCGTGCAATAATCGTCCGTGTTCGAGTTTAATTAACAGCCATGTTAGTTTATGTTTTGCTGTTAAAATAATTGATTTTAATTAATTAATATAACAAAGAATATCTGTGCATTTTCTAAACGCCCAATTTAAGGGTCGGCGGTAAACCCAAACTATCTACAAATGGGTTCAATTGATGTAATGTACTGCCTTTTAGTTGACGCTGTAATTTTTGGATATCATTATTTAAATATTAATTTATTGCCTTTGCATATCTGCAAATTGGCATACTCACTCGTGCAGTGCTGCTCGCTTGTGAGATAAATATAAACAATTTGTTTAAAGTTTAATGGTCTTGATAAGACTGATTTATTTGGTACAATCATATAGTTTTTATACAAAATTTGACCCCTTGTTTATGATACCCACCAAGTGCATTTAAAGTTGTTACAAGTGCAGTTAAAGAATTTTCTTTGTTATTAATCAATCATAACTAAGGAATGTATGATTGACCTAATTCTAACTAATTATGCTATCTTATCAAAAATTAATACAAATACCCTAAAAGTAGGCAACTTACTAGCTGCAATTAAATTCAGGTGTTTTTCTTACTAACAGCATTCTAACAATTATTCCATATAACAATTTATTCTTTTTAGTTCCTAACAATATGCAATTTATAATATCCTTACATCCCTTTCCTTTTTATAAAAAAATTTGTTATATTTATATAAAAATTTTTTTTGTATAATATTCTTTCTTATTCTATTACAATGATCTATATTATGAAGGCTTGACATTATTTTTGTGGAATGTTTTGATTTTGTTATTAATTTTAACACTTATATTTACTCCTTTTATATCTGTAACCTTAAATGGACCTTTGTAAGGGCTATCTAATTTTCTCGTATTTTCATTTTTTAAAAAGACATAATCTCCAATTTTTATTTTTAACGGATTAGTGACTTTATCATATTCTTCCTTTCTTTTATTCTTCGATATTTCCAATAAGACCTCCGCTTGTTCATGTGCATGTTTTAATCTTAATGTTAGTTCTTTAGCATAATCTGCAATGTTATATACGGGTGAATTGTTTTTTATTATGTTCGTTGGTAAATTTGCTAATTTCCCAAATATTAGTTCATATGGTGTGAAACCTGTGTCTACATGTGGTGTTGTATTATAACAAAATGTGTAGTAAGGTATCCATTTATCCCATTCATGGTCAGTGGTAAAGGATAATAGATATTGCTTTAATACCCTATGATTTCTTTCTAATGATCCTAAAGATTCATGGTGATACGGGGTTGAAGTTTTGTGTTTGATATTTAGCAATTTTGTTACATTTTTAAAAATTTCGTTAATAAACTCTGTTCCCATATCGGTTTTGACAGTTTTAAAGAATCCATATTTTAGAATGAATTTTTCTGTTAAGGTCTTTGCTATTGTCAGAGCTTCTTTATTGGCAATAGGAATTGCTTCTACGTATTTGGTTAGTTCACACTGAATAGTTAAGATGTATCTGTAGTCGTTGACTAATGGTAAGGGTCCTACCGTATCTATCGCTACAATTTCGAAACTGTTTGTTGGTGTTTCTGTGAGTACCATTTCTTCTTCAACATGTCTTGTTATTTTATTGCGTGTGCAAATCTTGCAATTATTAATATGAGCTTTTACCATTTTGTTCAAGTTTTTCCAAATATATCTTTGTTTTATTCTATTAATAGTTCTTTCAACTCCTGAGTGGCCACCTTGCGGAGAATCATGAAATTCTTGGATTATCTCTTTTTGTTTCTTATAATCATATATTCTTTGTGGAGGGTTATACAATAATACTTTTAAATTCAGTTTTCCTTCTTTAGATTGCAATCTATTAAATTCATTCTTAAATTTTTCTATTGTATAAAGTTTAAATAATTCACTATCAGTTGCTAGCGCTAGTTCTTTTATGTTAGAATCTTCAGTTTCTTGAATGAGCTTCTCCAAAAATTGACCTAAGTCATTATTCGGATTATCACTTATTCTCCATATTATTTCATTATTTTTCAGTATAACCTCCGGCATGCCATTAATTTCTTTAAGCTCAATTTTCAACTTTTAGACATTTCGCGTTTCTGAGATCGAAGTGCATTCCCAAGAATGGAGTTGATCAGGCTTCTTCCTTTGAGAATGTTTACTTTCCACGATATAATCATCATTTTTCTTCGACATGTTTCGCGTAACTACATTAATTTCTCTTGGAATCATTGCTTTAAGCATATCTGAGTTTATATTTATGCGTGATAAAGCATCTGCATTCGTATTTATTTTTCTCTGTTTATAGACGATATCGAAATCATAGTCTATTAAATCTAACCGTATGCGCATTAGTTTGGAAGACGGATTTTTGTGTGTAAATAAGCTTACTAAAGGTCTATGGTCAGTTATTACAGTGAATTTTCTTCCGTAAATGTATGGCCTGAAGTAGTTTATGGCCCAGTGTATAGCTAAAAGTTCTTTTTCAATTATTGGTTGTCTTTAAACTACGGCTTGCGTAAGAAATGGGAAGGTCCTCACCAATATCACCTTGCGAAAGAATTGCTCCTAGAGCATATTGCGAAGCATCAGTTGTTAGAATAAATTTTTGGTCAAAATTGGGATATTGTAAAATAGGAGATGAGATAAGTTTAGTTTTTAAAAGGTTGAATGCTTCTTCACACTCTTTGGTCCAAGAAAACGTGACATTTTTTTTTGACAAATTATTCAGAGGTTTTGCTATTTTGGCAAAATTTGGTATGAAGCGTCGGTAATAATTGCAGAAAGCAACAAATCTTCGAATTTCATCAGAATTTTTAGGAACCGGGTAATTCAGGACTGTGTCACATTTTTTTGGATCTGCGCGTATACCATCGTTGGTTATAAGATGTCCTAGGTATGTCACTTCCGATTGTAAAAAATTACATTTCTTCGGGTTTAATTTTAAATGATATTCCCGAAATTTTTCAAATGTTTTAATTAAATTGCTGTTATGATGTTTCAAGCTACATCCAAATATTATGACATCATCGACATATAAAAATGCCTCTGAGTCTAATCCGGCTAACGCAATTGAAAGCATTCTTTGGAAACTGTTCGTTGAAATTTTTAAGCCAAAAGGTAATCTTTTTAATTGGAAGTGTCCTTTGTCAGTGGAAAATGCTGTGTATGGCCTTGAATTCTTGTTAAGAGGAATTTGATGAAAAGAATCTGACAGGTCAAGGGTTGTAAAGTATCTTGCTCTGCCTAACTTATCTAGTAAATCTTCTAGTCGTGTCAATGGAAATCTATCATCAATAATCTTTTTATTCAATTGTCTAAAGTCCACGACTAGTCGCCATTTCTTATTAGCATCGTCAGACTTTTTAGGAACAATGAGAAGTGGTGAGTTGTATGCACTGATGGACGGTTCTATTATATCATTGTCTAGAAGTTTTTGTACTTGATTTTGAATTTCAGATTTCTGTGCTTGAGGTAACCTGTAGTTTTTGATATAGACCGGAGTTTTATCATGTACTGGTATATTCTGTTCATAAAAGTTATTGCAGGTTAATATGTCACCAGGAAGGTGAAATATATCTGCGAAATTTTTACAGATTTCTAATATGTGAGCTTTCGCATGCTTATCATCAATATTGATGTTAAGTTCTTCCAACAGTTTTGTAGTACGACTTTTGTTTTCTTTTGCTTGATTCATGGTACATATATGATATTCATTTAGCGGTTCTACCTCTATTGTTAGCTTCTTAATCACTTTATCCTCTTCCAAGGTATTTAGTATTTGTACATGAGGTATTCCTTTTGCTGGAATTATCGTATTTGCTAGAAAAATACCTTCATCTATTTCCTGACTGAGTACAATACTATCTGTATCTACTTCTATATTTAACGGGTGAATTATTTTTGATCTGGCAGGAACCCTTATATCTTGGTACTGTGGTAATTTCGTTTGAATTGGTATCATCGTTTCGGTATTATTAATGTATAAGGAAATCATAAATGTTTCGTAATTATAATACTTTTTGTCTGTATCAGGAAATCTCGACCTGTTATTCCGTCAGTCAATATTGGGAAGTCATCGTCAACTACATGTAACTCTTGAACAAATTTTTCATTGTTGGTATGGAATGTTGAAATGATGGTGCCTAATGAGTTCATGTTTGTGTTCGTGATGCCTGTAATGGCGCATCTTTTATTTGTTTGTATACTTCCTTTATTGGCTACACATTCATGTTTAATAATTGAAATATCTGCTCCTGTATCGATTAGGAACGAGTTATGTGTCTGACTTTTATTTGTTTTAACCGAAATAAAGTTTGTTAATTTTGTGTCGAAATTATATATTTTAGCTTTATCTATTGTTCCCCCGACTCCTCGGGGACTACTTCGTTTCCCGAGTTTATTACATTGACCCATAATATGTGTGATTTTCGAGAACACATAAATGCATGCTCCATATGCAGCTTCTGACGCATGACAAAACCCATGATATTCCAATTTTTTTACATTCATAGAAAGTACATTCCTTGGTATTACTATTTTATTCTCTTCTGACCGGCGTGAGTGGTGGACGGGTTTCAATTTTGCTCGAGGGATCGATAATTTTTGAACTTTTAAAATGGGAAATACTGGAAATGGATCAAGTGAATAAGGTGGACAATTGATTGAACGAACAAACGGGAATAAATACTAAATGAAGTGAGATACTGGCTAAAGGAAATTTATATATCAATAACTGACGTTTGGAAATTTTTTGAAACGATTCTTTGAATTACTTTAAAAGTGAAGATGCGATGCTTAGCAGTTTGTCAAAAAAAACCATCACAAAAATTTGGTTTGATATTTTCACCTTAAAAATGACACCAAGAACTCATATGGAATCAGCAGAAAAGTTTTACAGTGAAGTTTGATTTGAAAATTGTCGATATATAGATATTTACTATTCCGTCATCGTACAGTATAAAGCGAGTCAACATCGGTCGAACTGACGCTGAAATCTGAAACTAGCAAGCGTGTTGTTACCAATAAAAAAAATTACTTCCAGGGTGACCAAGTTGGAAAATCTCCCCAAAAAGTATGGAGAACCAAATGGAAATGCTTTTAAACAAAAATAGAGAGCAAATGGCAGTCTAGACTAAAGAAATAACGGAGTCAGCAACAGAACGAGTTTTGAGCAGCCTGGATAAGAAGGAAACAGTAGTTATCGAGGAAAACAAAAATTGAAAATATGGAGAAAAAAATCCAGTTTTTAGAAAATTCGAAAAAAAAACAGCTTGATATTTTTTGGAGTAGGTGAAACAGAAGAAACAATATCAGAGATTGAAAACATAAAAAAATCCGAAAGGCCCAATCAAGGTCCGCGCCGTAGATTTTCCGTGAAAAATTGGGGTTAAAATTATAACAAGTGTTTCTTATTAGTATGTACTTAAATCAGTGTCTCTTATACAATTGCTATATGGAGTAATACGGTGACAGAAAAGATAAATCGCAAGTTTATTTTTTCGCGCCTTTTTTCATTTCTTCCTTAATGCTGCCATAGTTCTGACAGTTACTCGGCACTGGACACTTTAGGTTTTTTTGATTTAGATTTGATGCAAGCTTTCTTTGATTTGCGTTTTATTATATTCGGCCCATATTTACGACTCATATGAGCCATGTAGCACAAAAGAGCTAAACTAATAAAAACTGAAAACAAAACAAAAACAATCAGATCTTAAATCGGTTCTCTCAGCAAACAAATGAGAAAGATCATGAGGAATGACAGTCAAACACGGAGGCTAACATCATTTCTTATTCATATAGCCCAAACTGAAGGTATCAAGAAAGCTATAAGAGAACTGGCAGACAAGGTGAAATGGGTATCAAAAATAAAAGACAAGGCTGGAAAAGACAGTACGAAACGATTAGACCTATTAGCCAGAGCAACAGACTATTACCGCAACCTCTATTCAAGGAAAAACAGACCTGACCAAGTTGAGTTGACAGGGGAGGACACCGTGGCTAAAATATTACTAAGGGAAGTCGAGAAAGCAACCGAAAGTCAAAAAATAGACAAAACTCCTGGTCCCAACAATATAAGTAACGAAATGCTACTCTCTTGCAAAGAACTGTACGCCCCAATCATCTTGCAACTATTTTACAATATTGTATCGGAAGAATACATTCCTCACATCAACCATAACATCAACCATAACATCAACCATAACATTAATTCACAAAAATGTCGATGATGTCGAATATTTACAAGATATTTTCCAAAATAATCCTCGGGAGAATAACCAGAGTACTTGACGAAAACCAGCCTCGTGAACAAGCCGGATTTGGAAGTGGCTACTCAAAAATCGATCACATGCACGTCGTCAAACTGTAGAAAAAAATAAAGAATATGATATCCCCTTCTACTGCTGTTTCATAGATTATAGTAAGGCATTCGATTCGATAGAACACGTAAGCATGTGGTAAGCACTTAAAAACCAAGGAGTTGAAAACAAATATATTAGGTTTATTGGAAACATTTATCAAAATAGCAAAGCCAAAGTAAAATTGGAAAGAGAAGGAGAGGAAATAAGAATAGAACGCGGAGTCCGTCAGGGGGATCCCTTATCACATAAACTCTTTACTGCAGTACTTGAAGAAATCTTTTTAAGGACCATACTTAATTTCTCTTTCGATTGACTTGCTTCGTTCACAGTTTCATCAACGCAAAAGTCATGTTGTATTATCTTGCAAGCTATTGGATGCTGATTTTTACACTTGAGTCCAATCTGATGTAAACATCTTGTAGCTATAATCGGTGCAGATGCTTTGCCATATGTGATTGTGTTCAATCCATATATGCTGACTTCACAGTTTCTATCAACTGTTGTTACGTAGCGATTTTGTCTGGAGCGTAATAATATGGGAAACAATTCTTCTTGCACCAGTGTTCCGATGTTCTGTACGTCATGAAGGGATAGACCTGTGGTTGTCTTTGCAGAGCCATCAAAAACAACTCGAAGTTTTGTATTTGTACTCTCTTCTTTACACATTGCATGATGTGGTAAATAAAAATATGGTGTTCTCTCATCAGATGATGTATTTGAGACCTTGTTCATACAATTTTTACAAAAAATCGCTTTCCTTTTTTAGTTACTTGCTAGTTTACTTGTATAAATGAAGCTATGGGATTGATCTTAGGTTATTAGTTTTCGCGTGCTCGAACCAGAATTAGTATTCACATAAAGATCCTAGCACAGGCACCTGATTTTGAAAGCTCATTCCATCAGCTTTCGCCAATTCGCCGTTGGGAATTTGAACCATTGAACGGAAATTCAGTCCGAAGCTAGTGGATTTTGACAGCTTCATGAAAAATAGTACGTTTATTTATGAATTTTAAATCATAGGACATCAAAGATTCCGGGAATCAATTAAACAAATTTCTTCCGGTTTTCAGGGTACTTTCCTGGTAAAAATTTGAATTTTCAACGGTTTTTTGCTGGTAGCGGCTAAACGAAGCGTCCTAGAGTATTCACATGTATGACCAACCGCCATTATTTTGACATTACCCACCTTTATTTTCAGGCGCGGATCCACGGGGGGGGGGGCAATGGGTGCAATTGCTTCCCCTGAATCGTCCGACCACACAGACCACATTTGCCACACAGGAGCAATTAGATGGCAAAACCTAATCAAAACCTCATCAAAACCTTATCTAAGCCAGACTGAAAGGCATAAAACCCAGTTGACCACCCAAAGTTGACAATCACACAGAGCAACGCAACATACATTTTGAACACAAGGATACTTACATTTTGCTACTTGTTGAACAAATCTCTTTTCTTAAAAATAGTTTAATATACATACTTCTTTTCCCGATTATTTACTTGTGTTAAGTACACTACAAAATAAATAGACTGCATCCTTTATTGGTATTCCCAATATTTCCCAACGAATAAATAAAAGACACAACTCGCATTAAATACAACGCCAACAATTTTCTGGAAGATAAAGCAGGGGAAATGAGCTAAGATTGCCCCCCCCTCAACCAAATCCTGGATCCGCGCCTGTTTATTTTCTACATGGTTTTTCTCTTAATTGATATTTTTTCGCTCGTAGCGGCTAAACGAAGCATCCTAGGGAGTTCTTGTGTATCATCGACCCCCATTATTTTGTCATTTCCTCTCTTTTTTCTTACACTATTTTCCTCTACCGTGATTTTTCAAAAATGTGTCCATATGCATAAACATCCAGACGAAGTTGAATTCATCACCTCAAAACTGGAAGAATCAAACAATGTTTTCTATCCTGGAGTCATTGCGGAGACAGAAATTTCAACTATGCTATTAGCTGTAATTATGTCAGATAGAGAGAAATTCAAAAAAGAGGTGAAAATTTTACATAAACATATACAAGAGTGAAAAACTGAAAACAAGCAGCTTATTAATAAACAAAATGAACTTCAAATGCAGAATATTGGGCATTCGACGTATGCCAATATTGTCAAAGAAGACAAGATCGCCAGAAAACCATGTCTAGTTGTAAAAGCAAAGCGTAAAAAACATTAGATAATAAATTAGATATAAAAGTCCAAGCATACAGATTGCCTCAAATCAAAATTGTGGGGATCGAAAATGTTGAAATCAATAACGGTGAACTAAAGAACGAAACAGTTGAAAGAAATTTAGTTAAAAAAAAGTTTAGTTAAATTTGCTCAATAAAAAACACATAAATAAAAACATAAATAAAAAAACACATACTCTTAGTGCCATATGTGAAGTTAATAAGGAAGCTTATAGCAAGATAATGCTAGAGTGAAAGGTGTTACGAACACACACACGATCGGGAACGGCTCCCATGGATTGCGTGTGTGATCGTAGAATGATGCGCGAGACTCTTCTGGTAGTCACATTTTAGGTTTATTGCAAACCAGACGCGTGTGGCTCAACGGTCGATCGCGGACCAGATTCTTTACCTTTGCAGGTCTATTGCAGACAGACGCGAGGTGTCTTGAGGCTATTGCAGACCAGATGCGGGCTGTTCATGTCTATTGCGGGCATTTAAAGCTTATTGCAGGCCAAACGCAGGCAATAACATTGCAACTGAGGCAAGTTATTGCAATCAAAGTGCAGATGGACTAAGGTGCAGTCAATGTACGCATGACGTCATGACGCGGAGGAGGAACCCTGATGCAGGCATAGAAAGGGGAAATCGGGAGCATGCTGGGGAAGGGTGGCAGGGAAAGGGGGGTTAACAGCCAGGCAGCATAAAAAGAATAAAAAAATAAACAAATCAAAACAAGAGAAATGTGTTTTCTATCAATCCAACATTTGGTCCCATCGAACCGGATATCGGATTGCAACGATAAGTTTTGATTTCATACAGTCCACTTGAAGCTTTTTGTGTTGCGGTGCTTATCTGGCTGTTGGTAGAGGATGCGAAATTCGCTGTCGATGCCGAAAATCATTTATTGCAAATGATGTTGATGCCGGCAGTGAGTTTTGATAACGCCCAAGAGGCGAGGACAAAAGAACAAAATTGCGTTGTTCTGTAATACCATGGCGGTAAGTAAACAAACCAAAAATGACGCCTTTTGGTTTTCCAATGTCAATTGCGGATTCTTTCTTGAATTTTGAGATCCAAGTTCGGACGCTTTTTTAAAAGAAATTTTTCGGGACTTAATATTGCTTTAAATTTTTATTTCACTTCGTTTATTGTGTTTTTTTGGAGCAAGGTCAACGGATCAAGTGCAGTTTTCCAAAAGAGAAAATGCAGATTTTCTATTACTGACGAAGGTGTTTAGTGGAGCTGAATTGTGAGTGCAGAGCGATTAATTTATTGCAAATTAATCAAAGGTGTATCACCAGATTAAGAAACAAAAAACAAAGGAAAACTCTTTTTGTATTATTCACTGCAATAGCAAACGAGATCACTTTGCGGATGCGATCATCAGAGCCGGTGTGCATATTGGAAACGATGCGTTTCTAACAGCGAGTCGCATGGAGGTCCATGAGCGTTTGCAGATGCTCGAGGGTAACTGGGAGCGCTACCAGACCGAACACCTATCGCTGGTGAGTGACGAAGCGGTCACCCAGGTACTCAAGGACGTCCATATGGAGAATTTTCAGCAAATTGAAAATGAATATTTGCGCCTTCGTTTGATATGTCGCAAGCGGTTTCATACGTTGGATCACCAAGAGCAGGATGCGCGCGCAAGCCAACAGCAATTGCCAGCTGTTAGTAATCAAGGTCAGCAGATAGTTGTGCAGACTGCTGACGCACTAGCCAACATCCCAAATACATGGGGTCAATTTGCGGGCGATTATGCTCAATGGCATAGCTTCAGGGACCGATTCAAAGCAGCGGTGCACCTAAACCAGAATTTGCCAGTTGCTTTCAAGTTCCAGTACTTGGGAGCTGCTGTTGTTGGACCTGCTGCCCGAGTGCTGGGCACATGGAAGTTTACAGATGCGAATTATCCACGTGCTTGGGAACGCCTCTGTGAAGTGTATGAGGATGATTATTTGGCTGTTCAAACGTTGATTCGCCGACTGTTGAACGTGCCGCGTATGGATCGTCCTACTAATTCTGGATTGCGCAGAATAATTGACACTGTTCATGAGTGCATGACACAGTTGGGTGGATTTGTGAGAACCGATAGCTGGGATCCAATATTAGTGTTTATGATCGTTGAGCGATTGGATCCGAAAACTCATGATGCTTGGGAGATGCATCGTGCAGATTTGCGGGCTGGTGAGCACGTGGCTGACAACCAGGATGTGCAAATGCGTTCTGAAGATGCTTCAGGAGCTGAACGTTCTGTCCAGATAATATCATGGGAGGAGCTGAAGCAATTCCTAGAACGGCGTGCACGTGTCTTGATGCATTCAGAACGTCGTGAGCGGACGAGCACCTATGATACAGCAGCATCACGGAGCCGTGATAGCAGTCAAGCTCGTGAAAGATTAAGGATGAGATCGGTTGTTGTTCCGGTAAAGCACCAACAACAGAAACAGGTAGATCGCACTACCACCAGTTCACGTCCCTGTTCTTATTGCAAGGGGGATCATCCGTTATACCATTGCGATGGTTTTAAGTTGATTGGATTGAATGCCAAGATGGAGCACATTGAAAATGAGGGTATATGCAAGCGATGTTTGCGTGACGACCATCCAGGGCGTGGATGTAAGCAGAGGGTTTGTTTGAAATGCCCAAACAACCAATACCACAACACATTGATTTGTCCTACTCGTGAAGCCGAGCGACTCACAGTGAATCTTGTGGGTGCTGGACCATCAGAAGGTGCAACAAATGAGGCTCAAACCGCACGACGCAGGCGGGCAAATAATCCATCGGTAAAACGGCCGATTGGTCATGATGGCGAAGCATGACCATTGAAAATTACTAGGATGGATGGTCACTTTACCGTTCCAGTTGAAGGAGATGAATGGCAGTTTGTGACTACATCCACATCCAGAGATGCAGAGAAGCGAGTGCAGTGTGGTGCGCCTAGTTCATCGGTTTCTGTTTTCAATAGCGGAAAGCAGGCAGAGGAAGACACAACAGTTATATTAGCAACAGCTCGCGTGAGACTACAAACAGGAATTCAATTGCATGACCCATGTAGAGCTTTATGCGATCCTGGCGCACAGATAAGTCTAATTTCGGCAGATTGTGCCAAGCGTTTAAGGTTGCCGGTGTATAAGTGCTATACACTCATTAATGGTATTGGCAGAGCATCACCCATTACGAGGCGTACAAAGGCGTACATTCGTCCATGGTTTGAAAGCGAAATCGCTATTAGGGCTGACGTATACATCATTGACGAATTCCCTGGGGTATATCCGTCCGTGTTGATTGAAGCAGATATCCCAAGCGATCTGATTTTGGCTGATCCGGACTTCGCGACACCTGCACCAATTGAGATGCTGATTGGAGCTGATGTCTGGCCTCGAGCTGTGGGCACGAAGTTATATCGTCATCACCAGGGTGCAGTGATTCAGGATTCGGAGTTTGGTTATTGTGTTCTGGGTCGATTTGTCCTAGCAAGCGGTTCAACCATGTACCAATCGATTTTTGCAGCGGTTGAGGAACCTGTTAAAAATGAGGAGGAGCTCGATAAATTGCTTAGGAGTTTCTGGGAAGTTGAAGCACAGGTCGACGCGATTAAGGCAATTCGCAGTCCGCAGGAGGAAATGGCTGAGAAGATATTCATGGAATCGCACTATCGTGAGAGAGATGGCAGATACGTCGTTGAAATTCCATTGAAGGAAGATGCATTTCCTTTGCCTGATTCACGTGGCATTGCGCTACGAAGATTTTATCAATTGGAGCGCAGATTATTGAAAGACCCTGAATTGCGGGCAAAATATGTAGAATTCATGCGCGAATTCCAGCGTTTGGGTCATATGCAAGAGGCTGTTGGAGAACCAAAACCAGGCAGATTTAATTATATCCCACATCATTGCGTGGTTGGAAAATTCCGGGTTGTACTTGATGGCTCAGTACATGAAAAGTGTGGTAAATCATTCAACGATGTGCAACTTGTTGGCGAAAAATTGCAGTATGACATTCTCGATCAAATCATGCGTGTCCGGCGTCACAAGATAGCATTGGAAGCAGTTACCTCTATGTCAGCAAAATCTTTTTTGGATGCGTTTTACAGGTTTTGTGCCAGACGCGGTACACCTGTGTACATCTATTCAGATAATGGAACGAATTTCGTTGGCGCTGAGAAGGAATTGCAAGAAGCGGTTAAAAAATGGCATGGCAACAGCGTGAAAGACCTTATGAATGAAAAGGGAATCATTTGGCGATTCATAACACCAGCAGCTCCACACCAAGGTGGTTTGTGGGAAGCGGCTGTGAAGCAGATGAAGCACCATCTTCGCCGTGTGATGGGGCCGGTGAGATATACGTTTGAAGGTCTCTCGACATTGCTGTCAGGTATTGAGGCATGTCTGAATTCCATGTCGATTGCGCTGCGCTGACACCTGCCCATTTCTTGAATGGTGGACCAATAAAATTGCCGTTACCACGCAGAACGGATGAGCGAGCGAATTTGTTACGGGGCGGAAAGCTTTTTAAGACCATACAGGCTCAAACAGATGCGTTTTGGGAATGTTGGTCGAGAGATTATTTAAAAACATTGATGCTGAGACCGAAATGGCGAAAAGAGAGGGAGAACATCAAAGTTGGCCAATTGGTACTGATTGAAAGCGATCAGTTTGCACCAACATATTGGTCTATGGGCCGAGTTACAGAGACGCATCCTGGCTTAGATGGCAAAGTCAGAAATGTAACAATAAGGTTACAGGGTGGCGGGCTGTTCAACGTCTATGCATCCTGCCGACCGACCATGATGAATCTGAGCGTTTGAGTTGAGGAGACCTCAAGGGGGGCGGCGTTACGAACACACACACGATCGGGAACGGCTCCCATGGATTGCGTGTGTGATCGTAGAATGATGCGCGAGACTCTTCTGGTAGTCACATTTAAGGTTTATTGCAAACCAGACGCGTGTGGCTCAACGGTCGATCGCAGACCAGATTCTTTACCTTTGCAGGTCTATTGCAGACAGACGCGAGGTGTCTTGAGGCTATTGCAGACCAGATGCGGGCTGTTCATGTCTATTGCGGGCATTTAAAGCTTATTGCAGGCCAAACGCAGGCAATAACATTGCAACTGAGGCAAGTTATTGCAATCAAAGTGCAGATGGACTAAGGTGCAGTCAATGTACGCATGACGTCATGACGCGGAGGAGGAACCCTGATGCAGGCATAGAAAGGGGAAATCGGGAGCATGCTGGGGAAGGGTGGCAGGGAAAGGGGGGTTAACAGCCAGGCAGCATAAAAAGAATAAAAAAATAAACAAATCAAAACTAGAGAAATGTGTTTTCTATCAATCCAACAAAAGGTATTTATATGCTGGCAAAGATGTTTTGTTTATGAGGAACTAGACCTGAACAGATGTCACAATTGATGTGGTTATAACCACTCCAGACCAAAGTGCAGAAATATCAAAGCCTGTAAGAGATGTGCTGGTGATCATGACTCAACTGAATGTGTATCGAATGAAGTGCACTGTGCAAACTGTACATCTCTAAAGAAAAGATATAATGTCAACATTGATATAAATCATAAAGCTGATGACCTAAAAAAATCCATACATATACAAGTAAAATTGAGAAACTGGTCAATGACACAGATTACCCATACCTTCCATCGTGTGTAAAAAGTTATTTCGGGGATAACAGCACTAGTAATTTATAAATAACTAACTACGATGGCTAGTCAACATTTTGGTATTGAAACTAAACAATTCAAAACAATCGAGGATTGCTGGAAGTCACTAAAAAACAATGAAATTAGCCTTACGGTATTACACTTAAACATCTGCAGCATCAACAAACACTTCGAAGAACTCATTATTCTCATCAATGAACTAAAAAATAGCCCTGACGTGATTGCATGTTTCGAAACGAGAGAGGTAAATTTTGATCTGTATGGTATACAGGGATACAATACCTACTATAACGAAGGACAAATAAACAAAAATGATGGTGTAATAACGTTTGTAAAATCCAGTCTTGAACAAGAACACCGCATTGACAAAATTGGAACTTGTTCGATAAATTTTAATACCCTTAAAAAACACAACGTGGTATACGAAGTAATGGGTATATACAAGTCACCTACGATAAATGATATTGAATTCATACAAGAAATGGGAAACTATATAAACGATTTAAATCCCAATACCAATACTGAACAAATAATTATAGGCAACGAGAACATAGATTTACTTGATAATAGTAGTAAGATCACTACGGGATATCAGAATATGCTAGCCATCAATGGTTTTTTACCTTTAATCAATAACCCAACTAGAGTAACAACTTCAACATACACGGGCATTGACCATTGCTTTGTAAAAACTAACAAATCAATCGATTCAATATTATCTGGTATGATCACTATCCAAGTTGCTGATGAATCAACCACAATTAAAGAACCAAACTCAAAGGAGTTCCTGAACTTAAGGAAATTTCGTAATATTGTACAAAAGATCAATTGGACTGAATTCTATAGACTTGAAAACGGTGACCAATGTGCAGATAGCCTTCATGAGATTCTCAACAATGCCAGAAAACAATGTACAAGCATAAAAAAAATACTGGTAAAAGCAAGAAGCCCTGGATTACTTCAGGCATCATTAGGAGCATTAAACGGCGCGATAAATTGCACAAAGCTGCCATTAAATCCCTAAACCCAAGTATTTTAGGTCAGTACAAAAGGTACCGTAATTTATTAAATACAGTTATTAAAAAGCTCGTTCCTTTAAGCACAATGTCATCAGCAACAAACAATTTAGATCTAGACAGCATATTTCTACGGAGGATGCCTTAGCTCAATTCATTAATACTATATATGAGAAAGTGGACAAAGCTCAAGGGGTTGCCGCAATTTTCGTGGACCTTGCAAAGGCATTTGATACTTTAGATCATAACCATCTTCTGAAGAAACTGGAATATCATGGAAATATACATGAAATGATAACAGATTATCTGAGCTTTAGGTTAAAAACGGTAAAACGAAACAATGCGGAAAGAATTATTAAAATAATGAGCTTTGGTGTGCCTCAAGGTACTTTCTTAGGACCTGTACTATTTATTCTCTACATAAACGATCTGTTTAAAACCGAAATACCAGGGCAAATTCTAGCCTTTGCCGACTACATAAAAATTATTTTTAGTGGGCAAAACTGAACCGAAGTCTTTGCAAACATGAGAACAGGGATTTCTATCGTTCAAGAAGGGTTTGCAAACAACTCCTTGACTGTTAATGTTCAGAAAACTAACTTCATTTTGTTCGTTTCGCATATTGATGCCATTCCACAAATCCAGGAGCTGAAATTTACTCATACAAGTGGAGAAGAAATACTAGAAAGAGCAAACTACATTAAATACCTAGGCGTCATCATTGATGGGCACTTACGCTGGGACGAGCACCTAAAACAACTCAATAACAAACTCAGATACTTCTCATACACTCTTGGAAAACTGCGGAACATAATTGGCACCAAGATCCTTGCTAGTACCATTTATCGTGCACTTTTTTTTATCCATCTTGAGATATGGGATTTTAACATGGGGCGGTTTAAATACTACCCATATCGGTGTGACTGAACTTCTTCAAACAGCTGCACTCCAGAAAATCTACCATAAACCTGGAAACTACCCATCAAATCTTTTATTTAAAGAAACGCATCAACTCAGCATCAGACTCAGTGGCGTAACTATAGGGTGGCAGGGCTGGCAAAATGCCACGGGCCCCCGACCCGAGAGGGCCCCGGCCTAAGAGGCCACGCGCTGAGAAAACAACCGAACATTTTTACCGAAATTTTGTACAAAATGTGTTCCCTGTCTCTGTTAGTGATGTCATCTGTGTCCTTGAGCGTTTTTTATGTTTGTCGTTCCTGTGTTCTTTTTCCTTATCTCATTGTCGTCGAACTGAGTCTTTGTTTCAGAAAATGAATAGATATGTGTCTCAAGTACTTAAAAGAACTCTAATTAGTGGCACATGTGAAAAGATTTTGGAACCACGACCTAACTGAAGGATTTTCATTTATCCATGGACGCTAATGATTAAAGGTCTAGTGAAAGTATTGAATTCGTCAAGGAAATTGTGATTTAATTGTGAAATCGTTTACAATATAAAAGTAAAGTTGATAGTGAAATTTAGATATCAACATGTCTAGTTCTAGAAAATATCTAAGTGGGAGCGAAAAACGAAAGAGAAAGAGGGAGACTGAGGAAAAAAATAAAAAGTTACCTAAAATTAGTCAGTACTTCAAGAGTGATGACTTTATTGATGAAAACGCGTGTGAACAGTCCTCCGAAAGTGAAGAATTGGACCTAACTAAAAGTAAAAGTAAACCAGATGCAGCAACCGACACCAGTGTATATCAAAATCTAGAACAACCACAACAAGGTACTAGCAAAAAACAAGGTGAACAATATTGCATCTTCACCATATGTTACCGATAAGGGCAATTTTAAAGAACTACCTGATCAAGTGAAACGGTTCGTGATCGAAAACGGGCATTGTAAACCTAAGGGCCCTTTCTTAAAAGATAGTGACAATAGATCTTTCGTAGAAAAACATTACAATATTGTTTCCAAGTCTGGCGTGAAACTTGAACGTATATGACGTTTTTAGGATTTCATGAAGTTAAAGATCAAACTGCCTTAGCAATGTCCAACCAAATTATAAAATCCATATATGACAAAAATATTCCTCTAAATAAGTGTCGAGGACAAGGATATGATGGTGCTAACAAAATGAAAGGCACTTATGGTGGAGTTCAAAAACTCATAAAAGATATCGAGCCAAATGCGGTATATGTTCACTGTGCTGCTCATAACTTGAATCTAGTACTTAATGATGTAGTAAAAGAGGTTATTGAAATGCTAAATTTTTTTGACACAGTTCAACAAATTTTTAATTTTTTTGGGCATAGTGTCAAAAGGTCGAATATTTTGTCAAGTTTTATCTTATATACATATATAAAACAAGATCTTTTTACAAAAGTTTGTCGCAGCAAAACTCCGGATCTACCGGGACAAGTTTTATGAAATTTAGCAGAATTTAGTCTTATTAGGAGGAGGCTGTTTTTGTGAAGTTTCAAAGAAATTCGCCTAAAACTTTTCGAGATATGGTAGTTTTAAAGTTTTGGTCGTTTTGATTTTAAAAGAGCATATTCTTTCCGTGCGAAAGCTCGAAATAAAGAAATTAAGAGCGATCGTTTCTCTCGAGTACAAATTTTTACCGATTTCTCTCACTCTCTTGAGCATGAACTGTATTCGCGAGAACAATTCGGTAGTTTGGTTTCATAATATCTCTTAATTTTAAGTAGAGTTCTCTTGATATGAAACAACCTGTATCCATGAATGACTCTCAAGAGAAAATCTACTTTAGAATATAAGAGAGATCGTGCAATTATTGTCGCTCCGTCACGCGAAATATTTCTAAGAGAGAAACGAAGAAGATCATGAAAATGGGAATCAAATCGTGTCTCTCGAATACATAGCGTTACCCATCCAAGAAGAAGTCGACCTTAGCGCTTAAGCTTATTAAATGAAGAGAGATCGTGCAATTATCGCATCGTTAGCGGTTACTGCCTCTCTCTTAAATATGAGACGTATTCGAGAGAATATTTCGGCATTTTGTTGATTGCACGATCTCTCTTCATTTATTTTTCTTAAGAAGCAAAGTACACTTTCTCTTGATATGAAATCTATCCATGGATTCATACTAGAGATGGATGCGACTTCATGTCATGTGGTTTTCGATTAGGAAATGGGGATTGATTTATTTTTGGATCTTCTTATGCCCATCTCGAATACGAAAACTTCAACCTTTACTTGCGTATTAGGGAACCGTTACTTTTCGCTTTTGCAAATCGGAACAAAAGCTCTCTCTCAAGAAATCTCTATGATTTGACACTCTGTATTTCCGTAGAGCCGGTTTTAATTGCTTTCTACAAATCTTACTCGGGTTATTCAATACAATTTTGGTTCATTAAACCCGTAGCAGATAGATTTGTTCAAATTGGTGGAAAATGGTAAATATTTTTTTGAATTTCAGATTGTAGGACATCATAGTTTCCGGGAATCCAAATTTGACCGATTTTCTTCCGGTTTAAAGGGTTCTTTTCCGGTAAAAATTTGAATTTTTAACGGTTTTTTGCCCGTAGCGGCTAAACGAAGCGTCCTACGTGATGTATATGTATAACCAACCCCCACTGTTTTGACATTTCCTACCTTCTTTTGATACATCATTTTTCTCTAAATTGAGGTTTTAAAGGTGTGCATTCAAAAGATCGGAAAATTGATAAAATTCAGATTTTGAATTTTTAACGATTTTTCGTTCCTTGCGGCTAAACGAAGCGTCCTACGGAGTTCATACGTATTACCGACCTCCATTTTTTTAAATTTCCTAACTTTGAATCCCAAGTTGACCAATTTTCTTCCCGTTTGAAGGGTTCTTTTGCTGCAAAAATTTGAATTTCATACGGTTTTTTGCCCGTGGCGGCTAAACGAAGGGTTCTACGGGGTTCATATGTATAACCAACCCCCACTATTTTGACATTTCCTACCTACCATACATCATTTTTTTCTACATTAAGGTTTTAAAGGTATGCATTCAAAAGATCGGAAAATTGATAAAATTCAGATTTTGAATTTTTAACCATTTTTTGTTCCTAGCGGTTTAACGAAGGGTCCTACGGAGTTCATACGTATGACCGACCCCCATACATCATACGTATTTCCTAAATTTTTCAATACATCTTTTTTCTCTGAATTGAGTTTTTAAAAGTGTGTCCAAACAAAAGTTATGATACATGATAAAATTCAGATTAAAATTCGTAAACGCAAAATTTCGCGTTTTTCGGAAAAATTTTGTAATTTTTTATATATTGGAAACTCAATTTGTATATATTTTCTTTAAATCAATAGAAAATACTATTACACAGAAAACATAACTTTTTGAGTAAATTTTACTCTCCAATGGTACACATTTTTGTTTGTGTTTGTTTTGTGCAAATTTCAGAACATCAAAATTGTGTGCATTGTTTGTACATGTACATTGTGTTCCATCCGCGAAATTTTGTTTCAGCCCCCTTTCCTATTATTGTGATCACTCATTCCCTATTTGACAATCAAACATCAACATCAATTCGCGCACTGTCTGTTCTTTAAACGTTAAAGCAGGTCAAAGGCGCATACGGCCCATGGATCTTTTACGTGTGTGATGTTGGAAAAAAATGGGTCGAGAGTCACATGGGATCGCGACATCTGGTAAATTATTTTGTCTGTGATTAAACCTTAACTTTTTTTGTAAGTAGAAGAAAGCAATATTTTTCAACAAATTCGCCGAAAATAAATTTACGCGGCTAACGTGGGCGTATTGTTGATGTGGCCGATCGGATCGGATTAACCTCTCAAATATTACTGTGCCATAAGAAATTTACATTCGGTACTAATCGAAGTGTATGTAAAAAGTTAATCAGTTGTGTTTGAGTTTGAACCGGCAGTCTATAAATCCCTATTTGTTTCATTGTTGTCACCGAACATAGGATAAATTTCGATTTCTTATAACTACTATATTTCAATGTTTTTGTAACTTTAAAATTAATAGGTGCTGTAAAGTTCAGTAATAATTCCAAAATTGGCTCTTTTTGAAAGAGTGCTTGAATAGTTGTTTTAAGTTTATTTCTCTTTTTCTTATTAAGCACTATTCATACTTTCAATTTATTATCCATTTTACGGCAAAAATTTGTAGCCAAACGTTAATAAAAACATTGTTGAAAAAGTCAAAGATTTTTTGGAAGTTTTTGAACTTATGTTACAATCAAAAGATAACTGCTAAGAATCAAAAATCTATAACTAAAGAAAAACAAAACATATATAGTATCAACATATACAGTATACAAAAAATATGCATTATTACGTAATGCCCAGCAAAGCGGGCGGGTACAGCTAGTATCTAATAAAGAAAGTGAGTCTTCAACTTCGCGAACATTGAAAACATTGAACCCTACTAGATGGGCAGGACGTTATGATTCTGTTTTTTCTTTAAAAGTTCGGTTTGTTAAAGTCCAAAAAGCGCTTACGAAAACTATTCTGTTAAATTGCAAATCAGATGAAAGGAATGAAGCTATTTCACTCAAGAAGAAGATCGAGAACTACAATTTTATTTTGCTATTGGTTTTCCATTGCAAAATTCTACAAACAATCGATGCAGCGATCTAAAGCACTTCAATCTAAAGCCACCGATCTTTCAAATGCCTTAAAACGTTTAAAAATTTGTCTTCAAGAATTGGAAAGGTATCGACATGAATTTGCAAATTTAAAAATGGAAGCAAATAGTGTAGCAGAAAAATGGTCCATCAACCCTGAGATTTCTAAAACTCGTCAGAGGAAGGTAAAACGCCATTTTGACGAACTTTGCGAAGATGAGCGTCTCCAAGATCCAGAAAGTTTGTTCAAAGTGAACATATTTTATCGAGTATTGGACATCATTATTAATCAACTAAAATCGCGTTTCCTTCCAATGAATGAAATTGTTTCCAATTTCAGTGTTTTGCAACCTGCCACATTGCACATTTTAAATGACACTGATCTATTAAAAAAAGCTCTAGAATTTGTTAATAAATATAAAAAAGACATATCTGAATCATTTGCCAGGGAAATTCTCAGTTTTCGGTCCACTTTCAGAGACGAAATAGAGAAGTCTTCGTGTAGCAGAGAACTTGCTGATTTATTAATAATAAAGAATCATTTTATGTCGTGCAGCTTTCCTGAAGTATGTACTGCATTCATGTTATTTCTTACAATTCCTGTGACTACAGCTAGTGCTGAACGATCATTTTCAAAACTAGAGTTAATCAAAACTTATCTAAGAAACTCTATGGGACAAGACAAGCTACGTAACTTGGCTATTTTGTCTATTGAAAATTCTATGGCGCGATCTTTAAACTTTGATGATGTTATAGATACTTTTGCGGAAAAAGCTCGGAGAAAAGAATTTTATTAATAAATATTTTATTAAAATCAAATTATTTTATTATTAATATGTATAAACAAATGCTCTTGAAAATAAAATTTATAAGATTAACTAATTAAGTGGTTTATTAAAATTAAATTACAACGTGACGATTTTTACTGGGAGGGCCCCATCCAAAGAATTTGCCACGGGCCTCAGATGGTGTAGTTACGTTACTGATCAGACTATTGTATATTTTGAAAATTTCCCTACACCTGGCCAAATTAGGCGATCTAAATGAACAAAGAAATACTTCTAAAGCCACGAGGGCGATTAAATATAATAGATTACTGGTTAAGAAATATATAATCTAACTTGTTGTTGTCAACAATTTTACATTTTTGTAACTTTATATAATTTCATTTATTTTTTTATTTATATTTTACTTTGTTAATATTCTGCATACGAGAACTTAGTTTCTCAGGCGGAGTGTATTGTATACATTCACTGAGTAAATCGAATTGAATTGAATTGAATTTGCAATTTAAATCAATGTAATCGGATAGTAAAGTTGAAGTAATTATTGATGAAATGTGATGATAGATGATTGAATGAATTACTAAAAATTGTTTCATAACTTCAATATATATACTCGTAATCATCATAAATAAAAACACTGATTCATAAATAGTATAAAAAACATAATACTAGGAATCCCAAGATAACAAAAAGTCATGGGGATCATAGAGTGATAGAGTATTAGGAATTATGTAATTTGAAAGTTTATCATCTTTTCAAAATTATGCTGCGAACCTAAATTTTTCTATAAATTCCACAAGATGACAATTTTTTCAAAACTTCCAATTAATTTCATCTGAAAATATAAATTCAAGTAACATGTGATAAATTTGTTTAATCGAGGGCGTAACAAAATAAAAAAAAGTCAAGGGAAATTCATACAAATGTGATCTGAAGTTGGTTGAAGGTTGTAATCTATCGAGTGCAAGTCCGGGCTGTTCTTTTGCTACTTTTGATTTCCTCTCCATAGCGATGACCAAAAAGATACGGCTATGGTATTGATTTGAACCAATTGCCAGCAAAATTTACATTACCACAGGTGACTATGAATCAGAGTGTCTATATCTCGGCCGCTCAGCTCAATTTTGTGTGCGACTTCGCGAACGCCACCTAGTCAGCCACTTCTCCATGAGAAACCTAATTTTTCAACTTCGTTTTGTCTAAACGGGATGCTAACAATAAAATGTCCCATTTCATCTTGACTGGTTGTTTTCTTAAAATGTTGCTCGGCTGGATCATTTTTTAAATGTGAGTTAAGTTCAGTCACTAAATGCTCAATGGTCCAAAATTTCTCACGTTGTGCCTCTAGATCGCTATTCTTTATCATATTACAGGTGACTTTCTGATTTGTGATTTGACGTGGTAACTGTTTGGTTCCCCATACAATCCATCCTAGCGCAGTTTTCTGGAAATTCGGATCGGTTTCTATTAATCTGATTTGTCCAACACATAAGAGATCATAGAATAATGCTACTCCAATAAGCATATCAATTAGTAGTCACTTTTTAAATGATGGATCAGCCAATTTAATACCGCCTGGTATTGTAATATCCATGGATTGCATTGATGGCAATGTATACGTAATTTTATCAACCACTAAACAAGTGATTGTTGTAGAAAAACCTGTAACTCGTGAACTTATTTTTGTATTCGCTTGATAATCTATGCACTGTCTGCCATTCTCAATACCTGATAATATTGTTCCTATTGGTTGGCAAGGTAATGCCAGCTTTTTGCAAAGATTTTTTGTAATAATATGTGGCAGTCATCGTTGATCCAAAAGTGCAAGACACTCATGTTTTTCTTCTTTTCTATCATATACACAAATGCAAGCTATTGCCAGTAACACATATGACACTAGATTAGTATATGCACTGAAGTTCTTCTGTGTATCTGTGTCAAATTTACCTTGCGTGGTAGATGATGGTTCTATCTTTCTCTCTAAATGCACTAGTGTGTTATGCTTGCGTCCACATTTTCTACACGGTCCTAGCCTACACTTGCTGTTCTACTGGTTGGTTGAGAGGCAATTGAAACATAATATTAACGCTCGTACTTTTTATAGTCGTCCATGAGGAGTAAGATTTCTAAATTTTTGGTATTCGTAAAGTGAATATTCTTCCTTGCAAAGCACACAATTCTTTGTAACTGTTGTATATGTGCTGATATGATGTTTATTGGTGCCGGATGGTTTTCCATTTGAGGTTTTATCTCTACCATATTAGAATCCTGACTGACTGCTTGTTTTATGTAAATATTTATATTGTTTTTCCAAAAAGTCCTTCATATCCTTTAATGTTACTCGTTCTGTCTTCAATGAAACCGTTTTCTCCAATACTCTTTTGAATTGTTCGGTCAACTTTGACTTGAGTATATACATCAGCAATGTGTCCCAATTATCTGTAGGTTCATTTAGTGTCTTAAGACACTGTAAATGGTTATTAATTGTGTCTATCAATGATCGTAATTCGTAATAGGAGTTGTGTCTAAATGTTGATACCTTACAGATTCCCCTCACATGATGTTGTATTAGTTTATTTTCGTCTTCATACCTCGATTTTAATGTCGCCCAAGCGACAGCATATATTTCTCCCAAAATTTCTGTATGTCTGTATATCTGACTGCTTACTCAGTCTTGCATTATTGTCTATCATCGTTATGAACGAGTCTCGAAACTGAAGCCATTGGCCATAATCACCATCGAATGTTGGTATATTTAACTTGGGTAAATTTATATTATGTTCATTAGTTTCTGAATTTTTAGTTGACCTGAATTTGGCTTACTGCCAAATTTGAAATGCCGTTGAATTTGGCTTACTGGCGCTTTCAATCAGTTCTCGTGCTTTCTTATTGTTGTTCAGTATGTTTCTTCAAAAGCTTATATGTTCGTTTTTTGTGTGGCCATTTCTGATTCAGTCGCATTCACCAACAGTTCATTTCTGATTGAACTGCATCATTATTTGGCGAATAACAATTCCACCTTCTCCAAAGGTGTGGCCAATGTAGGTACATTAAGTTTTTGTTTAAGGTACATTAAGTTTTTGTACATTAAGCTCTTATGCGTCGACGAAATATGAATCCCTTGTAACCAAACTCCTACTAGACCGTTTGATCAATCGATCTGAAATTGTACATACTAATAGTATTTTCGACGGCGAGTGCTAACATCTATTTTTTGTTACTAAATTCGCGAAAAATAAACACCAGGGGTAGGCTTCTTAGTTAACAATTTTTCGGATGAACGAACCAAAATTAGTACGAAGGTTTGTGTCATGGAAACCTAAATTTAGATTTTATGTATTTAGAACGATCACTGGGTTTTTTTCCAAGATTTCCAAAATATACGGCAAACAAAATACAATCTTGACAAAAAATCGCTGTCTTTGTAACAATAAACGTTAGTTTTCTTGTATAAATGAAGCTATGGTATTGATCTTAGGTAATTAGTTTTCGCGTGCCCGAACTAGAATTAGCTCCTACATAAAGATCTTAGCACAGGCACCTGATTGTTTCCGGGGCTTTCGCCAATTCGCTGTGGGGAATCGGAACCTTTGAAGAGAAAATTTATTTTGGTTCAAACCGTAGCAAGTGGATTTTTACAGGTTCTTGAAAAATAGTATTTTAATTTATGAATTTTGAGTCATGGGACAAGAAAGATTCCGCGAATCAGAAAGGGGACAATATTCTTCAGGTTTTGAGGGTACCTTTCCGGTAAAATTTTGAATTTTCAACGGTTTTTTGCCCGTAGCAGCTAAACGCAGCGTCCTAGGGTGTTTATATGCATGGCCGACCGCCATTATTTTGTCAATTTCTACCTTTTTGTCACACATGATTTTTCTCTACTGTGAGTTTTTATAAATGTGTCCATATCCAAAATTACTTTTCTAGCTAATCATTTTGTAAATCATTGAAATCTGATAGTAGAGATGAATGAATTATTGAAAAAATCTGATAGTAAAGATGATTGAATGGATTACTGAAAATTGTTTCATATCTTCAATATATACACCCGTAATAGATTCATAAATAACATAAAACACAAAATACTAGAAATCCCATTTTAATAGAAAGTCATGATAAATAAGATAAAAAGAAACCAAGTGCATTTCGGACACACATAAGCTAAGGGTTCCGTAGAATGCCGCATAAAGTATTGAATTAAAAAAATCTTCGTTGGAAGCTTAAAACATCGAATATCTACATAGTTAACTGTAAGACTCTTATTGTTCAAACCAAAAATCGTTTACTGTTTTATATATTTCTACTACCTTTAATTTTTTCAGATTTTTCTGGCCCGTCGTTCAAAAGTTAGAGAGGGGGGACACACTTTTGACGTTTTTAGAAGCGTATATTTCGTGAACGATTAGCTTAAAGGAAGAAAGATTAAACAACATCATTGTCATTTTTAAAGAACTATCCAAAAATACCTCACACGGGTATGTGCAATGAAAAAAAAAATCTTGTCCCTCAGACACATGTATGGAGTGCCACCCTTAATAAAACTTTTTTCTTTACTTTCACTACGGCATTTTCTAGTGGTTCCCAGGAGACACCTTACTTCTAAATTTCATTTATATAGTTTCAATAGTTTCCGAATAAAATGGCTGTGGCATACGGACAAACGGACATGACGAAACTATAAGGATTCCGTTTTTCTACGGAACCCTAAAAATGATAACTAGAGTAGCAAAAATCAAGTAAGTTCAAGTTTAGCATTTTTCAGAACAATAAATAGCATAAATTACATCTTTTCTAAATTATTTAACATAAATTAGGGAAGCTGAGTAACAGTAACAGTTCAACAGTGTAGAGGAAATAATAATTTATAAACTATAAATAAATAGGGCTCACAATAGGATTAGAACTTACAAATAGAAAATACAGAGAGAGGCATCTAACATTTGGAATACGAACTACCGTATATTTGGAGTTTGATAGGCATAATGACTTTCATGAGCTAACAGAAAATTAATCTTATATATGACGTTCACAAAATGGGACGCTTTACGTTTGAACAAAGTTGGGAACTATTGAAAACTTACTTCAAAACTGGTGAGTTTTCTACGGAAACCATAAGAAATTTACGGAAAAAATTTGCCTTCCAATCAGTTGATCAATCAGTGAAGCGAGTTTGTGAAACCGGTTCATTATTGGACAAAACAACCCGTTCCCGTTTTCGTCCAGTGCGTACACCCGAAAACATTGCTGCGGTTTCGCACAGTGTGCATGAACATCCATCAACATCAATTCGTCATCGTTCTCAGGAACTGAACATTTCTCGCACTTGTCTGATGAGAATTTTGGCTACAAACAAGAGTGCAAGATATGAAGCCTCATGACCATCTGATGCGTTTTATGTTCGCCTATCGCATCGGATGGGCTGAAGATCGTTTGGTTGAAGATGAACATTTTTACCGAAAAATTATCTCTTCCGACGAAGATCATTTCCACCATGGCTATTCCAATAAGCGAAATTGCCGCCCTCCGAGCCGCCCTCAGGGTCAATGGCGAGCGTTACAGAGCCATGTTAAATGGATTTTAGTTTCCACAAATTGAAGAGTGTTACATGGACGGAATTTGGTTCCAACAGGACGGGGCTGCGACACAGCCAACGATACAATCGATCTTTTGCGCACAGCTTTTGAACATCGAATAATAAAGCGAAATTCTGATCCGAATTGGGCGCCTCAGAGCTGTGTTTTGAACCCATTAGACTATTTTTTGTGGGGATCTATTAAGGATGTATGTTACGCTTATCATCCAGAGACGATTGAGTCCTTGAAACACGAAATTGAAGTTGTCATTCATGAGATTGAAGCCCAAACAATCGAAATGTACTGAAAAATTGGATTTTTCCGATGGGGTACTGTAAGGCCAGCCTTGGCAGTCATTTGAACGATGTTGTGTTTCACTCGTCAATGGAAATGTTCAATCTTTCTAACAAAGTTATAGTTTTGGACAAATATTCATTAGTTTTTTTTATATCCGATTCAAATTCCATATCGTATATGGCCCACCCTTTGTCTTTTGAGTTTCTCTCACTGAAGGTAATGAAGAGATAAAATAACAAACACGAAATGGCCAATAAAGCAGTGTTTAGGGCTAGAATTGTAATACACATATTTTTTACATTAAAACCACGTCAACACACATGGTATCGACTTGAACCAATTGACCAATTATTACATTACCACAGATGACTATGAAGCAGAGTGTCTATATATCGGCCGCTCAGCTCAATTTTTAGTGCGACTTCGCGAACGCCACCTAGTTCTAGTTTATTTGAAAATTGAGTAAGCGTTGCTTTTATGTTTGCACATTTTGCCTTATGCCCTTCCATTTCTACACAGTACATTCAAATATAGGTTAGGAAAAAAGGAAAAAATAGAAAGGAACTCACCAGGATTTTGTACAATATTCGTATTGTAGCGTTTGCTCTGTACGCCGTTCCAAGTTCAGTTGAGTTGAGTTCCACCTTTAATTTGATTCACTAGTTCCTGATTGTAACCCCTATTCCATTATATGAATGCAATTTGTTCAACAAAGCTGCCGAGTCATTTCAATATTAAAATATCCAGTCTTTATTTTTGATTATTTTTTTTACGTTTCAAATAAGTCCCGCGTGTTCCTAAGTTTAATTTAATTTTCACCACTTTTGACTTATTTGAAACACTCACAATACACAAACACACAAATTAACACTCATATATAAAACACACAAATTAACTGTTCAATATCCGGCTCGAAGGACCAATGTTTGAATCATAAGTTCTGTCAATGATTCAACCTAAGATTCTGTACTAAAGTTCATGAAAAGATTTTACAACACTTCACTTGAACTTAACTCCTTTTTTGTATATCGTCACTAATAGTTCACATTAAATTTCTAAAAAAAATTTATAAAATGAATGTAGGAGATAAGATAGATGTTACTGCTAAACTTCCATAACTAAATATGTCCGGCTCAGTTGATGATCGAACCGTAGAATGAAAACGTTGTCTCGACCTATGGAACGGATGCAAGCGGCAGCAACATATGCCTTCTCCGAGGCATAAGCGAATATATGCAATTGTATTTGGAATGTGATTTTATGTGCCAATACGTTTTTGGGAAACATTATATAATTTGGCGTAATGTGATAAACGACTTGTAGTCTTTCATTAATTTTAAACATTCATTTTAAAATCATTCTTTTAATTTTATACATTTGAATTAATTTTATTCTTTAAATAAAATTTAATTACAAATTATTATTTAAAATTCTCTTATCACTAACATTTACATTTTTTTTATCCTCTGACTTTGCTTTTCAAAGTTAACTATTGTTATTTTTCCGGTGGAAAAAGGTTACTTTGATCAAAGCAAATCAAAGTATTTACTTTGATCAAAATAAATCAAAGTATATACTTAACGCCCCTTCATCACCCTCCCCCAAGCAAGGAAAAAAGAATAGGAAAATACCATAAGTATTCAGGATATATTTTGTAAAAAGGCAGGTTTAATTCTGTCAATTGAAATTGTGGTTTCTTTTCCATTCATATTCACAATCACTTGTTTTATTAAACGACGAATTACTTCAAAAGGTCATCGTATGCATTTGAAAATTTTGCTTTGTCTTATGACTTGACAAACACGAAATCACTTGTTAACAATTCTTTAGGCACAAAAATATTCGTTTGTGTATTCTTTCTGGAATCAGTTGGTACAAGCCGAGTCATAATTTCTTTAAATCTAACCAAATAATCTGCGATGTCTAGATCTTCAGTATCTTTTGGTGGATTAGATACATCACCTGGTAGTCTGAGGTTTTGCCCATATACCATTTCGGGTGCAGAACAATTTAAATCCTCCTTAATTGAACAACGGATTCCCAGAAGCACAAATGGCAAATCGTGAAACCAATTCATTGTGTCTTCTCTAGCTCTTAATGCGGCTTTTAATTGACGATGGAACCTTTCTGTCATTCCATTCGCTTTTGGATTATAAGGTGTTGTACGAATATGATGAGAACCTATTAACTGAGTTAACTCACTAAACAATTTTGATTCAAATTGTCTCCCGTGGTCAGTTGTTATCTTGAAAAGATATCCAGATCTAGGTAAATACTGTTCGGTGAAAGTTTTTGCAATTGATTTTGCAGAAATGTCTGCTACTGCATACGCTTCCGGCCAACGTGTGCATCGATCTATGATAGTAAGTATGTATTGCTTTCCGTTGGATGGTGGTAAAGGTCCAACAATATCCATATGAATATATTCGAATCCTGCTGAAGGTAATTTGAATCGACCGTATTCCGAAACAGTATTTCTTGAAATTTTTGCCTTTTGGCAGGTTTTTGCCCATAGGTTCAAATCTTTATTCATACTGGGCCAGAAATACTTTGATGAAACCGATTTTCTAGATGCTCTCACTCCAGGATGAGAAAGGTTGTGCAGCTTATCAAAAATTTTTCTTCGCAAGGTTTATATATGGTCTATTTGTATTATTCTGGAATATATGGTCTATTTTGTGTTGTTGAAGTCTCAAAAACAACTTCGCAATCCGGGAACTGGAATGACTTGAGTGCAAACTTAGAATCGGTTTGGTTATCTGAATTCATTAAGTTTTTAAGTTCAGTATCTGAAGTTTGCGCGATAGCAATGGTTCGCAAATCCAAATCTGTATTAGTTAAAGTCAAAATCTCATTCTCAGTTTCTCTAGATAAAAAATCTGCAACGACGTTGTTCTTCCCTTTAATATAACGTATGTTACTTGTAAATTGTGCAATAAAACTTCGATGATTAGCTTGTCCTGGGCTCCTTTCAGTTTTAGAGAGAAGTGCTTTTGTAAGTGGTTTGTGGTCTGTGTAAACCACAAATTCTCTTCCTTCTA
Organism: Chrysops caecutiens; assembly: GCA_963971475.1. Taxonomy (NCBI): domain Eukaryota; kingdom Metazoa; phylum Arthropoda; class Insecta; order Diptera; family Tabanidae; genus Chrysops; species Chrysops caecutiens. The sequence continues at coordinate 26,304,392 of OZ020568.1, read as the reverse complement.
TAAAAAGTCTAAATTGCTTGATCGACAAATATATTGCTAATAGTTCTCTGTCAAATGTAGAGTATCTTATTTCGGTTTCACTTAACTTTTTTGAGAAGAAAGCTAGAAGTTCCAATGAGTTTCCATTTTCTGTTCTAAACAAGCTCCTACAGAAATTGTAGAAGTTGCATCAGCTAGAGCATTTTTAGTATGAACAAATGCCTCTTGACAAGCGTCCGGCCATGAAATCTTGTTTTTATATAATTTGGTATTGTGGTCTTTCAAAAAATTATAAATCGGGGCAAGGATTTCACCTAGGTTAGGTATAACCCGATGATAATAATTAACCATACCCAAAAATTTCTGAACCTTTTTTATTGAAGATGGTTTTTCTATATTTCTAATTGCTTCTACTCTCTCATCTGATGGACTAATTCCTTTCTCTGATACATGATATCCCAAAAAGTCCAATTCTGAAACTGAAAAATTCATTTGGAAATATTTATCGAAACGCCAACCTCTTCCAAGCGCTGAAAAACTTGTCGCAGATGTTCTTTATGCTCTTCCTCTGTTTTGCTGGCTATTAGAATGTCATCAATGTAAACTGCTATGAAATTTAAATCCCGGACAACATTATGTATAAAACTTTGGAAAGTCTGCGCTGAATTTCTAAGTCCGAAAGGCATTCTCGTAAAGTCATATAATCCGAAAGGAGTTATAATATCAGTTTGGTACATATCTTTTCGGGGCACTGGAACTAAATGATAAGCTTTGACCAGATTCAATTTTGAAAAAATTTTACTTCCATAAATGTTCATTGTGATATCGTGGATATGTGGAATTGGATATCTATCAGGTACAGTAATTGCGTTCAACCTTCTATAGTCTCCACATGGACGCCAATCCTGTTCTGATTTGGGAACCATATGCAAAGGTGAAGACACCGAAGAAGATGACGGTCTGCAAATACCTAGATTTACCATATGTTGGAATTCCAGATATGCAGCTTTATGCCGTTTTGGATCCAATCTTTGTGCACGAGGTACTGGTAAGGGTCCATCTGTAATTATGTGGTGGACAACATTGTGGTTGATTGGAGCATGGTAATTTATTGGTGGTGTTATACTTTGGATCTCTTCCAAGATACTGTCGTATTTATTATTAAATTTAGTTTTTTTAGGGCTCAGTGTATTTGTCTAAGTTAGACTGGCTTGAACGTGTAAGTTAGTTGTACCATCTTTTAAACATTTTCTTTTAAGATCAACTATAATATTATGTTTTTTTAAGAATTGGCTCCAATTATTGGTCGGTCGACAGAAGCAAGAATAATATAACGAGTGAAGGCTGTCCGTAAACCGAGATTAATTTCCAAAAACTTGGTTCCAAATGTTGAAATTTTCGAACCATTAGCGCCCGATAGAACAACCTCCGGATTTGGTAGCATCTTACCAAAATACTTATGTGGAATAACTGAGAAATCTGCACCGGTATCTATAAGGAGTGTAAATCCAAACAAAGGATCTTTTATAAAAAGGCGGCTAGATTTTTGTTCAATCCTTCCACCAGCCGCTATGGTTTCCGGATTTTCTAGTTCTTTGAATTTTGTTCCTCAACCACTTCGTAAGTACCGAAATATTTGCATGGTTTTATGCACTTCTGAGCCATCTTTCCGAATTTTTGATGATACCAACATAATTGATTTGGGTTCACATTTGTATTAGTATTATATTTATGTGAATCGCGTAACCTAGATCTAGCTCTGAAAGGACGTCTTCTTCGATCTTGCGAAAAATCTCCTAAAGAATTTTTTATTGCTAAAATTTCTGTTGAATTTCTTTCCTTTAAATTTGTTGTGATGCGTCGCGTTACCTAAAAAGAAGGGAGATTAGAACATAACAAATAAACTATGCGAGTCACTAACCGTACTCATAACACATATGAACCTAAAAAACATAATGCACCAGAAATTTAACATACTCACTCGAACATGTCACGCGAGAAGTCGATGTCGATGTTGATGTTCACATAACATAGTCCACATAGCGAGTAACATAGTCCACACAGACAATCCACACGGAGTATTTCATGGGCAATAAAACATTAAGCAAAAAACACCAGAAAACTGCCTAACAAGCATAAAAAACCAAAAGTTAAACATGCACTATACTTACCATCAAGCGTAAACACAACACGGTTAAACGACGTAAATAAACCTACAAAAATGTAGAATATAAACAAACATACTATTTCATAACACTTACGTGAGCATTGGATCCCGGAAACCTATGTCAATAACGTGAAATTCACTAACGAACATAAAACACGCGACATCACAACACGGTCTTGACCTACACTGAAACGTCAAAACGAAACATGGGGAAACGTAAACAACTCAATCAACTTACGTAGTTCTAAGAACCTCCGCCCGTCACCGGTAGATGGCGCCATGCAGAAGTTAAGTGTGTTTCGTAATTGATGGCAACCTCGCACCAACGGTCAAAAATCCCGGTTTCTTGGGATAAAAAGCGGAGAAAAATTGGGGATATCACCAGTAGTTGGGATCAACTTTACATCCTTACAAGTCAGGCAGACCTATTCAGATTGAAAAGGGAGTAGACAAACAACGAAAAGTAAGTGGTCCAAACCGAACAAGGTTCTAGAAACCTATCAAAGTGGTCATAGTAACCCATCAAACCCAAGTTCGAATTTGCCAAACCGAACAAGGTTCCAGAAACCTATCGGTTCTCTGCGTTGGGAGCTTGAGCTTGAAAGTGGTCATAGTAACCCATCAAACTCGAGCTCGAAGCTGGAAAACCGAACAAGGTTCTCGAAACCAATCGGTGCAGTAAGGAACTTCTAGTTGAAAGTGGTCGCCAGAACCCATCAACCTAGTTCCAAGTACGGCGTCGTCATTGAAGTGGCTATTTCGCAGTGTCGGAGACGTCGCAAACAACATTAGAGGAGGCGTTGCGCGATTCCAGGGCCGGACCGAAGCCGATTACCTTGGAGGAATACCGGGCCAGGAATCGGAACAAGAAGGTGGTCGCCATGCCACCGGCCGTAGAACAAGAGCGTCCCGTGAAGTATCGAACTGGGGTGGAGGCCAACTTCAGGCGGACCATAGAGGAGGTCCGTCGTCGTCTGCTGCTGGCAGTAGGTAAAGAGGAGCGTCTACGGATCAGCAGGGAGATTCAGCGGCTCCATAACGACCGGTTGAAGTACCGTCGTACCAAAAGGAGTAAGAATAAAAATAAGAAAAGAATTGTAAATTAGGTTAAGGAATGAAATAAAAACTGAATAAATTAGGATTAAAACATAAACTGGAAATTTAGAAACATGAATTTAGTCAAGAAAGTAAAGTAAATTGGAATCTGGTTGAGTAGTGGAATGAATAAATAATTAGTAGATTAGTTAATAGAAGGAATGAAATGGTCGCATGGACGTTTGATTTGTATAAAGTATAAGGAGGATAATTAGTAGATTGGTAACATTGGCGTTTGATTTGTATAAAGTATTAGGAGGATAACTAGTAGATTGGTAACATTGGCGTTTGATTTGTATAAAGTATTAGGAGGATAATAAGTAGATTGGTCGCATGGACGTTTGATTTGTATAAAGCTTTAGGAAGATGAATGAAAATGTAAATGAGAATTGTAATTAGTATATGCACAATAATAAATATTAAGCCAACCTCAAACTTGTGTCAAGCCTACCCTCAACATTGAACTAACAATTGGTTAAAACTGAAAATAAGAACTATACCAAAACAGAATAAAAAATACGTTACAAATTCAACAAAGTTTCTTTTATACTCATGTTTTCCTTTTTGATTTCTAACAATTCAGGTGAATCCTCTTTCGAAGCACTTGGAATGGCTGAATCTATTACACAGAGTTTATTTAATCCTGAAAATTCTGCTTCCCAAAGACGGTCGGCGAAATCAAGCTGTTCATTTATATTGAAAACTTTTCCTAATTTGAAAACTTTTGGAAAACTTACCAACTACACTAGATCTACCATCAAATTAATAACCCTACCGAAATCATCTCCTTACTACAACCTGCTTTCGAATTATCCGGAAATCACCAGACCTGAAGGAAGAGCTCCATCGGTAAAACATAACTTTAAATATTTCATCCATGCGACACCTGGATCACCTGTAACTTGTCAAACTTGAAGACTTGCGCCTGAAAAATTCTCTATGATACCATATTACTAGACCATCCTCTTCAAGATGGGCTTCGCCATTACATCTAGTTCCCACGAAAGATTATGACTAACGCAAGAACAATTTCAGACCGATGTCCCATTAAACATCTTCATTGCTTCACTCACAATTTATCCAATAAATCTATTTTTGCAAAAATAGACTTAACGGAAGCATATCATCAAATACCTGTCGAAGAAGAACACATAAGCAAGAGTCATTTTACAACACCTTTTGGACTTTTCTAGTTCTAGCACCAAATTTTCAGAGATTTATTGATGAAGTTTCAAAATTTCAAAATTTTGGAGTAGTTATCAATTTATCCAAGACAATATTAGAGGCACATGAACTTCCATTCCTTGGATTCCAAATTTCTAAAAATGGAATTTCTCCGTTAAAAAAAAGTTGACGTCATTTTAGAATACCCAACTCCTTCTACAGCCAAAGAGTTAAGAAGATTCCTTGGAAATGTAAATTTCTGTAGGAAATGCATTCCTCATGCTGCACATGTTCAAAGTTCACTTAATGAACTGTTAAATGGAAGTCTAAAAGGAAAGGATGAAATTGTTTGGAATGAAATAGCTAAAGAAGATTTCATAACGATCGAGAACAAATTAGCACAAGCCACACTATTGGCCCATCCTTCAGACACTGCTAAAAGATCAATCTTTTGCGATGCAACAAATACCTCAATAGGAAACGTCATTCAAAACTGGATAAATGGAAATTGGCAACCCTTAGGATTCTTTCCAAAAAAGTTGAATGACACAGAAAGGAACTATAGTGCTTTTGACTGTGAATTATTGGCTATTTATCGAGCAATTAAACATATTCAATATATGCTCGAGGCTCAAGACTACACTATTTTTACGGATCATAAACCTTTAATATTTGCTTCCTCGACAATCCAGACAATTGGATTTTATAAGTAAATTTTTTATTACTATTCAGTATATTTCCGGAAAGAAAAACCTTGTCGCTGATTCATTGTCATGAATTGAATCTATTACCATAACTTTAAACTATTCATCTCTCTCTAAATCTCAAGAAGAATATGAGAAATTAAAACATTTACTACAATCATACTGCAGTTCCCTTGTTTTGAAAAAATTGAAATTACCAGGGTTTCAAGAAAATATTTATTGTGACACCATAACCTCTGTAATAAGACCCTTTCTGAGAAATGGTTTTTAATTCTATTCATGGATTACCTCATCCAGGAGTTAGAACAACAACAAAACTAGTTACGGAACGTTTTGTTTGGCCATCGATTAAAAAGGATTGTCGAGAAATGGCTCAACAATTTCTTTTGTGTCAAAAATCAAAAATAACTCGACATGTACACTCTCCGACTGGAACCTTTATGCCACCCAGTTCCCGATTTCAACATGTGCATTTAGACATAATTGTGCTACCTCCTTCAAACAACAAAAGATGTTGTCTAACTTGCATTGACGGGTTTACAAATGGCCAAAATGGTAGATTTGGGACACCGCTTCATGTTACAACAGATAGAGGACGACTGTAGATCCTTTATGTAGATAATATTTCTACTGAAACTCCATATTGATCCATAATACCATGTGTATATATTTATATTTAATTTACGTTTTAACTATTTTACATATAAAATTTACATACATTATATTTTAAATTCTTTTTTTTAAAACAAATAATAAATTCTGGTTATTTCTACAATTCTAACTTCTCGAATGATTTGTCAATCTAATATTAAAAAAACTAAACTACTTAGATCTAAATTTATAACATATCAACCTAACTAGACTGTTAAACTTATGCACAATGTACAGTGTATATGTTAGCCATTATGTAGGATGGACCCTACATCACTCTCTCACGAAGTGACGGAGTCAGACAAGAACAAATCTTGAAATATTGTTGTTATTAACTCTATCAATAGAGACAGTTCTTTCATTATTGGCAATAAGTATTTTTAAAAGTTTTTCATTTCGCGTAACAACCGGAAAAGGCCCTTCATATGGAGGAGATAAACAGCTTTTCCTTCCCTCTGATTTAAAGAAAACGTGGGAACAAGAGGTTAATTCGGTAGGAATAAAAGTATTATTGCTGGTATGTTTGATAGGTGATATAGGTAAAATATTGTGAAATGTGTCTCGCAACTTCTCAAGAGTACATCGGGTTGACATAGATGTTTGACAACATCACAAGCGAAAGAGAAGTCCCCAGGGATTCTTTAGTTCTGACCATAAACAAGCTCTGCCGAAGAACACTTCAAATCCTCTTTAAGGGCAGTGCGAAAACCTAACAAGACCAAAGGAAGTTTCTCCATCCAATTGTTAATTGTAAAATTGGATTTTAAAACTGCCTTTAACTATCTGTGAAAGCGTTCCACCATGCCGTTGCTCTGTGAATGATAGGTGGTTGTTCGTGGTGGGTTTATTCCGAGAAACCTCGTCAAGGAATTAAAAAATTTCGACTCAAACCAAGTTCCTTGATCGGTTGTCGTTATTAAAGGATCTCCGAATCTCGAAAAATACTCCCTAACGAAGGTTCTAGACACCATTTCAGTTGTGATATTTGTTAGAGGATAGGCTTCTGGCCATCTTGAAAATCTATCAACTATAGTGTAGGATTCCTCCTTAATTGTTTGGAAAACACTTGGGATTGTTCCGCAGGGTTCCGCTCAGATCAAGCAGATCCCGTTGGAATGGAAGGAGAGGTAAATTACTGGGAATGATGGAAATAATTATTCGGTTAAACTAATTTTATTTACTTCACTACGGTTACAGCTGTAAGTTACTTACTGACTAACTATCGGAATTTTGCGGGGTTCTTATACCTATTTTGCAGTGCTACCGCAGCACTAAAATGTCGTCACCTCAAACTTTCCCATCGGAATTCTTTAGATGAGGCAACACCTAACGAGGTCAGATCGATCTGCATGGGATGACCAGGGAAATAAAACCTTTTCTGTGCCTCAGGGGATTAAAACCTTTTCTTTTTCTTCGGTCCGAATGAGAAAGTTTAGTCTGTTTCGCTCATTGCTGCGCTGCATCATGTGGTACATTACACCTTCCCCCTTTTGGAAGAGAGGTTTTTCTTGTTTTATTGAGAACAAAGATAATCTCTCTTCTGTACATCATTAACTTAGAATCTACCTTATATTAACATTTCATTATTAACATTTTCATATATTCAACCTAATACTACTTGATCTACTCTGGTTATATTTGTCAAAAGTTATTACGAATTATTATATTTCCTTAATCTATTTTTATGTACGGTAATTAGTTTATTGTTTGAATCTCTTATAACACAATTTGGTTCAGATATCTCGATTACTTCATATGGTCCTTCAAATAGTGGATCCATTTTCCTTCTATTTTGTATTTTTATTAAAACTCGTTCCCCTCTCTTTAAGCGTAATGTGTTACGATCTTGATTTTCTGTATTTATTCTTCTGGCCTTAGATTCTTGTAAATATTGTCTTGCTTTTATTACACTGGATTGTAGTCTATATTTTAGTTCTTTTGCATAGAGGTCATGATTATACATTGGATCATGACGTTTGTTTGGTATTTCCGTAAGTACCGAGGGAGTTTTACCGAATATGAGTTCAAATGGTGCATACCCATGCACGGTGTTTGGAGTTGTATTGTAACAATACGCGTAATAAGGGGTCCAAGTGTCCCAATCGTCGTGATTTTCGTTCACAAAACATCTCAGATATTCGTTCAGGGATTTGTGATTCCGCTCTAAGGCCCCTATTGTTTCTGGATGTGCCGCAGTTGCAAACAGTTGGTTGATATGTAGGTACCCACATATTTCTTTAAATACCTGATTTTTATACTCCGTTCCCAAATCAGACTTAATGTAGCTCATTGGACCATATTTGAGAATGAACTCATTCACCACAGCTTTTGCTACGGTATTTGCTTCTTTGTCTTTTATGGGTATGACTACCACATACTCGCTTAGATCGCATTGTAACGTTATCGCGTATCTATTATTGCTAGCAGTTTTGGTGAAAGGTCCTACCGTGTCTATTGATACTACCTCAAATACCTTAACCGGCGTGGTTTTTAGCTGCATAGGTTCTTTAGTCTCGACCTGATGTTTGTTCCTTGAGCATTTTTCGCAATTATTTACGTGTTTCGCTATAGATTTTTTCATATTTCTCCAAAGATATATAGTTTTTAGTTTCTTATACATTCGGGCCTGTCCTAGATGTCCTCCTGTGGGTGTATTATGATATTAATTCAAAATGTCGACAATTTTTTCTTCATCTGCTATATGTATGAGCGGCTTGTACAATTTTATTGAAACGTTTCTTAGACTGCGATTGCATATATCCTTGAATATAGCAACGCTTACATAATTAAAAATTTCACTTTCTGTAGAAAGTTTCAGAGTCTCGGTCTGAACTTCTAAATAAATTTCTTCATCCAACCTTCGGATTTCACGCTCTAATGCGGATTCCATGGATTCATTTATATTTCTTCTAAATAACCGCTTTATTAGTACTGACTTGCTATCCTGTATTAGGATGTTTAGTTCATTCGTGGCGCAGCTGTTCGCCATGAACTTTAATTCTACCACATTTTTTAATGATTCGGACCGAGATGCCTCAAGCACTCGCAGTTGATCAGGCTGCTGTGATTCTGTATCCGACCTTTCTGAGTGTCTGGTTGGTTCTTTCGATTTTGACGTCATCGCCCTTGTTTTAACTGGTAGAACACTGACGTTCTTTAAATCCTCTATATCGATTCTAGATAATGCATCTGGTCCACTGTTTTGCTTCCCTTTCACAAATTCTACCGTGAAATCGTATTCCTCAATATCAATCCTCATGCGTGTTAGCTTGGATGATGGGTTCTTCATTGCAAATAGATAAGTGAGCGGCCGGTGGTCTGTTCGTACTACAAATTTTCGACCATAGATGTAAGGTCTGAAATGATTTATCGCCCAATATATGGCTGCTAATTCCTTTTCGATAACGGACTTATTTTTTTCCCCAGGTGTAAAAGTTCTGCTTGCAAAAGCTTAAGGTAGGTCCTTATCTTCGAATTTTTGAGACAATATAGCTCCACAGGCCTCATCTGATGCATCCGTCGAAATTATAAACTGTTTTCCGAAGTCGGGGTATTGGAGAATTGTAGGCGACATTAGCGTCGCTTTCAGTTTATCAAATGCCTCTTGTTGCAGCTCTGTCCATTCAAATGTCGCCTTTTTCCGCAACAATTTGTTAAGTGGTAGGGCAATGTTCGCAAAGTTGGGAACAAATCTTCTATAATAGTTGCAAAATGCAACGAATCGTCGAGTATCGTCAGCTGATTTGGGTGTGGGATAGTTCTTAATGGCTTCATATTTTGAAGCGTCGGGCTTAATTCCTTCAGCTGACTCCTGATGTCTCAGAAAAGTTACCTCTGTCTGGAAAAATTTGCACTTTTCAGGATTTAGTTTAAGATTTTTGTCTTTCAGTCTCTCGAATACGCTTTTAAGGTTTTTAAGATGATGCCTGAGTGAACATCCAACGACGATTATATCATCAATATAGAGAAATGCAATGTCCGGAGGCAAACCTGCTAGCGCTATGTTCATCATTCTCTGGAAACTATTTGGACTAATTTTTAAACCGAAGGGCAATCTACAATACTGGTAATGGCCTGAATTCGTTGAAAATGGTGTATACTTTCGTGAGTCTTTCTCTATTGGAATTTGATGAAAACCCGACATAAGATCAAGGGTTGAAAAGAATTTGGCTCGCCCCATTTGATCTAAAATTCAATCCTGGGTAAGCGAAATTTATCTCCAATTACCTTTTTGTTAAGGTTCCTAAAATCTACTACCAGCCTCCATTTTTTTACATCTTTGGACTTCTTTGGCACTAGCAGAATTGGTGAATTGTATTGCGACACTGAATTTTCGATGATTCCGTCGTTTAACATGTTCTGTACTTGATTATTGATTTCTTCCTTATGAGCTTCAGGAAGTCTATAATTTTTTATGTAGACGGGTATATTGTCCGAAATTTGTATTGATTGCTCATAGAAATTGTTCACTGCCAATGGCTCATCATCCTGGGCGAAAACATCTTCATACTCGGAACATAACTCTTCCAATTGTTTCCTTGCAAACTCTGGGGTATTCGAGAAGTCAATTTTTGATATTAGTTTATTTGCCCGTTCAGCCTTTGTTTTACACCTTAACACTCTATATTCCGATAGTAGACTTAGCTTTAATTTACTTGCACCGACTTTCACTGTATGGTCTGCTGTATTCAATATTCTGACAATAGGATTAGCTGCTGAAATTATTGATGCTGCTGTATAGACTTTTGGACATATTTTTGGTAATGGATTACCCAATCATCCTTATGCTGGCTCTGTAATTTAAAGACACGCATAACTTCACACCTAGCTGGTATCAACAATGCGTCCTTTCCTTGACTGTTCTGAATTGGAATTTCTAAAACTTTATTCGGTAGATATAACCTTAACAGCCACGTATCGTAGTTTATTTGGGCCTTATATTTTACTAAAAAATCTATGCCTAGTATGGCGTCTGCTTCGAACGATACGCTATTATCAACAACATGGAACGTATGTTTGATCGCGGTGTCACCATGAAATATCAAGTTAGTTTCTGTAGAACCCATAGAAAGCTCAGTAGTGTCCGCTATTCCTCGTAGTGTACATTTATTTTTGGGGTAATACATTTGGGTTGGTTTAATTAAGTGTCTTTTAAATAAGGATACATCCGCACCAGTGTCTACAAGAAGAGTACACTTCTTGTCACACATCTCGACGTCAGCAGCTATGAAGTTTGCCAGATTTAAACTTATGTTGTATATTCTCCCATTTGTTCCTGTCCCCCCAACTGACTTGGGTCGGCCTCTTGCTGAGGGGCTTGGTCTTCCCCCGAATTATAGTAGTGTATCCTTTGATTATTCTGCCCTCTGTTGCCACTAAAATTCCGTCGGTTGCTATTGTTGTGTCCGTTGCGTTGATTATTGAATCTATTATTTGCCTGCCATCCACCACCTGAGGGCACATAGTTATCTCTATTTCTATTTTGTACATAGTTTTACATAGTTATCTCTATTGAAATTGTTTTGTCTTTGCCGCCAGTTACTCGGCCTACTCCAACTTCCGCCGTTATTCTGAAACTTTGGTTTATTTTGCCTTTCCTGTGCATTAAAATGTAACACATTGGCTTTTACCGGCTTGTCTATGGCAATTGCCTTAGCTGCAATTCCGGAAAGCTTCGTGTAGCTTGTCGCCTTTAGTATGATAGATGTTTCAGGATTCGAAACATTTTCTACCAGTGCTTGTTTTGCGAATTTTTCGGCAAGATTCTCGGCCGATTCACCACTTGCTACGTTCTCTGAAATGAAGGCTTTCGTGAGTTGATTTGCTAAATCTTCAATTTGACTAATATAATCAACAAGCCTTTTATTTCCCTGTTGAGTTGCCTTCAGTTGTGCCAGTAATGCGTCCGATGAGTATTTCACCGAAAATTTTTGACGAATTTTTCGCTTAATCGCTTCCACTGTCGTTAGATCTTCAGTTATAGCCAGTTTTGCTCGACCTGTTATTCGAGTCTTTATAAGTTTAACCATTATTTGTTTATGCGCCGTCTCTGTAAGTTCATCCAGTAGACTAACCGCATCGAGGAAGGATTCCGTTTCATCCTCCTTGCGACTGTAATGTGGTATCAAAGCTGTTGCCGTCTTAATATCGAACGACATGCTGCTGCTGGTATTTACCGTACGAATGTCCTTTTGAATCTTTATGAATTCTTCAACTTCTTTTCCTAAATCTCTTATTGTTACATATATTTTTACCAGGTCTTGTGCTATACCAAGAGTAGTTTCCGTAGGTTTCAATGCCTCTGCTTTTGTGAGTAATTCTTCTACTGTATTTTCCTTCTCCATTAACGTTTTAATAGTATACACTGCAGACCCTTTTTTCTTAAAATTTATTAATATAGCTTCTAATTGTGCTTTTATTGCTTCTAAGCCCTCCATTTGACTCATGCCTTGCTATCTACTATAGCTATTCTAGCTGGCGAACTTAAGTAACGCTTTCGAAGACCTCTTCGGTGATTCATGTATATCTTATAGACCATATTCAAAATGAGCACTATCAGTATTGCGCATAGCACAAAGAAAATTTGCGGGTTGTCGGTCCTTACTATGTCTTGCGCCGTCACATTGTTAACTATTTCTCCATTATTGGATGTCTTAGTGTTTTTGTTTCCCATTCTGTATTGGTTAACCAAGATCGTAATTGTCAAGTAAGTAGTATCCTAAATTCCAACAAGATTCAAACAATATTACAAATTTTCTATATATATTTTACTTTATTTTCTTCTTTTTATTTAGTCTATTCAAATCATTCTTGGCTTTGTTCAAGAGTAAGTTAAATCTATTTTTTTCCTCCTCTGATCTACAATTTTCTAAAATGTCTCTTAGTTGTTTAATTTCTCCAGTTCGCTATATTACTCGTATGAGTAATTTGTCACGGTCGCCATATAGAATTCCTCCTTAATTGTTTGGAAAACACTTGGGATTGTTCCGCAGGGTTCCGCTCCGATCAAGCAGATCCCGTTGGAATGGAAGGAGAGGTAAATTACTGGGAATGATGGAAATAATTATTCGGTTAAACTAATTTTATTTACTTCACTACGGTTACAGCTGTAAGTTACTTACTGACTAACTATCGGAATTTTGCGGGGTTCTTATACCTATTTTGCAGTGCTACCGCAGCACTAAAATGTCGTCACCTCAAACTTTCCCATCGGAATTCTTTCGATGAGGCAACACCTAACGAGGTCAGATCGATCTGCATTGGTTTGCAGATCACATTGTAGGTGGGAGTGTCTCCAGACGATCGGTCGATGGACAGCGTGGGAAACTGGAGGCGGAGCCAAACAGTGGTCAGCGTGGGAATGAAACGGGAATGAAATGGAATGGGATGACCAGGGAAATAAAACCTTTTCTGTGCCTCAGGGATTAAAACCTTTTCTTTTTCTTGTTCTTGTCCGAATGGGAAAGTTTAGTCTGTTTCGCTCATTGCTGCGCTGCATCATGTGGTACATTACAATAGTAAGGAGATATCTATAGTTGTTACAAACTGGTAATGTCCCTACAATATCCATGTGGATGTGTTCAAAGCGAGTTCTTGGAAGAGGAAAGGTACCAATCTCAGATTTAGTGTGTCTCGAAATTTTATTTTGCTGACAAATGATACATTTTTTGGTCTAATCCGTTATTTCCGAGTTGATACGTGGCCAAAAGTATTTGTCAGTAATTAGCTTCCTGGTAGCTCTAACACCAGGATGAGGCAATGAATGTAATTTAAGGAAATGTTCCTTTCGGAATGGTTTTGGTACAAATGGGCGCATAACGTTTGTAGAAACATCACACCAAACGTGGTCGTTGGTAAAACGAAACGTTACCAATTTGTAACGAGAGAAAACTTCTTTATTGGAAAGAAGTGATTTAATTTCCTCATCCAAAAGTTGAGCTTCATAAAAATTTTTAATGTTAAAAACGTTGTTAAAAACCAACGTTAAATGCTTAAGGTGTTCGTCTTCATCCTTACTTGCTATTAAAATATCGTCAATATAGGCAAAAACGAAATCCAAACCACTAAGTACCTCGTTAATAAAGCGTTGGAATGTTTGAGCTACATTTCTCAAACCGAAAGGCATTCGCAGAAACTCAAACATTCCAACAGGAGTGGTTATTGCTGTCTTGTGTACTTCTGGTGCGACAGAAATTTGGTGGTACCCAAGGGAAAGATCAATTTTTGAAAAAATCGAGCATTTGTTCAAAACATGACTAAAATTTTGCAGATGAGGTAGTGGATATCTATCAGGTTGGGTGATATTATTTAAGCGACAATAATCTCCACATGGTCTCCAATCCCCATCGGGTTTCGGTACCATGTGAAGTCGGACCGAAGCCGTCGAATCAGATGGTCGATCAATGCCCAATTGGCAAAGTGATTCAAACTCATTCTTTGCCACATTATGTGGCTTAACGTCCAATCGTCTTGCAGTTGAAAAAGGTAAAGGACTAGTGGTAAAAATGTGATGATTAATCGAATGTGTAAGTTTTATCGAGAAGTTAGTATTTCATAATAGCTCAGGAAATTCCTTAAGGAGATTTACAAATTTGTTAGACACTAACGAAATTTTAGGAGAAGGTGTCTTTGAAATTTGAGAATTTCATGAAACTTGAACATTTGTTAATGAGACTATTAACCTTTAATTTTTAAGGTCAACAAGAAGACCAAATTTGGATAAGAAATCAGCTCCAATTATAGGCCTGTCAACTGCAGCTATAGTAAAAATAAAGGTGTACTCCCTTCGGAGGCCTAGAGGAACTTTTATCAGTTTCTCTCCAAACGTTCGAATCGGAGTACCATTGGCTGTCGTTAAATTGAAATCATTGGTTCCTTTACTAAAACGAGTATTATTTTCCTTTAAAAAATTTTTGGGAGGAACAGAAATGTCCGCTTCCCTATCAATTAAAAAATCAAAACTAGTTATATTATCTTTAATAACAAGGCGACGTGAAATGTGACACCAATATCCATCGCAGCACCATTAGTGTTTAATCTTTTAAATGGATATTTTTTTTTTTGTCATTAGCGTACCTACATGGTTGTATATATATATTGGCTTTATCGCCAAAATTGGAATGATACCAACAATAACCCTTATTCTCCCTTGAATTTGATGTAGACAGCGAACGTCTCTGTCTGCCTTGTGAAAATCGAGAATTTCTCTCATGGCTCAAATTATTCTTTATAGAGGAAACTCTATTATACTAGGTGGCGTTCGCGAAGTCGCACACAAAATTGAGCTGAGCGGTCGATATATAGACACTCTGCTTCATTGTCATCATTGTGGTAATATAATAATTGGTAGCAATTGGTTCAAGTCGATACCATGTGTGTTGACTTGGTTTTAATGTAAAAAATATGTGTATTACAATTCTAGCCCTAAACACTGATTTACTGGCCATTTCTTGTTTGTTATTCTATCTCTTCATTACCTTCAGTGAGAGAAACTCAAGAGATAAAGGGTGGGCCATATACGATTTGGAATTTGAATCGGATATAAAAAAACTAATTAATATTTGTCCAAAACTATAACTTTGTTAGACAGATTGAACAATTCCATTTACGAGTGAAACACAACATCATTCAAATGACTGCCAAGGCTGGCCTTACAGTACCCCATCGGACCAATCAAATTTTTCAGTACATTTGGGTTGTTTGGGCTTCAATCTCATGAATGCCAACTTTAATTTCGTGTTTCAAGGACTCAATCGTCTCTGGATGATAAGCGTAACATATATCCTTAATAGATCCCCACAAAAAATGGTCTAATGGGTTCAAATCACAGCTCTAAGGCGCCCAATTTGGATCAGAATTTCGCTTTATTATTCGATGTTCGAAAGCTGTCCGCAAAAGATCGATTGTATCGTTGGCTGTGTCGCAGCCCCGTCCTGTTGGAACCAAATTGCGTCCATGTAACACTCTTCAATTTGTGGAAACTAAAATCCATTTAACATGGCTCTGTAACGCTCGCCATTGACCCTGAAGGCGGCTCGGAGGGCGGCAATTTCGCTTATTGAAATAGCCTCTACGGTGGAAATGAGCTTCATCGGAAAAGATAATTTTTCGGTACAAAATGTTCATCCTCGACAAAACGATCTTCAGCCTATCCGATGCGATAGGCGAACATAAAACGAATCAGATGGTCATGAGGCTTCATTTCTTGCACTCTTGTTTGTAGCCAAAATTCTCATCAGACAAGTGCGAGAACTGTTCAATTCCTGAGAACGATGACCACTTGGTGTTGATGGATGTTCATGCACACTGTGCGAAACCGTAGCAATGTTTTCGGGTGTACGCACTGGACGAAAATGGGAACAGGTTGTTTTGTCCAATAATGAACCGGTTTCACAAACTCGCTTCACTGATTGATCAACTGATTGGAAGGCAAATTTTTTCCGTAAATTTCTTGAAATGCAGACGTCTATGGCAGAATAACAGATCCCCCCAAACGAAACATCTCTACCATCAAGCCACAAGGAAATTGAAGGTCGTCCTGCAAAACGATAGGGAACACAACTTGGCTCGATATCTTAGTAATCTCTCTCCTAACCAGGACACCCACTATTCGTTATGGAAGACAACTAAGAAATTGAAGCGACCTCAGATAGCCGTGCCCCCGATTCGGAACTCTAACGGAGGCTGGATTAAAAGCGACGAAGACAAAGCAACTGCATTCGCTGACCATTTGCAAAAAGTATTTACGCCAAACCAATCAACGTCTGATCACGAACTAGAGTTTACCTCGCTGCCCAGTGGGACTAAATTAAAAGTTAAACATAGCTTAGTCAAATACATAATTAAAAATCATATTAATTTAAAAAAATCACCCGGCCATGACGGAATTACGGGCCAGATGATCACCGAACTCCCTGCTGAAGGTACGAGGCATCTGACCCGGTTACTGAATGCGACGTTAAACATAGGTTACTTCCCTAGTTCATGGAAGTTATCCACAATCATCGTAATTCCCAAACCGCTGAAGGATCCCCACAAGATCGACTCATATCGACCAATCAGCTTACTGTCAACCCTATCCAAAGTATTCGAGAAAGTAATATACAATATGATAATTGACGATATTAACAAAAAATTGCCCGATCATCAATTTGGATTTCGAGCTAAGCATGGTACCGTCGAGCAAATGAATCGGTTAGTAGAAGAGATTCGTGGCGCCTTTGAGGAGAGGAAATACTGTTCTGCCGTATTTCTTGATGTGGCCCAGGCTTTTGACAAAGTGTGGCGCGAGGGCCTTCTCTACAAGATCAAATGCCAAATACCCAAGATCTTCAACATCATGACTTCGTATATCTTGGGAAGAAGATTTCGTGTCAAATTCAATCAGAAATTCTCCACTGAGAGAGAGATCAACGCCGGCGTACCACAAGGGAGCGTCCTCGGGCCTTCGCTGTACCTATTATTCACGGCAGATCTGCCACTCTCATCGGAAACACTGACATCGACGTTTGCCGACGATACTAATATTATAAGTAGCCATAAAAATAGAAAAATTGCTTCCCGAGATCTTCAGGAGCACGTTGCTAAGGTCGAGAAATGGATGTCAGACTGGCGAATCCGCGTGAACGATTCCAAATGTGTGCATGTTACGTTCACCCTAAACAAGCAATCGTGTCCGACAATACTGCTCAACGGTGTTGCTGTCCCGCAACATAATGAAGTCAAATACCTAGGTGTTCACCTCGATCGCCGCCTGACATGGAGGAAACACATCAACTCAAAAAAGCAGCAATTAAAACTTAAATCGACCCTAGTCTACTGGCTTATAGGACCGAGATCATGACTCAAACTCGACTGTAAACTTCTTCTGTACAAGTCGATTCTTAAGCCCATATGGTTTTACGGCTGCGAAATATGGCAAACGGGATCATCATCCAGCATCGAAGTAATCCAGAGGCAGCAAAACAAAATCTAACGGATGATTACAGGGGCCCCCTGGTACATTAGAAACCATACCATCCACAAGGATCTAGGGATACCCACTGTGAAAGAAGAACTCCTGAAGGCCAGGCAACGGTACGCTATTAAGATCCTCAATCATCCGAACAAACTGGCCCGTGGACTGGGTCGACGCAGCAATAGTCGACTTAAGCAAAAAAAAAATTTTAAACTTAATCTAGATTTACTCCAGAGTTACGACTCCACAGGTCAATTAATGTTAAAGTAGTCTTAAGATTTGAATTCAACAGTATACTAAGAAAATGCTGAACCTAAAGTAGCGTAAACAACGTAGATGTGCTCCAGCACTCGCTTAACCTATACTATTTGTAAGAGTTGACTCAGACAGAATTGTTGAAAACGTTGAAATCAATTATTGTTATATCCATCAGGATGATTCAATAAAAAATTTTTCGAATAGAAAAAAAAAAAAAATTTCTTATGGTTTCCGTAGAAAACTCACCAGTTTTGAAGTAAGTTTTCAATAGTTCCCAACTTTGTTCAAGCGTAAAGCGTCCCATTTTGTAAACGTCAAACATAAGATTAATTTTCTGTTAGCTCATGAAAGTCATTATGCCTATCAAACTCCAAATATACGGTAGTTCGTATTCGAAATGTGAGATGCTTCTCCCTGTATTTTCTATCTTAGTTCTAATCCTATTGTGAGCCCTATTTAATTATAGTTTATAAATTATTATTTCCTCTACACTGTTGAATTACTCAGCTTCTCTAATTATCTTATGCGTCGACGAAATATGAAACCTTTGTAACCAAACTCCTCCTAAACCGTTTGATCAGTCGATCTGAAATTTTACATACTAATAGTATACGGTGAGTGCTAACATCTATTTTTTGTTACTAAATTCGCAAAAAAAAATCACTAGGGGTAGGCTTCTTAGTTAACAATTTTTCGGATGAACGAAACAAAATTAGTACGAAGGTTTGTGTCATGGAAACCTCAATTTAGATTTTATGTGTTTAGAACGATCACTGCGTTTTTTTTCCACGAATTCCAAAATATACGGCAAACAAAATACAATCTTGACAAAAAATCGCTGTCTTTGTAACAATAAACGTTAGTTTTCTTGTATAAATGAAGCTATGGTATTGATCTTAGGTAATTAGTTTTCGCGTGCTCGAACCAGAATTAGCTTTTTCATAAAGATCTTAGCACAGACACCTGATTGTTTCCGGGGCTTTCGCCAATTCGCTGTGGGGAATCGGAAACTTTGAAGAGAAATTGTAATTTGGTTTACTCAAACCGTAGCAAGTGGATTTTTACAGGTTCTTGAAAAATAGTATTTTAATTTTTGAATTTTAAATCATGGGACAAGAAAGATTCCGGGAATCAGAAAATGAACAATATTCTTCAGGTTTTGAGGGTACTTTTCCGGTAAAATTTTGAATTTTCAACGGTTTTTTGTCCGTAGGGGCTATGCGCAGCGTCCTAGGGTGTCCGTATGTATGACCGACCCCCATTATTTGGTCATTTTCTACCTTTTTGTCATACATGATTTTTCTCTAAATTCAGTTTTTAAAGATATACATACAAAAGATCGGAAAACTGATAAAACTCAGATTTTGAATTTTTAACAGTTTTTTGCCCGTAGCGGCTAAATTATGCAATTAAAGGCTTTCATATATATGAACGACCCCCATTCTTTTGACATTTTCTACCTTTTTGTCATACATGATTTTTCTCTAAATGGAGTTTTTAAACGTGTACATACAAAAGATATGAAAATTAATAAAATTCAGATTTTGGACATTTAATGTTTTTTTGCTCGTAGTGGCTAAACCAAGCACCCTAGTCAGCTCATATGTATAATTGACCACCCTCATTTTGACATTTTCTACCTCTCTTTCGTATATCATTTTTCTCTAAATTGAGTTTAAAGATGTGCATACAAAAGATGTTGAGTGATAAAATTAAAATTTTGAATTTTCAACAGTTTTTTGCCCATAGCAGCCAAACGAAGTGTCCCACGGTATTTATATGTATGACTGACCCCCATTATTTTGACATTTCCTGTATTTTTGTCAAACATTAATTTCCTCTACTGTGAGTTTTTATAAATGTGTCCATATCCAAAATTACGATTCTAGCTAATAATTTGTAAATCATTGAAATCTGATAGTAAAGATGAATGAATTATTGAAGAAATCTGATAGTAAAGATGATTGAATGGGTTACTGAAAATTGTTTCATATCTTCAATATATACACTCGTAATCATAATAAATATACAAATAGATTCATAAATAATATAAAACACAAAATACTAGAAATCCCATTATATAAAAAAGTCATGATAAATAAGATAAAAAGAAACCAAGTGCGTGTCGGACACACATAAGCTAAGGGTTCCGTGGAATGCCGCATAAAATATTGAGTTAAATAAATCTTTGTTGGTAGCTTAAAGCATCGAATATCTACATAATTAACGGTAAGACTCTTATTGTTCAAACCAAAAATCGTTAACTGTTTTTATATAGTTCTACTACCTTTAATTTTTTCAGATTTTTCTGGCCCGTCGTTTAAAAGTTAGAGAGGGACACACTTTTGACGTTTTTTGAAGCGTATATCTCGCGAACGATTAGCTTAAAGGAAAAAAATTTCTTACAAGATCATTGTTATTTTTAAAGACCTATTCAAAAATACATCACACGGGTATGTGCAATAAAAAAAAAAATCTTGTCCCTCAAACCCATGTATGGAGTGCCACCCTTAATAAAACTTTTTTTTTTACTTTCACTACTGCATTTTCTAGTGGTTTACAGGAGACACCTTACTTCTGAATTTCTTTTACATAGTTTCAATAGTTTCCGAATAAAATGGCTGTGACTTGCGGACAGACGAACATGACGAAACTATAAGGGTTCCGATTTTTCTACGGAACCCTAAAAATGATAATTAGAGTAATATGAATCAAGTAATTTCAAGTTTAGCATTTATCAGAACAATAAATAGCTAAATTACATATTTTCTAAATTATTTAACATTACTAGGGGGCGCCCCCTGCTCGCTACGCTCGCCAACCACCGCCGTTCGCTCCGCTCACTCTAATAGCTCGCGCATGGAGCTGTATATACAGTAGCATTTTAAGTAAAAAGGTTATTTAGTTCAGACTGTAGTAGCAATCATTTCAGCTCATTTTGCACGTCAAAGTACATCTATATTGAATAAGGCCCTATCTATAATTATCGAAAACCTTGCGGGTGCGGTTGCGGATCTTAAAAGATCTTAAACTTTTCTCATACAAAATACTTTTTGTAAAAATTCTTTCATCTTCTGCCAAATGACCTTGGCTTTGTGTTTCAGAAATACATATAAACATGCAATCGGTTAAACGATCTAACTCTACTGGCTACAACATACAATTAACAGTGAGAAAATATAGGTTGTTTGAGTAAGATTCCTGATTTTTGAAACGTTTGCCCCTGGGATTTATTAATTGTCATCGCAAAAGCCAGAAAGACGGGAAGTTGAGTTTCTTGAGAGGAAAAAGGCAAAAATACGTCACACGTGTCAAAATACGTGTGGTTCGGAAAACTCCTGCTAAAATCTCACAATCCAAAAAATTTTCTTTTGCATTTCAACTAAACGAATAGGTGTACCATTCACCAAGCAAGTCATGTCCTGTACACAAATTACGAATAATTAAAAGTATGCAATTTGGTTTTTAAAATAAATTTGTGGGATCGGGAGCCAACTTACATCAACTGAGTTTAAAAATTCTACTGGAAAATTATTTTGCTCTCTATAATCATCACTCAAGATTTTATCGGAACTCAAATATATTCGTTTCTCTCCGGCCAGGCTGTTAAAGATTTCTGCATCAATGAAAGTACAGCCTTCATATTTGGGTGCTTATATAACCGAATTGAGACTATCGTTAGACTTTATGGTTTCAGATACATTGCCATAAGTATCTGGAATCACGAAGTTGCAGCTAACTAAATGGGAAGGAATTTCAATAACATCTTGGCTGTAATCTGGAAATGTGGGTAAAGTTCCATTACCAAGAGATTTAAGAAATTCAACGAATTCAATCTCATGAGGTGAAGCTCCAATATTCTGGGTAAAAGTTATTTTGTGGATTTTGAAAATTCGGACCATAAACTAAGGCAATTCTCAATAAGTGGTACACATGTACCGTGAGATAAAGCTGGCAATATTCGTCAAAAATCTCCACAGAATAACAAAGTCTTACCTCCGAAAAGTTTAGTTGAAGTACCGAAGGAATCGTTTACTGAACAAAATTTCCTCAATAGCTAATAAAGCACGGTTATATGAATCATTTTCTGAAGAATTTCTTAAAAATACGTCACACATGAAAATTTTGAATTCATTCCAGAAATCTGAAGCATTTGTAGGAAAGTTCATACCACAAATAGGATATGGCAAATAACTCTGTTAGCTGCTGAGAGGACTTACACTCTTTTACTTCTAAAAAATATTCACGCCACTCTCCATCATTTCATGCGATACTTCGTGCATGTGCTGAAAATGTGCAGTAAATAATGTTCCCAACAGTACCCAAATCCTGATGGGACCTCGAAGATGAAGCTTGAATAGTCTCAAATGGAACAACTCAACATAAAACATAAAATAATCGAGCAATAGCTCTACTACTTCCTTTTCGATTTCTTTTCTTTATCTACCTAAATATAATGCATCGGCGTCTCTGTATATAGAAACTCGGACGAACTAATTCGATTGATTTCATAGATTTTCAATTTTGTTCTTCTGTGATTTTTAAGAGCTTGCTGAACATTTCCTTCCCTAAAGACTACATTTGGCCGATGAGGCAAGTGACATTCAAGTCGAACTATAATATATTACGTGACTGGTAATGCATTGGATACTCATTTATGCGCCAACTATCTTCCGTAGATCCAACATAGTGACCGGACAAAAAGCTATCGATTTCATCTATATAAACTTTGCCCTAAACTCCACCCCAAACTCTTCGAAACTGTAATGAGGCACAGTCGTATCCTTTATGAACATATTTGTAAATATATTCTAGGCTCTTAACTGTGCCAAGAACTTCCACATTTAAGTAGCAATCAAATTTCGCTAAAAGATATGGATTTTAAGGAACAGCATAACGGTTGTCAACAGAGTGGCCACGAAAGTCAACTGTTATACCATTAACACGACGCATCTAACATTGGCTAGAGTTGTATTGTAAAAGTCCTTAGAAAAGCTTTTGCTGCATTTACCATTTCTCATACAGACGGGGATACGATTCAATAAACCACATGGATCGTGGATCATATGGTTTTTAATTAAATTATGAAGTTGTGGGAAATACATATATATTGTAAATAAAATATATCTGGAATTTCCGTACAAACGTACCAACCTTCATTTCCTACCTTTTCTTTTTTCTCTAAATTGAGGTTTTAAAGGTGAGCAGGCAAAAGTTTGGAAATATGATATAATTTCAGATTTTCAATTTTAAACAGTTTTTTGCTCGTAGCGGCTAAATCAAGCTTTCTAGGGGGGATGACCAACCCCTATTATTTTTTCATTTCCCAACTTTTGGCCATATTTCATATTTCTCTAAATTATGTTTTAAATGTGGGTCCATACAAAAGTTGGGAAACATGATAAAATTCTGACTTTCGCTCGCTTTCCATAAATATTCGTGAAAGTTAACCTCGCGTTTTCTAGAAATAACTGTAAAATTGTGATTTTCCATTTGTTTTTTTAAATAAAATTTGCATATATTTTTATCAAATTAGCAAAAAACAATGGTATAAGTAAACGATGGCTTTAAATTTGTCTGTGGTAATGCATCCATATTATTGTCTGTGGCCATATGTTCATTGTTTTGGCTTTTGTCTGGAAGAATGCAATTTTATTAGCCCATGATTGCCTTGTTCCAGGCAAAAAACAAAGGAATGAACATGTGAATATTGTCTGTGATATGGCTGCATTTGCCCCTCACATTGTCATTGGCATAGATATTAGGTTTGAGTGAAAAGAATGCACGTATTTGGCATAAATGGTTGTTTATTCAGTCGAACGTATGATCTATGCAAATGATTATGTTAAATAAGTATGTTCTATATTTTAATTTTTTCGTAGAGGAATGCAATTATATTTTAATTCTCTTGGTTTGTGTCACCAGTAGAAGATTGATCCATTTGGTTTGATTTTCGACTAATTTAGTACTTGTTATGTATCGGGGACACAAACCAAAAATTCACATATGGTTGCATATTTCAAGGCAAAAAGTAAAACATTCACACTCACACATTCTTCCCAAAAGCATCATCTACGCTATACGTGTGCTCAATTCACACATACTATCCCATTGAATTTTTTAATTTCAATTTAAAATTAAACTAATTTATAATTAAATTTGAGAAAAAAAATTAGGTGATGCACATAGAGGAAAAACTAATCTTTCGAATGGTGTAATTTTTATGCTGGTAAGTCCACCTGGTTTCCTGTAAAAGGGATAACAAAAAAACGTGTCGCCTATTTATATATAGATTCAATAGTGTAGAGGAAATAATAATTTATAAACTATAATTAAATAGGGCTCACAATAGTATTAGAACTAAGATAGAAAATACAGGGAGAGGCATCTAACATTTGGAATACGAACTACTATAAACTACTATATTTGGAGTTTGATATGCATAATGACTTTCATGAGCTAACAGAAAATGTGTCTTGTGTTTGACATTTACAAAATGGTACGCATTACGCTTGAACTAAGTTGGGAATTATTGAAAACTTACTTCAACACTGGTGAGTTTTCTACGGAAACCAAAAGAAATTTACGGAAAAAATTTGCCTTCCAATCAGTTGATCAATCAGTGAAGTGAGTTTGTGAAACCGGTTCGTTATTGGACAAAATAACCGGTTTCCCGTTTTCCCGTTAAAGCCAAGTCAACACACATTGTATCGACTTGAACCAATTGCTACCAATTATTACATCACCACAGATGACTATGAAGCAGAGTGTCTATATATCGACCGCTCAGCTCAATTTTGTGTGCGACTTCGCGAACGCTACCTAGTGTTAAATGATTTAGAAAAGATGTAATTTAATCTATTTATTGTTCTGAAATATGCTAAACTTGAAATTACTTGATCCCTGTTCCTCTAATTATCATTTTTAGGGTTCCGTAGAAAAAACGGAATCCTTAGGCTAGCCGCACACTGGATACGAATTTGTATCGTACGTAAACGTACGATAGTGGTCGTACGAATTAAGTCCGCACATTAGTTACGTTTTTGTGCGGATTGGCTTGGCAGTTTCGCGATGATCACGACACCGCATTCGCAAAGTATTGTTTGATGTGTTTAGTGCTAATTAAAATAATATGAATAATTGCAATATGTATCTGCAAGAAAATTCTCTTCTTGCTCTTAGACAGCGGCGGCGTCGTCGCTCTCGTAAAGCGGAATGGGTGCGTGAAATTTTTTTTAAAAGAGATAAATTCGGTTAATTCAATCACATGATGAGAGACATATATAATGATCCCGTACTATTTCACGGTTATGTACGCATGAAAAAAGAAACGTTTGAGTATATTTTAAACGCAATACGACCTAACCTGCTTAAAATATAATATGTATATATATAATAATATAATTTATATATATACCTAACCTAACCTAAACTGTCTACTTGTTTGTCATTAATAAACGAATTTACTTACCAGATATGTCCATTTCTTCCGATATTCCACTCCATGCCCTTCGCTGAACGTCACGCAAGTGATAATTAGAATCAGCTTGGTCCCATAGACATTTCTGTCCGTGCAGAAAATTTATAAATTTTTCAACGTCCATTGTGACAACTTTATTATTTTATCAAATTCGTCTAGCACGTTTCCCTGTCATCGAGGTTCAACTCCAACGAAAAGGACGCGACTCTGTTTCTGTTTCATAATTCGAAAACTGCGATAACGCAGCAAAAATTTATCAAAAATATGGGGTGATCAACCATCCCAATCGAAAAGTGCGATAACGCAGCAAAAATGGTAGAAACTATTTGATATTATTATTATTTGAAGAATTAAATACGTAATTATTATTCATCAATAAAAAAATTAACCCTTAGCTACCCTTGTTTAAAGATTCTACTTTATTGATCCATTTAGGGAGAAATCCTAAAAATGGGAGTAATCCACCTAAAGCAAGTAAGTTTATGAATCAAGAAAATTTTTGAAGAATAAAATAAAGAAAATACGTGATTAATATGGAATAATTTGAATACATTAAAAATAAAAACAATTGTAAAAGATAAAAATCTATATATTAAAATAATAGAACAATCATATATTTTCCACTCCATTCGTGCGAAAAATCCGAACAAGTTGGGATGGATTTCGGACGTCGTATGTATACGCACGTATACGTACGACTAATTCGCACCCAGTGTGCGCGCTCCCATTAGAAACCTAATGTTGGGATCGTTCGTGCGTATGCGTAAGTGTACGTACGAGTAAAATTCGTACGATAACGCGTCCAGTGTGCGGCTACCCTTATAGTTTCGTCATGTCCGTTTGTCCGTATGTCACAGCCATTTTATTCGGAAACTATTGAAACTATATAAATGAAATTAAGAAGTAAGGTGTCTCCTGTGAACCACTAGAAAATGCAGTAGTGAAAGTAAAGAAAAAAGTTTTATTAAGTGTGGCACTCCATGCATGTGTCTGAGGGACAAGATTTTTTTTTCCATTGCACATACCCGTGTGAGGTATTTTTGGATAGGTCTTTAAAAATGACAATGATGTTGTTAGAAATTTTTTTCCTTTAGGCTAATCGTTCGCGAAATATGCGCTTCTAAAAACATCAAAAGTGTGTCCCCCCTGTCTAACTTTTGAACGACGGGCCTGAAAAATCTGAAATAATTAAAGGTAGTAGGACTATATAAAATCAGTCAACGATATTTGGTTTGAACAATAAGAGTATTACCGTTAATTATGTAGATATTCGATGTTTTAAGCTACCAACAAAGATTTCTTCAACTCAATACTTTATGCGGCATTCGACGGAACCCTTAGCTTATGTGTGTCCGACACGAACTTGGTTTCTTTTTATCTTATAAATCATGACTTTTTGTTATAAAGGGACTTCTCATATTTTGTGTTTTATATTATTTATGAATCTATTTGTATATTTATTATGATTAAGAGTGTATATATTGAAGATATGAAACGATTTTCTGTTATCCATTCAATCATCTTTTACTATCAGATTTCTTCAATAATTCATTCTTCAATAATACATATTAACACCGTGGGACACTTCGTTTGGCCGCTACGGGCAAAAAACTGTTTCAAAATTTGAATTTTATCACTTTCACCATCTTTTGTATGCACATCTTTAAACTCAATTTATAGAAAAATGATGTATGGAAAAGAAGTAGAAAATGTCAAAATAAGGGTGGTCGGTTATACATATCAGCTCCCTAGGATGCCTCGTTTAGCCACTACGAGCAAAAAACCATTAAATGTCCAAAATCTGAATTTTATAAATTTTCCCATATTTTGTATGTACACGTTTAAAAATTCCATTTAGAGAAAAATCATGTATGACAAAAAGGTAGAAAATATCAAAATAATGGGGGTCGTTCATACATATGAAACCCTTTAATTGCATCATTTAACCGCTATGGGCAAAAAACTGTTAAAAATTCAAAATCTGAGTTTTATCAGTTTTCCGATCTTTTGAATGCATATCTTTAAAAACTGAATTTAGAGAAAAATCATGTATAACAAAAAGGTAGAAAATGACAAAATAATGGGGGTCGGTCATACATACGAACACCCTCGGACGCTGCGTTTAGCCGCTACGGGCAAGAAACCGTTGAAAATTCAAAATTTTACCGGAAAAGTACCCTCAAAACCTGAAGAATATTGTCCATTTTCTGATTCCCGGAATCTTTCTTGTCCCATGATTCAAAATTCATAAATTAAAATACTATTTTTCAAGAACCTGTAAAAATCCACTTGCTACGGTTTGAGTAAACCAAAATAAATTTTCTCTTCAAAGTTTCCGATTCCCCACAGCGAATTGGCGAAAGCCTTGGAAACGATCAGGTGTCTGTGCTAAGATCTTTATGAAAAAGCTAATTCTGGTTCGAGCACACGAAAACTAATTACCTAAGATCAATACCATAGATTCATTTATACAAGAAAACTAACGTTTATTGTTACAAAGACAGCGATTTTTTGTCAAGATTGTATTTTGTTTGCCGTATATTTTGGAATTCTTGGAAAAAAAACGCAGTGATCGTTCTAAACACATAAAATCTAAATTGAGGTTTCCATGACACAAACCTTCGTACTAGTTTTGTTTCGTTCATCCGAAAAATTGTTAACTAAGAAGCCTACCCCTAGTGATTTTTTTTCGCGAATTTAGTAACAAAAAATAGATGTTAGCACTCACCGTCGAAAATACTGTTAGTAAGTAAAATTTCAGATCGATTGATCAAACGGTCTAGGAGGAGTTTGGTTACAAAGGTTTCATATTTCTTCGACGCATAAGAGCTGAGCGAACGAAGTCAAAATTTCCTGGATACAACTGGATTTCAACTTGCTCAGGTAGTTTCCTCAACCATAGTTGTTTGAGAAGATCTATATTTACAAATATAGAAGAACCCATTATATTCTCCATATCTCTAAAAAAGGCAGAAGGAGAACGATCTCCTATCTCGGAAGAACTCAATAATTCTTCTAATCTCTTGCTCTCACTCAATGAATATCGCGTAATAAGAGCTTGCTTCAATGATTCATATTTATTTGAATCAGGAGGACTTCTTAGCAAATCAACCACACCACTCATAACTTCTTGTGGCAGAACAGCAACTACATGTCTGTATTTGGACATGTCTGTTGTTTTCCTATTCAGAGCAAAAATCTGTTCTGCCTGAACAAACCAAATTTCTGGCATATTCGACCAGAAAAGAGGTAATTTATGCACATTAGTGTTTGCAATTGTTAATTTCTGCTCTGTCCCATCACCGATTGAATGATAAGTTACAGGGGAACTATTAATGTTCACATCTTCAGATCCTTCAATATTGAAGCAGACCCTTAACCAAAGCTATCACACAAAGAGCTGGATTTAAAATAATCTCAATATATTTATGGCAATAATATGAACCGCACCACAAACAAAAGACAAAACAAAATAAAAAGGTTTGTAAGGAAATGTAAAGGTTTATCAATCGTTACAAAATAATTTATAA
Organism: Chrysops caecutiens; assembly: GCA_963971475.1. Classification (NCBI taxonomy): domain Eukaryota; kingdom Metazoa; phylum Arthropoda; class Insecta; order Diptera; family Tabanidae; genus Chrysops; species Chrysops caecutiens. The sequence continues at coordinate 26,275,408 of OZ020568.1, read as the reverse complement.
ATTTTTTTAATTAAATTCTAAATTGCTTAACCTTAATTAATTAATCAATAAGTAATAAGCAACTAAATGTTCAATGGACTATATAAATTTCAGTTGAATTGGTTTCACTTCACTTCAATCTTCAAACAAAATCTTCGAATAAATCTTCAATCCTCAGAAAATCTTCAATCTTCAAACAAAATCTCCGAATAAATTTTCAATCTTCCAAAATCCACTCTTCAATCAACTTTCATGTTTGGATTCGGGGTCACCAATGTAGGTGCTTTATGTAGATAATATTTCTACTGAAACTCCATATTAATCCAACAATATGTATATATTTATATTTAATTTATATTTTAACTATTTTACATATAAAATTTACATATATTATATATTATATTCTTTTTTTTTAAATAAATAATAAATTCTTGTTATTTCTTCAATTCCAACTTCTCGAACGATTTGTCAACCTAAAATTAAAAAAACTAAGCTACTTAGATCTAAATTTATAACATATCAACCTTACTAGATTGATAAACTTATGCACACCGTACACTGTATATGTACAGTGTATATGTTAGTCATAATGTATGATGGACCCACAATTCGAATCTCTTTTATTTCAATCAATTAATGAATTGACTGGGACAACTCATTTTAAAACAACTTCATATCATCCTCAGTCAAATGGGATGATTGAACAGTTTCACCGACAACTTAAATATGCAATAAAATGCAACAACATAACAACTTGGACTCAGATTCTATCATCAATTTTACTTGGAATAAGAGAATCTTTTAAAGAAGATTTAAAAACAACTTCTGCTGCTTCTTATACGGAGAACCTATCAGGCTTCCTGGACAATTTCTGACAGAAACTACTAGTTTTGAGAATAATCAAGAAAATTTCGTAACGAATTCAAAACAGCATTTTCATTCTCTACGACTAGTAACACCAGAACGTCACGGAACTAGCAAGCCTTTCATTTTTAAAGAACTGAAAAATTTTGAGCATGTTTTTTCGGGAATGATTAAGATACCAAAACAGTTCAACCAGCGTACCATGGACCTTTCGCAGTTTTGAAAAGGAATGAAGAAACTTTTGAAATAAACGCTAATGGAAACACTAACATAATTTCGATTGATCGACTTAAACGTGCATATATTTTAAATTATACTAATGTTGAAAATATTCAAAATAATCAATTAGCTCCTTGACCCCTCTTTTGGATCAGGATGGAATCCTTCGGGTAGGCGGACGCCTCGAATCATCAAATCTCGGTTATCGACCACTTTTATCCTTTAATGGAATCTCAGCTCCGCATCTGCACTACGATGAATGGGAGGCATTTATGCAGCCAATATCACCTGTTGTACAAGATTGGATTATCCATCTCTGCCTGTGGTATCGGCCTCCTGGCTCCACACTCCACATCAGTTAACTCCACACCCTGATTGCCAGTTAATGAGAGTGGACGCACATTCTAGTTGGACCCAACTGCACCAAACCAGTGGATCTTCTCCTTAAAAGACAAAAACACAATCAACATTGGCTGCAGACTTGCATCTTAACCATATATAGTGACTGCGACCTCAAGCAGCCCCTCATAATGATTAGCGGTCATAAATGCAACTCAACAGTGAGGCACGATTCCTACATTCCGTCCTTTAATTCGACCAACGTCATTGGCCCGCTCAACATGACATCCGCATTGCGTTATCAACACCACATCACCCCTCCTTCCAAGAACGAAAATCAGTGAAACGTAAGCTATTGGAAATGGATAGCCAAATCCCGCCCTTGATACAAGGGCAATCTAATCATCATCATGCTCTGGCTTATGGAACCCTGTACGTCGTACTCTAACCATCATTGGGGTAATCAGGTTGGGAACAAAGACTTATCGCGCATACAGGACATCACAACCACCATCAGGTGCAACTGCTGAAAACGTTCCCGACAACCAAGACAATGAAGCATCCAGCGAAACCTTCACCGCAAATGTTCGTTGAATGACACTACTCATCTCGACCGGATGACGGGTCACTACTCTTAGCCCCGGCAGCAATTTACATACTTCATTCATACTTTCCTGACGCACGTGAAATGCCGCTGCTCTTATCAGCCGAGAACGTTTTCATTCATCGTCGAAATAGCTGATTCAATTTTGCTTATTATTAAAATTCAACTATTTCGACCATGAAGTAAGTGCTCGAGTTACTTCTAACCTGTGGCAAATTACGCGCAATCAATATTAGTATCTACGGAGTGAATTTGCCCAGGTTAGCACCTTTTTATGTTACAAGTTCAATAAAAAAAGTTGTTAAAATCAAAACTCAAACCTTTCACTTGGCTCCTTCTTTCTGTGTTTCGGCCTAAGACCCTTGCACACATTACAATAAGTCTCAGTGCAACACCTTTATTTACCCCTCAAACTACCCCTTTGAAAAGGAGTCCGAAAAGATTAGTTAGTAATGATATACCATAACTGCTTCCATCAAAGCACAGACAAAGGAGTATGCGCTCAACGGCCATTATGAAATGAAATAATGTAATTAGTTAGATGGTTTTGACTGGTCCAGCAGTTGGGCATACAGTACCGCCACCTCGGATTCCCACTGATTTACCCTTCAGCTTCAAAAGAATTCAACTTCCGTCAAGATATCGTTCACAGTCACTATAAATAAAGGACAGGGACAAAAATTTCAGGTGTGTTTCCAATGCCAGCTTGGAGTGGAGTCTGTTCATGCCGACTCAGATCCTAGTATCCAATACCAGAGTGGTTTGATTTCACATCCATCTGTCGAGCATAATTTCAGTCGTTTTTAATTATCAAAATAATTATATATTTTCCTCATAAAATAACCATGTACGAATTTTTATACCTTCAATACATTAGGACTGAGCAATTTATTTTCAGTTTTACCTAATTTTACTAAAAATATACAAAAATCCGTCGCATATTTCAAATGAACTCGTCGCGGCCACCTATTGGAATCGCTCCGAAACAAAACGTTTTGCCACTCCTGAGTGGTAACAGAAATATATATAAGGTTGGTTGGTAATCAGTAGAAGCAACGAGATTAGATTAGGCTAGAATAAAAAGTTTTTATTAATCTATATATATATATAAATCTATCCATATTTGTGTTTGTTGCCGGTGTTTGGCTAAATGCGTTAACCGATTCCAATGAATTTTTTTCTCCATGAAAGGTGTCGTCTGTACAAAGGTTTTTATGTATGCGCGATGTCTGTATCTGCATGAGTATGTGAATTATGCGCATTTGAGTGAGCACGCATGTATATGTGTGTATGCGTGTAAGTAAAGATTAAGATACAGACACCGCGCATATAAAAAACCATGGTACAGACATCACCTATTTCGTTATCCGAACGGGCATATGAAAGAGGGAGACCACACAAACGTTTCAAGCCTATTGTGGTGTTTGTGCCCACTTGCGTTCTTGAGATATCGTGTGTTCAATGTTTTATTCAAATAACTCTTATTGAAATTCAAATAACTCTTATTGAAATTTTTTTTAATGATATTTAGTACTGAAAAATTAAATGTTTTTTTTCCTAATATTTATTTACTACTATGAAAATTTAAATGTTTTTTTTTTGTTTCAAAAGAAAAAAAAATAATATTTGACAGTGTATTTATACATTGTCTAAATTTTAGTTGTTTCGTTCAAGCGAAACGAACGACAGATCGATTGACAGTTCTGCGACATTGCCATTGCACATTTCATTCGGTGTGTTTCATGTGTAGGTATCATGTGCTTTGAAAAACCAATTTAAGTGAAATAACGAAGTTTTTTTGTGTAAATACGTAATTTTCATTTGAAAAATTTCAGATTGGAAATTTAATTGAATATTTTCCTGAAGTTTCAATGGATTTGTGGTGCATTCCATTATTTTACACGCATTTTCATTTCGGATGCCGGCATGTATTTTTTGTTATTGTATATTCTGAGCAATGGTGTGTGCATTCCATATCCTAATTATGCGCCATAAAATTCAGTTCGGTTTAAAAAAAAACGATTTTTGTGTCGTAAGGAAATTTTTTGTATTATACTGTAATATTTTAATTTGAACATTTTCCAGATTGTTTTGCAGTTTGGATTACTAGATTTGTGTACGAATTTTGTGTTTATCGCTACACATAACCACATTTCGTTGACTTGATTGGATTGAGCGCTGCGTAAGCGTGTCTTTTTTTAGATAATATTTCCAATATGTTCCTTAACTGAATTTTCACATTCATTCATTTAAAAAAACACCGTTTTTGTGTCTTAACAAAATTTTTTTTGTTCGATTATAAGATTTTAATTTGAAATTGTTTCGGATTGTTTTACAGTTTGGATTTTTGGATATGTGCACGAATTGCTTGACTATCACTTTTCGTTAAATTGATTGGATTTAGTGCCGTTTGAATCCTAAATTCAGTGTAATATGAAACGTCAACGTTCTCATTTGGGGCGTCGTTCTCGAAAAGCTAGAACATATGCGGCATTAAGAGCTTCTCAAAGTGATGAGCAACGTGAGAATATAAATTCGGTTGTTGCTGCAAATATGAATCGTCGTCGTGCACGTATTCGAGCTACGCAAAATTCCCTTCGTCGTGTTGTACTTGAGCGTTTGCTTATGATTCTACCATTGATTATTCTGTTCACAACATGGTTGTGATTGGTTGTATGAATAAAGTTTGCAATTATTGTAAGGCATTCAAATTAAAAGGGAAAGCCCCTGGGTTGTGTTGTGCAAATGGTCAAGTCAAATTACCTGATTTGATGTCGCCGCCAGAACCATTGCGTTCTTTAATATTGGATGGTGCACCGAGGTCGAATAATTTTTGGACGAATATACAGGCGTACAACTCCTGCTTCCAAATGACTTTGTTTGGTAATTTTATGCCCAGGTAATTTTGAAACATGATTCAAACTACGATTATTTTGATGATAACGCAACGTTCGAATTTGAAAATTTTTATTTTCAACAGATTCAAGGCCAAATATACCATCGACTTGGTTCTTTGTTACCCTTTCCTGACCAAAGTTATAAATTTTTGCAAATTGTTGGTAACCCAAATGTTGAAACAGATCGACGTTGCTATATATCATCAAATTTCAAGAGAGGTATCGTTATGCGTTTGCAGAATATGTTGCATGATGAAAACGAATTAGCTCGTTTATTTCAAACTGCTCTTGATCGAATGCCATCCGATTATATTCAATTGTCATTCATGCTGATAATACGCCACAAGTACAGCATGCAAGAAGATTCAATGCGTCTACTATGGAAGAAGTTGCAATTGTAATTGTTGGAGATGAAATCAATTCACGTGATATTGTCTTGCGTCAACGTGATTTGGGACTTCAGCGAGTATCTGAAACTCACCGTTGTTATGATGGATTGCAATATCCATTATTGTTTGCACGTGGTAAAAATGGATATCATTTCAACATTAAAATTATCAATGCTTCCACCGGTTAGTGTTTTGATTCTCATTTCGTTGTAATAACTCTATTTGTTGGAAAGCCATCTGCTCTGTATATTTACACTGCCAACGAAAAAACAAGAAATGTTGTTTACCATAGAGCATTACTATAAAACTCCATTATTTTTGTAATTGAAAAAAAATTATGTCTTATCATTTCTGATTTTACTTTATATTTTTTGGTTTAATGCACTACGAAGTGTGTTTTTCACATTTCACATTAAATACATGTTTTTTCTTGGGCGTAGCAACGCGCGCCGGGTACCGCTAGTTAGTTATAATACTATGGATATACAATACAATATTTACAATGAGCACGTTTTTGTACTAACCTAGAATAAAGAGAATAAACCATCAAAGCTATTGCTTCACGGATCTCTTATCAACTCTCACGGGTTAACACTCTTAAATATTATTATTATTTTTATTATGTAATAGATTTGCTTCAATAAATATTATATAATTCAACAAAAATAAATTATTTCAATGTGGTGATCAATGAAGTTCGCGAAACACACGAAGAGTGTATGTCATCTCTTATCTCTCCTTAGTCGCCCGTCTAGTCACGAGGCGACTCCTCACTCCTAGACATTTCGAAAGAATATCGATATATCGAAATATCGATATTATTTGTTCGATATATGGATATTTTTAAGCGATATTTAATTTTCCGATATATCTATATATCGACATAAAATTCTTACTATCGAAAAGGTATGAGAAAACGATATTTTTTTAGACTGACATATATATTACTTTTACCGTGAATAAGGAAAAGTTGTTATTTATTAATATTTTGAGAAAAAAAAAATTTATCTTTTCAAGAAATATGTGATTAACGATATATATACTATTTTTTAAAACGCGATCATTCTGTTATAAATTGAACCGATATATCGATATATCGATATTTTTTTTGGAAACGATAAATATCGATTTCGATATTTAAAAAATATATCGATACGATATATATCGATATATTTTTAATTTTCGACATCCCTACTCACTCCTACGTTTAGACGTTTATCCTATCGTACACAAATTGTGCACACGCTGTGCACAGATTGCACAAGAGACTCATATAGCGGAGTGCATCTCCCAAGGCCAACTACATGTCGCCTTAGCTAGAGTAAGTTATGGAGAAGATCAGCACATACTTATAGCACAAGTATAAAGTGCTAAACATATTCTTTATCATTAAGTTTTCTTAATTAAAATATTTAAAACGTAAAAATACACACGAGGTTTATTTTTTATTTAAACGTATATATGAAACTAGCTGTACCCGCCCGCTTTGCTGGGCATTACGTAATACTGCATATTTTTTGTATACTGTATATGTTGATACTATGTATGTTTTGTGTTTCTTTAGTTATAGATTTTTGATTCTTAGCAGTTATCTTTTGATTGTAACATAAGTTCAAAAACTTCCAAAAAATCTTTGACTTTTTCAACAAAGTTTTTATTAACGTTTGGCTACAAATTTTCGCCGTAAAATGGATAATAAATTGAAAGTATGAATAGTGCTTAATAAGAAAATGAGAAATAAGCTTAAAACAACTATTCAAGCACTCTTTCAAAAAGAGCCAATTTTGGAATTATTACTAACCTAAATTATTAATTTTAAAGTTACAAAAACATTGAAATATAGTAGTTATAAGAAATCGAAATTTATCCTATGTTCGGTGACAACAATGAAACAAATAGGGATTTATAGACTGCCGGTTGAAACTCAAACACAACTGGTTAACTTTTTACATACACTTCGATTAGTACCGAATGTAAATTTTTTATGGTACAGTAATATTTGAGAGGTTAATCCGATCCTATCGGCCACATCAACAATACGCCTACGTTAGCCGTGTAAATTTATTTTCGGCGAATTTGTTGAAAAATATTGCTTTCTTCTACTTACAAAAAAAGTTAAGGTTTAATCACAGACAAAATAATTTACCAGATGTCGCGATCCCATGTGACTCTCTACCCATTTTTTTCCAACATCACACACGTAATAGCAGACAAAAGATCCATGGGCCGTATGCGCCTTTGACCGTCTTTAACGTTTGAAGAACAGACAGTGCGCGAATTGATGTTGATGTTTGATTGTCAAATAGGGAATGAGTGATCACAATAATAGGAAAATAATGAAACAAAATTTCGCGGATGGAACACAATGTACATGTACACACAATGCACACAATTTTGATGTTCTGAAATTTGCACAAAACAAACACAAACTAAAATGTGTACCATTGGAGAGTAAAATTTACTCAAAAAGTTCTGTTTTCTGTGTTATAGTATTTTCTATTGATTTAAAGAAAAAATATACAAATTGAGTTTCCAATATATAAAAAATTACAAAATTTTTCCGAAAAACGCGAGATTTTGCGTTTACGAATTTTAATCTGAATTTTATCATATACCATAACTTTTGTTTGGACACACTTTTAAAAACTCAATTCAGAGAAAAAAGATGTATTGAAAATTTTAGGAAATTTAAAAAAAATGGGGGTCGGTCATACGTATGAATCCCGTAGGACGCTTCGTTTAGCCGCTAGGAACAAAAAATCGTTAAAAATTCAAAATCTGAATTTCATCAATTTTTCGATCTTTTGAATGCACACCTTTAAAACCTCAGTTTAGAGAAAAATGATGTACGAAAGGAAGGTAGGAAATGTCAAAATAGTGGGGGCTGGTCATACATATGAACCCCGTAGGACGCTTCGTTTAGCCGCTACGGGCAAAAAACCGTATCAAATTCAAATTTTTGCCGCAAAAGAACCCTTCAAACCGGAAGAAAATTGGTCATCTTGGCATTCAAAGTTAGGAAATTTAAAAAAAATGGGGGTCGGTCATACGTATGAACTCCGTAGCACGCTTCGTTTAGCCGCTAGGAACAAAAAATCGTTAAAAATTCAAAATCTGAATTTTATCAATTTTCCGATCTTTTGAATGCGCACCTTTAAAACCTCAAATTAGAGAAAAATGATGTATGAAGGAAAGGTAGGAAATGTCAAAATAGTGGGGGTTGGTCATACATATGAATCCCGTAGGACGCTTCGTTTAGCCGCTACGGGCAAAAAACCGTTAAAAATTCAAGTTTTTGCTGGAGAAGAACCCTTAAAACCGGAAGAAAATTGGTCAACTTGGAATTCCCGGAAACTATAGTATAATGTCCTACGATCTGAAATTCTAAAAAAAAATTTACCATTTTCCACTATTTTGCACAAATCCACCTGCTACGGTTTGAATGAACCAAAATTATCATTTTGTTGCTGCAGTCATTCGTCTGCGCAACATTTTTGTTGCTGCAGTCATGCATCAGCGCAACATGTTTGTTTGTAATGTAAGCTGAGGTAATTTGTAGATATTCCAAATTACTCTCTGTCTCTTAAGTTTGAACGCATCAAAAATACGTACTACGCATCAGTGTGAGTTGATAACGAATTGTAGCGTCACTCACAATCGCGCTGAAGAGAGAGAGAGTAATCGGCAATCATATGAACGAATTGCTTTAGCTCTGAGAGGAAACAAAAATGATGCGTTGACGCATGACTGCAGATAAAAAGCCGACGCACGTCTGAGCTGCACATCAGTTTTGCAATAATTTAAGAATCTTCGATTTTTGCACTTATATCTTTACTACTTCGCTACTTTGGGGAGCACCACTATTATATATAGCCTATAGCCTTCCTAAAATAATAGACTATCTAATAAAAAAAAAAAATTTCAAATCGGATTAGTAATTCCTGAGATCATCGCGTTCAAACAAACAAACAAACTCTGTCTCTTTATAATATTAGTATAGATTGGAGATAATTTCTTTGAATAAGTGATTTACCCGAGTATTTGTGTAGAATGTAAGTACATATATGAAACCGCGGGACAGATTGTATTCATTTAATATATAAAATTCTCGTGTCACAGCGTTTGTAACCAAACACCTGCGAAACGGCTTGACCGATTCTTATAAAATTTTTTGTGTATATTCGGTAGGTCTGAGAATAGGTCGTAAACTATTTTTAATACCCTCAGGGGATAAGGGTGGCCCACCCCAAAATTTTTTTTATTTAGATTTTTTGGACAAAATTTCTTTTTTTTATATTTTTATGATTGAGCACTAAAAATTACATATAACCCTTAATTTTCACCCTTCAACCATTTTATGCATAAGTAATAGTTTCAATTTAATTTTATTATAATTTATTTAGTTCAATTTTTTTATAATTTTTGATTAATTTTATTTTGACCCAATGGAAATAGAAATTTCGATTTTTATAACCGACTGTAATAATCGATTATAATAATTGGCTGTTATAATCTTCAACTCTCAGTGGTCGATAACTGATCAATTATCAATTTATCAGTTATTGTCAGAGTTATTGTTAGATTTTATTTTTTTCTGTATATATAATTTTGAACCATTTAACTTTATATATGTATATGGTAGCACTGCTCTTTTTAATTTTCTTTTAGTTTCTCTATAAAAGTCTAGTTAGTGTGTGTATGCCATGTTAAAAAGATCAGTTGTTGTAAAGTTGAATAATGAATTAATAAATCAGTTATTAAAAGAGGAATCCAAGACTTTCAATAAATAATTTCTAGTAAAATCAACAGGTTATGGGCCCAGGATACGTTTTTTGGTAAAATTTATTATTGAAAGTGAATATAAAAGAAGACTTGAGAGGTTATAACCTGCCACGTTCAAAGTGAAAATTGTAACTCTCGAGAAATTTTTAAAATATATAACAAAAAAAAAATGGATTCAGAATTGCCCAGAGTAAATAAACTCACAGGGATCGAAAACTGGAATCTGTGGAAATTTCAGATACAAGTTATTATGAAGTCAAGGGATGTATGGGACATAGTAAATGGTACAGGACCTAAGCCGGAAGCCGTGGGGACAGATGCGAAAGCAGACGAAAAACAGGTAAACAAAGAAGCTATACATAAATGGAACAAAGGAGATGGGTTGGCACAAAAGGTAATTGTTACGACAATATCTGAACAATCCATGATGCACATTTAAACCTCTACAAATTCCGAGGCAATGTGGAAAAAGTTAATCAACATATATGAACAAAACTCAGAAGCAACAATCCATATACTAAAGCAAAAATGGTTTACACTAGTAAAAGATCCCTCACATGATATTGCAGCACATATCTCAAAAATAGAAGATTTGTCTCACAGACTCCTAACAATGGGAGGGAAGATTGATGACACAGGAATCATGACGAAAATTCCTTTAACCTTGCCACCAAATTTTGACTATTTTATCAGCGCGTGGGAATCAACGGCTAAAGAGGACAGAACATTAGCCAACCTAACCTTAAGGCTAATAATTGAAGAAATGAGGAAAAGTCACAAAGAAGTAGATGTGAATGCACTTGCAACCAATGTAAAATCAGGCAATAAGAGTAAATTTTATAAGAACAATGGTAGGAATACAAAAAGAAAACCAGGAAACTGTAATTTTTGTCATAAGCTTGGGCATTGGGCAGCAGACTGTTGGAGTAATCCAAAGAGTAAAAATTATAAAAATAAAAATTCCGAAGCTTCAGAGATAGAGAGAGGAGAAGCCTTAATAAGCGAAATATATGCATTAGTGCAAAAGACTACAAATACTACAGTTGAGACTTGGTATATGGACACTGGAGCCAGTGATCACATGACTCATGAAATAGAGTGGTTCATAAACTACACACCAATGGAAAATGATATCAACATAAAAATTGGAGATAGAGAAAATGTTTCAGGCAAAGGGCGAGGAAGCATTAACGTCTTAGCCTACAATGGAAAAGAATGGACAGAATGTCACCTCTCAAACGTTCTGTATGTACCTCAGCTGCAATATAACCTCTTTTCTGGTGGTGTGGCCTTGGACAAAAATTTCAATCTAGAAGCTGATAGGAGAAACTGCAGATTCATTAAAGGAGAGGAGAGAGACAAAACAAGTTATTCGAAATGAGACTTAAGGTTATACCGACAAAAAGGGCTAACGAAAGAACTGTGGATTATCATTTGTGTCGCTCAGAAAAATTCACTCATGGATTGGCATCAAAAGTTGGCTCACCAAAACTACACTCAAATAAAAAGAGTTTTGAGTAGTTATCAAATCAACCCAAAGAGATGATAATGAAATTTGTGAGGCATGTGCATTGAGCAAAATCCACCGTTCGTCTTTCCCTCAGAAAAGCCGTACAAGAACCAATCGAATTGGTCAGATAATTCATGCAGACATCTGTGGACCACTACCAGTAAAATCAATCAAAGGATCGAGATACTTTCTCTTATTAGAGGACGATTATTTACATTATAGAACCATATATTTTTTAGGTGCAAAATCTGATGTACTGGAATGTTTAAAAGACTATATTAAGAAAACACAGAAACATTGTCCCAGAGGAATAGAAATTTTTAGATCTGACAATGGCCTAGAATTTGTTAACCAAGAGATTACAAGGTTGATGCAACAGTATGGGATTTGTCATCAAAAGACAGTAGTATATTGTCCCGAACAGAATAGTAAAATAGAACGAGAAAATAGAACAGTAGTAGAAGCTGCGCGTACGATGCTACATGCTGCAAATTTTGAACATAAACTATGACCAGAAGCTGTCAACACTGCCGTTTATATATTGAACAGCACAGGAACCAGCAGCATTCCCTACAAATCACCGTATGAAATTTGGAATGACAAACGACCAAATATCCACGAATTTCCTATATTTGGAGAAAAAGTGTACCTGCAATTGCCTGAAAATAAAATGAAGAAACTAGACAACAAAGGAGCGAGAGGGTATTTTGAAGGCTACAGCGATAATGTAGAAGGTATCAGAGTCTGGATTCCAGAAGAAAATGATGTCTTTGTCAGAAAGCATGTTAGTTAATCAGGAAAGTTAATGGAATCTAAAATGGGAAACCAAAAGGAAGAAGCACTGTTGCATCTACCTGATGAAGTAGAAAATTTCAAAAGACCTCTGTTGAGCGCAGACTCTTTTGTCTGTGCTTTGGGATGATTAGTTAGAGTGTATCACTACTAACTAATCCCTTCTGACTCCTTTTCTGAAGTAGTAAGTTGCAGGGGTAAGTCAAAGTGTTTCACCAAGACTTGTTGGGATCTGTGCAAGGGTCTTAGACCGATACACCAAGGACTAGGAGCGTAGTGAAAGAATGAGTGCTAATTAACGACTGATTTATTTGGCCTAATTTACGTGAATTTATAGTTAAAAAATGCTGACATGGTGTAAATTTTCTCTTAAAACTAAATTAAATCAAATGCATTTCATGGTCAAGTATTTCATAATTTTGCTGATAAGGGAACATAATGGCCTTGATGGAAAGACGATCCGCTGGCTGAAGGTAAGTTGATGTGTGATTGGATATGCTGACCGGACAAAAAACGGCGCTTTGCAGGTGAGTAATACTCTGCGGTGAGAAATTTTTCGTGAGAAAATTTCCTGAGTACAGTCAGGTAAGGCATTTGTGAACATCCTCCCCGGAGTTGAATGAGGGTCATTCAACAAACATAACCCGTGAAAGGTTCGGATGTTTCATTGTCTTGACTCTCGGGAACATCCTCAGCAGTTGTGCCTGATGGTGGTTGTGATTTTCGGGATGCGCGATAAGTTCTTTTTGCCATCCAGATAACTCCAATGATGGTTATGAGGACAACGCACAGGGTTCCATAGGCCAAGGAATGATGATGTTTAGAGGCTCCATGTATTAGGGACGGAATTTGGCTGTCCATTTATAAAAGCTGGCGTTTGACTGATTCCAGTTCCCGAATGTGTGGGGCGAAGTGGTGTTGATAATGCAATACTGACGTCATGTTGAGCGGGTTAATGACGTCAGTTAGGTTAAAGGCTGGAACGTAGGATACGTGCCTCACCGTTGAGTAGCTTCTGTGTCCGCGAATTGTGATGAGGGGTTGCTTGATGATGCAATCACTATTAATGGTCAAGATGCCTGTTTCCATTAGTTTTAGCTGTGACATTTCTTCCCCGCAGACAATGTTGATGGTGGTCTCAATGTAATTGAGTCCAACTGGAGTGCGATTCGACTCTCATTAATTGGCAATCAGTGGCTGGACTAAGTTGATTTAGGAGGTTTATTTCGCAAGCAGCGACGGGCGCACCAATCTTATACAGGGGGTGGCGTTGGCTGCATAAGTGCTTCCCATTCATCATTGTGCAAATTCGGAGTTGGGAGTCTGTTAGTGGATAGTATTGATCCCGATGCAAGTTTATCATTAAATACGGAAAGGACGGTCTGATAGCCACGAAACTTTTGTTCATCATGACCGGAACTGGTACTACCCGGAAGAGATCGAAGTCGTCGGTCGAGATTAGCGGTACCCGAAGCTTGAAGATGAAATGCTTGCCCGTCATTCTGCCTTCGAGTGTGATGAGATTGTAGAAGTGAAGTATGTCATCTTCACTGAGCGGTAGTCTTAAACTTGGAGGAAGATTTGCTCGAATGGACGTCAGAACAGTTCGTAGCTGTCTTGGAGGTAGGAGGTGTCGGCCTACCCTTCCTCGATGGACACTCACCAGGGCATCCAAAATAAGTCCTTGGGTTCTTTGGAAGTTGGTGGCTAAAAGTGTTGCTTGTAATGACAAGGCAATGAAGGATCGAGACCGAGCGTCTTGTTGTGAGTCATGGTGGATTGAATTTATTTGCGAGGCAAGATCATTGAAATGAGTTTCAATCTTCTGAAACTCCCTGTCGATGGCTTGATGGTCTCTTTTCATCACATTGATAGTAGCGTCTAAGATGGAAGTTTGATTACGCAGAAGATTTGCTAAATGCCCTTCGTTTTGCTTTATGGAATCGATGGTCGTGGACATTTCTTCAGCATACTTGGAGTCTAGAACACCAAACATGAGATTGGCTGCGTTTTGATCGACTAGATGGATGAGTTTTTAAAAGTTCATTGGTCTGGTCTAGTTCCTCTACGACACGGTTGACTTGGATAGCTATTTTGTGGTGAGTTTCGGGATCGGGCATAGTGGACGAAACGTTGAGTAGAGATCTGCTGAACGTTTGCAGAAGTCTGAATTCCCTCCAAAAGGATGACATATCATAATAAGTTATGACATTCCATTCACTGCTGATGACATTGGCTCTGCCCAAGTTTTCGAAGTAGACTCCTGGGTTTGTCCTGAACGGGATTGCTAAGTTAAGTATTCGGTCGACCATCGTTTCCAGAATTCGTTCTTTACGTGCGTGACCTTCGTGACCTTTACGCTTCGAATGGCGAAAGAATCAGATTTGGGTTGCCAGGTTAACCCCATCGTTTTGATGCTGTCGTTGGAATGGTTACTAAAGTCTATTTCAATTGCTTGATCCTCAGTCGGTATTTGCTTGAGTAGCTGAGGGTGATTTGCGCACCACTTACGAAGCTTAATGCCCGCGGTTTTGAGAGATGACAACAATTCGGCTTGCTTTAGCAGGCAGGTGGGTAAGTGGTCCGAACCAGACAGAACGTCATCCACATAAAAGTCGTTTTTGAGCGATTCAGCGGCAAGGGGGTAGTGGTCCCTAACGTTG
Source organism: Chrysops caecutiens (assembly GCA_963971475.1). NCBI lineage: Eukaryota > Metazoa > Arthropoda > Insecta > Diptera > Tabanidae > Chrysops > Chrysops caecutiens. The sequence goes on along the minus strand of OZ020568.1, from coordinate 26,260,370 downwards.
TCGGCCAGCATATGCAAGGTGCGCGTGGCGAGATAGGAGGCTGGAGCAGTACCATACGTGACAGTGCAAAGCTGATAGTTTTTCAATGGTTTGTCAACATCGTCCCTCCACCAAATCAACTGGTACTTTTGGTCAGCTGGGTCAACTTGGATTTGCCGGTACATTTTTTCGATGTCCGCCGTGAAGACGTATCGAGGAAGGCGAAAGCGCAGCAAGATTGTAAAAACGTCGCCTTGGATGGCTGGTCCGACTGCCAGGACATTGTTCAGTGACAGATTGCTGGTTGTTTTTGCCGACCCATCGAAGACCACTCGTAGTTTAGTCGTTGTGCTGTCGGGCCTGAGGACGAAATGATGTGGAAGAAAGTAATAGGGCTCTTCTACCATTGTGAAGCAGACTTCCTTCATGTGACCCAACTCTATGTATTCCTTCATGAATGCGTTGTACTGTATTCTTAAGGTTTGGTCCTTAGCTAGTCTCCTTTCCAAAGAGTGGAAGCGTCGAAGTGCCGTGTCACTGGATTCACCTAATCCATGTGGATCGCACCGGAACGGAAGTCGGACGATGAAGCGGCCATTGTTGTCCCTTTTCGTAGTTTGATTGAAGAATTCTTCACATCTGTTTTCAGCAGCAGTGTAGTTGTTTGAACCATGTTCGGTTTCCTCAAGCTCCCAAACTTTTTGGATGTGGGAATCCAAGGTTTCGTCTTCGGTGCATATTCCGCAGTATGCGAGGTTGGTTATTGGGCTTGGCGTGGCGACTCGGCCCGACACGGTCCAACCGAAAACCGTGTTCTGCAGTGTAGGAAGTTGATCTCCTAATTTAATTTGGCCCACAGAGAGAACTGAATAGAACAGCTCGGCTCCAATAAGAATGTCGATGGGGCCAGGGTGGTGAAATTGTGGATCTGCCAACCTTATATTGTCAGGGATAGGCCAGGATGTCCTCTCGATTTGTTGCGAAGGTTGCGGTGTTATTATTCTTGGTAGGACATGAACATCCATGCTTGTTCTGAAGTCAGTTACGTTAGAACATATTTCGATGTTGGCTCTTGAACGGGAATTTTGTGCAGTCGAACCGATCCCACCGATGGTGACTGAATGTCGCGTTTCTTGAAGGCCCAACCTTCTCAAAAGTCTTTCTGATATGAAATTTAACTGCGAACCAGAGTCTAACAAGGCTCTTGCCTGAATTTTGTTTGCACAGCTGTCAGTGACCTTTACTAGGATTGTGCTCAACAAGGTGTAAGCGCCGACAGTTGAGGGAGTGCTGGAACTAAGCGACGCAGCTTGCATAGTGTTTGAATCTGGGGGTGTTTTTATTTGTTGGTTGTTGACTGCGGGAGGTGACTGGTTGCCCGAAGCTTGAAATCTTGGGCTGTTGTCTTCCAAATGAAGCAATGTATTGTGTTTCTTGGAGCACTTGTGGCAATTACCAGATGGACATTGATTGGAGCGATGTCCCTTCTTGAGGCAATTAACGCAGCGACCAGCGCGTTGTATGAGCTTAAGGCGCTTGTCAGGACTGTGATTGAGGAAACTGGAGCAGGAAAAGATTGGATGATCTCCTTTACACACGAAACACGGCGTTCTTGAGGATACGACAGCTAATGCCCTTGGGGGTCGTCCTTTGCCGAAGTTAACGTCGTGAGAGGCGTTTCTTGAGTTTTTGTTAGGAAGGGATTCTAGTGACTGGAATCGCTTTTCCAGGAACGCAAGGAAGTGCTCCATAGATTGCAATTTCCTAGGATGTTCCAGGCCTTGCTCGTAAAGCGTGCGCGAAACTCCGTCTAATTTTTTGATGAGGAGTTGGAGCAACAGAGGATCCCAGTTTTTGATGTCAATTTTAAGATTAGTTAAACTTAGCAGGCACTCTCGAGTTGTGTCATGGAGTGACTTGATGGCTGTGGCTGATTCGGTGTGAATGACAGATTGGTTCAACAATTTGCTAATGAGGGCTGCTACCAACAATCTGTCATTGTCATATCTGTCCTTGAGAAGGTTCCAAGCAGACAGATAGTTCGCGTCGGAGATCGTTAGGTGGCTAATACATCGCTCTGCTCACCAGTTAAACTCGTCTTCAGGTACCACATTTTCTGCGCATTGCCCAGATTTTGTTCGTGAACCACTTGCAAGAACAGGTCGTGGAACTGCTTCCAGCAAAGATAATTGCCTTCAAATTTTGGCAATGTGATGGTTGGAAGCTTAACCTTGGGCGAAACATCACTTGTGACTGGATGTGTGGATGGTGTAGAATGTTGTTGTAAGTCTATTATTGTAGACTCTACTTCGTCGGACAGCAAAAGATACGCTTCTTGATCAAATCCAGCAGCAATGGGGTCGTCTGTCATTCCCCAGATGGCATCATGCAGGGTCTCCAGGTTTGCCCACAGGCGTTCAATGGAACGGCACTTTACGTCGTACACGACAGCGTTTTGTTGAGGGGGAAGGTTTTGGACTGAGTCCAAGGCGCGCCTTAATGAGACGATTCCAGCGTTCAATCTCCGTAGCATGACCTGAAGTGGAGAACTTTCGGCATTAGATGGCTTGGCATCTTCAGGCTTGTGACTGCTTGATGCATTCTCCGTGGATTGAGTGCTTGATTGACTGCTTAAGCGTAGTCTGACGTCCTCGATAAACCACTTGTACAGCTCCTCTATGTTGGCAAAGTATTGTTTCTGGAAATATGGATGACTGGTTTCGAGGTCATATTTAGCCCGAATACCGTAGTCCACAGATTGGAACGTCTTCCAGAGTTCCTTTATGGCCTTGGACTTGTTGACGAGGTATTCGTCGTCTTTGCGTTTTGGAGAATCCTTCTTGTAGTTCCTTATATGCCTCTCGATTTCTCCTCCTGTCTCGTTCTGTTGTTTTGCAAGTTCTTCCAAAGAGGACATTTTCGTTATTACTGAAGTTTAACGAAGTGGAACGACGAGAGCAAACAGCGGCTTGAGTAAGTTGACTGCCACAAATGAGGTAACGTTGTCTCGGAACGTTGGGAGGAACGTCGATAGGATGGAAACTTCAGCTGCTTCTTCTTCAGGATGCTCGGGATGTAACGATCTTGACGGTATTCGCGGTTTGACGATTTGTCGCGAAGGTGAACGGTTTAAAATTCGCGTAAACTTGAATGGTTTGGAGTTCGCGTGACGTAAATCACGTCGGGGTCACCAAATGTTGAGCGCAGACTCTTTTGTCTGTGCTTTGGGATGATTAGTTAGAGTGTATCACTACTAACTAATCCCTTCTGACTCCTTTTCTGAAGTAGTAAGTTGCAGGGGTAAGTCAAAGTGTTTCACCAAGACTTGTTGGGATCTGTGCAAGGGTCTTAGACCGATACACCAAGGACTAGGAGCGTAGTGAAAGAATGAGTGCTAATTAACGACTGATTTATTTGGCCTAATTTACGTGAATTTATAGTTAAAAAATGCTGACATGGTGTAAATTTTCTCTTAAAACTAAATCAAATCAAATGCATTTCATGGTTAAGTATTTCATAATTTTGCTGATAAGGGAACATAATGGCCTTGATGGAAAGACGATCCGCTGGCTGAAGGTAAGTTGATGTGTGATTGGATATGCTGACCGGACAAAAAAAGGCGCTTTGCAGGTGAGTAATACTCTGCGGTGAGAAATTTTTCGTGAGAAAATTTCCTGAGTACAGTCAGGTAAGGCATTTGTGAACAACCTCCAATTGTTGAAAGAGAGCAAGCAAGAGCGAACGAAACACTTAACTCCACCCAAGTACCCCTAAATGAGAATAATTTAGAAAATCTTGAGTTACCTGAGGATTTACCTGACCCAGAAGCAGAAGAAGACAACTACAGTGAGCCAGTAGAACTCGATAATGGTACAGGTATGCAGCAGAGAGATAGATCTATACTGAGAAAACCCAGTAACTTTGGAGATTATGAGATAGATATTGACAACGTATGTGATTATTGTGCTGTAAATCCAGAAGAGCCACAGACTTTCGAGTATTATAGCATAAATGCACAAGAATGGAAACAAGCTATGGAGGAGGAAATGAACTCCTTAAAAGCTAGTAAAGTGTGGGAGCTCGTTGAGACTCCGAAGAACTCAACTATAGTTCAAAATAAATGGGTGTACATATTGAAGACAGATACGAATGGAAAAATCCAGAAATACAAGGCTAGATAAGTCGCTAAGGGTTTTTCTCAGCGAGAAGGTATCGACTTTAAGGAAACTTTTAGTCCTGTGGTAATATTCGACTCCATACGAATGTTAGTGGCAGTAATCGTTCAAGAAAATCTGGTACTCAAACAATTTGACGTAAAGACTGCATTCTTGAATGGAGAAATGGAGGAAGTAATATACATGAACCAACCAAAGGGATTCGTCGATGGTACTGGAAAAGTATGTAAACTTTTAAAAAGTTTATACGGCTTGCGTCAATCATCCAGATTTTGGAATCAAAGAATAAAAACGCTTTTAACAAACTATGGATTGAGATTGATACAATCAAAAGCTGATCCTTGTATATATATATTTATGAAAAATAATCAGATAATACTTCTGGTAAGCATATATATAGACGATGGACTAGTAGCCGGAATTGACAACAAAACTATGAACGAATTCTTATGCGCACTTGGAAAGGAGTTCGAAATAACATCTGGGGATGCTGATAATTACCTTGGTTTACAGATAGAAAAACGAAACAATGGCACTTTTTGACGTGAATACGTCTTTAAATTTACTACCATACGGGGGCAATCCAAAAAAACTAATGATAAAATCGGGGGATAGAGTTTGGCGTTGTAGCTTCGAATCTCTGCACTACATCCGAAATTAAATTATTCCACTGGATAGATAAAGGATCAAAGAAATCACTAGGATAAGCGAGATCAGTGGCGCATCGCGCGCGGCGGAGGGGGAAGCGCCGAAAAATGGGGCTATTTTGTACTAAATTTTGCCGATTGTGAATTTCAAAATCGAATTCAATCAACTAGGCTGGCAGAATCGCCAGCAACGCAACAATTTTGCCAGTACATGTGATTGTGCAACCGAACGTCAACGATCGGTGTCACCCCACCGAGAGAGTGTGTGTGGCGCCCGCATGCGTTTGTTTCTCATCGAAACAAACACATGCGAGCGTCACACACGCTCCCTTTGTAGGGTGTCACCGTATGGTCAATGTTTTTTGCACAATTTTGTGCCGTGGCGAAATTTTTGTGTTGCTGCCGATTCTGCCAGCCTGGTTGATTCAATTCGATTTTGAAATTCAAAATCGGCAAAATTTGGTGAAAAATCCCAATTTTTCGGTGCCTGGCTTTGTTTTGACATTGTAAAACCGCTAAGAGCAGACAAATTGCTACTACTTTATCGGTAGCGGTATCATCATCATCAAGTCAAAGCCGGTGGAGTCGCTATATATCGCAACATCAATAGCTTCACTGATTGTAATAGAATTGACATTTCGGAAATTTATTTGGAAATTAAAGACCCCAAAGCAGGTGATGTCTGTCTAGTAAACATAAAGGCCAATGGCATCTTCAAATTCATACTCGGGTGTGTGTATATCCACCCGGGCACAGCGTTAGCAGATATTAAACTCTTAATGATACGATCGTTGTTAAAATATTCCAAAAACATCGCTAAAATTATACCCTATTACGGAGCCTAATCTTACTACACCAGTTATGATAGTTGGAGACTTTAATGTTGATGTCTCATAAAACTGTTCATTGCCTGACTTCGCTCAGCGAGTTCAATTTGTTTTATATTGAAACTTCTCCAACAACGTTAGGTAATACCTGTATTGATTTAACATTTACCAGAAATCTGGATGTATCTTTTATGCCATTTGTGTCGTACTTTTCGTATCACATACCTATAATTAATAAAGTTATATTGTAACAAAATAATGATTTGTTTCCTTGCTTTTGTCCTAAATACATAAATAAAAATATTTTATTCAAGAAATATTACCCGTTACATAAACGTATTCACGTATAACACACGGCCGTGTCCATGATACAGCCACACCCCAGCTTTTTTCTTACATCAAAGCGCTTACACAAGAAGAATACTCGATAGATTAAATCTAGATCAAGCAAATACTCTTACCATACCAGCCGACCCGCATCAACAGCTAAGTACTGATTCAACTGACAAGACTGAAGTAACAACTGCTCCCTATAGAAAAGCTGTGGGTAGCTTATTATATTTATCAAAAGGTACGAGACCGGATATATCCTTTGCTGTTAGTCTGGTTAGCCGATACATAGAAAAACCAACAAAATTGCACTGGAATGCAGTCAAGAGGGTTATGAAGTATCTAAACCATGGAGTATGGTTTGCACTTTAAAAGCCAAAAAAAATTATCCTTATGCGGTTACAGCGATGCAGATTACGCAGGAGACATTGGAACACGAAAATCAACAACAGGATTTATTGTTACTTGGAATCATTGTATCATTAGTTGGTGTTCTCAGAGGCAACCTACAGTTGCCACTTCCACAACTCATTCAGAATATGTAGCAGCTTGCCAAACAGTCAAAGAAATAGTTTGGCTATTGAAGTTGATTAAAGAACTCTATCCTCATCAAAATGTTAATACAACTCTCTATGTTGATAATCAAAGTACACTTCAATTGATCAAAAATACTGTTTTTCACAAACGCAGCAAACACATAGATGTCCAATACCATTATATACGTGAAAAGTATGAAGAGAAGATTTTTCAACTAGAGTATATCAACACTATAAGCCAACCAGCAGATATTTTAACCAAACCTTTGGAAAGGAAGACCTTTGAATTTCATCGCGATAGAATATGTTCTAAACTCGAAGAAGGCTTGTCACTTTTATTGAAAATTGTTAATTATTGATGTTACAGAAAATAGTGGGAGTGTCAGAATTATTGTTAGATTTGAGTATTTTCTGTATATATAATTTTGAACCATTTAAGTTTATATATGTATATGGCAGCACTGCTCTTTTTAATTTTCTTTTAGTATCTCTATCAAAGTCTAGTTAGTGTGTGTATGCCATGTTGAAAAGATCAGTTGTTGTAAAGTTGAATAATGAATTAATAAATCAGTTATTAAAAGAGGAATCCAAGACTTTCAATAAATAATTCCTAGTAAAATCAACAGTTATCCCCGTCAGGCGTCTACCGGTGCCACCTCTCACGCAGCAAACAGCACGGAGTAGGGATGAGAACGAAGCCGGCCTCCTGTCTTTCTCAAACAGTAAGCTTTCTCCCACTTCCTACACAGTTCTCGGCCATTATTATTGTTTTTGCATCGATCGTAGCCGTGACGATTATAATTATCATTTTACTTTCTCGGTGCCACTCCCATATGAATTATATTCTCATAGTTAATTTATCATCAATTTGCAGTGCTATAATTATTAATAATTGCTGAAAATAGCTCTGACTTTCCGTTAATTAAATGATCTCATATAAATCAATAGTAGAAACGTGTTTTATGATTGTGCAAGGTAAGTAAGATAATAAAAGAACGAATAAATTGCAGTACTTCAATTTGATATGTTTATGTGCGTTATGTACAGTGAACAATGCCAGCGAGAGGCAAAGGGGCCAATTTGAGCCGTCAAGCGAATAGATCTACACCCTACGAAACAGAAGAACATGAAGAACAGATGAACTAAAACCCTCTGGACTTTCACACTACCACATTCAAATTGCCTTTTCCATATTCCAATGAAATTTCCATCGCGGGAGCTTTGGAAAACTCAAATATTTAATAATAAAAATCAATTTTTTTTATTAATTAAATGAATGTTTTTAATTAAGAAAATGATTACACCTGTATAGAAATAAGAATTAATATATGGCATTGAAAACTGTAAACTGAAAACTAGAATAATATTAAATTATATTGGAAAATGAATTCATATTACGTTATTAACAAATCAACAACAAAAAGCAAGCAGAATATAAGAAATATAAAACAATAACACGAATAATTAACAAAAATTAGTAAAAAAATAAAAATTATTAGGTTTAAAAACAAAATTTTAAGAATTTTTGTACCTGGAAAATGAAAAAAAAAACCCTTTTATAATATTTCTAAGGTTTTCTTTAATATCACAAATTGAAATTTGTACAAGCTACGTTTAAAATTTTACATTTATAAACATTATAAACATTCATTTGCATTAGTTATTGAATATTTTCTTAATTTCAAAACATAAAAATACGTTCCTTTTAGCAATATACATACTGCTATGATTTACTTTATCTTAAAAATATCACAATAAATTATTTTATTAGTTTTTATTAAAAATAACGTCATTTGACTGTTTTGCAATAACAAACACAAAATTTAATAAAATTTCGTCAAACGTCAAAATTCATACCGCCGACAAAATTCGATTTTATGCGCGTTTGACGGATTTTCCGATATATAACTTATATAATATTAATGAACAATACCTTAGTAATGACACTCATTATAAATCTATACATAAAATAAACATTTAAACCACTTAAATTACATCAAATTCGCGTACAAAACAAGAAACGCGCTGAATTTTCTTCGCTACACGGGATATCGAGAGACGTCGACCTCACACGGTACATCGACAAAGTCCTCTTCATAGCTTGTCAATACATGCAGAGGGTTTTCAAGTCCAATAAGATAATGCAGATGTGCGTGTGAGCATAGCGCAATTACGTGAATCACAATTACAAGAGGCACTAGCTGAACGAAATCAATAAAGTCAAGCGCGCCGGTTCGTAGTTAACACACGCAGAACAAATGACCAACAACGCCAATAAGAACATCGAGTATATACAACCGATTCATTCCTTCGTCTAGTATTCGAGTATGAGCCCGATGTTGAATATTACGCCAATTCGAATGTAGCGATTGGTGCTATAGACAAGGAATGTCCGCAATATGTTGCATGTCAGGAAATGAGTAACTGCCGAGAATTGAAACACCACCTGAACCATTTAACGGTTCCTGAAGTCTATTCGCACATTCAATTCATGTTTCCAAAGACATCGTTCGGAGCAACAACAATAGTTCTAATTAACGCTGCAAATGGTCAACAATTCAATTTAACATTCAACATGAAAGATCAATTTATCGCATGCCAAACGAGCCACATAAATTTTTACAAATTTACTGCATGAGGAGGTGAGGATGCCAAACGAGCCACATAAATTTTTACAAATTTACTGCATGAGGAGGTGAGGACTCCAAACGCGCACTCGCAAATCGCGTGGATGAACCTTGTGGCTTAAATAACCACAATTCATGTTATGCCAGGAGCATTGTCGGAAAGCTGGACGCTCTATTGAATGAGCACAATGAATTTTTGTAATTATTCAAATCAGACATGCACAAATTACAAAGTGATAATCACACTATTCTCATCAATGCTGATATAACACCAGCTCGAGAGCATATGCCTAGATTCAACGCAACTGTTGTTCACGAAGTTACTGGAATCATAGTTGGTGACCGTAGAACTACGCGAGAAATCATGATTCGAAAAAGAAATAATAGTCTTGAGTTCATTGCTGGTACATATCGTTCATACGACGCTTTCCAATATCCGATAATTTTCTGGAGGGTACCAGACGGATATTGCGTAAACAATAAACAACGAGATCCCGTAGCAGGTACTTCGTTCATTATGAAGAACATCATTACTCATTTTGAATTAATATTTATGAATATGTTGTTAAAGAAGTGGAAACCAGTACAGCCAGTTTGTGAACAAAAATTTCAAACTCTTGAGAACTAAAATGTACGTGGTACAATAGGTTTTAATGATCAACAGGGGGAACCTTTCGTTCGCGATCTGCCTGCACTGGCCGGAACAAAAAACTTAATTCATTATGAACATTAATATTTATGAATATATTATTACAGGAGCCGAAACAAACAACAACGTGAGCTCCAAGGATTATTATGCGTATCGTTTTATTATTAGACGTGGTCAGGACAACGTCATTCTACAATGTCGTGAGCCTTGCCAACAATTCATATTCGACATGTACGGGAAGACAGAGAGCGAACGACTACAATAATTACGACATAATCAACAAAAGCTGCGTGTGGAAGAATGCATTGAATGCGAGACGCTATTGTGAACAACGCCGACACCGCCGAAATTAACTCTATCATTCTACCAGTATCGTACGTAGGCAGTCCACGTTACATGCAAGAATGAATACAGGATGCTATAAGTTTCGTGCGCGAATACGGACGACCGTGTCTATTTATCACGTTTACATGTAATCCAAAATGGTAGGAGGATGCATCTTTGCAATTGCCAGGACAAAATGCAGTACATCGTCATGACATTACAGCACGTGTGTTCAAATAAAAATTAAAGTCTTTAATAAGATTCATTACAAAATTTTATGTATTCGGTCCAACCCGCTGCTGGATGTATTCGGCTGAATGGCAAAAGCGAGGATTACTTCACGCGCACATTTTGATTTGGTTAATCGAAAAAATACGTCCCGAGGAATTCGATAGTCCAATTTCTGCGGAATGATCAGTTACTGTTTGATATTGTTACAACAAAAATGATTCATGGCCCATGCGGTAATCTGAATGGTTTATCGCCTTGCATGGCAGATGGAAAATGTACATAGCATATTCGTACAGATTTCACTAACGATACGATCACAAATGTCGACGGATGTGCAATATATCGTCGAAAAGATACCAATAATGGCGGACAATCGTTTACAAAAAATATCAACAACGCAGACAATGACATTGACATACGTTGGGTGGTACCGTATTCACCTCTGCTGAGCAAAACATTCAATGCTCATATTAATGTTGACTTCTGCAGTTCGGTGAAAAGCATCAAATACATTTGCAAGTATGTAAATAAGGGAAGCGATATGGCTGCATTTCGAATTGAAAATACCAATGTGAATGCTCCTCCGTTGAATAACCACGATGAAATAACGCTCTACCAAATTGGCTGGTACGGTCCGGTACATCAGCTTCAATTAAGCTGTCTGGCGTATCTTTGGTTTCCCAATCCATGAACGGGATCCAACAGTTATCCATAAAGCCGTCCATCTTGAAAACAGCTAGCGCGTATTTTTCACGAACGAAACAGCAATTGATCGTGCTCTAAATCAACCAGAAAATACATTCACGAATTTCTACAATTGTGTAATCGTGCGGATGCTTTTGGTGCCTTTGTACGAATACCACTCCATTCAGAAGTACCACGCTATTTCGCATGGGCTCATACAAAAAAATGGATGCCCCGCAAGCAAGGCACACCAATATATGCATGCCCCGGTTTATTCAAATCAAATACTTTGGGTCGAGTATGTACAGTCAATCCAAGGCAGACTAAATGCGTGGCCATTGTCATTTCAAAATATACGTAAAGTGAATGGACAACAATATCCAACGTATGGACATGCAGGACAGTATGCTTGCTGAAGCAGCCTTAAAGTGTACAGGAACAAAAAAAAAGCAAAGAGCAAAAAGAAAAAGCATAGTTTGATAATTCAATATCAGAGTGTGAAGTATGCATTATCTTTTGAATGCAGAAACTACCATTTAAAGAAACCATGAAGAGAGCTAAAAAGCATCTTTAAATGATTCATACGGATACGATGGGACCTATTAAAGTATGCTACTTTAGAGCAGATCAAGGGACAAAATTCACTGGAGGGAAATTATTAGAAATACTGAAGAGGGAGAAAATTTAAACAGACTTCACATCACTATATACACCAAAATATAATGGCATATCTAAGAGGTTCAATGCAACAATTCAAAGAAGAGTAAGAGCTTACATGTTTGATTCAGGACTCTCTAAGAGTATGTTGGAGTTGGCGGTAGATGCAGTAGTACATGCATACAACAGGACACCAAATAAATCAATTGAGTATCAAACTCCTCTGACGAAGTTTGCTCCAAATGCAAGCTGTCATTTTGATCAAATAAAAAGACTTGGATGTATAGGGTACATAAAAGTCCCAAAACCTAGCTCAAAATTTGGAGAACGCGCGTTGAGAGCTGTCTTAGTGGGATATATATCTGCTCAATAATTGTTATGGCACCCAAGGTCAATGTTTATGATGTGAAAGATACGTATGCACCTGTCTCTAGACTTCCAATCATGAGAGTTGTACATGCAATTAGAAATCAAGACTGCATTTTTAAATGGAATATTAGATGAAAAAATTTATATGGATATACCAGAGGACCATGCACGAACATCAAAAGTATGCAAATTAGAGGGAGCATTATATGGCTTGAAAAAACATCAGTCCAAAGAAATGGAACATCAGATTTACAGAGGAAGCAGGACAGTTGGGATTAGAGATTGATCTATATGAGCCATGTTTATACACTTGGAGAAAGAATGACGAAATGGCCATATTAGTTTTATATGTAGACGACATTTTAGTATCCAGCAATGAGAGACCAAAGCTAGAAGAAATTAAGAGTCATTTGAATGAAGCATTTGAGATAAAAGACCTTGGGGACCCCAAAAATTTTCTAGGCATGAACACTAAGAGAAGCAAAGAAGAAAACTGTTACGAACCAAATTTTGGTTCTTTTTGAGAGGAACCATGACCTTTCTCAAGGGCTTGACCCCTGGGAAAGGTCATGACTGTTTTTGAAATATTGCCACCTGAGCCAGCATTTCTGGTGACTCAGGTGAAAAATGCATTTTCGAAAAAACATTTTCCTCAAGTCAGCATTTGTGCTAACTCAGGAAAAATAAAATTTTGAAAAAATATTCGCCCGAGTTGGCATTACTGCTGACTCGGGAGAACATTAGAAATAATAAAATGGAACGAAAGGAAAGTGCGTCGATTGGGTCAACGACTTGATCGATTTCAATGATTATCGATCAATGACCCAATCTATGGAATTTCCATTCGGCAATTAAGTTAAGAGAAGGGAAAAAGTACAGAGTAAGCTAGATTTAAATATAAATTAAGGTTTAAAATGTTAAAGAATAGAGTCAGAAACACATTACGGCTCCAGTTTCATTGACTCAAGGGTAATCTGGCCGTGATTTTCAATACCTGAAATGTAGAAGTTCATAACATTTTGGCGCGGCGCAATCACGGACCTATACTTTCAACCCACTAGGCAACGACGAAACACAACTTGAAATGCAAGCAAGGGAAAGATCCACTGGACGCTGAACCGAGAGATGACCTGAAGATGAACATGTAGAAGCTGAAACGGGGGAAAGTGAATTAGAGGGGGAAGGAGACATCGCTGATTCGCAGCTCATATTAATTTTAACGTAAAATTTTTAAATTAAAAAGAAAATATGTTTCAATTATTATGTAAACGAAAAACATTGTAAAATATGTTTTTAAATTGAAAGCATTGTACTCAATTGGTTGCATTACATTTTAGTATAAAAGTTTGTATCGTGGGCAAAGATATCTACATAAAGATAATATGATTGAAGTAAGAGATTAATATGATTGTCTCTGTTAATTTTTTGGAATTGATAACTGAAAATAGTAACAGGTACTAAATGAATTATGAAAACAAAAGAAAATATATATATAAAAATAGCAAAGATAATAAGAAGAAAGGAAAACGTATTTATAAAAAGCAAAAAAAAAAAAAAACAAAGGCAAATATAAATTTACAAGAAAATATAATAAATATATAAATATATAAATGTAAACGGAAAATATGTAACAATAAATGTAAAAGGAAAATATAAATGTAAAAGAGAAATAAAGATGTAAAACGCAAATGAGATACTGGGAATATACTTGTAATATACAACTTATGTAGAAGGCCCGAATACCAACATAATGATGCGCAGATGTTATTGCAATGGGGTGAAATAACTGCCCAACGTGACACGATCGAAGAAGGGCACTATATCACCGCGGCTCGCAAATTGCGGAGTGTCCAACAGCTTCGTACATGAACACGAAGGACAAGAAAAAGCCGCAATAGCTTCAAACTACAGTAATCCCTCGCTATTCGCGAGGGTTACGTTCCTAGAAAAGATCGCGAATAGCAAATTCGCGAATAGTGAGTCTACTCACCTATGTTTAAGGAGAGGTTAGGTTTCTAGAAGAACGAAAGAGACCGAAAATACATTACATATGTACGTATTGTAACGCGACATTGCCATGCACGAGCTATGAGAACGGACACAACACGCCATCTCGTAGATCCCGCGCGAAAAGGGCAAACTCGTGTATGGCAACACGGCTGTTTGGCGAAAAAGAAAGCCTAGTAACGACCGTTAGTTACTAGGTGGACTAGTTTTTTTTTGGGGACAGCTGTCAAAAAGAGTAGTAGTACGGGATCGAAAAGAAAAACACGCGGAAAATTGGAGATACTAAAATAAAGTGAGTGGAAATTCAACGCAAACGAAGGTCATCAGCCCCATCAGATTCCGGTGCCAGAAAGGAGTTTCGCTACCGCTCGGCAAACACAACACGCAAAGAAAACATTTGTTACACTGGTGTCAGGTGTGGGGTACATTGGAAAGTGATGGCAACGTCACCGAACTCAACACGTAACATACAAGGGGCTGACCTCGCGCCCACTAACATGATTGGTGAGACCCTGCAACAAATACAGCAGGCAGTGAAAGATCTAGCGACATCGATGACTGGGATGAGAAGTGACATAAATGGTTTGAGCGAACGAGTGGCCAACGTGGAACAAAGTGACGAAGAAGTATTTCGACGCCGCCTGGAAACACTAGCCTTGATGCAGACCCCGACAGGAAGGGAAAATTCCTGTACGATACCACCACCGGGAACCATAACGGCTCGAGAAGAGCGACCTGCGATATCCACAGCTGCACATTCCTTGGAAAATGTGACAGACCTGCGATCTACTGGAGCGAACTCAGGACTACCAGCCCAGCCGGCTTGTTTGTGGAACGAAATCCCGTCGCCAACCGTAGCGACCGGCTTACCGACGAGCCGCGGCAGGCATACCGAGATACTGCGGAACCTGAGGAATGACTTGGAGCATCTTGGAAGTCCATCAGCGATCGAACCACCACCTCCGCTTCCAACGTTGGATCCAATTACAACGCACCAGCAACCAACAACACATTCGAACGGGGAATTCTTTGGAGTACCGCGCGCTACGACGAACCGTCAACCGAGGACGCTTTTGATGGCTGGACCCTCCCGACTGCCACCCACGACATCGAGCCCCCAGCCGTTCGTCCCTTGGAACGCACAGGAGGAAGTACTCATGGAGTACGACGGCAGTGTCCCGTGGCCGGAGTTCCAAGTTCACCTTGAATCTGTGTCCCTATTGAATGCGTGGAGCGAAGAGATGACTGCTGCGCGACTGATCCCTAAGTTGCGGGGTCCAGCACTCAGTTTTGTCGCCAGCTTAGGACCAAACACTCGGAATAATTATCGGCAGCTCACGTACCTATTAAGAAATCGGTTTGGCACGCAGAGGAATAAACAGACGGCGCATAGTGAGTTACGGCGAAGGAGTCAACGCACCGGGGAGTCGTTGGACGCATACGCCAGAGAGATAGTGAGGCTGACGCATTTGGCCTACCCTGATTGGCCTGACTCGATTACCGACCGCCTTGCCTTAGAGCAGTTCCTAGACGGCATAGCTGATGGAGAAGTACAACTAGCCATTCGCACCCGAACACCAAAGACGACCGCGGAAGCCTGTTACTTTGGGCAGACGTATTTGGACCACCGTGCAGCAACGAGAAGTGCTCAGAGGATATTGCGGACTTCCGTCGCCACGATAGATGCAGAAGACTCCCAACTCAGACGGCCCAATACACCTGCCGCGTCCCAAAACACCAGCCAGTCGGGAAACGCCTTTCGATCAGCTTAGAGGAGCCCAAGTTGATCAAGACCACCGAACCCAAGGCTCCCATGACATCAAGATACAGCGGCACCGTCGTGTGGTATAACACTACACGTAAGTACGGATTCATCCAGAGGGCGGATGGTGGAAAAGATGTCTACGTACCCCAGAGCTCCCTACGAAACTGGAGTTGGAACGACGGAATACCATCTCTTAGTGCAGGTGAGGAAGTCGAGTTTGAAATTAAACAGTATGGGCAGAAGAAAATGGCGGTCAATGTCACTGGGCTAAACGGTACACGTTTACGCGGCAGCCGGCTCGCTTCTCAGCGAGGCCACAAGGATGAACGGCCAGCAAACCGACGATCTGGAAGACGAACGAAACCCTGGAAGAAAGGACGCGCTCCACGAAAGAACCTCAGTAGACGCCAGCGATTTCAACGACAAGTAACTGATTCACCCACCTGCCCGCAAATTGAAGAATCGGACGACCATGGACTGTTGCCGTTCCAAGAAGAAAAGAACTCGTCGCAAAACAGCTGCCCGTTGGCTCCACGGGGCCAGGGCCAACGGAAGACAACTGCCCCATCCTCATCCGCCTCACGAAGTCCGCACCGCTCGAATTGTGCGTCCAGGGCAAGCTCAACGGAGTCCCAGCGCGCATGCTCGTCGACACAGGAGCCACTCACTCAATCGTCCACCCGAACGCCCTCCCCAAGAAGATGTTAATGAAGTCCATCGAACCAAGTGGGGCCATGATTCGCAGTGTAACCGGGGAGTTATCGTCCGTAGTAGGCATACTAAAGGTCACGATCCACCTACGAAAGCTCACCTTACGCCATGCCATGTACGTCGCGAATATCGACCACAATTGCCTACTTGGTATGGACTTTTTACAGAAAAACCACTGCTGCATCGACTTTGCGAAAGGAGTGTTAAAAGTGAAGGGTACTGAGGTCAACTTCGTCGACTTATCAACTCAGCAGCAAGGAGCCGTATTATGTGCAACTACCCGGCTGGCCAACGGAAAAGCGGGGGAATTCACCAACAAGGAGGTCAAAGAGCTCTCCCTACGAACTGTGCAGAATTTGGACGGGGAACAGCAAGCGAAGTTGCTGGAGGTTCTCGTTTCCAATGAGGATGTTTTCTCGTCATCGCCAACCGATTTAGGCCGCACGTCTCGCCATCAACACCGGATCGATACTGGAGACGCAACACCCATCAAGCTGCCGCCGCGAAGACTACCGTACGCCCGTCGAGAGGAGGCCGAAAAACTATTACGAGAGATGTTAGAGCACGGCGTTGTTACACCTTCCGAAAGCCCTTGGTGCTCACCAGTCGTCCTAGTGAGAAAGAAGACCGGCAAACTAAGATTCTGTGTGGACTATCGACAACTAAACGAGGTCACAAAAAAGGACTCCTACCCCCTTCCACGTATTGACCTGATCTTGGAAGCGTTAGGCGATTCTGAATGGTTTGCCACTCTCGATCTACAATCCGGCTATTGGCAGGTGGAGCTGGAAGAAACTGCGCGGGAGAAGACAGCATTCAGTTTCGGACGGGGGCTTTATGAGTTCAAAGTGATGCCGTTTGGTCTATGCAATGCACCAGCAACGTTTCAACGGCTGATGGAACGAATCCTACACGACATCCCCTATGAAGTCTGCTTGGTTTACTTGGACGACGTTCTGGTGCACGCGAAGACGTTTGAAGAACTTCTAAGCCGACTTACGTTGGTTTTCAAAAGACTGCGCACAGCCGGTCTTAAACTGTCCCCAGCGAAGTGTGAGTTGTGCCAGAAATCCGTCAAGTACCTTGGACACGTTATATCCCCAGCGGGCATAGAACCAGACCCGACCAGAGTCTCGGCAGTAAGCGAATGGCCAACACCACTGAAT
The DNA here is from genome assembly GCA_963971475.1 of Chrysops caecutiens. NCBI lineage: Eukaryota > Metazoa > Arthropoda > Insecta > Diptera > Tabanidae > Chrysops > Chrysops caecutiens. The sequence goes on along the minus strand of OZ020568.1, from coordinate 26,242,686 downwards.
CAACGCGACGTCCGGGCATTCATTGGTCTATGTGGGTACTATCGACGCTTTATTTGTGACTTCTCTCGAATCGCACGACCTCTCCATCAACTCACGGAGAAGGGCAGGAAGTTCCTATGGACTGAAGACTGCGATGATGCCTTCCAAAAACTAAAAAGTCAGCTGGTAGCTGCCCCAATCTTGTGTCAACCACGTTTGGACCTGCCATTCCTTGTAGATACCGATGCCAGCCAACATGCGATGGGAGCAGTGCTCTCTCAGAACTCTGAAGACGGAGAACGTGTTATCGAATACTACAGCAAAACGTTCAGTAAAGCGGAACGGAACTATTGCGTCACCCGGAGGGAGCTTCTGGCTGTAGTTAAGGCAGTCAAACACTTTCAACCATACCTGTTAGGCAGACATTTCGTGCTACGCACCGACCACGCCTCCCTAAAGTGGTTAATGAATTTCCGGGAGCCAGAAGGCCAGGTAGCCAGATGGATACAGCGACTCCAGGAATACGATTTTGATGTCACCCACCGTCCCGGCGCGAAACATGTTAACGCGGACGCGCTCTCACGGAGGCCTTGCAGCTCTTCGGAATGCCGCTACTGTGGTCGACTAGAAGAACAAGACGCTATCCGCGTACGTCTCGTGGGCATTGAAGAGAGTTTCTCAGTTGAACAACGGACGGATCCTGTTTTGGGAGTAATCTACCAATGGCTTGCACGAAACGACCGACCGGACCGCGAAGCTGTTTGCGGAATGGCTCCCCCTCTCAAAGCCTACTGGAGTATGTGGTCCACTCTGTTTCTCTGCAGCGGCAAGGTGTGCCGACATGTATCCCAGACGCTAGACGACCATCACCAATTGTTGGTGCCACGAGGGCGTGTTAAGGATGTCATCGAGCTGGCCCACAACAGTCCTACCGGTGGCCACTTTGGGGTGCTAAAAACACTACAAAAGGTGAAGCAGCAATTTTACTGGGTCGATTGTACTCGCGACGTCGAGAACTACTGCCAATGCTGTACTACGTGCCAGGCACGGAATGGACCAAGGAGGAAGCAACGATCGCGACTCCAAACGCACGACGTAGGGGCACCATTCGAACGGGTCGCCATCGACGTATTGGGCCCATTACCAACTACGGAGAGAAGTAATCGATACATCTTGGTGCTGATGGATTACTTCACTAAATGGCCGGAAGCTGTAGCGATCCCCAATCAGACAGCAGAGACAGTAGCAGAAGCACTTGTTCAAGAGGTCTTTACTCGATTCGGAGCACCCCTCCAACTACATTCCGACCAGGGTAGAAATTTTGAGTCGTCCGTCTTCCTCGAAGTGATGCGTCTCTTTGGCATTGACAAGACACGTACGACTCCGCTACACCCCCAGTCTGACGGCATGGTAGAGCGTTTCAACCGGACCATCCTCAACTATCTATCGAAATTCGTGGATGAACATCAGACGAATTGGGATATATGTCTACCCTTACTTCTGATGTCCTATCGGACAGCAGTGCACGAGTCCACGAAACAAACCCCAGCAATGCTTCTCTTCGGCAGGGAGTTAAGGATGCCGACTGGATTGTCTTACGGCTACCCCCCAAGAACCCAGTTCTCCACAAGCCAGTACTTAAGAGAATTCACCGACCGCCTGCAAACCATCCATGATCATAATCGCCTCGCACTCCGGGCGTCAAGCCGCAGAAGGAAGGACCGCTACGATTTAAAGGCAAATACATCGACGCTACCGATGGGAAGCGTGGTCTGGCTGTACACCCCCAAGAGGAAGAAAGGAAGGTGTCCCAAATTACAACGGGACTGGGACGGCCCATATGAAGTCTTGGAAAAGCTAGGAGACGTGATCTACCAGATAAAGAAACGCAACGGGACGAAAATCATCACCGTCCACCGAGACCGGCTTATGCCGTATGTGTCCGAAGAAGACGAGCAGTAAAACAACAGCCTAACCACCAATTTGAAACGGGTCAGTCGGAACTTTGACCTTTAAAAGACGGGGGCAGTGTAACGCGACATTGCCATGCACGAGCTATGAGAACGGACACAACACGCCATCTCGTAGATCCCGCGCGAAAAGGGCAAACTCGTGTATGGCAACACGGCTGTTTGGCGAAAAAGAAAGCCTAGTAACGACCGTTAGTTACTAGGTGGACTAGTTTTTTTTTGGGGACAGCTGTCAAAAAGAGTAGTAGTACGGGATCGAAAAGAAAAACACGCGGAAAATTGGAGATACTAAAATAAAGTGAGTGGAAATTCAACGCAAACGAAGGTCATCAGCCCCATCAGATTCCGGTGCCAGAAAGGAGTTTCGCTACCGCTCGGCAAACACAACACGCAAAGAAAACATTTGTTACAGTATAATTCTAATAGTAAGATTTACATTAAATACATATTTTAAACTAAGTTTAGCACTGCGATTTTGGCTTAAAAAAGTCAGTGACGCGCTTCTGGGGAGCAGCGTTCTGCTTTTGTGAAAAAAGCTCGCGGTAGGGCAAGGTGGCTGATTCGATTTGCCTCTTGATTCGCAATCCTCTCTCCATATCTGGGTTGTTTTCCAGAATCTTGTCGACGAGGGATTGTTGGAGTGTGAGGATTTCGGACAAGGCTGTCTGGGTAAAATCGGCAACTGCTGTGTCAGGTTCTTCACGTTCCTCACTTCCATCCTCAGTATTTTCCTGGACTATCATCTCTTCTAAATCCTCTAGCTCCAGTTCACGCTCGTGTGATGCTATAAGTTCCTCCACCTCATCGGAATGCATATCATCAAACCCTTCTCCCCCTATCTGATGGGCAATCGTAACAATTTCATTGACATCGGTTTTTAGGTCAAGAGTTTTCTGTGCAGGCTTGCGGACAACTTCAGGCCAAAGTTTTCTCCAGCATGCATTAATTGTTGAAGGTGTCAACTCAGCCAATGAATCCGCGACGTCAGCGGTACAGTCTGCAATGTTGAATTTTTTCCAGCATGATGAAACTGTTTTTTGTTCGTTGCCCTCTAGAGAATCCAAAATGCGTTTGAAGGCTCTTCTCGTGTAATAAGCCTTGAAAGTTGCGATGACACCTTGATCGAGGGGTTGTAAAAGGGAGGTGGTGTTTGGTGGAAGGAAAACAACTTCAACGTTTGGATTAGCCATTTTTGACGGTTTCTGGATGTCCCGGCGCTTTATCAATGACCAGAAGAATCTTGAAAGATAAATTTCGTGAGCCCAAAAACTTTTTTACCTCTGGAACGAAACAATCATTGAACCACTCTAAGAATAAAGCGGCAGTGACCCACGATTTTTTGTTTGATCTCCGAACAACTGGCAATTGGTTTTTATTTTTGCCTTTGAAAACTCGTGGATTCTCAGATCTGTAAATGAAGCATTCATGCATAAGAGTAGGGATATCCTGTCCTTAGCAGCTTTAAATCCTGGCGCTATTTTTTCGTTTTTAGAAATGAACGTTCTCTTCAGCATTTTTTTCCAAAATAATCCAGTCTCATCAGCGTTGAAGACCTGCTCAGGGACGTAACATGTTTCTTTTATTAATTCAGCTAAAAATTTTGGATATTTTTCGGCTGCGGCGTAATCTGCTAACGCTGATTCGCCCACCAACTGTAGGTTGTGCAAAGAGTGACGTTTTTTAAAGTTCTCGAACCATCCTTTGCTCGCTGTGAATTGAAACGATGACGTTGATCCACTGAAATGACTGAAAAATTTGTTACCTTTGGCACGAGTCAAAGCTGAACTCAGAGGAACACGTCTGCATTTGAGATCCTCTATCCATAAACTGAGAGCTTTTTCAGATTGTTCCAACGCTGGGTTTCTCACAACGGTTACTTATTTTGCACATGAACTTGACATAGTGACATAGTGCGTGTTTTATTTTATTGAATATTAGTTTGCTATTGAAGACAAATTTCAAATAAGGATTTTATTTCTTGTAAAACCACATTAAGACTGAGTCCTGAACTTACCCAGGCAAGTTTATATATCGTTACACAGCGCAAATGTTCCTTTGCGATAATTCTAGCGGTCCCTAAAACCACGCTTCGGATGGTGATAACAAATTTCTTAGATTAATCTAAAGCCTACACCGGAATATCGTTAATGTAAGTCGCAGTATCCTTAGTTTAACACGACGCGATCATGCATGAATCAAAAACTCAGTCGCAATGTTCGAAGCGATAATGCATTCAACACACTGAGTCGCATTATCCTTAATTTCAACAGCGTAAAAGGTTAGTTGGAAAAAAACGAAAAATGGTAAACAATTGAGGAGAAACATTGCAATTGGGAGCATTGAATTGAGAAGATCAAACTTCAAACAAAAGTGACAAAAAAACAACTTGTTTGTCCGTTTCGCGAATGTGTGAGGCCATTCCTCACGACTCGCGTATAGCAAGTCCGCGCGGTCTCAACACATCACTCGCGAATGTCCGAGACTCGCGTATAGCAAGCTCGCGAATAGCGAGGGATTACTGTACTCACAACTGGCATAGAAATCCAAAAACTCTTCGAAATAGGTACAGAGCAGGAAATGCAATGTTCGGTCACAGTGCGTGCCGGGAAAAGTCACCTAAGTTTCCAAGACTCGCACGTTTTGGTAGATGAAAAGGATTCAAGAAACATATTGTAGCGGAGAAACGGGCCCAATACAAAACAAGGAGTACATATATCCCAAAAAAGTTAAACGAAATGTAACATCGATATAAAGGAACGCATTGGAAATTGCAAAAGAGAAAGATAACAGAGAATGTATGACCATTAAAGCCACATAAAAATGAACTTATAAGGTCTTCTACATAGAAAAAAAAAATTAATTATGTAACGGGTACAACTAATGAACAAAAGTTAAAGAGATATAATAGATAGATGAAAACAAAATATATATATATATATATCTACGTAAAAAGCAAAGAGTAAGAAATAAAAAGAAAGTTTAAAACGGAAAAAGAAAGTTTGAGAATTTGGACGAAGGATAAACTGATGAAACTAAAAAAGGACTTAAAAATGAATTTAAACCAGGATTAAATAAAAAGAGATAGTCAAAACTTTGGAGATAATAAAAACAAACACCATAAATACAAACTCAGGAATTCAAATAGAACCTGTTGCAATCAGAAAGCCAACTCTATTGTTAGTAGTCCCAAAACAAGGGCCTGATGGCCAGAAGCTCTGGTGAAATCAGCAATGTTCATAAGCGACGGAAGGAATTGTAAGCTCACAGCCTAGGATAGACAATATACCAGCCCAGTCGGGGAATCAATTTCACACTCTGTGCTCAATCCCATAAGTAGCTACCATCGGATAACATCAAAGGCGGGAAATTTACCCAGCCAACCTGGAATCATACCAACACCAGTTACATGAACAAACAAGCAGAAAAAACAACAACACAGCTAAAATGAAAACAGCACAACCTGCTCCTAAAAACCCAATAAACTTCTGTCTAGAAGTCATCTGAGGAACAGCATCCTTAAAAAAATATATTCGACGAAGAAACAAAATAAAACGGGTCAATTTAAGTATGAGAAGAATGAAAACAACACAACCTAGCTTCAGATTGTATGTAAAGTACAATTTTAACCGTCATGTACTTCAAAATTATAATTTGTAAATCTAAATTCATTTTATGTAACCATAGCTGTTCACGAATCTCTTACCTTACTGTCCCATTGATGAATAAAATTACACCGCAGTGTACCACACATGTCACTTACGTGCATTACCAGACCTTGACCCATCGAAGCGGCTTATTGCAGGTGCCACCGAACAGCCTTCCAGTTTTTGCCATCAGAGTCTTCCATCGCAAAAACAATGAGCCGAGCACGCTTTCATTCATCGTCGAAATAGCTTACTTAATTTTGTGAATCAAAAAAAAAAACTCCACCTCTTACCTGTGGCAAAAAGCCAATTTGCCCAAATAAGCATCTTTTATGTATACAAACCCAACAAATTTTACTAAATAAGTTCAGTTGCTAATTAGAACTCAGCATTTCACTTCGTTCCTTATTCTTCGTGTTTCGGTCTAAGACCTTTGCACATCAAAAAAAAAAAAAAAACCGAAAGGCCCAGTCAAGCTCCGCGCCGTACATTTTCCGTGAAAACTTGGGGATGCAATTATAATAAGAGTTTCTTATAAGTATGTACTTAAATCAATGTCTCTTATACAATGGTTATATAGAGTAATACGATGACAGAAAAGATAAATCACAAGTTTATTTTTTCGCGCCTTTTTTCATTTCTTCTTTAATGCTGCCGTAGCTCTGTCAAGTACTCGGTACTGGACACTTTAGGTCTTTTTAAATTTGACTTCATGCAAGGTTTCTTTGAACTGCGTTTTATTCAATTCGGACCATATTTACGACTCATATGAGCCGATATTTTAAAAAATTTTTCAATTTTCAATTTAATACCGATTTTTACATATACTTCAGCGAATATTTTTATTGTTTCACTTCAGGTCCTTGTAGTTCTCTTCAAACTCCTTACAATGGCACCCGGATGAACGTCCTCAATGATCGCGTTCTGACACTACACTGATTTATAATTTTACGCAACGTATATAAACAAAAATCATGCGTTAGTGAACTAGCCCGATGACGTTACGCGCAAAACGAATGCTGCACGATAAACTTGCACAGGAATTCTCTGTCTATTGTGACTTCAACAGTTGTTATAGCATTATAAGCCTAGTAGCTATTGGCGATATTGGCTATGGTATAATGTACCGCAAGAAAGTTTGATTGGCTATTAGTGTACTTAACGAGCGAAACTACGTTTTAACGTCAAAAAGATAACAACAAAATTTTCCTACTAATATGTACTTAAATTATCGAATTATTAATTACAATGGTTAAGGAGAGTAGTACGGTTACAGAATAGATAAATCACAAGTTCATTTTTTACCGTCGTATTTTTATTTCTTCTTCGATGCCGCCGTAGCTCTCACACTTGCTCGACAGTTAACATTGTTGGTCTTTAATATTCGGTTCTCTTTTCATGTTTTTTTCAATGATACCCCAATCAACTTCTTAACATAACGCGTTCTCACGCTACAATCATGAATATCCTCACACAATGCTAAAAAACAACAATTTGGCGTAAGCGCTTGCACTAGCCCGATGAGGTCGCGGAAAAAACAAGCGCGACACAGTTAATACGGACAAATATGATCTGTCCACTGTGACTTCAACCGTTCTTATCGCGTTATTAGTCTCGTAGTTACTAGCGTTTGAAAAATGACGGTGTTTTGTAGCACAAGAATGTTAGACGGGCGAACAATGTACATACTCAACGAGGAGAAAGTCGTTTTCACGTCAAAACAGTCTTCGTGTCACACCTCGATTGGTACTTAAAACTACCCCCTTGTAAAAGAGTCCGGAGAAGAATCAATTTCGGAGATACACCTAAATTGATCTGACAAAGCGTAGGCAAAAGAGTCTGCGCTCAACAATAGCTTTAGAATTGGATATCCATAACATGTAAATCAAAGGTATCTGTAATGAACAAAACACAAACATACTCATGGCATCAATGTTATTAATTTTATTAATTACTAATGTACATTAAGAAACAGGTAATTCCAAAATTCCAAAAAGAAACTTTTAAGTGTAAAAACCAAAAGTGTACTTATTCTTTTATATATATAAAAGATTTATATACAAAGCTTGTAAAATGTAAACGTCTAGCTACACACAAGTTAATATTTAATTACCAGATCACCAGAATAGTTAAAATAAACCAACTAGATAAAGATATATACTTTGAGAATAAGTATTTGATTTAACATCAAATTTACAAAAGAAAAGTATATCCGAAATAATCAGTCAACCTACACTGAAAGTATCTTAGAAAGATTCAATATGAGAGAGAGTTATTCACAGAGTACACCCTTGGTAACTAGACAGCAAGCAAGAGAGCAGAAACAAGAGGAAGAAATTAAAGGCAATAAAAATGGATGATGACTCAAAAAATATCGAAATCAAGAAGGTTCCATTTAGCGAAGCAAAAGGTAGCGGGATGTACTAAGTGAATGCAACAAGACCAGATATTGCATTTGCAGTAAACTATCTTGTTAGACAACAGTCAGAGGCAACTGAAGATGATTGGAAAGAAGTAAGGAGAATATTCCGATACTTAAGAGGAACAAGTAATTCAGGCTTAAAATTTACAACTGTATCACATAATTTAGAGGCATACACAGATGCAAGCTTTAGAGGCCACGGAAATTCAACATCAACGACAGGGTGTGATAAAGCTATTTGGAGATGCAATTGCATGGAGAAGTCATTAACAATCTATGTCACTTTGTCTACCTGTCAAGCAGAATACTTAGCCATGAGTTATGCATGCCAAGAACTTATTTCATTAGATAAAGCCATAAGATTTGCAATAGGAAAAACTTTATTTCCTGTTACAGTCTATGATAACAGGCCAACTGGATATTGCACTCAGAAAAATGCATAGTTAATGTCAATTTAGATGAAATAAATAAAAGTTTATCTGAAAGGGAAAAGAGTGGTACTAGAAGGCATATGGCTGAAACACATGGAAACTTTGTAAAATAATGTGTTTAGGATGTGTGTTAGAGTTAAGTGGGTTGCAACTAAAGGGAACGTTGCTAATACTACAATGAAACCACTACCATTAGAGTCACACAAATACCTTCAAGAAAAGATAGTAAATTAAGAAGAATTTGATAATAATCTTTACTTATGTTTCAGATTAACTATCGATAATTCTACGATGACCAACAATAAGAGGGAGTATCAGAATTGAACTTTGTCTGTATGTAGACAGCATTGCCATTTGGATACTCTGTCCATCAATCCAAAAGTCAATCAATGACACAATAAAGCAAATCATGTTTATTCGTCAAATAACTTTCAATCCAACAAAAATCAAAATGGGATTATATTTACCCTTTCCCATAGAAAAATGACGTATCTTTTTAACTTTGTCGGAATGGTTAGCAAACTTTCTTATGGCATACAAAATAAATAAATCACAAGTTTATATTTTTCCGCGTTTTTGTTATTTCTTCTTCGATACCGCCGTAGCTCTCACATTTGCTGGGCACTGAACATTTTTGGTTTCTATTATTCGGTTTTATGCGGGTTTTTTCCGGTTTGAGTTTTTTACAATTCGGTGCATATTTACGCCTCATATGAGACGATATCTTCCATATTTTTTCGATTTTCAAATTCATACCGATTTTTGCTTATATTTCGGAGAATATTTTTATTGTTTCGCTTTAGGTCCTAGTAGCCCTTTTCATGCTTTTTTCAATGATACCCCAATCCACTTCCTATCTTAACGCGTTCTCACGCTACACTCATAAATATCCTCACACAATGCTTAAAAACAACAATCACGCGTCGGCGCCTGCACTAGCCCGATGACGTCGCGGGAAAAACAAGCGCCGCACAGTAATTACGTACAAATATGTTCTATCCACTGTGATCTCAACCGTTGCTATCGCGTTTTTAGTCCCGTAGTTATTGGCGATTGAAAAATGACGACGTTTTGTAACACATGAATGTTAGACTGGCTACCAATGTACAAACTCTATAATTCCTTTCTATCATACAGAGAGCTTCGTGATGATTGGAAGCTGAAAATATTTGTTTGGTTTTTAAATTGTTACATATATTTCGCATTAAATCATTTGTAATCAGTTCCAAATTTTAGATGTCGAATCTCAGCCAGGCAGAATTCTTTAAAATGGGAAATTTTAAAAAAATAAAATGTTTTTTGGAAGAGATTCGAGTCGTAGAATTTTGCACAGGTGTTTTCATTTTTTGCAAACTCGTTATATTCGCAAAAATCGGGGTGCAACATCTACATTCAAACATGCGATTTTCTTCGGTGGAAATGATCATTTTGGCATGGTTCAGAGCATTGGACCATCTAAGTAATTTTTCACACCTTTCCAAAAGGAAAAAAAGGTGAGCAAAGTTAACAATTTGCACACCCTTCCAAAAGGAAAAGAAGGCGAGGAAATTTAGAATTTGGAAATCAGTAATCAGTATTTGCAGTAATTGATTTCCAAATTCTAAGTTTGCTCGCCTTCTTTTCCTTTTCGAAAATAGTGCAAAAATACTTAAGAGGTGTGCAAAATTCTGCTTCTTTCAGAGAATCCAATGAGCTCTGAACCATCCAAAAAAAATCATTTCCATAGCAGTAAATTGCATGTTTGAATGTAGATGTTGCACCCCGCTCTTTGCGAATATAACGAGTGTGCAAAAAATGAAAGCACCGGAGCAAAAATTCTACGATTCGAGACCCTTCCAAAACAATTATTACCTTCTTAAAAATTCCTATTCTGAAAAATTTTGTCTGGCTGAGAAATAATACCTGCAAATTTGACTATAAGTTCTTTTACTGGAGTTTCAGCTACAGTTTTCGCATTTTTGGATTCTATGGGTGCAGCTATTCCAAATTTTGATATTTCACATTGCATCGTCAAAATGTATCGAAAATTATTTGAAATACGCGAAGCTCCTACTGTATCTACTTGTATAATCTCAAATGTTGTTGGTGTATCGGTACATATCATCCTTTCCCTAGTATGTTTAATTTGTTCTGATAACTGGCAGCTTAGTCATGGCGCTCATACCCTTCCAACAGTATCTCTGTTTCAGTTTTGAAATTATTTTACGAATACCCAAATGAGATTCATGATATTCGATTATCAAGTCCCTTTGTTTGTTTACATCTTTTACTGGCTTCGGTGGCATATACAGGGTGTCCCGGTTAACATTGATCAAACGAAAATCTCAAATAGATGACGGAAAATTAACGAAAAAAGACCCAAAAGTGGGCGGAAAAAATTACAAAAAACGTAAGAAAAATTAAAAACAAATATTTTTTTTTCAGTTTATGCCATTTTATTTGTAAACTAGGTCATTAACTGATTCTTCGTATTATCACATTTTAAAAAACTAATTCTCTTCTACAAACAACGGTCACATTGTTATGCTTGCTTAATTAACTTGCTTAATTAGTGCGCTATTTTTATATAATGTGTAACCACCTCCATAGTGACTGACGGAATGGAACTACAAATTATTAAGTTTTTAATTCAGAACAAACAAATTTTTTATTTAAGGCTCTAAGCTAGGTAATTTTTCGGAAGAACCGTTGGAGCTTTGAATTTCTAACTAAAATTATTTGCATTTCCATTTACAACTTTTTTTATAGTACAGAACTGTCAGCCTTGTTTTTGTAATTTTTCTTACGTTTCTTGAAATTTTTTCCAAATTGAATTTTTTTTTTTGTAGCTTTTAAAATACCTTAATATGCACAGTAACGTTAGCTCTTGAAAAAGTTTAGGTTTGACAAATTATGTTTAGTAATTTCTAAGAAAAGTTGAAAAAACGAAGAACACATATTTATTCGGAAAAATAATTTCGAAGTATAATACTTTTGATAATATTCGAGATAGACTTGGGATTGGGATTTTTTGCCGATAATTTTCCGTCTTCTATTTGACATTTTCGTTTGATCGATGGTAACTGGGGCACCATTCATATCAATATGTTAAGGTTTCCGCATTTCTTCTGATGCTATTTATTAAATAATTTGTTGAGATCTCCCTTATGTACACAATCCAATAAATCATCATTATTGGCCAATGTTAGCTCATTTATCTTCCAATAATGGGTTGCTTCTAACAGTTTCTCCAATGAAAAACTCAAGTTTATTAGGATTCTTGCTACGGTAATTAACTGTTAGTTTCTTCTCATCAGCAACTGGTTCATTGAGACAATTATCACTACAGCAATCCACAATTACTTCTTTATTAGTTCGAACTAGTATATTATTATAAAGATCCCAGATGCTAGTTTTGTTACATATATCATTTTTGCTCATGAGTTTATATCTAACTGTTGGCGGTTTATTAAATGTTAATTTATTGACGTTATGACTGTCAGGAAACGACGTAAAATCCAAATATGAAGCTGATCTGGCTTCTTTGGAGAATTATCATCATACACTTTGGCGTAATTATTATCCCTTGTTATAGCCAGAGTCTTTTTTATTGTCTCATCCCTTTCTAATTGGACCATAATCATCATCTTAAAATATCCGAATTTATCTCAATGCGAGACAAGGCATCTGCATTGGATTAATTTTTCCTTCTTTATATATTACATCAAAATCGTAATCTGTTAAGTCTAACCGAATTTTTGTGAGTTTTCAGGATGGATTTTTGTGTGTGAATAACGAAACTAAAAGTCTGTGGTCTGTAACCGCGATAAATTTTCTACCATACATATATGGTCTGAAGAAGTTAATACTGCAATGTATTGCTAATAATAATTCCTTTTCAATTATGGGTTTGTTCAACACGTGTTTACTGAGTGATTTGCTTGCTTATGATATAGGTATATCAGAACCAATTTCTCCTTGTGATAAAACTACTCCTAAGGCATAATTTGAAGCATCAGTGGTCAATATGCATTGCTTATCGAAATTTTGATACTGGAGAACAGGTGGTTTCAATAACTTTTTCTCCAAATTATAAAAAGCTTCTTCGCAAGAATTGTCCTACAGAAATTGCGCATGCTTTTTAATAATTGATTAAAAGACTATGCAATTTTGCAAAGTTTTGGATGAAACGCCGGTAATAACTGCAAAACGCTACGAATCTGCGTACTTCATCCATATTCTTGGGAATTGAATACTCTCACATAAGCTGGTATTTTTCTGGGTCAGTTTTCAAACTACCTTTGGTAATTAAATGGCCTAGATATATAACCTCTGCTTTAAGAAATTGGCATTTACTCGGGTTCAGTTTAAGGTTGAATTGCCTTAGTCTTTCGAATAAATAAATGCCTCAAAATCAAGTCCGTATAACGGAATAGTCAGGATACGTTGAAAACTATTTGAAGAGATGTTAAGACCGAAAGGTTGTCAAGTAAATTGGTAATGACCGTGATTATCAGAAAATGCTGATAGTGGCCTTGAATTTTCATCTAACTCAATTTCATGAAATGAACTAGTCATATCGAGGTTTGAAAAATATTTATTGCCTATCCCTGCCTATTCTGTCCAAAATATCCCCCAATCGTGACAAAGGAAACTTTCCATTAAAAATTTTGGTACGGAACCTTATAAAATTTACTACCAAGCACCACTTTTTCTTGCCATCTCTAATCTTTTTGGTATTATTAAAGCTGGATTCACTGGTCCGTCCGGCGTGTGCGGAACGGTTTTTTTTATATTGAGTTTTGACAACTCTCATGCCGTACTCATTTTGCGGCGAATTCAGTTCTCTCTCCGCCAAAGTTGAACCAACTTCAACTTTCGTGCGGAAGATTTTCGTTTTCATCGTGAATGTGTTCCGCGACGCGTGGTTTAATTTGTGAATTGTTCTAAAAAGTGCGGCAGATTTATGACGAACGAATGAATCATAACCCAAGACACTCTCTTCGCGACGAATTAGTTCCGCACGCGCCGAACGGACCAGTGAATCCAGCTTAAGAGTGAAGAATCGTAAGGACTTCGAGAGTATTCTATAATGTTGTCCTCCAACAGTTTCCGTACTTGGTTTTGTATTTCTTCGTTTTGTAAATGCGTTAGCCTGTAATTTTTTACATTTACAGGTATGTAATTCCAAATTTTGTCGATAAAAATTGTTCACACACAATTTATATGTTTCTAGGTGGAAAATAGTTTGACGTTCCTCTATAATATTTAAAAGGCTTGTGCGAACTAGAGATGGGGAAAAGAGTGATTTTCTAATCACAGCCGGAGCAGTGACTGTGATTCAAAAGTCACAGTAACAAGTCATCCTGATTTTGGAACGTTTTCGGCAAAGTAAAACGTCACAAATATTTTAAATGTGAATTTTTTTCTAATATATTTATTTAAACATTTCCTTAATATTTACATTTACGAATATTTTAAATTATAATTCAAAAACAAAAATTTTTAAACTCTTCGTTTCATGCTGTGAATTAAGTGGGTTTAGTTTCCTTGGTGTAAATAAACTAAGTCCAAAGATGACAGTTTGTTGTATTTTAATTCACAGTTTCAAAGGGTACCTTTTGAATGGTTTCATGAAAATTGTTTTGTTGAACAAAACTCTCGCTTAACAATCGACGGATTGTTGCGCAATTCTTCATAATAATCGAGATAACAATTAGGAGCACGTTTGCATCTCGCCATTCAATTTCGCTTTTATCGCTGTCACATTATCTAGAGGTGCGACGTACAGGGTGATCGGCTGCTCAACTTCCAAGATATCAAGTTCCAGTGTAATTCGTTTGATCCAGCACACATTGTCAATCACCGACAGCGCAGGTCGGTACTCGGCTTCTGCAGTTGAAGTTGCTACCAGACGCTGCTTCTGTGTGTAAGAGATTACTGATCCTCCTCTCATCACTGACACTCCAGTCGTCGATTGTCCTGTCTCAGAGTCTCCTCCAAAACCTGAATCGGTGTAGGCCACAAATGTCTTGTCTCCTCCGAAGTCAATTCCAGCTGTCGTGGTCCCTCTCAAGTACTGGAAAACACGTTTAACCACCGCCTGATGGCTCTTCATGGGCTTGTTGCAGAATTTACTGATGTAGTTCGCGGCGAAGCTGACGTTTGGTCTGGTTTTTGTGGCCAAACATAACAAACTCCCTATCGCCTCGCGATAGTTGTTGTTCGCCGGAAGTTCCTCGTCGTTCTTGAAGTCTGTCATTCTGGTGATCATTCTTGGCTCAATTGGTGTGGATGTTGGGTTTCACTGCTCGAGTTTCATCTTCTTCAAGATCTTCTCCGTGTAACGAGGCTGATTCACGTAGATGCCATCCTGGTCGATCTTGATTTCCATGCCCAAAAACGGTTATTTGTCCTGTGATTTCTTGCTGAATGTGGTCTGAAACTCCTTACATATGTCACCCAAGAGTTTATAGATTTCATCTTCATCTTTCCCAGCTACCAATCAATCATCCACGCAGAGTGAGAGCATAATGCTCTTCTCCTTGTTATAGTAGATACACGGGTCGTCATCTGTGTTGATCAGGCCCCTCTTCAAAGTGCCACTAGTCCACTTCCTCCTTCTCTTCAAATTCCCTTGCCACGAGTCTGTCCTTAAGACTCCCGTCTGCCTTCTCTGGAAGTACCTAGCGACAAGTGACAGCTTCACTCCTTCTGGACAGTCCACCAGCTTCCAAGTTTTCATTTTAATTAATGAGTCGTACTCCTCCTGCATTGCTCGTCTCCAGTTCTCATTTTTAAGTGCCTCGCTCATCGGGATGTCCTCCGTTTCACCAATCATGGCTACTTGTGCGCTCTTTCCTCCAAGACGGAAGTCAAGAACACAATCTCTAAGTCTCGGAGGTGGCTGCAAAGTCCTACGATCTTGCAGAATTCACCTTCCTGCCTCCTCTTCTTGCGGTGGTGTCTCATTTGCATTGTCGCTTGACTCCTCAGCACTTCCTCTAGTTCCCCAATTCTCATCTTCTTCATCTGTCTCACTGCTGCTTTCTACTTGCTTCTCAGGTGTGCCCTCTGATGCCTGTGTCTCAGGTTCGGTGCCTTGCCTCAGTCTCATCTCTTCCTCGTCGAAGATTACATTGTCTGAGCTGACGATTTCTCTCTTGTTTTTCAGAGAATACCTATAGCATGGTGAATCAATATCATAGCCAACCAGAATTCTCTTTTCTGATTTTCTATCCATCTTGCCTCTCTTCTGTTTTTGTGTCAGTACATAACACTTGCATCCAAAGGGTCGCAATTTCTCAATCTTCATTTTTCTTCCGAACTAAAGTTCAGCCGGGCTTCTCCCTGGCACGTTGCTGGTTACAGTCTGATTGATCGTAAAGATCACTTGGTTCATTGCCTCTGCCCAGAGTTTCTCGTCCGACTCATCTGCGTGTACTGCTGTTCTGACTGCCTCGACAATCGTTCTCGTCTCTCTCTCAGCCCTTCCGTTCTGCTCTGGCGTATGTACATTCGTGAATGTGTGAAAGATTTCCAACTTGTCCAACATCTGTTTGGTTTTTGTAATCTTCAGTTCAGTGCCATTGTCGGATCTCAGACTCTCCACCCCTCGTCCTAGCTGATTTTCCACAAGTCTCAAGTAGCTTTCCATCTTTCCTGGAGCCTCATCCTTTGTCTTCATAAAGTAACAGCTTCAGTAGTGCGTGAAGTCATCTTTGAACACGCGTCAATACATGGCTCCTCCCAGTGATCGAATGTTCATCTCGCCGGTGTCGACATGCAAAAGATCTAGTGGCTGTTGTACTGTCTTGGGGTTGGTTGGGTGTGAGGATCGATATTGCTTGCCATACGAGCACCCTGTGCAAATATAATCAGTCCAGTCATCAACATACTTAATTCCTTTCCTTTTCAGTATGTCCCTCACATACTTCATATTTTGATGAGCGAGTCTCTCCTGCCAGGTTTTGATCGACATCGTCATCAAACTTGTCTCTCTTTCTCTCCTGAGCATCATTGTGCAGAGATATCCTTTGCGTTTTGCCATTGCCACAATTTCCCTGCCATCTTGACTGTAGAACGTTGACTCGTTGCCGTTTGCCTTCTGTTCATGTCCTCTGTCTAGCATCTGACTTACTGGAAAAAGAATAAAGTTGAGATTTGGTACGTATATAACATCTCCTAGTATCACTGCGTACCACATTTAACCATCAAAAAGCCTCCATCTCAATGTTCCTGACTGCAACGCAATCTAGCCTGGTTGAATCTCCAATCACAATTCGGATGGGCTCGTCCAGCTCGTCAAGCTGAACAAACCAATCTCGGTGAAACGTCATGTGTTGGCTGGCTCCACAATCTTGATTTCATGAAATTGCGTTGTCCTTCGAAATGTCGTTGTCCACCGTTGAGAGTGCCGTAGTCAAAAAAGCCTTCCTTGGAGGTTTCCCGTTTGTTGACTTGTTTGCTTCTTCTCGGGATTCACAGTCTTTTGCGATTACTATTTATTTATTTATTTATTCATTCATTAAAATTATATAAAAATTACATAGTTCACACAGAGATAAACAAAGTTATCTGTTTGTGGGGCCGACTACAAAAAAAAAACGGAAGGCCCAGTCAAGGTCCGCGCCGTAGATTTTCCGTGAAAACTTGGCGATAAAATTAAAATAAGTGTTTCTTATTAGTATGTAGTTAAATCAGTGCCTGTTATACAATGCTCATATAGAGTAATACGGTGACAGAAAAGATAAATCAAAAGTTAATTTTTTCGCGCTTTTTTTCATTTCGCCTTTAATGCTGCCGTAGCTTTGGCATTTACTCGGCACTGGAAAATTTAGGTTTTTTTGATTTTCAATTTAATACTGATTTTTACTTATACTTCAGCGAATATTTTTGTTGTTTCAATTCAGGTCCTGGTAGCTCTTCTCAAACTCCTTACAATGACACCCGAACGAACGTCCTACATAATCGCGTTCTCACGCTACTCTGATTTATAATTAAACGCAACGCATATTAAAAGCAATCATGCGTAAGTGAACTAGCCCGATGACGTCACGAGTCAAAACCGATGCTGCACGATAAACACGTACAGAAATTCTGTATCCATTGTGACCTCAACAGTTGTTATCGCATAATTAGCCTCGTAGCTATTGGCGATTGAATTCTGAGGGTATATTGTACCGCAAGAAAATTTGACTGGCTCTGAATGTACTTACCGAGCGTTAAGACGTTTTAATGTCAAAAAAATGACAACAAAATTTTTGTACTAATATCTACTTTAATTATCAAACTATTAATTACAATGGTTATAGAGAGTAGAACGGTTACAGAATAGATAAATCGCAAGTTTATTTTTTTCCGCCCTATTTTTATTTCTTCTCGGCACTGAGCATTTTTGGTTTTTGATTATCGGTTTGGGATTTCTCCGATTTGAGTTTCTTACAATTCGGTGCATATTTAGTCCTCATATGAGACGATACCTTTGATATTTTTCAGATTTTCAAATTCATACCGAATTTTGCTTATATTTCGGAGAAAATTTTGTCACGGGTTTGCACGTAAGCCACGCTGCGCGAAAAATAACATTCCATCCTGTAATAAATCCAATCAAACAGAGTTTTTGATTGATTCGTCAATCAAGAATTATGCCTGGCAGATGACCACGCATCGATCTTGACCTGGATCTATGGATTCGAAGTGATTCCATTCATGGGGAGGGACGAGATTAAAATAAATCAAATGCATGATTTCTGATTGACGAATCAATCAGAAATTGCACATGTGCAATTCCGTTTCAAGGAACAATTGCCCGAATGAGAGAGGGTTATTATCTCAATCGGACGATCGAGCCGCTACCTCGTCGGTGCCGCCTCTTTTTTGGTGCATTGTGACCCAAATCGCTTACGGGATAAGCTGCTGGTCGAAACTCATTGCACAATGCGACGGTGAGTTCGAGGCTGTTGAACCCGGAGAAACTTTGTAATTGGTTTCGAAAATTTAATTTAGGAGACGCGAGTTTAGAATTTCGGTTTTCAAAATTTTAGAATTTTTGAAATTTTGGATCTCCGAGTAGCTCCATTACGGCATCTTCCTCGAACCTTCAACTCTAGGCTCGGAGTCGAATTACCGAGGAATGAGCCAAGGAGAAAGGGGATCCAGGTATAAAAAGTATGTCGAGTATGGGAAGGGCGCTTTTTGAGTTTTGAGGATCGAGTAGTGGAGGAATTCTGGAACGGTGATAATTTTGAAGAAGGAAATTAAGTAAATTAAGTAGTGAAATGATTAGGTTTTGGGAGTTATTTTATTGGGAGTGGAGCGGAGCAGGAAAAGTAAAATTCAGTTGATTGATGAAGAGAGCTTTAAACAATAGTTTTGGATCAGGGACCGGAAGTGAAGTTGAATCGTTGCGGTTAGCAAAATTGTACCGATCCATGATGATTCACATCAAACGAATCAATGTGATGATTAATAACAATATTAATAGTTATAATAGTAACTGAGAAAGCAATAGTGTAGTTCCACGTGGCGAGGTTAAATACATCACACATGTCGAAGTTGAGTCGCCACGATTCAGTGAACAATTAACAATACTGACAGCATTAAATGAACAAGAAAGTACAAGTGAAGCTTTGAATGGACTTTGAAGAAATCAATAGCGATATTTGAATAAGGGTGATAATTAATAGTAATAATCATATATATATTTACGCAAATATGTTCCTGACTGACTGACTGACTGTGCGTAACGCTCAGTATTTAAGACACACTCTAGCGCACAATCATTAAATGAAATTATGGATCAGTACAAAGGCAATATGGTCATGAAGATAAAGTTCTGGGTTCGACGTTTAGTTGAAAAATTTTTTTTTTAATTTAATACATTTTTTTTTATAAAGCTAAACAGAAATACTTATGTTATTACTATTTTTCTTTAGTTATCACAGAATATATTTATTTTTGATGTAATTTGTGATCATTACGCGTCTGTAATGGATTGTTTTATTTGATTTTGTATGTATGTTCAAATTTTAGAAAAGTAACTAAATTACTATTAGTAGTTATGGCTTTTTTGTAAAATCTGAATACCATAATATATGACATACTTACGCAGAATAGTCTTTCTTTTAGTTTTTGTTTTTTATTTTTGTTAATTGAGGAACCTTAATATCTGAATATGCTATATTTATTGGTTAACGTTTATGATCATTTTTGATGAATTTAGGCATTTCTTTCGCTCCTAGAGAATAGTAGTTTTAGTATGAAATAAATGTTATGAATTTAGGTTTTAAACAGAAATATATGAAGAAACGGTTGTTTATAAGGAAATAGACATAAAAAATATAATAATATCTTTCCGCTTTCCACCAATTTAACAAAATTATCAGTGATAACCAACATGAGAAGTAACGGACAAAATTGGCATAACGAAAGGCTTTTGAATCTTGTTGAAATTTCTGATAAAGGTATAATTGAAATACCTCAACAAATGATGGAGCAAAATGATGAAGTCTTTGGAATTTGTGGAAACATCAATTATTATCAGTTATCTGAACTAGCTGGAAGAGTTATAGGCGCATCAACTAATATTGAAGCTCTTGAAATGGATAATCAAATCATTGACTTGATATCTGGAGATAAAAATATTTAATATAGTTCCGACTCTATAGTTACAGGGAATTCAAATGACGAATATAACTATCCAATAGAATTCGGAATGCCGCTTCATAAGTTAATTCTTAAGAAAACATCTGTTGCTGCAAAACCTCAACCAAAAGAAGATGTATGTACCGGAACAAGATTGAAAGTTGAAGAATTGGCAAAAATAAGACTGTTCTTAAGCAAAGAACCATTCTGGCTCCATCAGATACGATATTACCATTTGTTTTGAAGCGACGTCCGCTTGGAGATATTCCACGATATCACAATTAACAAATCACAGGGCCAGACTTTCGACTATATATATTGGAATTGATTTCCAGACACCTGTTATTACACTTGGTCAGCTATACGAAGCATTGTTCAGATCGAGAAATGAACGTGAAAATGAATAATAAGACAATTTTATTTCAGCTCACCGCCATTCATTACGGGGAATCAGCTAGTAACTAGGGAGCCGCCCCCTGCTCGCTCTGCTTGCCAACTCCCGCCGTTCGCTACGCTCACTCTAATAGCTCGCGCATGGCGCTGTATATACAGTAGCACTGTAAGTAAAAAGGTTATTTAGTTTAGACTGTAGTAGCAATCATTATAGCTCATTTTGCATGTCAAAGTACATCTATATTTAATTAGGCCCTATCTATAATTATCGAAAACCTTACGGGTGCGGTTGCTGATCTTAAAAGATTCTAAAATTTTCTCATACAAAATACTTTTTGTAAGAATTCTTTCGTTTTCTGCCAAATGACCTTGGCCTTGTGTTTCAGAAATACATATGAACACGCAATCGATCAAACGATCTAACTCTACTGGCTACAACAGACAATTAATGGTGAGAAAATATAGGCAGTTGAGTAAGATTCCTTCTTTTTGAAACGTTTGGGATTTATGGGATTTATTAATAGTCATCGCAAAAGCCAGAATGAGGGGAAATTGAGTTTTTTTAAAGGAAAAATACAGAAGTGTACATGTATAATTAAGGTTTATTTGTGGTGTTAAAATACGTGTGTTTCGGAAAACTCTTGCTTAAATCTCACAATCTCAACAATTTTCTTTTGCACTTTAACTAAACGAATAGGTGTACCATTGGCCAAGCAAGTCATGTTTAGTACTCAAATGACGAATAAGCAAAAGTAAGCAATTTGGTTATGAAAATAAATTTGTAGGATCAAGAGCCCATTTACATCAACTGAGTTTAAAAATTCTACTGGAAAATTATGTTGCTCTCTATAATCGTCACTCAAGATGTTATCAGAACTCAAATATATTCGTTCCTCTCCGGGCAGACTGTTAAAAATGTCTGCATCGATGCAAGTGCAGTCTTCATATTTGGGTGCTAATATAACCGAATTGAGAATATCGTTAGACTTTATGGTTTCAGATACATTGCCATAAGTATCTGGAATCACGAAGTTGCAGCTAACTAAATGGGAAGGAATTTCAATAACATCTTGGCTGTAATCTGGAAATGTGGGTAACGTTCCATTACCAAAAGATTTAAGAAATTCAACGAATTCAGTCTCATGAGGTCAAGCTCTCATGTTTTGGGTAAAAGTTATTTTGTGGATTTTGAAAATTCGGACCATGAAGTAAGGCAATTCTTTATAAGTTGTATATGTGTACCGTGAGATATAGCTGGCAATATTCCTCAAAAATCTCCACAGGGTAAAATAGTTTTACCTCCGAAAAGGTTAGTTGAAGTACCGAATGAATCGTTTACTGAACAAAATTTCCTCAATAGCTAATAAAGCATGCTTATATGAATCATTTTCTGAAGAATTTCTTAAAAATTCTTAACACATGAAAATTTTGAATTCATTCCAAAAATCTAAAGCATTTTTAGGAAAGTTCATACCATAAATAGGATATGGCACATAACGGTCTTAACTGTTGAGAGGACCTACACTCTTTTACTTCTAATAAATATTCACGCCACTCTCCAACATTTCATGCGGTACGTCGTGCATGTGCTGAAAATGTGCAGTAAATAATGTTCCCAACAGTACCCAAATCTTGATGGGACCTCGAACATAAAGCAAAATATTCTCAAATGGAACAACTCAACATAAAACATAAAATAATCTAGCAATAGCTCTACTACTTCCTCTTTGAGTTTTTTTCTATTTCGTTTCTATATCTACCAAAATATAATGCATCGGCATCTCTGTATATAGAAACTCGGACGAACTAATTCGATTGATTTCATAGAATGCAGTCAATTTTGTTCTTCTGTGATTTTTAAGAGCTTGCTGAACATTTCCTTCCCTAAAGACTACATTTTGCCGGTGAGGCAATTAACATTGAAGTCGAACTTTAATATATTACGTGACTGGTAATGCATTGGATGCTCATTTATGCGCCAACTATCTTCCGTAGATCCAACTTAGTGACCGGACAAAAAGCTATCGATTTCATCTATATAAACTTTGCCCTCAACTCCACCTCAAACTCTTCCAAAGTGTAATGAGGCACAGTCATATCCCTTATAAACATACTTGTACATATATTTTAGGCTCTTAACTGTGCCAAGAACTTCCAAATTTAAGTAGCAATCAAATTTCGCTAAAAAATATGGATTTTAAGGAACAGCATAACGGTTGTCAACTCAACAGAGTGGCCACGAAAGTCAACTGTTATACCATTAACACGACGCATCTAACATTAGCTTGAGTTGTATTGTAAAAGTCCTAAGAGAAGCTTTTGCTGCATTTACCATCTCCCATACAGACGGGAATACGAATCAGTAAACCACATGGACCGTGGATCATATGGTTTTTGACTAAATTATGAAGTTGTGGGAAATACATATATATATACAGTTTTTTGCTCGTAGCGGCTAAATGAAGCATTCTAAGGGGTATGACCAACCCCCATTATTTTTTCATTTCCCAACTTTTGGCCATATATCATATATCTCTAGAGTATGTTTTTAAATGTGGGTCCATACAAAAGTTGGGAAATATAATAAAATTCAGACTCTCGCTCGCTTTCCATAAATATCCGTGAAAGTTAACCTCGCGTTTTCTAGAAATAACTGTAAAATTGTGATTTTTCATATATTTTAAAATAAAATTTACATATATTTTTATCAAATTAGCAAAAAACAATGGTATAAGTAAACGATGACTTTAAATTTGTCTGTGGTAATGCATCCATATTATTGTCTGTGGCCATATGTTCAGTGTTTCGGCTTTTGTCTGGAAGAATGCAATTTTATTAGCCAAAGATTACCTTCTTCCAGGCAAAAAGCAAAAGAAAGAACATATGACTAATAAGTATGTTATAAATTTTGATTTTTTCGTAGAGGAATGCAATTATATGTTCATTCTTTTGGTTTGCGTCACCAGTAGAAGATTGATCCAATTGGTTCAATCTTCGACTAATTTAGTACTTGTTATTTATCGGGGACACAAACCAAAAATTCACTTATGGTTGCATTATTCCAGGCAAAAAACAAAACAATCACACGCACACATTCTTCCCAAAAGCATCATCTACGCTATACGTGTGCTCAATTCACACATACTATCCCACTGAATTTTTTTATTTTAATTTAAAATAAACTAATTTATAATTAAATTTAAGAAAAAAAAATTAGGTGATGCACATAGAGGAAAAACTAATCTTTCGAATGGTATAATTTTTATGCTGGTAAGTCCACCTGGTTTCCTGTAAAAGGGATAACAAAAAACGTGTCGCCTATTTATATATAGATAATAACAATAAGTATCATGAGTAAGAAAATAATAGTGTAAGTCGACGTGGCAAAATTTGAACATTAAACAAAGTTGAAGTTATACAAGGTCAATTGAAGTGAGTCGCCACGGCAGTTTTACAATTTGCAATTTTGTTCGCAATCTTACTGTTTACATTTACACCTATCAAAGTCTGAGCTTCAACAACTTTCTTCAACCAAGCTGCGACTGTATCTGTTGACGTAGCATCCGCTGGTCTGGGCTTTGCACCCGTTACCATATCGTACAGGTCTTTATTCTTTAGTGCTACGTTTAATTTAAATTGCCATGAAATTAAATTTACATTTCCTTGACTATCTTCACTTAACATCTCCAACTGAGACTTTACAGTATCCATTTTGCTTTACATTTAACAATTCGACTAACTTCTGATAATTTTTAAATAAACAAAATGACTTAACAATCTTTCGTGGCGATTTTCTGACTTAAAACGACTAGCGTGTTCGTTGCTCAACGTTGCCTTGCTGTGCGATGGCTGCTCCAATGTCGCCGATTTGTAGGTTATGTTATCCTTGCCGGTTCCGGCGTTCTGGGCTGCTCTCTCGACTTTCCTGTCCTGACTTGCAAACAAACCCTTTTACAGCTGCTCTGTGCCAATAACCTGTTGTTAATGAAGTGGGATTGGGTTCCTTGGTGTAAATAAACTCAGTGCAAAGTTGACAGTTTTTTGTATTTTAATTCACAGTTTCAAAAGGTACCTTCCGGACGGTTTCAGAATACTTGTTTTGTTCAACAAAACTCTCGCTAGACAATCGATGGATTGTTGCGCAATACGTGATAATAATCGAGATTACAATTTGGAGCACGTTTGCATCTCGCCATTCAATTTCGCTTTGTCGCTGTCACATGGAG
Source organism: Chrysops caecutiens (assembly GCA_963971475.1). Lineage (NCBI taxonomy): Eukaryota > Metazoa > Arthropoda > Insecta > Diptera > Tabanidae > Chrysops > Chrysops caecutiens. Next base: position 26,217,996 of record OZ020568.1, on the reverse strand, counting down.
ATATCTAGAGGTGTTGAACGCTAGCCAATTTAATTCATGAAAATATAATATCAATTTACATCATTACCAACTTTGACTCTTAAGTAAAGAAAAGTAGAGGGTCAAGGTTGGGATAGGTTAGATCAGCTGTCAATTGATCAATTCTCAACATTTCATTTAGAAGGTATCCGCGAGGCACAGGTACAATAAAATCTATAAAGGACGTAGCAAGAAAAATGGCATAAAACACCGTAATTTTTCCGTCGGAAACAATCAAACCAATCAAACAATCAAACCTCCTCCAGTTTTGCAAACTCTTTCTCAAATTGGTTGCATAGTTTTTCAAAACGGTCGCTGAGCAAATTTTCCCAATCAGAAGTTGCCATCTGGTGCGCAAGTCTACAGGATCGCCATATTATGATATGGGTTTTTCTTAACACAAACAATTATATTGAACTGTTGATTTTTCCTAACATCATGTGTCTGATAGACGGGCAAGAAATAAAGACTCCTATTCTAATGGAATATGAGCCGCAATTTCTGATACTCAAAAACAATTATTATTTTTAACCCTCCACTGGTCGCACCCTTGTGCCGGACATTAATGGTCGCGCGAGGACTCTGAATCCGCAAAGTTTCGTTTCTGGTTTAAGAAAACACGTGGAATTCAGGAATTAACGTGGATTGTTTAGCACATGATAAAGAGAAGTCTATAATCTATACAAATGAGAATAAAAAACAAAACTTATACATTATTTCCATTATTTATCCTAAAAACTGTAGGTTATAACACACAACAACCTCATAATTTCTAAAATAACAAACAAAATCAACTCTTTTGTCTTAGTTTTAAGGATTTAGGCTTACTACAACCATCTTCTAGATGAGTTAACATTATCATCAATTGCGTCTTCTTTTTAACGATGTAATTTTGAGTACACACTTAGTCGCGGGCAGAATCTGACACAACTAACGGAAATTAAATAGCACGTGTGATTGTGACTTATATTAAAATGTTCATGAGAGGTAGTGGTCTATTATGCATTTTTTCCATTTAATTCCCGAAATAAGTTCGCTGTGGTGTCACATTCCGCGCGCGACCGCTGGAGGGTTAAGGATTTACTGTTCTCTTCGAGGTGCAGCGAGGAGATTCCACACTTGACATATATTTTACTCGACTGCCGCACACCCAAGTTTTTCGCTTAATTTATACTAGTAAATTATGACCTACCATGACTCAATTTGCACAATAAATCTACTTATTACTAAAGGAATTGAAATCGGAATTTTCGATTTTTTCTTTTCCTCGTTTCAGCCGCACCTGGATCTCGGTTAAACTGGATATAGTTTAGCATTTTCCATTCATCCTAGGCACGACGTTAAACTGTATGCTAAGAAATTTCCTTTTTTTTCTTCCTGAACGTAATTAACTTCACCACGGGCACGACGTAAAACTACCACCACCATCACCTTCAAGTCCCTACTAAGGGTACTATCTCCAATCGTTTCCAATTTCTCTCAACGTCATTATCTTCCTCGGAACGGGGGGCTCTACCATGTAGTGAAATCCTATTTTTTCACCCGTCTACACAGCTTTGTAGCAGATTTAATGATTTTGAAATTCAGAATATGATAGCAGTGACCATCATCAACCTTCTCTGTTCCCTCCACTTTTTTTCATCAAGTTGAATCAAGAACCAGCCAAAACTTGTTTATGAATCATAGTAGAAATAAACTTTTGGCATAAATAAGTAGCCATTTATATTTCATTTAAATAATTTTGTTTCACAATTACACTATTATTAACACCAAAAGATTAAGAAATCTAAAACTCTGCCTTACAAACTATGCAAAATAAGTGTCCATACAGATGTTTAATTTTCTGAAAAGTGAACTTACCCACTTAAGTTCAAGGATTGGAATGTCCTTAGTAGTCCGTTGGACTGGCTCGGCCTTCAATCACGGCTTTGAGCCTGTTTGGCATTAAGTATACTAATTTGGTCAACAATGAAGGATCCACTTTTCCCCATTCTCTTTTTAATTCTTCGATCAAGTGGTTCTGGTTTGAAATGTGGTGGGAATTAAGATTCCTCTTCAGCCCAGCCCACAGATGTTCAATGGAGCTTAAATCTGGGGACTGTGGAGGTGTGTGAAGCTGATGTGGACAATTGCACAGCAGCCATTCTCTTATAATATGTGCTGTGTGCTTCGGATCATTATCCTGTTGGAACGTAAAGATGCGCCTGACGCATAAGTTTTCAGCAATCTTGTGTAAATTCTATTTTAATATGTTTATTCAATTATTTATTCTGATCCATTATACCATCGATAAAAATCAGTTCTCCGACTCCAGAGGCTCCCATACATCTCCACACAATTACACCGACACCACCATGCTTCACTGTTGAGCAAATGTTTTTAGTTTTTAAAAGCTCCTTAGAATATTAAATTTAGCTTCGTCGCTGAAAATTATGGGCTCCCAAAAGCTCGAAGGCTTATTTAAATGCGTCTTTGCGAAATCCAATCGTTTGATCTTGTTTATTTTACTAATAAAATGCTTTCTTCTTGCAGATCGGCCATGATATTCGGCATTATGCTGCACGTTGCGCACTGTTTGGGCGGAAACTATTACATTATAGTCTTTCTCCAAATTTTTTGCCATTTTTGGCTTTGTTTCTCTTCGATGGCTTGCTCGATCTGGGTTTATTTTTGATAGAACCAGTTTGCCGGAACTTCTCGATGACGTACTGAACCGATCAACTCGCTGTGCCTATGGTGGTGCTTATTTCTCTAAAGGATTTGCCTTCACTCCTCATTTTAACAATCACCTCCTTAATGTCTTCAGACCTTTCTTTTCTTTGCGACATTTTTACGACGAAATTAATTTTTAACTGCTTTATGAAGACATATTCATTTGAGTTGAGAAAAAAATATTACTCGGATTGAGGACTTGAGAGAATATTGCAAAAGAAACAGTTATACGGAGACTTATTTTGCAAAGTTATTTTGGTACCTATAAAATCTACCTAGAGTTTTCCTGATAACCATATATATAATACCTGTGGTTCTCTACAACTTTCTTCAATATTTTGTAGTAAAAAGAAATCTGGAAAGTCAAATGGTTTTTAAACGAGGTTATAATGTATATGTTTCTTCCTAATTTCCTTGTCCCTTCTCATTCGTTCTATGCACGACGCTTATTTGCTTCGATCAAAATTTTCCTGTTTTCTCTTCCATGTATGTATTGTATATCACTATTTTTGTTCGTTAATTGAGCGTTTGAGTACATTTAAAGACCTGTTAATTTTCCTCTTTTGTCCTAGACACGACGTTAAACTGCTCTAACAAAATTTTTTTTCCTCTTTTTTTCGTTTTCTTTCAAAGCGAGCTCTTTTAGGACCCGGTCGGTCGCGAGGGGGGAGGACACCCACCATGATTCCATCTCTTACCTCATGCTGGGGTACGTGTTTGCATCAGATGCTAAGGATAGGTTGTATATAAAATTCTTGTTTTGAAAAACTAAATGCCAGAATTTATGGGTTCGTGACAAAATTTTCAAACAGGGTTGATAATAATGCTATGCGATGATTTTTGAATGCTATGGTTTCTTCTGTGAAGTTATTCTAAAACACTTTATTTATTGAATTTCACTTAATAGACAATGTGCATAATATCATCTATTTCTCTTTATATATTTTGTTTGAATTTTGCTTTATTTTATCTTTCCCTTGAAAAAAAAAATTGGTACTTATAAATACACTAAGAATTTTTCTTTAATTTCGCAACAGATTAATATTCTTTCATTCTGTGTATCTTAGACAATTTATTCTTGTTGTAAATTTGCTGCAAACAGAATTTTTGGGAGATGAAAAATAATTTTTTTTTATGTATTTAACGTGTGCCTTATAATTATAATGGGAGTTCTATAATAATTTCAATTCGATAATTTATTTTATTTTTTATTCTCTCTTTCAAGCGTGAGAAAAAACATAGTTATTAAATTATTTAAATTTCGTTAGATTAAACAGTTTCCTTCTCTTCAATAATTGCAAAACAAAATAGAATTGTTAATATTATTATTATCGATAAATTTTCCTGTTTTTGACGTGAAAACGTCTTTCTTCACGTTGAGTATGTACATTGGTAGCCAGTCTATCATTCTTGTGCTACAAAACACCGTCATTTTCCAATCGCTAATAACTACGAGACTAATAACGCGGTAACAACGGTTGAGGCCACAGTGAATAGAACATATTTGTACGTATTACTTGTGCAGTGCTCGTTTTTTTTCCGTGACGTCATCGGGCCAGTGCAAGCGCCCACGTGAGATTGTTATTTCTTAGCGTTGTGTGAGGATATCTATGAGTGTAGCGCGAGAACCCGTTAAGCTAGGACGTTGAATGGGGTATCATTGTAAAACGTATGAAAAGTGCTAGCAGGAATTACAGCAAAACAATAAAAATATTCTCCGAAATGTAAGTAAAAATTGATATGAATTTGAAAATCGAAAAAATATGGAAGATATCCTCTCATATGTGGCGTTAATATGCACCGAATTGTAAAACCTTAAATCTAAGAAAACCCGCATAAAAACGGATATTAAAAACCAAAAATGTTCAGTGCCGCGCAAGTGTGAGAGCTACGGTGGCATCGAAGAAGAAATGAAATAACGGCTGAGAAAAACAAACTTGTGATTTATCTATTCCCTAACCGTACTACTCTCCATAACTATTGTAATTAATAGTTTGATAATTAAGGTACATATTAGTACGAAAATTTTGTTTTAATTTATTTGGCGTTAAAACGTCTTTTCGCTCGTTATGTGCACTGACAGCCAGTCAAACTTTCTTGCGGTACAATATACAGTCAGATTTCAATCGCCAATAGTTACGAGGCTAAAAATCGCCGAACTATAAGTGAAAATCGGTGTTATATTGAACATTGTAAAAAAAATTAAAGATATCGTCTCATATGAGTCGCAAATATGGGCCGAATTGAAGAAAACCCAAATCACCGAGAGCTTGCTTCAAAACAAATTAAAAAAATCCTAAAGTTTTCATTGGCGAGTAAATGTCAGACCTACAGCAGCATTAAAGGAAAAATTAAAAACGGCGCGAAAAACTAAACTTGTGATTTATCTTTCCTATCATCGTATTACTCTATATGACCATTGTATAAGAGACATTGATTTAAGAACATACTAGTAAGAAACCTTATTATAATTTTATCCCGAAGTTTTCCCGGAAAATCTATGGCGCGGACCTTGACTGGGCCTTTCGTTTTCTTTCTTGAACGCTGGTTAAAAAATGTCGAATCCTCATTAATTGATCAGACCACGTTTAAGTTCTCTGTAGTTTTTTTCTTATAATCGCGGGAAAAAAACCACATTCAGGTTTTACATTAAATTTTATTATTTACCAAAAAAATAGTTTCTCTCTCTTCATCACTCCATACCAGGTTAAACATTTTCTCTCGAACTTTGCAAATTTTTCGTTTCTTAATTGATTTCTCTGGCGTTTATTTTTAATTCGATGCTAATTTTTTTCTCTCTTCGTCACTCCATAACAGGTTAAAGTTTTTCTTTTGAACTTTGCAAATTTTTCGTTTCTTAATAACTTTCTCTTGCTTTTATTTTAAATTCGATGTTAAATTTTTTTCTTTACTCTTCTTTTTCTTTCAACCGCTGAATAATATTTAAAGTTTGTGTAAAGGCAGTAACAGAAACACACTCCCTTGTTTTTTTACCCCTCTAACTGAAGTCATCAACAAGTGGCAATTTGATCCCCACGTGGCGTCGGATTCTTTTTTGTAAACGCACGCCGCAAAAGGAACCAATAAAGAAAAGATGAATAGTGGACACATAGCTGGTTCATTCCCATCAAAATTTGGGTCCCCATTGCGCTGATGTCTCCAAGACCATCTTGTGGTCCTCCCGCACACGCAAAAAAGAATTTGGTAGAATCCACGGAGCTGTCCCTTTTCTCCTTCTCACACAAAAAAAAAACACAACGCGACATTTGGATATATGGCTACAATGCTTTATTAATTGACTAAGTATACAGAATTTTCAATGAATCATTAAGCTTATCGCCAAAAGAAAAAAAAAATCCGAAATTGTTAAATTCACTAATATTACGTTACGGTTAGTACTAACATTACTACATTCGAAGGCCAAATCAATAAAAAATATTTCTATAAATTTCTATGTTTAGTAATAGAATAAAAAAACTATGAAAATTTCACTTCAATCGTTATAAGAACTAATCGGTGCGGTGCGACCATCCTGGTCGAGTGTCAGACGACAAAAGAGAACAATCCAACCAGCTCCCTAGAGAAGATCACCGCGGATCCCGTTATCCTTCTCCTAATAGGCTCCTTCCAACTGCTTACGCCTACGTGAAGTTGCACACGATGAGCATGCACAGATTAGGATGTGTTCTCATTAAATTGGAGCAATTGCTCATTTTATTACAAGTGTACAAGGGGAAAATATTGTGTACTACAAAAAGGCTCTCAGGAGGTATTTAATTAGAAATAAAAAAAACATGTAATACATATTATAATTATAAGTAACAATAAGAAAAGAAAATGTATACTTATCCACACGAGAACAAAAAACCTGAAAGGCGAAGTCAACGTCCGCGCCGTACATTTTGCGTGAAAACGTTGGGATAAAACTAATATATAATATGTGTTTCTTATTAGTATGTTATTTAATATATCTCTAGAAACGTTATGTAGAATATAACGGTCACAAAATAGATGTTGGGGTGTTTACGTGGGGTTTTTTTTCTTTTTCTCAATGAGCCGAGTTACACTTTACAATCGTTTATTTCTTTTCTTGAACCTCTTATCATTAGTAAAGAATTCCCTTTACAAATTAATATCTCTTTTCCTACCGGCTGCGCCAAATTATGTTGGGGTGTTTACGAGGGGTTTTTTTTTCTTTTTCTCAATGAGCCGAATTACACTTTACAATCGTTTATTTCTTTTCTTGAACCCCTTATCATTAGTACAGAATTCCCTTTACAAATTAATATCTCTTTTCCTAGCAAATCAAAATTCTAACAACAGTACAAACGTTCTTCTACAATTGAACATGATTTGTCCTAACAAACCCTTTCTTGAGGTACAAAATTTCTTTTACAATTGATCATACGTTTTCTTGGTAAAATCTCTCTCAAAGTACAAAGTTTATTCTACAATTGATCATACGTTTACTTGTTAAATCTCTCTAAGTACAAAATTTCTTCTACAATTGACCATACGTTTACTTGTTAAATCTCTCTAAGTACAAAATTTCTTCTACAATTGACCATACGTTTACTTATTAAATCTCTCTCAAAGTACAAAGTTTCTTCTACAATTAAACACCTAATTACAAAAACCTCTCTTAAATTTCTAGCAACAATACAGTTAATTGAGCCCTCACTTTTTCGATGACTTCACTGCCTTCTTGTGTTGTCGGTAGTTCTTCCTCTCCATCTTAATCCTGTTGATTTCCAGGCTGGCGGCCCTTTTTTCGCTCTTAGTGTTGGCTAGAACGAGCTTCCGCTGAGCCTCCTGAAGTCTCCTCTGAAAGTATGCCTCTGAGCCCGAACGCTGCTTCTTGGGCGGGGTGGGTTTTCGTAGTTCGTGCTTTTTCTTCGAAGCCGTACGACGTCGAAGGTATTCCTCTATTGAGATTGGGCGCGGTCCCGCGGTTGGGTCCTGGAGTGCTTCTTTGAAGGTAGCAGAGGGTTGCTCCGTCATCTATCGAAAGAAAACGCGTGGTGATGAGTGCCTGCTGCCTACTAGGGCCGTTCAGGTCTTTAGGTAGCTGACTACTAGGTCAGGTTACCTTTTACGGAGGCGAGCTCTTGGATCTGAAACGGGGAAGAATGGACTGGGGGTTCCTCTTTCAATGGGGCAAGAGAGTCTTCCTTCTCTGGAGCAAGAGGGTCTTCCTTATCTGGAGCAAGAGGGTCTTCCTTCTCTGGAGCAAGAGGGTCTTCCTTATCTGGAGCAAAAGGGTCTTCCTTATCTGGAGCAAAAGGGTCTTCCTTCTCTGGAGCAAGAGCTGGTCGGGTCTATCGTCCTCTACAGGGGTCTTCTTCCGTCGGCGGGTTGGTTTTCTCTGCCTCTATGTGGTCTATCGGAAGCTATTTATTGGATGTTTTTGCTGTTCTGGCAATCCTATCGATCGGGGCGCAATTGATGACACTGCATCCGAAAGTGGATTTTTCGTTCCACGTGCCGGTATAGAACTGAACCAATAACCCTGAAACTGAGATCGAATTCCTGTGCTGGCATAAAACCCGACCAATGGCCCTGAAAATGTACCGCCATAAAACATAGTCAATGAGCCTGACCCTGAAAACGAGGTTGTTGCATTGCATTGGGATTGTTGCAAGTCATGGTGAATTGTACTCCATGTGTCGACCTAGACTCAACCTGAAAATCCATTAATGTTTATTTTGCTGTTTTCATGAGAAAGATCGGAATTTCGTCGCGGCGGTGGTGTCGCGCTTCCTCTGTACACAGGTGCGCGTTATCACCTCGTGGTCATGGAAATTGCTGATTCCTTATCACAAGAGAGTGCTTTGTAAAGATGGAGGGGAGAGAGGGGCAAAGTGTTCACCTGGTAGTCAGTCTTGCTGTTGTCTTCGCGTGGTGTGGACGTGTTTTGTGTTGTTCCGTTTTTTTGTTTAAAATTCACTGATTATTATCCATCAGTTCGTTTACTGATTGGTCGGATCGCGACTGGATTAGGTTTTTACCCGATTTAGGTTAATCTTTTATTTGTTGAATATTGATCTTTTATTTGTTGAGTTTGTTTTAATCGATTGGCGTGTTATTGGATTTTGTGTAGTTCCGATCGTGTGTTTTTTGATTGGTTGGTTGGACATCTCGATGTTTTGGCTTCCTTCCATTGTGATTGTTGTTCGAAGTTGTATTGATTATATTGATTATTTGTGTAGTTCCGATCGTGTGTTTTTTGATTGGTTGGTTGGACATCTCGATGTTTTGGCTTCCTTCCATTGTGATTGTTGTTCGAAGTTGTATTGATTATATTGATGTAAGGATCTCCGGTCTTCATTGTGACTGTGGTCGCGATTGGGGTTTCACAACATAGATAAATCACAAGTTTATCGTTTTGCGCCGTTTCTTCATTTCTTCTTTGATGCTGTCATAGCTCTGACATTAGCTGTGCACTGGACATTTTAGGTTTTTTAAATTCGTTTCCATGCAAGCTTTCTCTGATTTGCGTTTTGTTTGATTTGTCGCCTATATAGTACGCAAATGAAACGATGTCTTTTATTTTTTTCACTTTTCAATATAATACAGATTTTCGTTGTATTTTGGGGGATAATTTTACTGTTCAATTTTAGGTCCTGGTAGGTCCTGTCAAGCTTTTTACAATGATAACCAAATCAACGTCCTAGCTGAACCTGCACTCACGCTATACTAATTTATAATTTTACCCAACGCTTGTTAACAACAATCACGCGTAGGAGCTTATGGTACCCCGATGACATCACGGGAAAAACAAGCGCAGCACAATAAAAACGTACAAACATGCTCTATCTACTGTGACCTCAATCGTTGTTATCGCATTAGCAGTCTCGTATTAATGGGCATATTATTCGAATCTCGTATTAGTCTCGAATGACCTTTTTTTTCAAATAATTTTATTTTAATGTATATCTTTCATTATTATATGTAAAACCAGTCAAGCTGAGCTGTCCCCAGTCAAACTACTAACAGCGATAGACACTGCTGGACATCGGTGATTGAACGAGAAGCGCAAGCTCCCATGCTCAATTTACTACTAATTGTGAATCGAAATTATTTTATGTGAATTATTATTTCGTGGAGTGGAATTTCTTTTCCAGCGGGCTCTTTCGCGTGAGTGCCTGCCCGTGCAGCATTCCAGTGTGTGCAGTGTTAATATAGTGAAGAGAAAGGCAATGGAGAAACGGAAAACAGAAAACAAAGTTAACCCACCCGAAGTGAACCATTTTTTTTTTGTTTATATTGCTAAACGCGCTCTAATGCTACACTAATTTATAATTTTACACAACGCTAATTAATAACAATCACGCGTAGGTGCTTACACTAGCCCGATAACGTCACGCGCAAAACATATGCTACACGGTAAACACGTACAGGCATGCTCTATCCACTGTGATCTCAACCGTTGTTATCGCATCGTTAGGCTCATTGTTATAAGCGATATGAATCTGACGGTATTTTTTAACGCAAGGAATTTCGCCAGGTTATAAGTGTACTTAACGAGTGAGAAGACGTTTTCACGTCAAAAAAATTATAACAAAGGTTTCGTACTAATATGTGATTTGATTATCAATCTCTTCAATAAAATGGATATATAGAGTAGTACAGTTATAGGAGGTTATATAGAGTAGATAAATCACATTTTTATAGTTTTGCGCCATTTTTCATTTCCCCTTCAATGTACCGTAGCTCTGACATTTGCTCGATACTGAACATTTAAGGTTTTTTAAATTCGTTTTGATGCGAGCCTGCTCTGATTTGAGATTTTTACAGTACCGGGCATATTAACGACACGTATGAGACGATATCTTTCATTTTCTCCAATTTTCAAATGAACATAGATTTTTACTTATATATTTTCGAATATTTATCTTGTATCACTTTAGGTCCTGGTAGTTCTTTTCGAGCTCTTTACAATGATAACCAAATCAACGTCCTATCTAAACGCGTTCTCACGCTACACTCATTAACAACACTTTACACAACGCTAATTAGCAACAATCACGCGAAGGGACTTATACTAGCCCGATAACCTCACGGGCAAAAGTTACGCTGCAAAATGATCCGTTGTTGTCGCATTATTGGTCTGGTTAATATTAGCGATTGAAATATAACGGCGTTTTCTAACACAAGACAGTTAGACTGGCTACCAATGTACATACACAACGAGAAGGAAGACGTTTTCGCGTCAAAAAAAACATTAAAACACTTGACCAAGCAGCAAACAGACAAACAACTTTTTTTTCAAATGTAAGCCAAAGCATCAAAAATTTCATGTTCATGGTACCAAGCTTATCTATACTAATATTATAAAGAGGCAGAGTTTGTTTGAACGCGATGATCTCTGGAACTACTAATCCGATTTAAATTTTTTTTTGTATTAGAAAGTCCATTTATTTACGAAGGCTATATGCTATATATAATTGTGGTACTCCCCAAGGTAGCGAATTAGTAAAGATATATGTCCAAAAATCGGAGACTCTTAAATTATTGCAAAACTGATGTGCAACTCAGACGTGCCACTTATATTTTTATTAACTTGAGTTAATAAAAGACTTGTTTTAATTTTTAAAACTAAAACTTTATTCTTCCATTTATAAAGTAATTACAAAATTTAACTACTTCTCTTTTCAGAGGGAATCTTAAGACTGAACTAAAAACTAGAATTATTAATTACCTTATGCGTCGACGAAATATGAAACCTTTGTAACCAAACTCCTCCACGACCGTTTGATCAATCGATCTGAAATTTTACATACTAATAGTATTTTCAACGGTGAGTGCTAACATCTATTTTTTGTTACTAAATTCGCGAAAAAAATCACTAGGGGTAGGCTTCTTAGTTAACAATTTTTCGGATGAACGAACCAAAATTAATACGAAGGTTTGTGTCATGGAAACCTAAATTTAGATTTTATGTATTTAGAACGATCATTGCGTTTTTTTCCAAGAATTGCAAAATATACGGCAAACAAAATACAATCTTGACAAAAAATCGCTGTCTTTGTAACAATAAAATGTTAGTTTTCTTGTATAAATGAAACTACGGTATTGATCTTAGGTAATTAGTTTTCGCGTGCTCAAACCAGAATTAGCTTTAACCACAGACAATAACTATCCAGATGTCGCGATCCTATACATGACTTCGTACCCAATTTTTTCCAACAGCAGACACGTAACAGTAGACAAATGACGCATGGAACGTATATGCGTTGGAACGACTGCAACGTCTGAAGGACAGACAATGCGCTCTGAGAGCGAATTTTACTTGACGCTGGTGTTTGATCGTCATAACGCAAACGGTCATCGCAATAAGGGGAAAGGGGGCTGAAAGAAATTTTCGCAGAGCAAATAGATTTTTGGAATTTCTGAAATTTTCAATAAAAAAATACAAACAAAAATCATGTGTATGTGTACAATTGGTGAGTAAAATTTACCCACGTACATGACAATACACTCAAAAATTTCTGTTTTTGGTATAGAAAACGGAAATTTTTGTGTGTATTAGTGTTTTATTGGAAAATTTGATAAGAAAATATGCAAATTTTATATCAAAAACCGTTAAAAATTACAAATTTTATGGAAATTTAAAGAAAAAGGGAGATGTACTTCCGCGAATAGTTCCGGAAATGCGCAAAAATCTAAATTTTATCATATTTCCTAACTTTTCTATAGACATACATTTAAAAACATAATTTAGAGAAATTTGATACATGGCAAAGGATAGGAAATGACAAAAAATGGGATTCTGCCATACCTAGTAGCCCCCTAGGAAGCTTAGTTTAGCCGCTACGAGAGAAAACAGTTGAAAATTCAAAATTTGAATTTTGTATGGAGACACCTTTAACAACTCACTTTAGAGGAAAAAGATGTATGGAAGAAATGTAGGAAATGTCAAAATAGTGGGGGCCGGTGATACTTAGGAGCCCTCTAGGAAGCTTAGTTTAGCCATTACAAGCAAAAAACTGTAAAAAATTCACAATCTGAATTTTATTATATTTCTCAGTTTTTGCATACACTTTTGAAAACTGAATCTAGCGAAAAGAGATGAATGAGACAAAGATAGTAAATGCAAAAATAGCGGGAATTGGTCATACATATGAGACCGCTAGGATCCATAGTTAAGACGCTACGTTACGAAAACTGTTACAAATTCAAAATCTAAACTTTATCATATTCCTCAACTTTTGTCCGCGCACCCTTAAAACCTCATTTTAGAGAAAAATAGTTCATGAAAGAAAATTATAAAAGTAAAAAATAATGGGGGTCGGTCTTACATATGAACCTCCTAGGATGCTTCGTTTAGCCAGTACGAGGAAAAATCTGCTAAAAATACAAAATTTGAATTTTATCATATTTGTCAACTTTTGTCTGCACACCTTGGAAAACTCAGTTTAGAGAGACAAAGTGTATGAAGGAAAGGTAGGAAATAGAAAAATAATGGGGGTCGGTTATACATATAAACCCTCTAGGACGCTTAGTTTAGCCTCTACGAGCGGAAAACCGTTAAAAAATCAAATTTTTACCGGAAAAGGCCCCTAAAAACCGGGGGAAAGTCGTTTAATTTTTGATTCCGGTAAACAATGACGTTCTTTAACATAAAAATCATAAATTTACTTGCAATTTTGCATAAAAAATCACCTGCTACGGGTTCAATGACCCAAAATAGTTTTTCAACCAGAGCAAAGGGATTGTTGTTGTTGCTGGAGTGGAAGGAAACAAATTCGATTCGAATTCTCGAAAATCGAATTTATGTACCACTACATACCCAACAGTCCCTTTGGAGGTGTGTGTAAGTACTTTTATGACCTATTTCTCTCAAAACCGGTTCCCATTTCGCTCAAAACCGGTTTTTACTTCCTAAAAATTTAAAAATGTCTCTAGAGACCGAATGAGCGCTGCAGTCACCAAAAACACATACCCTGCAGCGTCATTTTCATCCGTCATTTCATGACTGCGTCAGAAAAAATTGGGTACACAGTCATGTATGGGATCGCGACATCTGGTAAGTTATTGTCTGTGCTTTAACATAAAGGTCTTAGTAAAGGCAACTGATTGTTTCCGGGGCTTTTGCCACAGACAACTATTCAGATGTCCTATTGCCATACATCGTGTTGGCACAAAATTTGTCTACTAGCGAACAGCTACTAGCGGACATAAAGCTTTTGATGAGCGCATGTTTTATGCGCTCTGAGAGCGAAATTTGTCTGCTAGTTGGTGTCGACTAGTTTGTTGGTTGCGGGAAGGGAACATCGAAATAAGAAGAAAGGGGGGGAAATAAAATTTGGTGGAAGGAATAAAATTTTCATTTTCTGAAATTTTCGGTTCCTTCACACCAGCAGAAATCATTTGAGTGTGTACGTGCGTGAGTACAATTCACTCACGTACACGGAAATACACACAAAAATTTCTGTTTTCCGTGTTGGAAATGGAAATTTTTGTATGTATTGGTTGTTTTTATTAATTCGGGAAAAAATATGTAAATTATATATAAAAAAATGAAAAAAAAAATATTTTGACGAGTTTTCTTGAACAGTATCAATTAACCGAAAACATAATCGAAGATCTAAATTTTATGGGAGACTAAAATGATGGGGTAGGATACACATAAGTTAATTTTTTATTAGTGATTTTTTTTTAAAGTACATTCTTAGAAAGATGTGACTGGAAAAATCGGTTTTTCCGTTCCAAAACACTAAATGTTAAATTTAATTCCGCGAGGAGCTCATAAAAGAATTTGTCACTTTTCGCCATGTTTCAAAATAAGGAAGTATAGTGCACATTTTGAGCTTCGAACACAATAACTTTGAATTAAAGCAGAATTCTGATACAAATCATACACATGATCATGGCTCGGTGGTAGTCAACAAATTTTCCACCCCTTAAAATGAACATTAATTCAGTCTAATATATCTAAATAAACAAAAAAATTTAATAAAAAATCAGTAATGCAAAAGTAGTTTAAGTGTGCCCTACCCCTAAAATGAATTAAATTTCACAAATATTTACATATAATAATATACAATAATTTAAAGATATGTATATTTATATAATTTTTTCCGAAATTTTATTTTATTCGTTTTCCGAAAATTACTGAAAATTTACTACAATAATTGAATGTTAAATAGATTTAGCTTATGTTGCTTTAATAAGGAGTTTATCAAAAATTATCACCAGGAAGGACTTCTCTTCATTAAATTTATGGAAAAGTTGTCCGTATTCTATAAGTTAAGAAAATAACTATAACTATAACTTTTTTCAGGACTAAAAAAAATAATATTTTAATAATATTTTCACCTTAAAAAAAAACGTCATCATTAAATCTTAAAAACAAGAAATATACACGAATATGATTTGCGTTAAATTAGGTATATCTTAACGGAAAATTTTTGAGTCAATCTTAACAAATATAGAATATGAAATGAATGACCAACAAATTACAAACTAAACTTCCTTTGAATAATTTAAGAAAATTATTTTAATGATCTTTCAAATTTTATTTGGTATTTAAAATAAATTTTAAACTAAACAATTAAATTACAACTATAAACTAGGTACCTATGAACTATATAAACAATGAAATTCTCAATACGGTCGGAGACAATCATATGATGCAATTCAATTAGCAATTACCTCTAGGTTAGTTTAGCCGCTAGAGTAGAAAACTGTTAAAAATTCAAAATTAGAATTTTGTATGGACACACCTTTAAAAACTCACGGTAGAGAAAAATATTGTATAAAAGAGAGATAGAAAATTTCATAATACTGGGGCTCAGTCATATATATGAGCCCCCTAAAATACTTAGTTTCGCCGCTACGAGCAAAATTTGAATTTTATCATATTTCCTAACTTTTGTCTGTACACCTTTAAAAACTCAATTTATAGTACAAAAGTGCAAAAAGAAAATGTAAAAAAAAAGAAAAATAATGGGGATCGTTCAAAAATATGGACCCTCTAGGACTCTTAGTTAAGCCACTACAAGCAAAAAGTTGTTAAAAATTCAAAATCTGAATTTTTTAATATTTCCTAACTTTTCTATATATTTTCAAAAACCCAATCTAGAGAAAAATGATGTATGCCAAAAAGATAGGAAATGAAAAAATAATTGGGGTTGGTCATACATATGAACCTCCTAAGATACTTAGCTTAGCAGTTATGGAGGAAAAAACTGTTACAAATTCAAAATCTGAATTCTATCATATTTCCCAACATTTATCTGTACATTTTTAAAAACTCAATTTAGAGCAAAATGACGTATGGAAAAAAGTTAGCAATAGAAAAATAATGGGAGTCGGTCATACATATGAACCCTCTAAGACGCTTTGTTTAGCCGCTACGGGCAAAAAACCGATGAAAACTCAAATTTTTACCGGAAAAGACCCCTAAAAACCGGAAGAAAATTTATAAATTTATGGTTCCCAGAAACTATAATGTTCTGTAATCTGTAATTCATAACTAAACTCACCATTTTACATGATCCTTAAAAATTTACCTGCTACGGGTTGAATGAACAAAAAGTCATTCAACCCGAGCAAAGGGATTGTTGTTGTTGTTGGGAAACAAAATTCGACTTGAATATTTGAAGAATTCGCTTCCGAATTTATGTACCAACCCACTGCCAACAATCCCTTTGGTAGTGTGTGTAGCTACGTACATATATAACCGGTTTTGAATTTATTTCATAGAACATTGCGATCTATGAAATAGATTCAAAACCGGTTTTCACCCTAGGGACAAATAAAACTTTGAAGAGAGCAAGCTCTTCAAAGTTCCACCACGTTTCACATTCCCAACAACGAGTTGGCAAAAGCTCCTGAAAAGAGCTTTCAAAATCGGGTGCCAACTCGTTGTATGGGACTGCGACATCTGATTACTTGTTTGTGCTTTTGCCAATTCGCTGTGGGGAATCGGAAACTTTGAAGAGAAAATTTATTTTGAATTACTCAAACCGTAGCAAGTGGATTTTTACAGGTTCTTGAAAAATAGTATTATCATTTATGAATTTTGAATCATGGGACAAGAAAGATTCTGGGAATCAGAAAATGGACAATATTCTTCAGGTTTTGAGGGTACTTTTCCGGTAAAATTTTGAATTTTCAACGGTTTTTTGCCCGTAGCGGCTAAACGCAGCGTCCTAGGGTGTTCACATGTATGACCGACCCCCATTATTTTGTCAATTTCGACCTTTTTGTCATACATGATTCTTCTGTAAATTTAGTTTTTAAAGATATACATACAAAAGATCGGAAAACTGATAAAACTCAGATTTTGAATTTTTAACAGTTTTTTGCCCGTAGCGGCTAAATTATGCACTTAACTGGTTTTATATGTATGAACGACCCCCATTATTTTGACATTTCCTACCTTTTTGTCATACATGATTTTTCTCTAAATGGAGTTTTCAAACGTGTACATACAAAAGATGGGAAAATTTATAAAATTTAGATTTTGGACATGTAATGGTTTTTTGCTCGTGGTGGCTAAACGAGGCATCCTAGGGAGCTCAAATGTACAACCGACACTCCTTATTTTGACATTTTATACCCCTTTTTCATACTTAATTTTTCTCTAAATTGAGTCTAAAGATGTGCATACAAAAGATGGTGAAAGTGATAAAATTCAAATTTTGAATTTTCAACAGTTTTTTGCCCGTAGCGGCCAAACGAAGTGTCCCATGGTGTTTACATGTATGACCGACCCCCAATATTTTGTCATTTCCAGCATTTTTATCAAACATTAAAATCCTCTACTGTGAGTTTTTATAAATATGTCCATATCCAAAATTACGATTCTAGCTAATAATTTTGTAAATCATTGAAATCTGATAGTAAAGATGATTAAATGGATTACTGAAAATTGTTTCATATCTTCAATATATACACTCGTAATCATAATAAATATACAAATAGGTTCATAAATAATATAAAATACAAAATACTAGAAATCCCATTATAACAAAAAGTCATGATAAATAAAATAAAAAGAAACCAATTGCGTGTCGGACAAACACAAGCTAAGGGTTCCGTAGAATGCAGCATAAAGTATTGAGTTAAAGAAATCTTTGTTGGTACCATAAAGCATCGAATATCTACATAATTAACGGTAAGACTCTTATTGTTCAAACCAAATATCGTTGACTGATTTTATATAGTTCTACTACCTTTAATTTTTTCAAATTTTTCTGGCCCGTCGTTCAAAAGTTAGAGAGGGACGCACACTTTTGACGTTTTGAGAAGCGTATATTTCGCGAACGATTAGCTTAGACGAAAAAAGTTTCTAAAACATCATTGTCATTTTTAAAGACCTATCCAAAAATACCTCGCACGGGTATGTGCAATGAAAAAAAAAATCTTGTCCCTCACACACATGTATGGAGTGCCACCCTTAATAAAACTTTTTTCTTTACTTTCACTACTGCATTTTCTAGCGACACCTTACTTCTAAATTTCATTTATATAGTTTCAAGGGTTTCCGAATAAAATGGCTGTGACATACGGACAAACGGACATGACGAAACTATAAGGATTCCGTTTTTTCTACGGAACCCTAAAAATGATAATTAGAGTAACAGGAATCAAGTAATTTCAAGTTTAGCATTTTTCAGAACAATAAATAGCATAAATTACATCTTTTCTAAATTATTTAACATAAATTAGAGAAGCTGAGTAATTCAACAGTGTAGAGGAAATAATAATTTATAAACTATAATTAAATAGGGCTCAAAATAGGATTAGAACTAAGATAGAAAATACATGGAGAGGCATCTAACATTTGGAATACAAACTGCCGTATATTTGGAGTTTGATAGGCATAATGACTTTCATGAGCTAACAGAAAATTAGTCTTATGTTTAACTTTTACAAAATGGAACGCTTTACGCTTGAACAAAGTTGGGAACTATTGAAAACTTACTTCAACACTGGTGAGATTTCTACAGAAACCATAAGAAATTTACGGAAAAAATTTGCCCTCCAATCAGTTGATCAATCAGTGAAGCGAGTTTTGTGGAACCGGTTCGTTATTGGACAAAACAGCCCGCTCCCGTTTTCGTCCAGTGCGCCCACCCGAAAACATTGCTGCGGTTTCGCACAGTGTGCATGAACATCCATCAACACCAATTCGTCATCGTTCTCAGGAACTGAACATTTCTCGCACTTGTCTGATGAGAATTTTGGCTACAAACAAGAGTGCAAGAAATGAAGCCTCATGACCATCTGATGCGTTTTATGTTCGCCTATCGCATCGGATGGGCTGAAGATCGTTTGGTTGAAGATGAACATTTTTACCGAAAAATTATCTTTTCTGATGAAGCCCATTTCCACCGTGGAGGCTATTTCAATAAGCGAAATTGCCGCCCTCAGGGTCAATGGCGAGGGTTACAGAGCCATGTTAAATGGATTTTAATTTCCACAAATTGAAGAGTGTTACATGGACGGAATTTGTTTCCAACAGGACGAGGCTGCGACACAGCCAACGATACAATCGATCTTTTGCGCACCACTTTTGAACATCGAATCATAAAGCGAAATTCTGATCCGAATTGGGCGCCTCAGAGCTGTGATTTGAACCCATTAGAGTATTTTTTGTGGGGATATATTAAGGATATATGTTACGCTTATCATCCAGAGACGATTGAGTCCTTGAAACACGAAACTGAAGTTGCCATTCATGAGATTGAAGCCCAAACAATCGAAATGTACTGAAAAATTGGATTGATCCGATGGAGTACTATATAAGGCTAGCCTTGGTAGTTATTTGAATGATGTTGTGTTTCACTCGTAAATGGAAATGTTCAATCTTTCCAACAAAGTTATAGTTTTGGACAAATATTCATTAGTTTTTTTTTCTATCCGATTCAAATTCCAAATCGTATATGGCCCACCCTTTATCTCTTGAGTTTCTCTCACTGAAGGTAATGAAGAGATAGAATAACAAACAAGAAATGGCGAATAAATCAGTGTTTAGGGCTAGAATTGTTATGCACATATTTTTTACATTAAAACCAAGTCAACACACATGGTATCGACTTGAACCAATTGCTACCAATTATTACATTACCACAGATGACTATGAAGCAGAGTGTCTATATATCGACCGCTCAGCTCAATTTTGCTAACGCCACCTAGTATATTTGTGTTCACACATTTCTAAAATGATTTAGATACTGCTCTTGTAATCTGTTTCTTTACATACAAGTCTGTAATAAAAACTATTGATTTTTGAAATGACTAAAATAAGTAAAATTACAAAAAGAATATATAAAAATATACTATTGTAATCTAAATTGCTGGACGCAGCCGCGCTGTTGTTGTTAGTGACCTGGAAACGTCTTTCATCTCGTTATATATGTACATTGGTATCCAATACCTGTTTATTGTTTACTCTGCAGCATTTGTTTTGCTCGTAACGTCATCGGGCTAGTGTAAGTGCCTACGGGTGAATCTTGTGGAAGTATAAATAAGTCAGAACGTGTTTAGCTAGGAAGTGGATCTGGCTGTCATTGTAAATATCGTGAAAAGTACTACCAGGACCTAAAATGAAACAATAAAAATATTTGCCGACATACAAGTACATATCGCTATTAAATTGAAAATTGAAATACAATGAAAGATATTGTCTCATATGAGAGGTAAAGATGCGCCGAATTGAATCAAACGCAAATCAGAAGAAGCTCCCTTAAAAACACATTTAAAAAACCTTAAATGACCAGTGCCGAGTATATCTCAGTGCTACGGAAGCATAGAAGAAGAATTATTTATTCTGTAACCATACTACTCTATATAACCATTGCATCAAAGAGATTGATTAATGTATGTACATTGTACATGCTTAAAAGAAACACTTATTATAATTTTCTCCCTACGTTTACACGGAAAATATACGGCGCGAACCTTGACTGCGCCTTTCGGTTGTTTTTTTTTATTATCTCCTCCTTCCTGATTTGCTTTCCAGTCCTACAGTTCTTTTAAAAGATGGAGAAGTGTATCAAAAATTATCCACCACCCTATAAAACCATAAGTCTTCTGTCCCAACTGTCAAAACGAGGCAGTTTGGCAGTTAATTCCAAATTTTTGTATGTATTGCTGGTCCCAATATCAGTTTGTAAAACCAAAATTTTTGTTGGTGTATTTTAACATATTTGTATTTAACATATTGTAACATATTTAACTTACGATAATCGATAGGTGTTAACTTGACATTATTCTCTAAAATGATTAAGATTTTCGATGAAAATGTGTGATTTTTTTTTATGAAAGCATACATTTTTGTTGCAAAAAATTATTTCTGTATACTGAAAGTATTTAATTTATTTTTATAAAATATTTTTGGTAATCAAAGGAAGGTGGTTTTCTTACAAAAGATAAAGTGTTGTGTAGCCCAGTGGCAAAATAATCACAGAAATTGTGTTATTGGAATATCATTCCATCAGTTAGTAAAGTGTTTTTGTTTCCAATATCTTCTTGAAGAACGTCGAGTTTGATTTTTTCTCGAAAATGTCAAGAAAAATTAATTCTACGGTATTTTCTGTTTTATCTAGATGTATTTGCTTACGTTTTTCGGGCTGTTTGTTTGTTTATTTTTTGCCCACCTAAACGTGCGTTTCCAATGCCAGATTGAAGAAGAGTGCGTTCATGGCGTCTCTGACACTCGTTCTCAATACCACTGTGGCAGGAGCGGATTCAAGGGGGGGGGGGGTCACGGGGGTCATGACCCCCCTCAAACCTGCCCGCATTTCAAAAAATAGAGCTGAACCAATATTTTGAAAACCGAAAAACAAAAAAACCAAACGAACAAAACCTAGTTTTTGCAAAATTATAAACTGGAAAGTAGCCAAACGACCAGAATTAACTTACTTTTTTGCACTCTGAAAAAATTGGAATCAAAAAATGACTGAATCAACAAAATTGACTAATTTTCTTACACAATATTGACTTTTTTATTACTTTTTCTATATTTGGATTGTAGCTATGCTTCGTCTGTTTACAAGTTCCAATTAAAAGCATTATCTTTCTTTAATATATAAAAAGATATCTTTTTGAAAATGTTTGTCGCGGCGAAACTCGGAATCTGCCGAGTCGATTTCAATAAAATTTGGCATGAAGATTACTGTCCGGTAGCTGAATGTTTATGTAAAGTTTAAAAAAAATTGGTTCTAAACTTTTGGAAATATTTAAGATTTAAATTTTTCACGTTTTACTTTTCAAGAGAAAGTCGACTTTAGCGCTTAAGCTTAAGATCAATAAATGAAGAGAGATCGTGCAATTATCGCATCGTTAGCGGTTACTCCGTCTCTCTTAAATATGAGACGTATTCGAGAGAACATTTCGGTATTTTGTTGATTGCACGATCTCTCTTCATTTATTTTTCTTAAGGAGCAAAGTACACTTTCTCTTGATATGAAATCCATCCATGGATTTATACTAGAGATGGATGCGACTTCATGTTATGTGGTTTTCGATAAGGAAATGGGGATTGATTTATTTTTGGATCTTATTATGCCCATCTCGAATACGAACACGTCAACCTTTACTTGCGTATTAGGGAACCGTCACTTTTCGCTTTTGCAAATCGGAACAAAAGCTCTCTCTCAAGAATTCTCTATGATTTGACACTCTGTATTTCCGTTGAGGCGGTTTTAATTGTTTTCTACAAATTTTACTCGGGTTATTGAATACAATTTTGGTTCATTAAACCCGTAGCAGATAGATTTGTTCAAATTGGTGGAAAATGGTAAATATTTTTTTGAATTTCAGATCGTAGGTTTTTTGCCCGTAGCGTCTAAACGAAGCGTCCTACGGGATCCATATGTATGACCAACCCCATCTGTTTTGACATTTTCTACCTTCCTTTCATACATCATTTTTCTCTAAATTGAGGTTTTAAAGGTGTGCATTCAAAAGATCGGAAAATTGATAAAATTCAGATTTTCAATTTTTAACGATTTTTTGTTCCTAGCGGCTAAACGAAGCGTCCTACGGGATGAATACGTATGACCGTCCCCCATTTTTTTTACATTTCCTAAATTTTTCTATACATCTTTTTTCTCTGAATTGTGTTTTTAAAAGTGTGTCTTAATCGAAGTTTAACTAATCGAAGTTTAAGTAAAAAGTTAACCAGTTGTGTTTGAGTTTCAACCGGCAATCTATAAATCCTTATTTGTTTCTGTGTTGTCACCGAACATAGGATAAATTTCGATTTCTTATAACTACTATATAGTATTTCAATGTTTTTGTAACTTTAAAATTAATAGGTGCTGTAAGGTTTAGTAATAATTCCAAAATTGGCTTTTTTTGAAAGAGTGCTTTAATAGTTGTTTTAAGTTTCTTTCTCATTTTCTTATTAAGCACTATTCATACTTTCAATTTATTATCCATTTTACGGCGAAAATTTGTAGCCAAACGTTAATAAAAACATTGTTGAAAAAGTCAAAGATTTTTTGGAAGTTTTTGAACTTATGTTACAATCAAAAGATAACTGCTAAGAATCAAAAATCTATAACTAAAGAAAAACAAAACATATACAGTATACAAAAAATATGCAGTATTACGTAATGCCCAGCAAAGCGGGCGGGTACAGCTAGTTTATAAGATAAAATCCAATCTTCTATTTTGTTTCGCAAATCTGTTAATGATCGCATCGATGTCCAATTCGATGTCACGATGAATGTGTAGCAGTGCAAGCCCGGTAAGTCTGTCTTCTGCCATAGTTGATCTCGTTTCAGAAGAAAATTTAAAATAAAAACATTCATTAGCTAAGAAATTTCTTAGTTTTAAGAGATCATTTTTTATATAAACAGTTTATAATTTTATATAAACAATAAATTTATATATGAATGTAATGAATTTTATGGTAAATCAAATTGGACGAGTTTTTGCATAAGGATATTCTGACGTTCTTTTGTATTCATTGAAAAAATTCAGTTTGCTTTGTTTATTTGGTTATTCTTGTTATTTTTGTTATTTTACATTATTTTCTATCCTGTGAACCCCTCTGGAAAAAAATCCTAGATCCGCGCCTGAATATAATTCGGTTTACGTTACGTCGGCCAACGTTGATGTTTCAACGTGACTTCACAGAAATTTATACCAACACTTTCAATCCATGGATCACACAAACCCTGGGATCTAATACCGACTTGCAGTTCATACTTGAAGAGTACAGCTGTGCGGCTTACGTAGTTGAGTACGTTAACAAGTCAAATCGAGGCATTAGCAATCTACATCGTGAGCTAATGAAGTTACACGATGAACACCCGGAGAAAGAATATTTACAGTTGTTGAAACAACTCAGCTTGAAGGTACTCAACACGGTTGAGATCTCATCGCAAGAGGCTGCCTGGTTCTTACTTCGCCAAAAAATGAGTGTAGCCAGCGTTGACATTGTTTACATTCCTACTGTTTGGCCAAATGAGAGACAAAAGGCTCGCAAGCGTACGCACGTGATGGACAGAGAAGGGTTACACGAGAACAGCACTGACGTCTGGACCAAAACCATGATTCAGCGTTACAAGGATAGGCCCACAGAGTTAGA
This sequence comes from Chrysops caecutiens, assembly GCA_963971475.1. Taxonomy (NCBI): domain Eukaryota; kingdom Metazoa; phylum Arthropoda; class Insecta; order Diptera; family Tabanidae; genus Chrysops; species Chrysops caecutiens. The sequence goes on along the minus strand of OZ020568.1, from coordinate 26,193,710 downwards.
GTCGATATGTTTGGCTGACTGTCGCTTGCCATACGGTTGTCGGTAACAGAAAACGAAAACGTCAGGGTGACAACGAAGAGTGCAGTGAAGATAGCGAGGATGACGTAGAGGATGTTAACGCACGTTTGGTCGCATATCGTAAAAGAGGTAGTTGTAGGGTTATACGGTATAGATCATACGAGACCGATGATATTGTGAACCTCGTGACCGATGATATTGTGAACCACAAACGACAGATGGTCGTGTTATATGTGCCATTACGCTGTGAGCCAGTCGACATAATTGACCGTAATGTATTTATGGAGACTTACGATGCCAGAGAGGCTGAGATAATGGAGAAACGTAAGCAATACGAATCGAACATTGACATTGAGCATGTGGTTGAGGAACTGCGGAGGATGTACCATCAGTTTACGATGAAGACCCATTAGGTGCCCGTTAGGAGTTCGTGAAGAGCATAATACAACAAGGCGGCGTAGAATATGCAGATGATTTCAATGCTACGACTTTGGTCACATCCGTGTGTGCAGTTCGCCGGCGATCGAATGCAATGGCCAAAGCCGACTTCTGTCGTAACGTGTGCTTCGACCGGGAAAGCCGCTGTCAATATCCAAGGCTTAACTGTGCATTCTGCTTTCAAAATTACACAATCGCGTCGAACTGGCACAATGTCACGAGAGATCCTGCAAAATTATAGAAATATGTTTGTTGGTGTAAAATGCGTGATAATAGACGAGGTTAGCATGATTGTTTCAGATTTGTTACACAAGATAAACTGGCGCATGAATATGATATGATGATAATATAATATATATAATATAATATAACATAATATGATCAACCGTTCGGCGGCATGAATATTTTCTTCTGCGGTGACTTTCACCAATTACCGCCAGTTAATGCGACACCCGTTTATCGGGCCCCACGCAACACGCATAGGTGGTGTCGTGCTCTGGCAATCACTAAACTACTTTACACTACAGCAAGTAATGCGGCAAAGTGACGCTACGTTCTCTGCTATACTTACTAATGTCGGCAACGGAGAGTGACTCAACCTTGATGAAATTAAATTCACTGAGTCCCGATTTAGAACCCAACAGTGGTGCGATACGAACTTGATCGGCGTTGTGCGTTGTTATCATCGAAATCACAGCGTGGACTCATACAACAGCAGTGCTATCTTAACAGAGAGGTACAACGTCGCCGACGACACTTTGATCGGCTACAAGAATCAGACGGAAGCTGCTACAGCCCGGCAAAAGCTTCGCAAAATGAGTGTCGTCGAGTTGGGTGGACTGCCTTATAAAATCCCGCTTGTAGTGGGTTACCCTTACATGATTACAACTAACATTGACGTTGAGGATGGCATAGTGAATGGCGCGATTGGTGTTTTAAAGAATATAGAGCTGCTTAGTGAAGACGAACCGTCAACGTCTGTGGCCGCACACAAACAGCGACTCAGACTATGGATTGAATTCACGCTCGAGATGATAGGCCAGCGATGTCGACTCAAAGCTAAACCACATGTAATCTGTAAACGTGACATTCTCAACTTCAAATGGACACCAATAACAACGCGCAGTGCCAACATACCGCTCGGTCCGAAGATCAAATGCCGCCGAATACAGTTTCCAATAGTGCCAGCGTGTGCGATCACAATTCACAAATCACAAGGAGGTATACCAATATGATAAATCACAGCAAAACCAACTAGTTTATGTGGCTTTAAGTCGCGTCACATCATTAGATGGCCTTTATATGATCAATACCCGAGAAGATTTCAAGTTTTTTCACGGATTTGATCAGGCGTCTCCTACAGTTAGAGAGATACGAGATGAGTACCAGATATTGGCCCAACATCCGTTGTCGACACTAGTCGCCAAAGCAAAACTGTTTTGTGATAGCGTTCCTGATCAGCATTGTTTTGTACTTATTACCGCCATTAATGCAGAAAGCTTGGTCGCGCACTCAGAAGACATCTCTACCGATACCACCATCAACCGATCTGATTATTTGGCAATCAGCGAAACTTAGATGGAAAATTCCAACCCAGTGAACATGCCTGGCTTTGATCTGACTTCATATTGTAATACCGCTAAGAACAGACAAATTGCAACTACATCATCGGTAACGGTATCATCATCATCAAGTCGCAAAGCCGGTGGAGTCGCCATATATCGCAACATCAATAGCTTCACTGACTGTAATAGAGTTGACATTGACATTTCGGAAATTTATTTGGAAATGAAAGACCCAAAGGCAGGTGATGTCTGTCTAGTTAATGTAAAGGCCAATGGCATCTTCAAATTCGTACTCGGGTGTGTGAATATCCACCCGGGCACAGCGTTAGCAGAAATTAAACACTTGATGATATGATCGTTGTTTAAATATTCCAAAAACATCGCTAAAACTATACCCGATTTCGAGCCTGATCTAACTACACCAGTTATGATAGTTGGAGATTTTAATGTTGATGTCTCACAAAACCATTCATTGCTTGACTTCATGCTCAGCGAGTTCAATTTGTCTTATATTGAAACTTCTCCAACAACGTTAGGTAATACCTGTATTGATTTAACGTTTACCAGAAATTTGGATGTATCTTGTATGCCATTTGTGTCGTACTTTTCATATCACAGACCTATTATTAATAAAGTTATATTGTAACAAAATGATTATTCGTTTCCTTGCTTTTGTCCTAAATAAATAAATAAAAATATTTTCTTCAAGAAATATAACCCGTTACATAAACGTATTCACGTACAACACACGGCCGTGTCCATGACACAGCTAACCCCAGCTTTTTTTGTCTCCAGCCCCAGTCTGCATCTGAATATGTTTGTCCCTTATTTTTCGTTTCCATCATATATCATAAAACTCGTTTAGCTGCAATCCAATTTTGTTCTGTTGGATGTTTAAGATTTCTACTTAGATGACTTACTGAATATGCTAGGTCTGATCTTTAAATGACGGTTAAGTACATTAAACTTCCAATTAGTTCACTATAGGGTGCTTTCATTCGTTGATTTGCTTCATTTTCTTGTAATATTAGGTTTACTTCCATTGGCGTTTTCACTCCTTCACAACCTGTCATGCCAAACTTCTCTAGCATTCTGTGTATGTTTTTTTTTCTGTTTGATAACAATAGTATCTTCTCCTCTCTTCAATTCCATTCCAAAAAATTTCTTCATTTCCCCAAGACATTAAGCGTTATATTGTTTCTTCACATCTTCAATTATTGATAAATCTTTTCCAATGATTAATATGTCATAAACATAAGTGATCTTCCAACAATCCTTCTTGTAATATAAACTATAATCATATTCTGATCACTTAGAGTATCGTTGCAACATTTTGGAGATTTTATTAATCCATAAATAACTCGATTAAATTTTAGTACTGCGTTGGGTCATCTCGATTTCATTCCTTTTGGAAACTATAGGTAAATATTTGCTTGCAATTGCCCATTTAGAAATGTTGGTGGTATATACAATTGTTAAGTACTTATGCTTTCTTGTACTGCTTTTGATATCCTCATTCTCTTTGTTGACATTCTGGCAACAGGTGAATAAACTGTATCTAGTGAATGTTTTCTCTTTGTTTGGAACTCTTTTGCCACAAGTCTTGCTTTTCTAGGTCCGTCTTCTTAAATTTTAGATTCCCACTTAGTATCTATTGCTTTTTCATTTAATAGTAATTTCATTTCCTCTCAAGTTTCAAGATTATTTTGCGCTATCAATTCTATAGTTACTGTTTCTCGCCATGTATCTTCACTGACTGCATCTTCATATGATATAGGCGTTTATTGACTTCAACTTATTACAAGTTCAATTTTATTAATGCTGAATTAATGTTTTTGTTGATTCCTCTATTTCGCTTTACATTACACTACTTTGTTAAATCTTATGTACTTTACCTTTTAATGTTAACTTACAGCGAGTTTTTCGCGTTTGTCGCGAACTTTCTAGTTTGAACAAATTTAAATAATTTGGTGTATTATATATGTTGATAAAATATTTATATTAAAGTTAAAAAAATGTTCGGTTGTTTTTCACGAACTTCCATTTTTTCCACAATTCTATTCATATTATTTTTTTGTCAATTAACATTATTTCATTATTCAATTTCAATTTCAATTCAATTCAATTTATTTCAATTCAACTTATGTCTCGCACGGCGACGAATAATGCGCGCAACCAGGAATTTTTAATCGCGCATCGAAATCCGATAGCGTTGGAAAACATTGTTGCGACAATATTTGACCACGATCGGATTTTCATCGCCGGTGGTAATGAAATCCGATCATGGTGGACCACATTGTTTCACATGCCGATACTCGAAATGCTGTCAGAATTTTTTTGAAAAATCATCGCGAATTTGCACTCTGTTGCTGGGGGAGGGAGAAGAGATGGGAGACGTGTTTATTTTGAAAGAAAAATAATTTTGTTGTCACAATTTCTCGTTACAAATGTCTATTCCTAGTATGTGTCTAATACGTTAATTTCCTTAACCAAAATATGTCTTATTACTCTAGACTAATCTAACACAACGTATGGGTTTTACAATTTCAAAAACATGTTATATAGTAGAATGTTATTATAGATTTATTCGAACACAATCAGGGTTATTCCACAGAACGTAACCGCGAAAAAAAAGTACGTTTGGGGAACTTCATATTCTCGAGAACGCTACCGCGACCGCACCCACGGAACTGCGTTTCTGACCGTGAACACGGAAGTCAGTTACCATGGGGACCGTAATGGGGCTAACTCTTTTAAGTATAAGAAATACGGATCGGTATTGCAGTTTTCCGTACGTTCACGAGAATATCTAAAAAATGCGTTGCGGACGGGCAAGGAAACGCGTTGCGGTTACGTTGCGTTCTGTGGAATAACCCTGAATATTTGTGTTTTGCAATTTCTTTTTGTTTAGCTCGGTGCTTCGAGTTAGAAGCGGGGACTGCATTTAAGAGAATTTCACCCGCACCTGTTTTGATTTAATAATGACAATAATTTTTCAAACATCTCTTAATTCAAATGATTTTTAGAGAACAAAAAATATTGTTTATATATGGAGTGTATTGTTTTTTTTTTTGGAAGTTTCTTACTTTTAAATGCTTAAACTATCTTAGTAAACACAAACGGTTCCTATGTTCGGGGTAACCCTCTTTTATTTTTATTTTGTAAGACTTTAATAGGAGTTTTTTTTTTTGCTTCCGTATATTTTGATTTTGTTTGTTTTTATCTACTTTTATTCAACTTATTTCAATTACAGACGTACAAAGGAGTAAAATAGAAAAAAGAATGGAAGTGGATAAAGGAACACAATATAACAAAAAAAGTACTTATAGCATATTGTAAGGAAAATAAACAATTAAAAATAAAAAGATACAATAAAATACCAGCACTACTGTGAATGACGGAGCAGGGATATTGACAATTAGGAAGTGAAGGAGTATTCGTTGGAAAAAGCATTAGCGCACTCCCGAAAAACCTTTGTTCATACAGTTAAGCGATATTTGCGAGACTAGCGTGGAAACCGTGTCTAAGCAGCTTTTTGTTTTACGGAACCCAAATTGTTCTTGCGGGATAATCTTATTTATTTCCACCCATGTTTCCTGTCTTTTATGAATTATTTTTTCGAATAATTTTGTAATCGAATTCAACAGGGAAATTGGTCTAACATCCACACTGTTGGGTTTGGGGATAGATATTACGAAGCATTCTGACCATGAAAGAGGAGTATTACTGGAGTTCAGGACCGATTGGAAGAATCTGAGGAGATTCAGATGGTATTCCTTGCGAAGGATTTTTAGAAGCTTTATACTGATGAGATCAAGACCCGCGGCGGTGTTATCGGAAAAATTTTTTACTAAAGGAGAGTATTCGTTCCATGTTATGGAACTGGCTACGTGGTTGGATTCCAGCGTCTCTTTTGGTGATATGGTACTGATGAGATGGAAGCGGTCAATGGACGCGCTCGATTGATACCTTCTTGGGGCTAATTTGTCGAAAGCTGAGATTAATATGTTGCACGGAACAAAATTGGAAAGCAAAGGTGTGTTGCTGGAAAGTTTTTTCTTTTTTAAATTATTGATTCTATTCCATATGATTGTTGCGGGGGTTTGTGGATTTAACAATTCGCAGAAAGACCGTTGGAAGTTGTCTTTCCTGATTTTCTCTATTTTTTTTCTACCTCTGTTTTTGGTGTTGAGGTAATGATTTAGGGTTTGGAGAGAAGGGGAATTCTGAAGTTTCATGTAATTTGCCTTGGTTTTGTTCATTAAAGCCTCACGTTCTTTAGACCACCAAGATGTGTGTTTATTATTCTGAATGTCAACTTTGTCCCTAATCGAACCCCCAGAGTCTTTCGCTAGATTAACGATTGAATCGATAAAGGATTGGCAAGGAGAGCAATCGCTGATCTCTCCACCCGGCAGCCGAGCCTCAAGGGAGAGGGAGAAATTTCTCCAGTTCGTTGGATTCATTGCGATTCTTGGACGGCACGGGACAACTCTGGGTTTACCATTGAAGATGGAGGTTTTGGTGGGGAAATGATCACTGCCGTAATTGTAATTTATTACTTCCCAATTAAGACCCTGCAGGATGGAAGGGGAACAGAAAGTCAGGTCGAGAATGGATCTGGAAGACAGGTCTTTTGAGGTCCAGGTATATCTCCCGTTATTTTGAGATATTAAATTGACATTACCTAAAGTGGCTTCCAATTTTAAGCCCTCTCTGTTGGGGGCTGACTTCGGGGCCCAAAGCGAGCTAATTGCGTTAATGTCGTCTACGATTACGGTATACTTGAAAGATGAAAGGGAGTTTAAGAAAAACTCCCAGAAATGATCGTCCGTGTAAGGAGTCCCATTTGAGGCTCTAGGTGGACTATATACGTTCACGACGGTAATGTGATCTTTGTTTTCAGTGAGTACATTGACGGTGATACATTCCACACCATTGTCTTTGCACTTATCGGACAGGAGAGGGATGCTTTGGTTGATCCTTGGGAATTTAAGGCTGTTTTTAAGGAAGATTGCCACTCCTCCTCGCGATCTATCGGATCTTTGAGTTGAGACCCTGTTGAAGCCAGACAGACTGAAAGTGTTGTCTGGCCTCAAACAGGTTTCAGAGAGGCATAGCAAGTCAACCTTATGCTGAAGAGTTAAGTCTGGGATGGTGTCAGTCCTTCGTTCAATCGACCTGCAATTCCATTGTATAATGGTCAAATTCGATGCGTCGGACATAATCACTGAAGTTCTGAAAGCAAGTCTAGGAATTGTATAGCGCTGTCTTGGGAATTCAGAATTTGGGGAGGTTAAGCTCTAGAGAACTTCTTAGGTGTTCCGTCATCGAAGTCCAAGAAATCCAATTTTCTTTTAGGGGTTCTTAAAGAAGGGCCAGGTACGATCCTTCCACGGGTTTAATTTAGGGAAATCGTTTGCGTATAGCCTATTGTGTATTAATGTAATAGTTGCTTTCAGGTCTGCTTCTAAGGTGTCCACATAGGATGGTTTCTCGACCGGTGGAATCACACCTTTGTTTTCCACCAGGATCTCAACAGCCTTTACTTGGTCTATATTGTGTAATGCAATAGTTTTTTTAATTTCTTTATGGAAAGAGAACACAGGGCGTTTTGAATCTGAAGCTTTGTGTTTGGTATCTTCTAATTTATTTCGAATACAATTGATACAATTTGGTATAGACTCAGGGCAATCCTTGGGGCCATGCCCAAGATTACCGCAATTGGAACAAATCTGATCCCTAGTGCGGCTTTTACAAAATTTGGCCACGTGGCCAAATCTTTGGCAATGTACGCATCTTTTTGGTTTGTCTATAAAAGAGGTTACGTCAAGGATGACTTTGTAGAGGAGGATCTTGTCAGTCATGTCGAGTGATTTGACTTTGATTTTAAATAAATTTGTATCTTCCAACGTAAGGGATCTTTTTCCGTCAATAGTAGTATAGCAGTTTATAAGCTCTCCGTTTGAGTCCAATTTTCTTTTAATTCTTTTAAGGCGATCGGCGGCAATTATGTAAGGCAGAGGTCGGCTCCTCCCTGGAGGAGGTTCTAAGCCCTCTAGAAAGTCCTTTGAGGTGATCGATTTGTCGCTCACTCCTCTGACTAGGAAGTATTTAAAAATCTTGAACGACGGTATATACGCGATCCAACCTTCGCCTGGTCTGAAATCTTTCAATTTATTAAATTGGTCAACCAATTTGTTTGCTGATTGCCAATCCGGACAGAACGCTTTGAATTTGTTGTACCCAGTTTTTTTCAACGAACAGAACTTGATCGATAGTTGGTTTAATGATTTGAAAAGAGATTTCGCAAAGGAGAAGAAATTTTTGTCATTTTCAGCCGAAAACGGAAAATCGAACAAAACCAAGTATGGGGCAGCGTGACCTTCCTCGTATCTATTCAAAAGTCGGAGATCCGCCTGGGGAAGGGGAGTGGGCTCCGTACCCGTACCCATGTTTGCGCGAAGAGGAACTATCTACAGGACTGTGTCCCGGGAGCGGACGCCGAAAAGAAAAACACTCAGTTATAGATGAATCTAAGGATTATTTGGTTAACACTCGAGCTTGCTATGGCCAACGATGACGCCCAATCACAACGCAACAACGAAAAACGAACCACTCACTTATACGAAAAACGAGGACGTAACTGTCAACTAGCACGCGGCCACGCGGATTATATGATCTACCGTAACCCACGACTCGAGACTGGTTCTACTAATAATTGCTGCAACACAACACAAAGAAACTCAGAACTAATACAGATTATTTCCCACTTTAAATTGAAGCTGCGACGGCCTTTTTTGTATTTTAAATAAAGTATCTTAAATATTTTTCTTTTGTTGTCTTCTGATTTTATAACTTTCAGCTGCTGTAGGAATTTCGAGGAAACTAAACACGCAGTTAATTGCGCGGTCACTCCAGGTGACGCCAATAACACGTGGGGCTCTACAATGTGTACCGGATTTAGTATCCTCAAAAAAAACCAAATAAACTGCTTTGTCTTTTGTGACGTCACGCAAGGCGACGCAGAAAAAACACGCGGTATATTTCTTTACAGTTAAAAAGTATAAATGCGTATCCCTGCACAGTTTAGATATCAAATCAATTAAATTATACAACCTCGTGTATTTCCCAGCTAAATGCGCACTTATGGTGACGATTATGAAAATTCATTAAGATTAGGTACCTTGTTTTCTGCGAAGGATGCTTCCTTACTTCCCAGCAGCTGGGGCTCCGGGGAGCGTGAGTTACCACTGTCGTCGGTCACGTTACCTTTCTGGAACATTTAATAATGCACGAGATCAAAAAACCAACGGAATCAAAAACACTAAGAAAAGAGTACAAAAATATATACTAAGAAAAGAAAATACAAGGAAACGAAAAATAACTAAATTAATTAGAATAACTACACAAATCAACAGTAATCGAAAGGAAATACAAAAAATGAAGAACAAAGAAACAGAAATTAAAAGAACACACAAACTAAAATTTACGTGTGCCTCATATGCACTCTGAGAAGCGAATGAATTTCTTCTATTGCTCTTACTTTTTCTGGATACTTGTGCAACCCTTCACTATTTATTTTATGTCCAACATAATCAATTTCTTCCTTAAATAATTCACTTTTCTAAATTCCTAACTTCAATCCAACTTTACTTAAAGTCCCTGGCCATATTATTAGGTGCACTGTCGAGTCTTCAGAAAAATGCGATTATAATTGCGGCCTAAGGGCCAATAACTGTCGATTTTTTTCACCCGCAGTTACTTGCACAATACATTGTTGGATTGACGGTAATAAGAGAGTGTACCACATAATACCGTATCCTAGTCTGCAAGGATTTTGATGTTTGTATGCTTGTTAAGAGGTACATTGCAAAGGAAATAGTAACTACGAAATTCGCCTGACTGAAACGATTATTGAGGCGTGGACCCATCTCAAACGCTTACACGATACCGTGCAGGCCTGTTTTATATGCATCATCATCGGACCAAGGCTCTGCGTGTCGCCTAAAAGACATTGATTTTCTCTTTGCAATTATGTACATGCACAGTGCTACAAAAAAGTTCCGAAACTTGAGCTATATCAAATTGAATAGTAGCGCCATCTCTGTATTCAGACCGTCGTTTGAAAACTGTAACATTTCGCATTTCAGTCATACCAATTTTGCCTCAATCGATTGAGAAGTAGAAAAGTTATAACAGTTTTCCCAACAGAACTCTTTTGCTGATGCAGCAAGTTTACTACGATGATTGTTTGAGTAAAGTGAATGTTTTTTATGGCATAATTTTTTTTTGGAGAGCACAGAGAGGTTAGTAGATGATAAATTGAAGGAATGCCAGTTTCAACGCGGACACAAGCAACGATCAAAAAAGTGCATATACTTGTACATAACATAAGTTTTTCCCAAGTAATTATATATCTTATATTCATGACTGTTGATTATCATTTACCCAAAAGAGTAAAAGCAGAACCAATGATCAATTGTTAATGAAGCTTAAAAACTGGTAACTTCAAGAAATTCAGATGCGCTTAATAATGTGGCCAGGGACTGTAACCTTGTAAACACCTCTTCCAAATTCTTTAAGTGTTCTTCGTCGTCTCTTCCAGTTACCACTATATCATCCGGAAAATTTGCAACATCATCAAGTCCTAATAACACTTTCTCCATTATTTCTTGAAAAACCCCAACAGCCGGTCATACTCCAAAACTTAAACGGTTATACAAGTATATTCCACGATGAGTACTCCAGGTTAACAATTTTGCTGTTTCTTGTGGCGAAAATATCTAATTTTTAAAATTTTTTTACACCTTGTTACTTAGCATATAGCTCCTCAATCCTCGGAATTGGATATTTATTATTTTCTAAAAATCTATTTCTAGTAAGTTTATAATTGGTATATATCCTAATCTTTCCATTTGCCTTTAGCATTGCAGCCAGTGGTGTCCCCCATGGGTTGAATGAAACACACCTTCTTTAAGTAATCTGTTCAAATCTTCTTTCACTTCTTTTTTAAACGCAAATGGAATTAGCCTTGGCTTACAAAATATTGGCTTTACTGAGCTATCAATTTTAAAATCTATCACTCCTCCAATATAACATCCTAATGTTCCATCAAACAGCTGCTTATATTTATTTACTAGCTTCTTAACTGTACCTTTTTCTTTGATACTCGTCACATTATTTACACCAGCTATTTCTAAGTCTAATAATCTCATTACATATTTGCCCATGAGTGGTACGCCATTTTCCTTTACTACCACTAATTTACAAAATGTTTTTCTATTATTTAGCTGTACCTCTACTCGTACCTCTCCTACTGGAAGCATCCTGGCCCCACTATATGTTTTCAAAATTCTATTTGTACCCTCTATTTTTCTTTTATAAAGGTTTTTTCCATATAAACTATATGGAATTATCGAAGCTCCTGATCCTGATTCCATTTGCATGTTTACTTCATGTCCTTCTATTTTTACTATTGTTTCTATTGGAGGCACTGCATTAGTAACGTTTATACAAAAAAATATTATTTTCGCCTCTTACCATCATATTATCAACAGCCACTTCATTTTTTCATTTTCATTGTGTTCCATATAATTATTATTATCTACCTTACTTTTAAAAACCCTTTTTAAATGTCCAGTTTTTTTACACCATCTGCACTTGAAATCTTTAGATCTACAAGTAGCCAAATTATGATTAGTACCCCTAAGCTCGTACAACTTCCAACCTTCGTCTTCATTAAATTCTTGCATCAAATGCCAGTATGAACATTTACAAATTATTTTGTAAAGCACGTGTTGTTTCCAAACGCCGCTGCTCTTCTTCTCGAACTAATCCAGCTACTCTTTCAGGTTCGGTTTCCACCATTTTAATTAACTCGTTTCTATTTTTGCACGCTTTATTTATTTTTACAAATAACTTTATCCTCGTTGTCAAATGTAATAACGTGAAAAATAATTAAACACATACAATTAATTATATAAAGGTTAAACTTTATTCATTACATAAATGCAACTTACTTTACAAAGTCCAGTTACAATCTGTCTCTCTTTTTTATTCACATCACATTTATTCACACACATACGCCCATACGTTCTACACGCATAGTATTCGTATTCGTACCAACACTACAATATTCCCCATATACATATAAAGTAAATTAATTTTATATCTTAAAATGAGGGAAAAACCCTTTAATTACATAATATGTCAACTGTCAATCGTTAACCCGCAGATAACTCGTAATGCTTCGCGAAACGCTCGAAAAATTTATTCGTTGGATAAATGTTATCCATGGATAGATATCTACCGGATGACTTATTCTTCGAGAAACCGGCCAAAAGTTGATTGATTTTTCGATCTTTTTATGCTCGCCTCGAACATGCCAACGTCAAACTGTCAAAACTTCTTTGTGTGAGTGAAGTGCCAGCTTAACTCGCTTAGCTAAATTTATCTTATTCATGCATTTAAATTAATTTAATTAAAATTTCCTAGTTAATATTATAATTAATATTTTCTACAAAATAAATTCACAAGCGCAAAACTGCATTTAACAAATGTTAAATATCAGTTTTGTGCATGTATTTGTAAATCCGAAAATAAATCCAGATCATGAAAAATTAATCTAGATAAAAAATAAAATTAGTTTTTCTGCCCGTTAAAAAAAAGTTTGGTTCGTTGGTTGAAATTATGGAACGAACCACTGTTCCATTCATTCTCTCGCTATGAGAAAAAGACCAATTCCCCCATTCCCAGGAATTGGGCTCAAAGGAGAGTAACATTTCTGAAACCTCCGTAGCTCGAACATCTTAAAAGAGAACAAAAGAGTTTAACAAATTATTTTAACTGAATTCAAATCAAACACTCGGGGCGATTCTGGTCACTTTCGTTAACGTAACAGATTTCTGTTAAGAAATTTGACGGATTTGGTTTCTAACAGAATTCTTTAAGTTGGTATTCTGGCCAAAACTAACGTTTCAATCTGTAACGAAACCGGTTTTGTTCCAAATCTATCAACTTTCTTAACAGAAAACCTGTTCAGTTTGAGTCGACGAATTTCGAGCCTGTTTCGGTAACAGATTTTTAACAGAAAACCTGTTAACTTTTGGCATCCAAAATACCAATTTCGACGTAAACAGAAATCCAACAACAAAATGCATGGGTTGTCAAATTAACAGAATCTGTTACGTGTACCTAGAATTGCCCTGAATAACACTTAGTTACAATCAAATTAAAATAAATTATATTTAAAAAAAGCAACCGTCGGACACGCATAAGCTCAAGGTTCCGTAGCATGCCGGTACGGAAATGAGCTAAAATTCATTTTACGAAGGGCAATCTAATAAACTCGTGTAAACATTTTGCTCAAAATCATCCTCTTTGATTTGTTTGGTTATTTATAGTGCTGGATCACCTGCATTATCTCGAGCTTCTTGCAAATTGGCAAATGCGAAACTAGATATTTTAAAATTTTAGTATTTATTACGCAACGCAACATACAATTACATGGTTTTACATAAATCAGGAATTTGATCAATGTACTCGTGCCCGTATAGGTTCGTGATAACTAAACAAGTGCAATTATAATTAATATTATGTTGGGTCAAAATTACCTGACCATCAAATTGGGGCATAAAATATTAACTCAGTATTTCAAATATCTGTCCGGAAACGACGATGGTGAATTCTAAGTATAGACAAACAAAGGTAGCCATATTATTCGTAATTCAAATTATATGATGGTAAGAGGCGATCTTACCCCTACACGCGTCTGCAGGGTTTTTGTGGTATCTTCACCCCGCGGCACGTCAAATCACCGGTGTCTCCGCCCTGATTTAGGCTACAGAATAATTACTAGAAGTAATTATCTCTCTGGGTTTAGGGTATTTTCGGTCGCTTTCGATGTTCAGATTGAGTTATTGGACATTTCATATCTTTGTTCACGTACTATATTGTTAAACAAATTTGTATTTCACAATATTTCTCAAATACACTACGAAAAACCAAGTTTATTCTGCTGTCGCTAAATCAAATTACGAAACCATAATAGCGTGCATTCCCAAATGTTATTACATACTCATTTAGTAAAAAAATGAAAAAGATATCTTATCAATTTCCTTGGAAGTGTTTTCATAGTCTTTATTCCCAATACTTCCTTAATATTCATCAGAATTATTCACCTTTCACGTTTTTTAAAGTGAAAACTTCTTTAGCACCCTTTTGATTTGAATCTCGATGAAAGGAGAAGGAGTATACATATAATTAATTGAACAAACTAAAGTTAAAATTTCCAAATCGAATATAAGCAACCAGGCTAGCAGAATCACCAGCAACACGAAAATTAATGTACACGAGATTGTGCAACCAACGGTCATAAGTAGATACCCTACAAAGGGAGTGTGTGTGACGCGCGGATGCGTTTGCTTAGATGAGAAACAAACGTTTGCGGACGCCACTCACGCTCTCTCGGTGGAGTGACACCAATTGTTGACGTTGAACAATCTAGTGTACTGACGAAATTTTTGAGTTGCTGGCGATTCTGCTAGCCTGGTTGCCCCGACTTGATTTTCGATTATTTATGAGCTCGACTCGACTGGACTTCTTTTGGTTCGAAAATGATTCGGTTATTTTTAAAATATATTCGATTACGGAGTAGAGAAAATGGATGCGGATACATATTCGGAATGATTCGTTATTTTTATTCGATTATTTTTGTGCAAGGTATGGTAATTTTTGTGGAAAATATTCGATTACGGAGTAAAGCAATGTTATTTCTCAAAGTAAATGAATAGAAATGATAGGTTATATAGAGATTTAATTGAAAATCTTTGTCTTCTCTTTGTGCTGTGCTTCGTAGCGGATTCTCAAAAATTAAACAAATAAATCAATTTGTAATATATTCATTCACAACATACTAAATCTGATCAGTCAAAAAAAAATTTTGTATTGTCTCACACGGAAAAAAGAAAGGAAAACATGAAAAATACGGTAAACAAACTTTAAAACATTACCAATGAACCAATTTTACAATAAATAAACTATATAATTACCCCATTCATTCTCTCGCGGCTTGGTTTCCCTGTAGGTTTCACTTCTATCGCGTGTGAAGTGCACACATGTTTCTCTTTTAAAGTTACATGTGTTATTTAGAGTTACGTGTACAGTTATTACACCTATTAGAACCTACTAAGTATAATTCATATGAATAAATTAAACCTCCATATAATTTTCAAAGACTTGTGCAATTTCATGGCATTGAGTTAAATTTAACTTTCGGAACCGTATATATAAGTTTGTTGGTAGCTTAAAACTTCGAA
The DNA here is from genome assembly GCA_963971475.1 of Chrysops caecutiens. Classification (NCBI taxonomy): domain Eukaryota; kingdom Metazoa; phylum Arthropoda; class Insecta; order Diptera; family Tabanidae; genus Chrysops; species Chrysops caecutiens. Next base: position 26,178,370 of record OZ020568.1, on the reverse strand, counting down.
TATCTTATTAACGATAAGACTGTTATCGTTCAAACAAAACTCGTTAACTGTTTCTGTATAGTTCTACTACCTTAAATTTTTTCAGGTTTTCTGGCCCGTCGTTCAAAAGTTAGGGGGGGGGGGGGGGGGTACACACTTTTGACGTCTTTAGAAGCGTATATTTCGCGAACGATTAGCTTAAACGCAAAAAGTTTCTGATATCATTGTCATTCTTGAAGACCTATCCAAATATACCCCACACATATATGTGCTATGAAGAAAAAAAAGGTGTCCCTCAGATGCATGTATGGAGTGCCACCCTTAATAAAACTTTTTTCGTTACTTTCACTACTGCATTTTCTAGTGGGCCATAGAAGACACCTCACTTCTAAGTTTCAATTATATAGTTTCAATAGTTTCCGAATAAAATGGCTGTGACATACGGACATGATGAAACTATAAGGGTTCCGTTATTTCTACGGAACACTAATTAAGTAGTGATATAAATAAATAAAGCGAAATTATATGAAAGAAAATAATAAAATGATGACTAGGTTAAATAGGCCTGTTTGAAAGACAGAGGAGGAAGCTGGACTTGCATGAAGGTTGAGTTTAATATTGATTTGATCAATTTCTCTGAACTCAGTATGGCTAGGTGAAGCTATACAGTGGAGACTAGGGTGGATAATTATAGCTAATCGACTAAAAAAAAGGTTTATAATTTACTCATTTGTAAACTCCATGCTGTGGGTCAAAATAACCTCGAAGGTAGAGGGGGATGCTAGCATTATTGAGCTCTTCTTCTAAATACTGATGAAGGTATTGAGGGGGTTTGATTTGGAGAAAATCAATTAATGTTCGGTCAATTGCACAAGCTTCCCTAAGTAGGTCCTTGTCGCTGACTTACACGTGCGAGAGATGTTTGTACCCGATGGACAAGAGAAAATTGTCGATTGGAACGATGTTAGCCTTCCTATAAAGGTGGGAAGTCAAAGTGCCTTCCATTGCGTTTCCTCCGATAGTTAACACAATGGCGGAAGGTTTTCCGTTCCTGTACTCGGATCTCTTCCATTTGGGCAGAAGAAATGCAATTTCAAACAGAAAAGGCGTACGAGAGGATAGGACGAATAAGTTGCTTGTAGCAAAGGATCTTTATTTTTGGGTTAAGGTATTGGTATTTGGTTCGGATAAGAACCTTCTTCGAAATTTTCTTGACATGCTCAATAAAGTTGATTTTGGGTGTGAAGTGTACACCAAGGTACTTCATGGAGCTTTTTAAAGCAATTGGGGTGTTGTCAAGCAGTAGATTGAAGTTGGCAGACTTGTAGTTACGCGGGCGATCTTTCTGGGTATCAGTGCAGCATATTGCAGTTACCTTGGAAAGATTCAACTTCACCTTCCGTCGGTGATAGTACTGTGCTAGAGTATCTAGATCCCCATTGAGCGAGTTTGAGGCGTGAGCAGGGTTGGATGATGCTGTATATACAGGCAAATTATCCGCAAAGCTGACTTGCTCAACTAAAGGCGGAGGACAGTGCAAATCACTGACATAAATGTTGAAGAGAGTAGAACCCAATACAGAGCCTTGGGGAACTCCAGCTGCAACTGAAAATACTCCGGATAACTTCCTCTGGACTCTAACGTGGAAGGTTCTGTGCAGCATGAATTGATAAACAATGTTGCACAGTACTTTTGGAAAACTAAAGACTAGAAGTTTGTGGATCAGACCCTCTATCCACGTGGTATCGAACGCCTTCTCTATACATCGCCTTATCCAGGCTTACAGCAAGGACAGGTTGTTTTCTACTTGCATTGACGCAAATGAAGTTTTGAAATATATTCAGTGGTATGGTGCTACTATGTAAAGCGCGACAACCAAACTGGGAATTTGGTATTATAATAAAACGGAGGATCTTCCTAGCTATGAATCCTTCACATAGCTTGCTGATTGATGTTAGTAGGGATATCGGCCTGAAGCTGGTCGCTAAATGACTCGGCTTCCCAGGTTTGGCGATGGGACACCCAATAGTATGCCTCTATATTTTAGGAAAATAGCCTGCGTTGAAGGGGTGGTTGAAAAGAATAGCCAGTTTAAAAAAGAAGTCGGGATAACTTCAAAAGTGAATAATTGGAAATTTAATCAACTCCCGGGGTTTTCTTCGGGTTCCTGGTTTTAGCAAGAAGACGAAGAGAGGTTTTTGAAAACATTCTTGTCAGGCTGAATACCCTTAATCTGTCTTCAAATTATCTCGAACGAAAGAGGTTAATGCGCTGTTTGATGATCGTATCAAGGTTGCGCAGTGTGGATCGAAGTAATGAAATACGATCGGGCAGTCTAGCAAGATGAAGCGCACGTCTAAAAAACTTGCGCTCTCGTTTAAGACGAATGGTGATTTCACAGGGGCGGACATTTTGTTGAGTTGTCAAGGGTATAATTAAAATTTTGCCAATTTGTTCTGCTAAAAACAGGCAGAACAGAACATTTGTTCTGCAGGAAAATTTTCACAGTTTGAAAGGTAGTGACGACATCTTTGTGATCAGAGATGCCGTCAATTAAAGTGGGGTGAGTCATTTGAGAAACTAGGGAGGAAGAGACGAGGAAGAAGTCAAGAACGGAGTTGCCTGGCTGGAAGAAGAGCGGCTAGGATTTCAAGATCAAGGAAAACCGAGTTTAACTGGTACCAACTATGAAGGGATAAGCTGTTGGAACAATTGAGGCTATTGTTCCAAAGCGAGTTGTTACGAACACACACACGATCGGGGAACGGCTCCCATAGCAATTGTGTGTGTGATCATAGAATGATGCGCGAGACTCTTCTGGTAGTCACTTTTTGGGTTTACTGCGAACCAGACGCGTGTGGCTCTAAGGCCTATTGCAGATCAAAAGCGTTGATTTGCAGGTCTATTGCAGACAGACGCGAGGTGTTTTGGGTCTATTGCAGACCAAATGCGCGCTGTTCATGTCTATTGCAGGCATTTGAAGGTTATTGCATGCCAAACGCTGGCAATAACATTGCAACTAAGGCAAGTTATTGCAATCAAAGCGCAGATAGACTAAGGTGCAGTCAATGTACGTATGACGTCATGACGCGTAGAAGGAGGAACCCTGATGCAGGCATAGAAAAGGGAAATCAGAAGCATGCTGGGGAAGGGTGGTAGGAAAAGGGGGCTTAACAGGTAGGCAACATGAAAAGAGAAAAAATAAACAAATCAAAACTTGAGAAATGTGTTTCTATCAATCCAACACGAATGCTTAGCATTGAAATCACCTCCTAAAATGAAAGGTGTGGTAGCAGAAATCGTTATTAGAGAACTGAACTCAGAAGTGTCAATACGATTAGCTAGAAACTTGGAGTGGTAGATGGCGAACAGATTTAGACAATTTTCCTTGTCTAATTGTAGTTTCATACCGGACGCTTCAATGGTTTGGAACTCGTATTTTATTATATATATGATTATTAAAATAAAATTAAATATTTCATAAAATACGAGTTTTAAGTGTTTAATAGTAATAGCGATAACTATATTGGTGACTCCAACAAGGAACAATTATCTTAATATCGAAAAAACACATAGCGAGTGAAAGAAATACAATTTTAATTAAATCAATAATAAAATTTTGATTAAAAACGAAAATTTATTTCAACAAGCTAATCAAATCGAAATTTCTGTGGCACCTATTTTCCGACATTTTATCATTTCTACAGTAAGTGACGTAGAAAATAAAAATTTTTCATTTTGTGAACACAGCTAAGTGAAATTACACAAATCTAATCAAAATAAATAACTAAATATCGAAATCGAAATAATAATCAAAGTTCATTGAATTTAAATAATCTTTTGATGATTGAAAATTGAAAATAAGAACATCAAAACAACTACAATTAGTACCGTAAAATTGATCTTCAATTATTGCAAAGTGAAGTGAAAGTTTATTAAATTTAAATAGAATTTATATTGACAAGAGAAATTTATTTATTAATGTTAAAATTTTAAAAAAATTCGAAGAATCAAGAACAATTTCAAGACATTTTGAAGACATCAAGAATCAAGAGCAATTTCAAGATCATATCAAGAACAACTTCAAGACATTTTGAAAACATCAAGAAAAATTTGAAGACATCCTGAAAACAAGTCAAGAATTCAATTGAATTCAAATATTTATGTAAAGTAAGCCCCTACTTTTTTTCTTGGTAAAACAGAAATTTAAATATAGAATATACAAATATATTTCATCTGGTTTCACACTAAACCATCCTTTTAAATTATCATTATGAATGAAAATAATAATGCCTCAGGGAATGAAGATATTTTGCGGTCAACTCGTGATTTTGAATAGCAGGTCAGTAGTGCTACGATTCATAAACTCTCAACTTTCTAGTCATCCATGCCTGAAGTTTGGTTTTTACAACATATATTACAAACATACATATTTCAAATAAATAGAATGAGTAACGACCAAAGCAAATTTTGACACGTGGTTGCAATGCTACCACAAGATATTATTGGATGTGTTATGGATCTTATAAGAAACCGTCCTGTTGATAATAAATACCAAAAATTAAAAGATGCTTTAATCTGAGTCTAGAACTCACAATTAGTGAGGAAAGACGATTGGAGCAATTATTATAGAATTATTAAATAGAAATTCAAATGATATGTGCTGGTATCATCTTAATTTCGGAGATAAAGCCAGTAAATGTGTACTTCCCTGTAATTACAAAGAAAAATCAAATAATTTAAACAATAAAGTACAAGCATCAAAGCGACTGATGCTAGTTACCTGTTAACACATCGCCTTATTGTTACAGATTCATTAACAAAATTTCGTTTTCTTATCGATAACTGTGTCCTATCTACAATAGAGATTTACATAGAGATTTCCCTTTCCTATTTACAATTGCTGCAGTAGATAACCCTATAATTGGGGCAGATTTCCTTGAGATATTTGGGATACTTGTGGACCTTCGAAATAAACGACTTATCGGTACAAAAACGAGATTAAAGTTTTCTGAGATATGCTCTTCAGCTATTACTCCTTCAACAAAAATTTCGATGCTTACCAATAAATTTTCTCAACTTTTAAAAAAATTTCCAGAAATAACTCCAAATTCAAATTTTACTGCTGAAATGAAGCATTCAATCCAACATCATATTTTTACTTGTGGACCTCTTCCTTTTTCTTCTCCTCGGCGTTTAGATGTGACAAAAAACGAAATTGCAAGAGATCAATTTGCTACTCTATGTAAACTGGGTATTTGTAGACCATCGAGGACTCCAGCATCCTCGCCTCTTCATTTGGTTCTTAAATCAAATGGAGATTGGAGACCTTGTGGAAATTTCCGTCGCCTTAATAATATTACTATCGTGGACAGATACCCATTACCACATATACAAAATCTCAATTTGAATTTAAATGGTTGCAAAATTTTTTCAAAAATAGACCTTTGTCGAACATACAATCAGATTCCTGTAGCTGAGCAGGATATCCACAAGACAGCCATAACAACACCCTTTGGAATGTTTGAGTTTCTTCGAATACCTTTTGGATTACGAAACGCAGCTCAAACAGTTCAAAGATTTATGAATGATGTTTTGGGTGACTTTGATTTCGTTTTCGTTTACATCGATAACATCCTTGTAGGTAGTACATATGAAGACGAACATTTATCACATTTACCTAGAACAAGTTTTCAATAGTTTGAGAAATGCGTATTTGGAGCTACTGAACTAAATGTCTTGGTACATAATGTTTCAGAAAAAGGAATTCTCCCTTCCAAAGAAAGGATTGAGATTATTACTAGTTTCCCAGAGCCCACAAATTTGAAAACTCTACAACGTTTCGTAGGAATGAATAATTTTTATCACCGTTTCATCTCAAATCTAGCAAAATTTTTAATTCCCCTACACAGCCTTGTTGTTAGCTCGGTTAAAATTCCTAAAAATTTTACACGGAATGATAGTCATGCAAATGCATTTGATAGAGTGAAACAAATGTTAGCCGAAGCTGTTTATTTGGTGCATCCCATTCCTGAAGGTGACTATAGTCTCACAACAGATGCATCAAATACAGCAATTGGAGAAGTCCTCCACCAATCCCTCGGTGGAAATTATCAACCATTAGCCTTCTTTTCAAAAAAATTAAATGAAGGACAAAAAAAATATACGGCTTTCGACAGAGACCTCTTAGCTGTCTATGAATCAATTAAACATTTTAGACATTGGTTCGAAGGTACAAAATTCATTGTTTTCACGGACCACAAGCCTCTCACGACAGCATTGTGGACAAAAGCTGATCGCTGTGCTCGACAATCGGGACACTTAAGTTATATATCACAATTCACAAACGATATTTTCATATCAAAGGTAAATCGAATGTGGTTGCTGATACTTTATCTAGAATACATGATCTGAAACTCGAGTCTCTTGATACTTCTGAAAATCTTCCACTAAATATCCAAAATTTCGCTAAATACCAAAATGAAGATCAACAGATTCAAACTTTACTTAGAAATCACAAAGAACAAAAATTTCACCTTATTACATATCCTTTTTCGAAGATCAAAATCTGGTGCAACAATTATAATAACACCATGCGCCCCCTAGTTCCCGAAGTTTGCAGAAAAGCTGTTTATGAGAAACTACATTCGTGTTCTCACCCAGGCGTTCGGGCAACTAGGAAATTAATAACTGATAAATTTTTCTGGCGTCATCTGAATAGGGATATTGGACAATGGACTAAAACTACTCAGATCTGTCAACGGAATAAAATTACAAGACATTCAAGATCAGAAATATGTTCTTTTCCACTTCCAATGATACGTTTCCAACATATATATTTGGATATCGTTGGTCCTTTACCAGTTTCGAGTGGTTACTTCTATATCTTAACGCTGATTGATCGTTACTCCAGAAGCCAGAGGCCAAAGGCTATTCCCATGAATGAGATTTCAGCTGAAGCAATAGCAAAAACTTTTGTAGCACAACATGTTGCAAGATTTGGAATTCCACTCACCATTACTACTGACGGGGGAACTCCTTTCGAGTCAACATTTTTTAATACATTAATTTCATTATTGGAAACACATAGAATCCGTACAACTGCATATTATCCTCAGAGCAATGGCAAAGAGCAAAGCTACACTCAAATCAACTTATTTTGTTAATAATTGGGCAGAAAGACTGCCTTTAATATTACTTAGTTTTCGTACAGCTCTTAAAGCTGATCTGGGATGTTCTGCAGCTCAAATGGTTTATGGGCAAACCCTCCAAATTCCTGGGGATTTTTCTATTAATAAAGAATTACATGTCGCTCTGACGCTAACTTTGGACAATTTGAGGAATTTCATTTCTTTGTTGAAATCTACTTCACTTTCACATAAATCATTAGACACTCCTTTCGTTTTTAAGGATTTAAAACACTGCACTCATGTTTCCATAAGAGTGGATCGTAAAATACCATCACTCACACCTCCTTATGAGGGACCTTATAGGGTACTCGATCGGACGGAAAAGGTATTTAAGATTCAAATTAATAATAAAATTAAGACCGTTTCCGTAGATCGAGTCAAACCCGCATACATTGAGAGGTCAGATGAAATATTTTTGCCAAAAAACAACAAATCACTTTCAATTGGTTTACCTTCACTACATTTTTGAAAAGGGGAGTGTAGTAGGTACTTACTTTTTATTTTAAAAATTATTTTTTAATTAATTTATAATTAATTAATAATTTAGATTTAAGTAGCCTAGTTTCTTAATGTTTAAAAAATTTTATTAATTGTTAGAAAAAGAAATTTAAATAAGTAACATTTGATGTGGAACACAAGGAAAAATGCGCGCACATAGGCTGAGAATCGAACCCATGACTTACTACTTTCCGTGCAGATGCTCTGACCACTGAGCTACCGTGAACGCATGCATTTGTCCATGCGTTCCATGATCACCACATAGTCCCCTTGCAGATTTGAGGATAGCGATCAAATCGATAGAAGGTGGTGGTGACAGTAAGGGTTCTGCTGCGATCGTATTGCCGCGGACGCTATGCGTCGAAGAAAGCTGCAATTGTTAGGCGAAGCTAGTTACTTGTGAGTCGAGGCTAGTTGCCGAACATCCCACAATTGCGAGAGAGGATCTGAGCAGAACCCGTGAATTGTTCAAATCTCGGTGTCACCAATATGGAACGCAAGGAAAAATGCGCGCACATACTCGTAGGCTGGGAATCAAACCCAGGAACTTCCACTTTCCGGGCAGATGCTCTTGTTGGGACCACTGAGCTACCGTGAACGCATGCATTTGTCCATGCGTTCCATGATCACCACTGTTTTGTTCTTCGAAAACAGAATTTTCGCTAATTAAGTTGCAAGTCCCTCCGTCAGAAGAGGTAGTCTATGTAGTACGACGTAGCGATCCCTACGAACAGTTTTATACCCACTGAAGAACAACGTGTGAGTAAGGAGAAGTTTAGTTTCGGTTACTAGCAGAACGTGTGGCGCATGTAACCGAAGAAAGTCGCGAAGAAGCTCACGTTTGAAGTGGGATACAAGGGAGTTCGCATTAATTAGTTTGATTTTACACCCTTTTGCCATTTAATAAGTGGTGGTGAACAGAAACACTTCTTTCTCCTCAGGATCCACCAGTTTATCATAGGTGGGCTTGATTTTAAGAATGACAAATGTCATGGAATTGTTTATAGTCGGGAAGAGCACCGCCGGATGCACCGGCTTGATTTCGTTTAAAAGTTGACTTCAAGGAAAGCCTCTTGTAGAGCACTAAAGACATCGTCATGTTCGAGGGTCTTGCAGAATTTTTTAAGGATGGTTTTAGTTTTATCATCCTTCGCAGTGTGAGTGAAGTGTTTAAATTTGAGATAAGTTATCACTTCCTGAATAATGCCTAACGAAATCTTGTCAGGCGATTATACGCGCTTTGTTAGAATTAACATTGCGCAGGGTGAAGTTATGTCCTAGTTTTTCTTTGAGGGTGTTTGATACAAGCTTCAAATTGGCATTGTATGCAATTACTGGCGGCAATTTAATCAGGCCAGTAGAGGATGGTGGAGCGGTTTGGGAAAGAGGGGCAACAGCAGGAGCGGTTGGGCCAGCAGTGGAAGAACGAGGGGCAATAACTGAAGCTTTGCCAGTAGAGTTTAGAGGCAGCAGCCGGGACTTTAGCAGAACCAGGAGTTGTAGAGCGATTGGGAGCAGTCCGAATGACGGTTTTTGCATGGGTTTGGGCTATAGGAGCGGTACAACTTGGTCGTACAGCAGTCTTAGCGGAAAGTGAGGTTTTTTGGAGGGTCCAGCCTGAGGTGAAAGGTGGTTAGGTTTCTTATAAGCAGATTGAGAAATATCCATCTGTTCAGATGAAACTTGAGGGCCAGCAACATGTAACTCCTCCTCAGTTGAGATCGAGGGGGTGGGTCGGGCGAAACCGGTTTTTGTTCGCAGCGATTGAGCTTCGTTACGAAGAGCAAAGTTATCCTGCATTAATTGTTGAATTAAAGAGCGGAGCTCTTCAAGGGCGGCACTGGGTGGCAGAACACCCAGCGCCGGCACACTCATTGTGCAAGAAAATAATAAAATATAATATAATATAATATAATATAGAATATAGAAAAATATTTCAAACCCCGAGTTAATCTCTTGGATTAACACGATACGGAAGATCCTAGGAACAGCGAGCGAAGTCCAACGAATATTGAAGAATATTCTGGAAGCGTCCTGTCAAATGGTCACGATGTTTGCACAACACAAAATTCGTCCGCCTCGAACGTAAAACTAGTTTTTCTGCCCAGTCGAACATCATTTTTTGAACTAGATCAAAATAATTTTTTTCTCACACCCCGATCGAAAACTCCGCTTTTCACCTCGTTATCGAGGTTCAAAGTAGTGGATTTTTCCATCGGGCAAAATGATTATTTTCAACGCGTGAATGTGGAAATAGTAAATTCACTCGCGAAGAGAGCAGAGAGCATTTCCATCCGTGTTTACGTCCCTCGCCTCCCCGGCTCGTGAGGCAATTTACGATGAATGGAATGCTCTCTGCTCTCTTCTGTGAGTGAATATACTATTTTCACACATTCACCCGTCGAAAACATGCACCAAAACCCCCTGGATGTTGTGGTCTTGCAAAACCCTCTGCATGTATTGACAAGCCATGAAGTAGGCCTTGTCAATGTGTACATGGTTGGCCATCATTTCGCGCCATTCCGTGAATTTTACGTGGAAAGAATCAACGCGCTAGTTATGATAGGGCCCTCACGTTGCCATAAACGTGAGAAAACGGAAAAGACATCAAATTTCCGTCTGCGAATTTGCGAGAATTTTAAGTTTTAGTGATAAGATTTGATTACAATTTCAGATTCCAGAAAATCAACGTTTTCTGGAGTTCTCACGATAAATCGTGGGAACAGCTAATTCAGCAGAATAGTCATAAGATATATTTTAAGTTTTTAGATAGATTAGTAGCAGTTACTATCGAGTACCAGACTAAGTCCCCCAAATCGTGGAGTGGAGTGTTAACTTTGTAAACAGTAATTGTGAAATTAATAATGTAAAATAATTGTGAACCTTATAAGTGAAATAAATTGTAAATTAAAAAAAGACAATTTTTTTTTAATTCAATCAGAATTCGCATAATTTATTTGGCGCAGTCGGTAGGATAGGCTAAACTGGTCTATCCAAAAGAGAAAGTTCTCTACGCAGATATCTTTTGTGTAATTTACTAATAAAAACAAGGAAAAATTCGAAAGAAAAAGATTAATCAGGGTTATTCCACAGAACGTAACCGCGAAAAAAAAGTACGTTTGGGGAACTTCCTATTCTCGAGAACGCTACCGCGACCGCACCCGCAGAACTGCGTTTCTGACCGTGAACACGGAAATCAGTTACCATGGGGACCGTAACGGGGCTAACTCATTTAAGTACAACAAATACGGATCGGTATTGCAGTTTTCCGTACGTTCACGGGAATACCAAAAAATACGTTGCGGACGGGCAAGGAAACGCGTTGCGGTTACGTTGCGTTCTGTGGAATAACCCTGATTATTGATAAATCGATTTTTAGTTAAAAGCAAAATAAAGTGAACTATAAGAAAGCTAAAAAGTGAGTAACAATAAAATAAAGCCAAGTGGACACGAAAAAAATATATATACATATAAATCACAAAAACAATTGATTAAATAAATATCGTGGAAAAATTGTGAAGATAGTGAACTCAAAAGAAAAAGAAAATAAATAAAACTAGTGAATCAGGATTCATATTTTTAGTAAATCAACTGAGCGAAACAATTTATTTATCACAAAAGTAATCGGACGTTAAAAGTGAAAGTTATCATAATAATGGCTAATGTTGAAGAAAGATTAACCACAGCATTGGAAATATTGGTTTCCTTGCAACAACAAGCAAGACAAAGGCCAAGAGAAAAGGAAATTTCCCATATCCCAGAATATGGCGGCGAACCACATCGGTTGACACATTTCTTATCCTTAGTAGAAATGTATTTGTTGAGATTGTCCGAAGAACAACAACCAGAAGCATTTGAAGCCATCTTAAACTTGAAAATCGTAGGACGAGCAAAGGACCTGTTCTTGAACAACACCATTACAACGTGGGACGATGCAAAGGAGCTCTTGACGCAGCATTTCAGACCGATCATCAACAGCAAGGACATTGGACGAAAAATCTCTAATCTTAGGGTAAATACGATATATGAATTAAACCAAAAGTTAGAAAATATTTTAAGTGAAATAAACGGGTTTGTTTTGTACGAAAGAAATTCAAACGAATTAAAAAATACTTTATATTCAACTCTCGTAGTTAAAATTAAGGATTTAGTTTGTGGAAGTCTAGCTAGGGATTTGCGAAATGAATATGATATCCATTCAATTAAATCAATTTTATATACATATATCGGGTTTGACGAAAATCTTGATAAAAGTAATTACTCACAGAAAAATTATCAACCTCATGTAAAGCCCAAATTCCCAGAAAATCAGTCTAAATCCAATAGAAATCCTTTCCATCAAAATAACCAACATAACAATCCTAATCATAATAATTCGTCGAATCGGTTCCGAAATTATAGAAATTTTAAACCATCGGGACAATTCAGGAATGCCATGCAGCATCCAGAACCAATGGATGTTAGTGCCATAGAAAAAGTAGAAACGAATAATAATATAGAGGACCAGGTTTTTCTCAACTGAGCCTCGGTAATAAAATTTGTGTAACGCTGACTATAGATGGTCAAAAATTATTAGCTTTTATTGATACAGGATCAACAATGAGTATTTTAAATACAAAAAACATAAAGAAAGAATATCCCGTAGTAGAAAAAGTTAAACTTCTTTTAAAAACAATTAATAGTGAGACCAAGGAACTTGTTGAACGAATATCAACCCCAGTTCCAGACGAATTTCAAATGCCGCAAAATCATAAAATAAAATGGTATAAGCGAAAATTAGATGATAGGGAAAATTATGTAGAAACCCGTAAAAACGCACCAGAAAAAGTATTTTGGCGTAGAGGGAAAGATATACCTAGATATGAAATTAGGCCTACCGCAAATAGAGCAGCTATAAATTTCAAACGACCACGTATCTTTGCAGATTACGATAATCTTCCTATTGTTACTTTTCCCTGTCCCAGGAAAAGCAAATATCAACATTCAGAAAATTGAAAGTCAAGAAGGGTATACAGTCCTTAAATTAGGTACAACCGAGATAGTGACTGAAACTCAGACGATAATACATATAGTAGATGCAACGAAGATCGAAAATTTAGTTAATCAAATAGAACAAGGACTAGAACACCATACGACCACATTGTGGATCAAAGACAAAATGGAAACAATTAAAAGCAAACTAAAAATTATTCAAGGTAGACATAGGACAAAACGTGGACTAATTAACTTAGGAGGAACTGTAAACAAATGGTTATTTGGCACAATGGACGACAACGACAGACAAGAAATTAACCAGCATATAATAACTATTGAGGAAAACACTCATAACGCAATCGAAACTATCAACCAACAAGTACACATTAACGACTATTTCAATAAAACCATACACCTATTCTTGAACACAGACAATAAACTTATAAGAAATTATGACAAACTGACAACCAATATGAAAGAACTACTAGAACAACAACGACAAACAGATACTATGCTGAAGATACAAATAATAGACAACAAAATTGACCTACTACTTGACAATATTGCGTCGATCAAAAATGGTATTTTACACCCAGGTATTTTATTAGGTGACGAAATAGAAACTTATAAAATTACTATTGAACAATTAGAAAATTCAAGAACAGGAATAGTTAAAACCAATAAAGGAAAATTATACCTAACTATTAAAATTCCGTCAAAATATACAACAATCCCTTATCAACTCCTTTACCCAATCCCAAATAAAAGTCAACAAGAAATCGCAGAATCACCAAGTTATTTCTTAATGATAAATAGAACTAAATACCAATTTGAAAAAAAGATAATGTATAAAAATGATTTAAAACCACTAAGAACATGTATAGATATACAATGTAACACAATCAATAATAGAAATATGGAAATTGATTTCATAAATAACAATATACTTGTATGTAAGAATTTACATGAAGAAGAAATAAAACATAATTGCGATGAAAGAAAAATAAAGTTAACTGGAAATTATATGTTAATATTCAATAATTGCAGTGTATCGATTCGAAACAAAAACTACGTACATGACAGTAAACAATTTATTGATAATGAAGTATTTGAAATTTTACCAGATGTAAATTTTGAACAATTAAAACCAATAAAAATTAATGAAACACAAAATATAAAAGAAATCAAAGAACTAAAGTTTCATAAGAATATAAGTATTGGAGTGAATGTATTTTTCATTGTAATCACATCCATAATAGTAATTTCTATTTTGATGATAAAGAAGAAAATTAATAAAAATGTAATTAACATTACAAATGAAAACATGGCTCCGGAGGACCAGGAGTCCAGTCTTAACGAGGGAGGAGTTATGATAGTGCCCTCACGTTGCCATAAACGTGAGAAAACGGAAAAGACATCAAATTTCCGTCTGCGAATTTGCGAGAATTTTAAGTTTTAGTGATAAGATTTGATTACAATTTCAGATTCCAGAAAATCAACGTTTTCTGGAGTTCTCACGATAAATCGTGGGAACAGCTAATTCAGCAGAATAGTCATAAGATATATTTTAAGTTTTTAGATAGATTAGTAGCAGTTACTATCGAGTAGTCACCAGACTAAGTCCCCCAAATCGTGGAGTGGAGTGTTAACTTTGTAAACAGTAATTGTGAAATTAATAATGTAAAATAATTGTGAACCTTATAAGTGAAATAAATTGTAAATTAAAAAAAGACAATTTTTTTTTAATTCAATCAGAATTCGCATAATTTATTTCGCTCGTCTCGTTTCCGCGGAATTTATTAATTTTAAGACGTTAAGTGATTGAATTTAAATAAAAGTGAGTCGTATTTTGTTTGTGAATGTGTTGGGTATAATAATTAAATAAAATTTTTGTAGAATAGTGCTCCAAACGTGTGTAAAATCACATTTTGTCGGGAACACAAAATTTGACATATGATGTTTAGCACAATCAGTTAAAAATACGAATCGAACGCGGAAATTTCAAATTTCCTAATATTTCGTTCAGTTTTTATCAAATATTAAATTTGCTATTTATTATGTTGGTTTTAATTGTTGCATGCATTGGAAAATAATTTGAAAAATCTGATTTTTTTAATTATGTTTCGTAAATTTGTTTGTTTTGTTGTTTGTTTAAGTGTTTTTCGTTTTTTATGTGTTGTTTTTTATAATTATCAGTGTTTATACTTAATTTTACTTATTATTAAATAAAAAGAGGACCATCCCCGAGCCGTGAGGAGATATTTGATAGCCGGTTAAGGATATTTCCAGGCATCGAGGGTACAACGCAAAAAGGTACGTAAATTTAAATATTTAGAATTTTGATAAATTTTTGATTTTTTAGGACGAGCGCGCACCACATCCACGGCTGTTTTTTTTAATTAAGTTTTTAAGTTTTAAATTAAGCTTTAATTTTTACTTTCTTTAGTTTCTTTATTTGGTTAGAGTAGTGACTATATAATTAGAAGTATATACATATATTTATCATTTTCAAAAATTTGCGGTTGTTGTTTGCATAGAAAATGCCACGCAAATGTTGTGTTCCGAACTGCAGTTCTAATTATGCTAGTTCTGTCCCAGAAAATGCAATCATTACAACTTTTTCGTTCCCTAAAAACTCAGATCTTTCAAGTTTGTTGGTGAAAAGTATTCCGCGCGGTTTGCTCCAAGCATTTCAGAGAAAATGAAATTGTTCGTTTTAATGGAATGGGTCATCTCTTGAAATACTTGCGCCTAGCGAAAGGTGCCGTTCCTTCAGTCTTTCCCAACTGTCCCTCTTATTTATCTCAATTAGAACCAACATGTTCGCGTAAAGACCCAAATCTCCGTCATGAGAAAGTCATTGCGCAGTCTGAAGAAGCTACCAATGCTTTTCTGAAACGAGACCAAATCAATAGTTTTGAAAATTTTCGTGACCATTTTCAATCCGAACTAGATTTGAATGATTGGTTCTTCACAATAAGTGTGGAGAGTGTACTCTTCTTCTTGATTGAAGAAAATGAGACTGAAATTTGTGAATTCGCAATTAGAATATCGGTTTCTAAGGAATTATTTGTTCGAGTTTTCGTAAAAAACTCAGAACTAACCAGCTTCGATCTCAAATGGGTTTTACCGAAATCGAAAAAGTAAACTCTTTGGTCACAATTACTTAACATCTTGAGCAGATTCAAAGACTGTAGAGAGATTTCTCAGCCAAATCGTGAAAGCCATTTAAAAACTGCTTTACTTAGTCTTGAAGCAGCATATGGAATTGATGACGATTATGATCACGCGGGAAAGTTGAAAATTTTAATTAACCAACTGAAGCATTTCTTCACGAAAAGAACCCGCTACCATTCGTGTATTATAATTATGTCTTTTGTTATAAATTCCCATTCTGCCGCGGCGTACGATCTGCTTCGTCAATTTATGTTTCTTCCATGCAAATGACATCTTCAAAGCATTTCGTCATCATTCAATATTACTCCAAATTTTAAAAACGAACATAACGATGAAAGGTATTTGGAACATGCCATCAAGTCACTTAGTAATGTAGAGAAAGTTGTTGCATTACTAATTGACGAAATATATGTGGAGCCTTGTTTACAGTTCAAAGCAAATAATATAACCGGGTTTGCTGAGAACAATGGTACACAAATGGCAAAAACCGTTGAGTCATTTATGATTAAATCCGTATATGGCAAATTTAAAGAAATTGTGCGTTTAGTACCGGTCCTCAATCCCACTGGTAAGCATGTGCACGAGCTTACTTTTGAAGTTATTAAATTTGTGCAGAAAATAGGGTTTCAAGTTCTGGTTCTTCATTTGAGGATATTGTTAATCTTTTCAATAGCGAGAAACATTTCAATGTTCGAAAGGCCTTTAAACTCAATTTGAAATCAGTCGATACAAATAATCTGGATAGACAAAAAGTCTCTTATGTGGATAATATATTTCATGACTCCACAAGCGCAGCTTTGAAATCTGAAGGCAATTATGAAACTGCGGAATTTTGTCAAATTATTCGAACGTGGTGGAATATTGTCAATGTGAAACAATTGGATAAAGGTATCCGTAAAAGAAATATCGACTGTGACCTTATTTCCAATGCAACTGGCGTCCAGATTAATTTTCTAACCAAGTTTATGTCTTGGCTCGACATCTGGAATCGGGCAGAAAATAATTTTGCTACATTTTCTTCCGATACTTATCAAGCTGCCATTCTTACGACACGTTCGCTAATTGATATAGTTAAATATACTCTGAACGAGCTAAAATTAACTCATGTTCTGCTCGGAAAATTTCAAACTGACGACCTGGAAGGTAGATTTCGTTTATATCGTTCCATGGCTGGTTGTCGGTATAATGTCTCGTATACAGAGCTTCTAGAATCGGAGAAGAAAATTGGTATTCATAATATGTTTCTCCACAAACGGCAAAATTTTCAAGAGCTCATAGCGGATTATGGAGAAAATAGCATACATGAACATGTTGACACCTGACACATGTTGACATGTTGACACCACAAATTTCCAATCAATTTTTGATTCGTCGTACCTAGCAACTTCTCAAATTGACCTTTCTGCCAATGTTTATGCTTGTGGATATGCCGCCCATGCAATCGAACGGAAAATCCATTGCGCCAGGTGTACGTTCGAAATCGTCGAAGAGAAAGGTGTCCCCATAGACGACGAATATTTTGATGCTATGCAACGTGGTGGTTTACGTGTTCCTTCAACTAATACAAAAATTCTATTCACCCATATGTGTGCTATTTTTCAATATATTATTTCGAATAAGGATTATTCAAAAACATTTTGGGGGACTAAAAATCAGAAAGGACTCCTTAAGGCCTTAGTATTTAAATCCATCCTTTCTGATAATTTCGCCATAGATTTGGATCGTAAATGTGACTGCGGTATGTCAAATTTTGAACTTTTTTCCAAATTATGCTCACCGTTGAGCAATATCTTATTAAATAATTTCGTCAAATGCAAAAATGACAGCTCCAAATCTAACAACACCCGCAAAGTCAAAACCTTTAATTAAAATCATTTAATATCATAGTCACTACTCTGAATAATTTGTGATATTATTTATTTATTTATTGTTTTATTATTTATTTGAAATATCTCAAAATATTATTTATTTGAAATATTTGAGTGTTATTTTAGTCAATTGTTATCATATTTTGTTACTTTTGTTTTACTATTTTTTGTTGTTTATGTTTTAAAATTTCTTTGTATATATTTGTTATTCAAGCTTTTTTTAGTTACATTTTGTTATAAAGTTTTAATAAATGTATATTGTATTTATGTATGAAATTAAATTTCATTGTGAAATATTAATCAAATCATGTTTTAATAAATATATTTTTGCGTAAAAGTTAATTTTGTTGTTATATTTTAGCAAATTTAAATATATCTTCTTCCTATACAAATGTACTGTACATAAAATTTATTAAATTAATAAAAAAAACTTGTGTATATTCTAAAATCTTTCATTTTTTCAAATTTCCCGCGGTGAAAATTTCATTTTTCATATGAAATTTCATTTCGTTCCATATCGCAGAAGGTAGGCCATTCCTTTGAATATGGTAGTAAGAAAGTCTACTTCATGGCTTGTACTACAACAGAGGGTTTTGCCTGAGGTGAACATACAAATTTTTCACACACACACCTGTCGATTATTCCACTTTTTGGCACGTTATCGAGGATCGCAGTAGTGTGTTTTTCCATCGGCCAACGTGCGTGCCAAAACCCTCTGTAGTAGTACAAGCCATGAAGTAGACTTTCTTACTACCACATTCACAGAGATGGCCTACCTTCTGCCATATGGAACGAAATGAAATTTCATATGAAAAATGAGATTTTCATCGCGGGAATTTTGAAAAACTCAAATATGGCATTGTAAAAATCACTTTTTTTATTAATAAATGACTTTTATTATTTGCAAAACTGAATACACTTGTATGTAAATCAGTATTAATATATATTTACGTATTGAAAAGTGGAATAAAATTAAATTATATAGGAAAGTTGAACCAGATATTACAAAAATTTAATAACAAAATTACGTTATGGACAAATTAACAACAAAAGGCAATCAAGTAAACAAAATATATAACAATATAACGAGAAATTAACAACAAACTTATAAAAAAATAAAAATTATATGGTATAAAAACTAAATTTAAACGAATTTTGTACCTGAAAATTTTAATAAAAATACACTTTTTGATATTTTTTAAGATTTCTTTATTATTTAACAATGAAGTTTAAACAAATAATTTTCAACAGTTTATATCTTTTGACCATTTGTTTATAAATTTTTACTTTTTCTCATATTTTGAAACATTACAATTAATTTCTAGTGAGCAATTTACATATTGCTACGATGTATTTTATCTACAAAACTATTCAATAAATTATAATTTTATTATTTATTATAAATAATAATATTTTTTCACTATTTAAGTTTCACAAGCACTGAATTTAATGAATATTTTCGTTTGTTTTGCACCGAAACAACAAACGTCAAAATTCATACCGCCGACAAAATTGACTTTTATAGACTTTTCGCGGATTTTCCGATGGAAAATTTATATTATATTAATTAATAAAACTTTAACAATTACACTTGTACAACATTTTGTGTAAAATAATAACTTTTTCCACTTAATTAACATTAAAACCGCGGAAACGATATGAATTTCCCGTACTTCGCCATACGGAATGGTGTGAAATGAAGGCCTACCATGCACACATTGACAAGGCCTACTTCATGGCTTGTCAATACTTACAGAGCGTTTTGCCTCAGGAGAACAAATACAATTTACACTCGATAGAAATGTTGTATTTTTCTCCCATGGTGAACAATATACTATTTTTGTGCTCGGTCGAAAACCACATTAGAATTGCGGTACCAACTCCCAGCATGTAGTTGCATGTAAAATTCCTTCCCTCTTAGTTTATAAGCCGAACATAACTACTTTATTTTCAATAAAACTCGCTTCGTAAAAATTACGCAACCTTCGTTTATTAATATAAAACAATTTTTGAAAGAGGGCAAAAACATCTAATTTTGAGTTACACTAGATGTTATATTAGGTGCGTTTGTTTTGATTTAGAGCGGAGTAGTAAAAGTTGAATAATAAAAATGTGTTCTCTATCCCGCTCTGTTCTCACTAACGCGTTTAGTAAGCGGCAACAAAATCGACACACAATGTACTTTCCCAGGATAAATTAGAAAAGATCGACACTATACTACAACTGAAACAAACGTGGAGCTGAGTACTAAATTCAGCTTGACGTAGCTCAGGGACAAAACAAACGTACCTATTACATCATATGAATACATGAGTGATAAATCGATAAAATGATTCCTACAAAGTCAGCAAAAAATTAGTCTAGGATACCGGAAACTCAAATATATGACTGATTATAGAATAAGAGAAAAACATTTTTTTCTCACACCCCGATCGAAAACTCCGCTTTTCACCTAGTTATCGAGGTTGAAAGTAGTGGATTTTTCCATCGGGCAAAATGATTATTTTCAACGCGTGAATGTGGAAATAGTAAATTCACTCGCGAAGAGAGCATTTCCATCCGTGTTTACCTCCCTCGCCTCCTCGGCTCGATAGGCAATTTACACTCGATAGAAGTGGTCTCTGCTCTCTTCTACAATTTTCACAAATTCACCCGTCGAAAACACGCACGTTGGCCGATAGAAAAACACACTACTGCGATCCTCGATAACGAGCGATAAAGTGGAATTATCGACAGGTGTGTGTGTGAAAAATTTGTATGTTCACCTCAGGAGAACAAATACAACATTTCACTCGTGTTCGTCTCCCTCGCCAACGGCTCGTGAGGCATTTTACACTCAATAGAAATGTTGTATTTTTGTCCCATGGTGAACAATATACTATTGATAATCGACGGTGAACATGATATTTACAAAATATAATTGTAGTTAAACAAAGTTACATTTTAATGGCCGCACTTTTGCCTTTAACGCAAGCAGATAAAACACGTCTATTATGAGTAGAAATAAAATTTGGAGGAATCATATGGAACAATAATTCGTAGTTAACATTCATGATAACTTTTCGATTAATTTTTTAAGCTTTTCGTGTGCGTAGCGAATTTTTTGATACAGGTCCTTCGAACACCCATTTTCAATGATCGTGGAAAACCGGTATGTACGGAAATGTTTTTCGCTATCCATGTAGGTAACAGCACTCATACGTGGACAAAGAATAATTTTCATATGATCAGAAAAGTTAAGCTAAAAATGGGATTTTATTTTCCTGCTGCGCACGTGACACACTTTTATTATCGACATACCTGTACTGATCCATTGGTTAAGTGCATAATTACAGCGCACATTGTTCGAAACCATGTATGAAGGTGTGGAATCCTGGAAAAAGAGTCACTTTCCTGCAAAACGTTTCCAGCTCCCGCTTTAACTAAGTGTTCAATCATATAACGTTTAAAGTATGATAATAACTTCATTTTTTTTTCCAAATGACTTGGATAATCAGTTGTCGTCAGGTATGACTCGTTCCCATCCTTATCAATGAAGTGCACATTTCTAATTATCGATTAACGTTTTATTAGATGTATCAAATTTTTTATTTGCTACGAGGTGTATCAAATTTCGTTACTTACATCCCGTTTGGGAACATTATAAGCTTGGTTGTATCGTTAAACATAACACCCATCCCTTCATCGCAGAGCTGATAGCCGAAGCCGTACTTGTCACTATAATCAACCCATTTAGAAATCCAAAATAGAGGTTGTGCTGCAGGATCAGTGTTTTCATCCCCTAGATTGCCAATTAACTTCTGGGGCTAAATTACAAAATATAATTGATTATGACTATATTGATTATTAGTAGCATACTTTAGACATACTTTTGCGTCGATTAAATTTGTTAATTGTGAATAAAGATTTATAACGTCTGCTTTATAATTTTCATTGTGTCGCGACATCTGTCCTGATGCTGTTATAGCGTCATGCAAATGATTCTTCAGAAAAGTAGATTCAGTACGCGTATCATCAGCTAATAAAATATTTACATATATTACTAATATAAAAAAGCAGTATTCAAAATTTTGTTTACCAGCACCATTCATTTCTGTCAATGGCTTTCGGACATTGGATGGATTTTTTGTTTCATAGCTTTCAGACAAATCCGCCCTAGGAGCCATTGTTAGACAAGAGCTTGGTAAACTGGATGGTATTGGACTACATGTTATAAATTCAAATTTCATTAGCTGATCGACATTTGGTCGCTTCTCAGGATTCGACTGCAGCATGGCAATTATCATTTCGCCAGCATTTTTCCGAATTGATCCAGGCACTCTATAAAAAACAAAATACCACAGATAATTTTGTCTGCCACCATCGTACGTTCGATTGTTCTCCCTATTTTCGAAAAGAAAATTAATGGAATAAGTCTTTCATAAAATAGAACGACCAATTTCCATCTCTACACAAAACCAAATATGTATGTTCAACTCGGGAGCTAAAATAATACGCCTACGGATCGCGAGGCATTTATATGGTACCGCGAGAAAAAAAGTCTATTTTTCACCCTTGAATAATTTACATTCGAATTTATCTTGCATTAGGTTGATTTCGAATGAATTATTTCAATTCCAGAATCCAGAAGAAACTTTTCTTAGATGTTCAAATTACACAATTTTATACGATTTTTATGTATTATGTTAAGTATCTGTTTTTGTTCATATGTGGTATAATGTGATATGGTCAACGTTCTCCTCCTACCTGTACTCGCACTTTTTGATTTTGGTATAGGTGTCTTTAAGGCTTTTGGTTTCGAAAGGTGGCTGACCAACCAGTAACGTATACATGACGCATCCAACAGACCAGATGTCAACTTCATAGGAATGACCCTTTTTCGTAAGAATCTCCGGCGCAATGTAATTTGGGGTACCACACAGAGTTTTTTTCCTTTCGCCTTAAAAGATGAAACTAAATTGATATTCTTCTAAAAATATATTAAGTCACCATCATATTCAACCCTGGTTGCTAAACCAAAATCACCGATTTTTACGTGGAGGTCATCATTCAAAAACAAATTTCCTAGCTTTAGATCACGATGTATGATTCTCTTATCATGCAAATATTTCACACCTTGAACAATTTGATGTATATAGTACCGACATTCATAGTCCGTTATAACCTTTCGTCGCTTATGGAGCTCCATCATAGACTAGAAAAACAACACTCAGTTAATTTTAAAACTATTCTATTGACTCCCACTCTTTTTTTGCACAGCTCGAGGACAATGTAAACATTGAAGGGATCATCGAAAAAACTGTAGAATTGAACAATGTTTTTGTGATGCAAACTGCGATGTATTGAAATTTCCTGGGTCATTTTCTCTTTTTGGTTGTGTTTCATCATCAATTTTTTGGAAACAATTTTCCCAGCATACACCTCATTTGTTAAGACGTCCATAATTTCATAACATTTTGCAAAACCACCCTAGAAAAGTAAATTTCATACTTACTTTCACTTTAAATTTAGATAATGTCAAATCTAATTGTTACATGTTCCAAATACTTAATAAAGGGTTTTAATAAATGTTACTTTTTGCGTTCCTTTTCCTGATTAAGGCATTCATAGATAAAAAATTATGTTAAATAACATATATGCTAGCCACTGATACTAAGTGAAGACTATCTCAGCATCATAATAAGAAAAAGAACAAATTTCTTCGAAATGATGATTTGCAAAATAAAATTCGAAACTTGCCTTTCCAAAAAATCGTAACCTTTTGTATGTAATACTTGATGAACTGTCGCATAGCTGTTCAGGAATGTCATTTGCCTTTTCGTCCGTTCTTGAAGACATTTCGGTAGATATTGTTTTAACAAGTTTAACGCGATAACCTTTTTTCGATAATTAATCAATATTTTTGCATAAATAAACCTTGATATCGGTATAAACTAATCGAACAGTATTCACAGAACTCCAAACCGTTTATTTTTAAATCGCAACTGTAGCATCAGACAAGTTCTTTGATCAATATGTATTTGCTTTACCTTCGAACAACCAGTTTAGAGAAATCACTAGAACCCATTTTAAATTTGGTTTGAGACTGTCCTTACCTCTTGTAGAACTGTCGCCACCTGTTGGTTTCCAAAAAAGTTGCAAAAAACTAACTGGCCTTATGTGGTTTTCCATAGGAAATTAGAGATAGATTTATTTTTTGATCTTTTAATGCCCATTACGAACACAAAACCGTCAAACTTTACTTGCGTATTTGTATGAATGAGACGACTTTTATGTAATTTCGTGGGTGGAAATTATTTTAATCAAATTCAATCCAGGTAAATCCAGATCAGAAAATCACATTCGGTTAGGCTAAAACGTCCGTATATTTTTGATGTAGTTCACTTTTAACCAATGTCGATTTATTTTCACATTCATGTTACATATAAAGCCTAGTATTAAGTTGTCGTGAAACGAAATATCTTATGGGCCGTCAATTCAAAATTTCACTCCGTGGAAATATTTTCACGAATATTTCTTTTCGAGTACTAAGCGTCGCATGAGAAGCGTGGTGGATTGTTCGCTTGCGGTGGCAAATAATAGATGGCGCCAAAAAAAAAATAACTCATTTTCACCACACTAATCGGACTAATCTTCAAAAAACATTGTTTCTCATTTCATTAATGTTAATGAAAATGCTGTATATGCATCATACCTCATTAGCTTAAGGATCGCCAGAACAGGTAAACCTCATACCATTGGCGAAGACTTAGTATTACCATCGATTAAAGATGCTGTTGGAGCGATGTTTGGAGAAAAAGAAGTAAAAGAAATCGAGTGCATACCACTATCCAATAATACTGTTGCGCGAAGAATTGATGAAATGGCTGAATGGACAGAAGATGAATTAATCCGGAGAATCATTGGTATTAAATATTATGCTCTGCAACTAGACGAGTCTACTGACGTGCAAGGCCTATCTCAATTAATTGTTTTTGTGCGTTATATATGGCAAGAGGACGTGCATGAAGACATGTTGTTTTGCAAGCCAATTACTCGTGGAACGGCCGAGGTAATTTTCAATGTAATTGATTCCCACATAAAAGAAAAAGATATACTGTGGAAGAATTGTGTTGGTATATGTACTGACGGTAGGCGGGCAATGTGCGGGAAAAATAGCAGTGTGGTTACAAGAATTCTTGAACAAAGTCCCTGTGCTTTGTGGACACACTGTGGCCTTCGTAGAGAAGCACTGGTTTCCAAAGCATTACCTGATGATTTCAAAACAGTACTAAATACAGCTGTTAAAATTGTGAATTATATTAAAACAAGACCCCTAAAAGCTCGCTTATTTCAAAAGCTGTGTGAAGAAATGGGTAGTCCTCATACATCTCTCCTTCTGCATACGGAAGTTCGCTGGTTATCCAGGGGAAAAGTACTGACACGATTAGTGGAATTACGCAATGAAAAACAGAATATATTGACCATCTAATGGACGAAGAATTCATTCTCAAGCTCACATATGCAGCGGATATTTTTTCAAAGTTAAATGGACTTAATTTGTATTTGCAAGGTTCAAACGGATCAGACATTTTTGCAGTTCACGATAAAATTCGCGCGTTCATGCAAAAGCTTTTGTTGTGGAAGAGCTCTATTGAGGATGGAAAGTATGATTGTTTTGAAACACTTGAAACTTATATTGTTGAAAACCAAGTGCAGCCAAAGATGAACGTAGTGTCTGCAATTTCCACCCATTTATCCTTAATTAAAAAAAACTTTGACGACTATTTCGCTGAGGAGATGAAAAAGCTCGACTTGTTGAACTGGATTTGTAACCCATTTCAAGACCACCTACTAACTGGTATGTCAACAAAAGCAAAAGAAGAACTAATTGATTTATCAGAAGATTCTTCACTAAAAAATAGTTTCAATCGTAAGCAATTAACAAAATTCTGGCTGTCGGTTGCTGGTAACTTTCCATGCCTATTTGATGAAGCTATGAAAATCCTTCTCCCTTTTACTACTTCTTACCTATGTGAGGCCGGATTTTCTAATATGGTAAATATTAAGAGTAAACATCGAAATAAATTGGACATATCCAACTCATTGCGATTAAAAATAACTCGAGTTGAAGTTGATATCAAAACGGTAATGGCGAAACATAGAAAACAGTTTCATCCTTCCCATTAAATTACTTTTTTTGATGTAGTTATTTGAGTAAGTAATAAAAAAATGTATTTAAACTTTGTTATTTGAAAAGTCCTTTATTCATAATGGTAACGGTTAAATTTTGTAAAGGTGGGTCCCGAGTTTGGAAACATGTATTAGATGGGTTGTAGCCCAGACAACTTTGGGAACCACTGGTCCAGGGCATTTAAAATGAAGTGGAAAATTGACAGTTTTGTGATATAACAATGGGGTCTATTCTGGCGAAATTTGCTAAATAGCAGATTTTTCTGCTACGGACGATAGCAGATTTGGCTTGTAGCAGAGTTTCGATAAGTTGGTATTCTGGCTACCAACTATTTTCGAATCTGCTACGAATTCAATTTTGCAAATTACTTTATGCCAAATCTACTATCTTTGACGGCTGAAGAGTAAACAAACACTGAAAATGGAATAAACTATAAGTTTAAATACCTTTTTGGCGTGAAAAATGTGTTTATAAGTAAAATATGTGTTAAATTCATATATTAAGAGACGCTATTGACAAATATTTAATGAAGAACAACAGTTTTCTGGTATTGAATTTTGGTAAAATACCCAAATAAGTTTGTTTGGGGGTGCAACAAAATATTTAAGGAATAATTATTTTTGAGGAACTTTAAGAATACCTAGAGCATCAACTCAAGGAATTCACTCAATTTGATAGTAAAGGCTTCAATATAAGCACGAAGATATTTAATTTGGGTGCATTGAGTGAAAGACTTGGCCACTTCGTAATCACCAAAACAGAGGTTGCCTCTTTGGATTGTGGAAAAGACAACAACATAAGGACTACCGCAAAAACAAAGTGATCTGATTATGTTTTTGGAATGCAAGGCACATAAACTGCGTCGGGTTATACCATAATATTCCGCAAAATTACCACCTCAAACCAGAACCATAAGAAAATGAAGAGACTATTTGATACTACATATATGGATAAATTTGTTAAAAATACTATACTAATACTATATATTTCTCAAAAATAGTTATTGGTAAATAACTTTGGAAGAAAAATCAGATCATATTATGGACATAGTCTTCGTCACGAAGTGAATGCAGATGGATTCTGTTTCAGAGACAATTTCTTAGTGAAGATAGATTCTGCTCCAGAGACTATCTCTGAAACAGAATCCATCTGCATCCACTTCGTGACGAACACTATGTCCAAAATATGATATGATTTTTGTTCCAAAGTTATTTATTTTCAAATACCAATAACTATTTTTGAGAAATATATAGTACTAGTATAGTATTTTTAACAAATTTATCCATATTTCTTTCGCAAGAATTAGAATAGACCCAACAAATGATGAAATATTGAAAACGAATGAATTGTAAACATCAAGAAGGCATAATAAACAAATTTTGTTCACATTTTCCAATTTTTCGTCTATTTAATGAAATATAAGTGGAGTAATTATGATTTTTTCTGTTTTTCTCTACAAAAATAGTAAATGTCTTGAAACATGGCAACATATATAAGGAAAATTTCTTAAAATCTGCAAATTTAACAAAATACATTAAATTTTATCATTTAAGTATGAATTTATTTACTTTTCTATATGGGATAGCAGAAAACTTTATCATAAAGGCAGCTAAATCTGAGCCTGCTATGATAGCAGATTTTTAACAGAATTATAGCAGATTTTTCTGCTATTTTTACACCCAGAATAGCAATTTAAGTCAGTTTCGTTAAGTTACGAAAGACAACAACAATGCTATGGGAAATAGCAGATTGTCAAAATAACAGAATCTGCTATGACCGGCCAGAATAGACCCCAATATTTTGAAATAAATTGTAAAATTTCATACCTACAACTAAATGTTTTTATTCAGATCGTTAAAACATAAATATTTATATGCGGCATTTCCATGAATTCTTAATTTTTATCCCCTTAAATTATGTTTAAAAATTACTTGTCAAAACAGCTGATGATTTTCAGCATATTTCGAGGTAATTTCATTTCAAGAAATGACTGATTTCATTCCACCAGGGGTTTAATACTAGGCTTAAGGCACATGTCAAAAGACAGTTTTGCGTATGGATTTGTAAGTCTGGAAATAAATCCGGATAACGGAAAATTAATCTAGAGACTATAAAGAGTTGATAAATTTCTCTGAAAATTTTTTTCTGGGGGGATTTTCGAACAATTGATGAAACGGTAATCTGAAGTACGTGACGCTCGTATTCACGATACAGGAGTTTGTACACAAGTTTTTTATGAATATATGTATATCTTTTTTTTTTATATTTGTCTTTTTATTATTTTTAGTACTATTATTCATAATATTATTGTATAAAAAACATGTGATTTTCTCGATCTCTTACCCATCAAAGGATCAACCACGATAGACACTGCATAGCATTGGTGATCGATCTGCGTTCATTCTACTTATAAATGGAAATTGGAATCATTTCATATGATATTCCTTTGGAGTGAAAATTATTCTTCGGCGGATTCTTTCGCGCGAAAGCCTGTCCGTGCAGCAGTAGAGTGCAAACAGTGCGAGTTAGATGACTGGAAAGGCGGTGGGAATGGCGGGAGAGAGGGAACATTGAAAACAGAGATAACTCTCCCGAAGTTTCACTTCAACTGACTGTCACATCCAGGACCAGTTTTTTATTTTATGACCTAGATCAGAAAAAATAGGTCTGTTCCCATACTTTTGTAGTAAAAATCAGTATTTTCTCAAATTTTGCTACCAAGAGTGAAACTCTCACAGTGGGAGCGATAAACGGAATATAGTACGGGAACGGAATTGCAGTAACCTGCAGCAAAACTGTTAAATTTTGATATGGAGTATACATGAAAATAAACTAAACATAAGAAATTTAAAAATAAACATAAAGAAGTCAATAATTTATTAGTTACTAATAATTAATTTACTCAAAATATTACAAAAGACCTTTATAAAAACAAATTTAATATCAAATTAACAAACATCATATGTCATATACATGCATTTGACAGTTTTTCAACTTTTACTACACCAAATATTTGCAGTAAAATGTGGTACGGAGGGGAAGTGCTGGTGCGAGCAATTCTCTTATATTTCGCCCTGTTTTCTCTCTCGTATGTAAAGTTTAAATCAATTTTAAAACCAAGAGGGCTATTGCGTGATATGGGAAGCGGTAGCTAAGAAAAGGCGATGAGTATTGGGTGGGGGAATTTATGTCCTGATTGTCAGTTTTAGTGTGTTTCGCGTTTGCTCCGGGTGTGCAGTGTGTAAGTTTTCTGTTTTTCAGGGTTTCGGATAAAATGGAGTAACGCCGGGGATACTGGTGAGTTTTCTCACAGAGCATTTTAAGTATGTCAAGTAGTGACTAGTTTTGTGTTGGAGAATCGGAAATATTTGGGTGAGCCCTCATTAGATTCAACTTGTGAATGATTTGGGATTATAGTCCGTTGTAGCACTCCCGATAGTTAAGGCTACAGGTGGATTTCCGTACTGTTGCGAGCTTTTCCCCTCAGTGCGTGGAGATTTAAGCATTGGAGCGGGTATCTTGTGCGTCCATTTCCCTTGATACCATTGCACGCTCAATGTTGATAATTTTACAGTGACCTGAACTGATCGCTCCTGTCGCGTGTCTTTTCCCTTCAGGGCGATGTGATGACTAGTAGGCGCCAGCTGATGGGTAGTGGCTCCAATAAATGTTCTCATGTATTTGATGTACTTGTTCGCTCACGAGTTTTTCTGTATCTTTTCAGACGTGTCATCGCTGTGAACAACAAGGCCCAGAAACGCCTCGAATAAATGTTAAGACGTTGCTCTGCAATATCATTATATGTATAGTAAAATTTTAAGGTCTTACAGTATCAGAAGTGCTATTGAAACTTGTTGTTTGCAGTTGCGACACAAACGATAATTTTGTATTTGTGAATAGTATTATGTTGAGAATTGATCAATTATTGTTGTTAAGCTGGCAATGACATGAGAAGTAGACATGATCTTAACATAGTTAAGTTGGCAAGAATTATTTAGTTATTTAGGACTGACAATACTTTTAAATGTCAGTCTGTTATCAAGTATGAAATTAAGCATGATGGAAGTGTTTCTTTTATAATTTTGTAATCCGAATTTATTGAATTGTTAGTTATTAATCCGTTGATGATTGTTGATTGATTATGATGAATAAATGTGACATTGAAGAAATCAAATAAGATTTTATATATAAACGTATAGGAAAAACCTGAAACTTAATAAGTTTAAATAATATCAACATATTATCACTAGGAGGTTTCGTTTCGGCGTAGTTTAGTTTGGATCTAGATGGCCATTCGCTTCATATAAAAGAGGACAATTCCTTTCAGGAGGGTTAGTATTTGTTTGACCGCGATCGAGACTTGTTTTATTTAAATCAATCGTAATACTTTTTATAATAAACTTTATATTGGAAAATGAGTGCCAACGGCCGTAAACAGACAGTGGCTGAGAGAAAGTCTCAAATTCCACAAGATAATATGACGCCGTCAGAAGATGGCCTCATCACTCGTCTAACAACTGTTCTGGCGGATTTTATTAAATCGACGGCAACCCGGGATCAGTAAATGCGAAAATGGTGTGGTGGCAATTTTTAATCCGGAAAACAAACACCAATCTATGGTTTCTTGGAGCTCGAAGGTAGACGAGATTGCCGACATTTATCAGTGGAGCGAGAAAGCAATGATATATTTTGCTACAATGAAGTTAAGAGGCTTAGCTGAAACCTGGTTCAAGAGTTTACCTTCACTCAAGTTTACCTGGGAGGAGTGGAAGCAAAAGTTAAAGCGGCGTTTCCATCTTCAACAAACTATTATGCGAATTTGCAAGAAATGATGTGGAGAGAGAAACGTTCTGATAAATCCTACATGCAATATTACTACGAGAAACTCGCATTATTGAACAAATGCAAAATCTACGGGACATATGCTGTTTCCTGCTTTATCGGTGGTGTAGGTAACGCGACCGTTCATATGGGAGCTTCTGCTGGTAATCATCAGACAACCGATTCGCTTTTTGCCTATTTGAGCAATTTAAACGCTATGCCTGGGCCATCGAACACTACAACTACACCTGTATCGTCCAGCGAGCATGATTATCAAAGGGCTAACCATCGCAAATCATACAATAAATTCGAAAAACTAGTAATTTGCTACAAGTGTAACCAGCCCGGACATACTGCACATCTATGTGCAAATAAATCATCCACGGATAAGCCTCGCCGGGAAAAAGAAACGAATCGTTGCGCCTTTTGTTGCCGTACTGGACATATAGAAAAAAACTGCTTTAGCAAGAGGAAATCCTTGAAGGCCAAACCAACCATATGACTAGTTATGGATAACAAAAACGAAAAGTTCTACAAAAGCATAAACATTAATGGAACATTATCTAGCGAATATGTGGATTTGCGTAGCTCTTGTTCACCAATCCATTTAGCTCAGGTTGAAAGGTTGTAGTTGGCGATCGACTCGAGCAACACCACGGCATTACGTGGCTATGGTAACGGATCTACGCCAACGTTGGGAACTGTGTCCCTTAACATCACAATTGACGACATAGAAACGCGTATTACATTCTTCGTCAAGAAGGGATGACATTGAATTTTAAGAAGTGTACATTCATTGAAACCACCGTGCTATACCTTGGTTATAAGATAGGACAGGGAAAAGTCAGACCGGGAGCTGAGAAAATTAGGGCAGTAGAACAATTTCCTGCTCCAAAAACCGTGCATAATATAAGCGAAGGTTCACATTTGTGAATGGAATCGCGGAATCCAGAAAAGTTAGGGTAAGGTGAGTGAAGAGAGGAATTGCCAGTTGACCAGAAATCCCCATCCCGATGTGGATTCCGAGAGTTCGTTTTCTTAGTATGTGTGTGTCTGAATTATTCGGAGTGTCACATTCATCATTCTGGTCGTGGATGTTGAACGAGTAACATCTCTTATTTTTTGAGTTTTACCCATTTTTATGAGTTCAAATATAACAGGGAGCATTATTTATCTGCTAGAGAATGCAACTACATCATAAATTTGGATATTAATGCACTAAATTTTCAAATTTACGAAAATAATAAAACACGTATTCACCAATTCACCTTCACGAGAGCCAAACAAAAATGACAGCGGCCGGTGGTTCATCTAGGCGTAGAATTAAACACCCTTTAGGGGCTTCATTCACGACCACACATTTGGCCGTATCCGCCCCCTTATTTTGCACGCGGACTAAATTCATGAACTCCACAGCTTTCTATACTCTCGTCGAAAGATTCACCAATCTCCTCAATTAGAACCACCGAACTTCCTGGTGCAATTGCGAAAGCTTCAGGTTTCCCGCCCTGCCTTCCATCAGAGATACAAATTTTCACATGTAAATATGCCCCCCCTCCACGTAACAACCTGTCTGCGATGGCCGTTTCCATCGCCTTACATGCTGCGAACGACATTTCATCTCGCAAGTATTGTCCACAAGTAAGGAAGACCCTCATCCATTTTCGGTCGCTTAAGCAATTGAGCGTCTTGCTGGCTGACCGCGAGCTCCGGACATGCGGAAACTATATTTTACCAAGTCTGACAAGTCTCAGGGGTCGGTTAAAAGCCCGAATTTTTTGGTGCCTCATTTGTTTCAGTATTCTTGTTCGTTTTGTTTGTTTTCTCTATGATTTTTGGTCCCACGAGTATTGCGGATAGGAAGGTCCATTCGACATAAGTCGCATACTAGCGAGTAATGGTTGGCTACGACGGAATTTAGCGTGGTATCCCGAAGGGAACCGATAAGGACACAGCACCCCCTGTGCCACGCATCTCTCAGCATGGGATCTCACAGTACAGACTGGCTGACCATTTGTTAGTTCCATGAGGCCTCAACCCCCTACGCTGACCGGTGAAATTAGATTTGACCCATCCCTACGTACAATGTTTTATTCTGCGAATATTGTGTTTCTTGGGGAAAAGAAACGGGCAACGCTTTCGATTCCAGGGGTCACTCGAACCCCAACTATATAAAACATTTAAACAGCTTAGATTTTCTTATATTTATCATTTATACTTAGAAAAAAAAAATTTGCAATGAAAACTGTGATTTCCCCTAATGTATATCGTTTCAGCGTAAAAGCCAAGAATTAACCAATCAAACTAATGTTCCCAATTTTTCTTCGTTTTGTTTTCAAAGTTTAGCAATTCAGTGTTAGCAAATGTTCAATTTGGTTCCTGCTTCTTTTACTTTTTATTTATTTATTTATTTATTTATTTCATTCCAACTAAATACAAGTTAAATATACAAGTTACAAATTGAATACAAGTCAAAAACAAGTCAAAAACAGACAACAGATAAGAAATATAAAAAAGAAAAAATAGCTGAAAAAACAGAAGCACGCGATAAACAATCATAATTTTACTAAATTAAATCAACAATAAGTAAAGTAATAGAATTACGATACAATAGATAAAAAGAAATAGATAAAAAAAAAAAAGAAAAAAAATATGAATAAACTGAATGAAATGTACTGAATTCGTTCGTATCAGTTAGTGCGCGAACTAACCATTCAGTTGCAGTAGGAGCGCACTAGAGCACTTCCTAAAGGCCTTACGAGCTTCACAAGTGCCCTCCGCGTCCTGCAGGAAAGGAATAGCATGATTATAAAAGCGAATCATGCGTGTGATAGGCTCCATGCTGCCAAACTCCGTGTGGTGGAACCTAACATCAAATGGGACACGCGACATAAGATGGAAGACATTGTGACGGGGAACAATCTGGTCACGTATGTACGGAGAAAAGATGTGACCTTGAATAATGGCGTGCATAAAAGAAAGGTCCGCCATAACACGCCGTTCTGCCAGAGATTGCAGATTAAGGAGATGGAGACGATCAACATATGGGGGAAGATGAAAAGGATCAGACCAGTGGAGGTGAGAAAGTGCAGAGCGGAGGAACCTTTTCTGGACCGCTTCAACGCGTTCAATGTGCACAAGATGAAACGGTGACCATACCTGAGAGGCATATTCCAGGATCGGGCGCACCAGGGAGGTGAAAAGCGTCAAAAAAGTGTGAGGGTCTGCAAGTTCTCTAGACCACCTAGAGATGAAGCCAAGCATGACTCTCGCTTTAGTGACAACATGGTTCAGGTGATCACGGAAGGAAAGTTTCGTATCAAGAAGGACGCCCAGATCCATAGTGGAGCTTACTGACCTCACCGCAATTCCATTAATATAGAAAACGTGTGGCACCATGTTACGCTTCCGATGGAAGGAAATGTGCTCACACTTGGAGATATTCAAATTCAAATTGCTCTTTGAACACCATGTTGTGAGACGGTTGAGGTCCTGCTGTAGTTCTAGGTAATCATGAGGAGTACATATATTCTTAAAAAGTTTGGTATCATCGGCATACGAGAGAACCACGGAATTGTGAATAACTTTGCTGAGGTCATTCGTAGCAAACACATACAGAATCGTACCAAGATGACTACCTTGAGGAACTGCACTTGATGCCGTGATGGATGAGGAGAGGGTGGATCTAAAGTTAACGCGATAAATACGGTTGGAAAGGTATGAATCAATCCAACTAAGAAAAGAGTCTGGGCAACCGTCTAATTTGAGCTTAAGTAGGATTAATGGATGGGGGGGGATGCTATCGAAAGCTTTACTCATGTCAGTGAAGATAGTTTCGACAGCTTCGCCCCGCTCAAGAGCGTTAATGGAGAAAGACGTGAAGTGGACTAGGTTGGTGACGGTGGATCTACCTTTTAGGAACCCATGCTGGTGAAGACCAATGAGGGAGGAGAGGAAGGGGTAAAGTTTATTAACAAGTATTTTTTCAAAAATTTTAGGGATGGACGACAATTTGGCAATGGGCCTGTTGTTAGAAACATGCGACTTCAATCCCTATTTAAGGATAGGGATCAAGAAACTCGTCTTCCAGACATCGGGAAAAATATCCGATTGGAGGGACAGATTAAAGAGGCAAGATAATGGATAGGCTAGGAGCGTTGCACATTTCTTGACTAATACAGGTGGGATACCGTCTGGGCCAGGGGAGAAATCATCTTTTAGACGTTGGAGCTCAATAGGAACCTCGTCTTCGGAGATGTGAAGGATAGGGAATTCGGAGGAGAGGGTAGGATTGAGATCAGTAAAGTATACGACATCAGGGGCAAATTGACCTTTATAGAATGTGGATGAGAAAAAGGAAGCAAAGGAATTTGCAATCGATAGGGGATCCTTGAGTTCTACACCAAGATAGGAAAGAGATTGCGGAAAGTTATCACCTTTGCGTTTTCTTTTGGAGTTGACAAAGGAGAAAAACCAGCGAGGATTCGAGCTAAGGTTAGACTTTACAGAGAATAGAAAATTATGGTAGTTCAAGTTGACTAAACGGGAAAAATCTTGACTCAACAATCTGAACAGGCGCGGATCTAGGATTTTTTTCCGGAGGGGGTCACAGGATAGAAAATAATGAAAAATAACAAAAATAACAAGAATAACCAAATAAACAAAGCAAACTGAATTTTTTCAATGAATACAAAAGCACGTCAGAATATCCTTATGCATAAACTCGTCCAATTTGATTTACCATAAAATTCATTACATTCATATATAAATTTATTGTTTATATAAAATTATAAACTGTTTATATAAAAAATGATCTCTTAAAACTAAAAAATTTCTTAGCCAAAGAATGTTTTTATTTTAAATTTTCTTCTGAAACGAGATCAACTATGGCAGAAGACAGACTCACCGGGCTTGCACTGCTACACATCCATCGCGACATCGAATTGGCCATCGATGCGATCATTAACAGATTTGCGAAACAAAATAGAAGATTGGATTTCATCTTATAAATAATGCTTTTAATTGGAACTTGTAAACAGACGAAGTATAGCTACAATCCAAATAGGAAAAGTAATAAAAAAGTCAATATTGTGTAAGAAAATTAGTCAATTTTGTTGATTCAGTCATTTTTTGATTCCAATTTTTTCAGACTGCAAAAAAGTAAGTTAATTCTGGTCGTTTGGTTACTTTCCGGTTTATAATTTTGCAAAAACTAGGTTTTGTTCGTTTGGTTTTTTTTGTTTTTCGGTTTTCAAAATATTTATTCAGCTCTATTTTTTGAAATGCGGGCTGTTTTGGGGCGGGGCGGGTCACGGGGGTTATGACCCCCGTGACCCCCGTCCTTGAATCCGCGCCTGAATCTGAATTGAGTGAAATCATCTAAAGGGCGGGAGCGAAGATATCTTGACCAATATGAGCTTCTTTTGTTCCTGAGTGTCTTAACTTCTCTAGAGTACCATATGGGAGATGAGTCGATTTGGGGAGGCTTGGATGAAGGCGTGGTGGAGGAGATAGAGTTACAAAGGAGGTCGTAGAACTGGGAGAAAGGGTCAGTTACGGGGGCCACACATTCAGTTTTATGGAGGTGGTCACAAAGTGTCGACGAGAGGAGATGTAAGTCAGTCTTACGAAAATTAAAAATAGGTTGCAAATGAGAAGAATCGGAGAATGTTGGAGAGGAGTGGGAAATACTAAATGAAAGAGGAGGATGATGTGGATCAATGCTACAGAGGATATTAGAGGAGGGGGTAACATACACATTGTTCGGGTTGTTCGAAAAAACTAGGTCCAGTAGACGGGAGTTCTGGTTTCGGACGGAATTCATTTGGAATAAATAGAGGGAGGAAGTGGAGTCTACAAGAGCCGTCTCAGCAGGAGTTGAGGGAATAGTGAAAGAAGAATTATTTGATTCGGAGCTCACACACCAATCTAGGTGAGGGAGGTTAAAATCACCCAAGAGAAGGACATGATCTAGACCATCTGAGGAAAATACCAGTGAATCAAGTACAGTTGATAAGTGGGTGAAGACGCTTTCGGCAGATCGAGGAGGGATATAGCAGGAGACAAAAAATAAGTTGAATGTTGGGTAGCGAATTTTGACAGCAATAAGTTCAAGCGGTTCACAGGACGAGTTGGGAGTAATGTTACATTTAAAGACGAACGGACGGCGATTACGACACCACCACCCCGATGGTTTGGGTCACCGAGGAGACGGTCCTTACGAAATAGAGTAAGGTCAGAGTCTAGGATTTCATAATCGAAGATGTTCGAGGAGAGCCATGTTTCAGTAAGGCAGATAATATCGTGGGGAAGGGAGTGGGAAGAAAGGAAGGTTGAGTGTGTCTTAGTTCTAAGACCTCTCACGTTTTGGTAGTAGATAGAGACAGTATCGAGTTTTTTTGTGAGGCTAATGAAGTGGGAGGAGCTTGTACATCATGACCAGAGAGGGATGTTGGGGGGGTCCTAGGAACGAACTCTTTGATAAACACACCGGGGGGCCAATTTGGCTTGCAAAGGATATGATCAAAGGGAGAGGGATGGACGATAATCTTGAAGGATGAGCACCTACACTCGGAGAGTTGTACAACCTTTATCTTACTGTCGGTGACATTCAGCCCGATCACGTTAGAGATGTGAGCGAGAATGTCATCAGTTGAGGTAGTAGGGATAAGTTCAGTCACGAAAACGAACCTCGACTTAGGAACAGTCCGCAACGTGCTAAGGGACAAGCGTGAGGTATCTAACTGAGAGTTGAGTGGCTTGGGGGAAGTGCCGTTAGCAGGACAGGGGACTGTAATGACAGGAGCAATACTAGTTGAGATTGAAGGGGGACAAGAAGAGATGAGTGAGGACTGTGACTCTATGTGTCGTTGGAGGAGAGAACTTCACAGTAACACTCCTAAGAGTACACTCCTGAACACCATTAAATAGTCGATCGTTAGACAATTTTAATATTTATTTTCTATACATTTATTCTTCTTACTAACTAGCAAATACATTCTTCTCTTAAACTAAGTTGGACCATTAATGTTTGTTCGTTGGATTATACCTGGCCAGCTTCTTTGCCTGGCGATATCGTCTCCGCTCGTTGTACAGCCGTTGGAGTTCTTGCTCCACCCTTGTTCGCTGCTCCCGACCCACAGCCAGAAGGAGTCGACGTCGCGTCTCTTCGATGTCCGCCCGGAATCGCGCCTCCTTGCCCGTTCGTTTCCTCGGTGGTAATTCCGGTACCTCCGGAGTGGTTTTCTGTTGCGCCTGCCCCTTTCTCCTTTCCCGGTATTCTTCTATCGTGAGAGGTCGGGGTCCAACCTTGGGGTTACGGAGCTCCTCTTGTAGCTGCTGCTTTCTGTCGCCCACTGGGGGAGAATTGCCCAGTGATTAGAATGTATTTATGCTCGATAGGTTCAAAGAACCGTGGTCGAGGCTTAAGCGGAGAGGCTAAGGGCTCTCATCCGCTAGTTCTTCGTTATCGACGAGTGTTTCATACTCACTTTTATTCGGTTGTACTGGTAGGCTTCCTGGTTGAACTGTTTGGCTGGTCTTCCTGGTGCTGGTAGTTGAGTTGCTGGGATGGTCTTCCTGGACGGCTAACTGGATCTTCCCGTCGTCTGCTGGTGATCGACTGCCTTTTCCCTAATTTTCGTTGTGTATTTGTCCTCATTTTTCCATTACGCCGCAATTCCCACTCTGTTGTCCCAATTTCCCAATTCCACACTGCGTTTCCCGAAAATGCATTTTCGCACATTCCATTTTGTTTTTCCCGCGAAATGCATTTCCGCACATTCCACTTAAGTGGGTCAATTCGGTCACGTTGATCGTTCGACCTGCTGCTGCCATCTAACGATGACTAGGTGAATGACTTTCTAGTACATTTTAGTACTGATTCGTACTAGTCGCTATGTTTAGTACCGATTTGTACTAGTCTCGATCGTGACATTTCAGTGACGTGACGTGAAGCCGCCATGCGAGTCTTTTGTCAGGTAAGTCATTTATCTTATTTTTTTAGTAAAATCCTTTCTTTTTAGGATTCTTTATCGTGCCGGGATGTTCATCACAGGGCAACGTTAAGTAGGGGGGTATTGGTGTGGGGTGGAGGGGAAGGAACATTAACATTATTTTGGGATATGGTGGGTAGGGAGATGTTGGGAGAGATGTGGTGATCAGTTGGTAAGTAGGTCAAATCAGTGGACTGGATAGGTTGATTTAGAGTATTAGGAGGATTGTTTCTTAGAGTAGTGGGATTAGGAGGAGGAGGAATATTGTGATTTTCATGGGATGAGGATGAGGGGGAGAAGGATATGAGGGAAGGACCCGGTGGTAAGGAATTACTGGATTTGTTGGATCTGGTAATCCTGGTTGATACAATAGGGATGGATAGTGAGATAGGTGGTACAATAGGAGGGACACGCCGTGCGGCGGCCTGGGGGGGCTTAGAACTCCTCAGGGTATCAATCTCTGACAAGAGAGAAGAGTGTATTGTGGAAAGTTGACTAAGGGTTGAGCCAAGGGAACGCAGATCCGAGTCTATTTTCAAAAGACGGGTGAAAAGGGCACTCAAAGTAAATTTGCGACATCTTGCGCAATACCAGTAGACACCGGTGTTAGCTGCGACGATCTTGTCGGCTATAGCTCCCGTAAGACCCACACATTTTGGGTGGAAGCATCCACCACAAAGACCCTGGCAAGAAAGGAACCTATCAGAGTTCCTGTCTTTGCAGGTCGCGGCGGCGCAATCCAAAGTCATTATAAATGTGGCAGTTTCCTGATCCGCTAACGAAAACAGTGTACAAGTAACGTAAGCTGTAAGAATAGGAGTGCTTAGATGCTTTTGTTGGAATAAATATTAATTATTAAAATTATATATTTTATTGCTTAGAAACTGATTTTCAAGCCTGGCAAGTCCGGTGATTGTCCACGGTATTTGTCCATGGTTGTTGTTGCAAACAAGGTCCAGCCGTTACAGCAGCAGCAGTTATTCTTTCGAAAAGCGACTTTCCTTTGTCACTTGAAATCAAATATTTTGAGTTTCTGGAACACAGTGTTCTAGGAATTGCAACCAAATTGGTCGTTAATGGTAGATGCCCACTTGTGTATTAAATTACTTAACACTTCCAATTTCTATTAGTTAATATCTTCAGTTCATAACGAGCCTTTTATCGCAGACTTTAGTGCTGAGATCAGTGATTTGAGAGTTTAGTATGGCACAATTGTTAATAGTAAGAACAAATGAGTAAAAAACAAAATCACAACAGATTTTATAAGTGATGATACTGTTATTGTTCTACAACGCAGTTAAATTTATCACACGTAGCGTAAACTTGCGAACGGAGGTTTCAACTCATAGATCAAGAAAATTTTTATTTTTATTAAGATGAGTAACTCGAAAACTTTCGAAGCGTTCAGACGAACTGCACTTGCACCGTACTCAGCCAAAGGTTGGAACTCGAATGATGAATGAATTTTTATTTAATTACATTTAAAGAGACTTCTCTGAGCATTAAAAAATGGGAACATTGAGATGCGTTTCAAGATAAACAGAACAACAATACAGCACTAAAAAGCCCTTATAATTTGAAAGAAAAACTTTCTACAAAAACCTACATTCCTAAAACGTAATGACGATTTTGGTTCGATGATTGATTTGGAGTTGATTATTGTAGCGGACGTAGTAGCTTATAAATGTGCCAGATCACGGTGGGAAGAGGGTCGCATGGGAGAGTCATTTGAGAGTATATTTTCTGCCGAGAGAATTGATGGGGTCATATGTCGCGTCTATTGAGGGTTTATTTCGTCGCTTGTCAACTCCACCTACGGAAGCAGATCGATAGACAATCATCACCCGTAATTCATCACCATTCTACCTTTTACAAATTGGTTTCAATAAATTCCAAGATCTCAGCGGACTCATTGAATGGGAAAGAAGTTTGGAACTCACCAGGTCCAGAGTACGGAGAACGTAAGGACTTATCGAAAAAGATTTGGCATACATTCACGAATGATACGAGACAGTAGCGTGTGTTCGGTGCCAGGTCGAAATAATGTGTTGTAATTGGCGTCAAAACGGACATGTGTCCCGAGAACGTAATCAACTTAGGATATGCTTTGGATGTGGACGGGAAGGCCAATTTCGAACATCTTCCCCAGACTGCAACGGCAACCAACGTGTCAATAATGAAACACCGAAGAAGCAGCGACCTAGTTACCAGATACCACAGTCGGAAAACTAAAGCAGCACTCCTTAAGCGACCAATCGAGTGCATTCAACAGGTCGAAGAGATAACAGAGGACCCCAAAGTTGGCTTACGCCCTAGAATTATACGAAGGAGATGGAAGATCGCTTATGAAACTAGAAGTAGGGAATGAAAGGATGACTGGCCCGCTGGATTCTAAGGTGAGCAAGTCAATACTTGGAGAGTGAAGTTGGAACCGACTAAGAGGAACAGTAGAGCTGCAAGATGCTGGGGAAACAAGTCACGTACTCGGAGTACGAGGAAAGGCAAGGGTCCCGATAAGAGTAGACGAGGAAACGCACATTCTGGAATTATTAGTAATACCCTCGATACCAAACGAAATCATCCTAGGGATAAATTTCTGGAAGAGTACCGGCCAGAACCTGGAAGGAGCTACAATGGGAAACAGCGGCGACTATAGAAATAAGAGGCGGGACAGCCCTGAATGGAACGGCTGGGTTAACACCGAAACAATTGAAAGCCTGAAAGGGTCTAGGGTGCACTACAGTGGTCGAACCAGCGATAAAAACCAACGCCGTACCCAGTTAACAATCTATCCGGTGTCTCCAGTAGTACAGAAACGTACACACGAAGAGCTTAATGAAATGTTGCGTCCAAGAGCAGTAGAACCGTCCAAGAGCCCATGGACATCACTGCCAGTGTTATCACGGTCGAATTTTCTTCCAGTAATCCGTGAACAACGCCAATTTACGCGAAGTCAAATTTCGGCTGGCGACACATTCATCCTTAGATCCCTTAATGAACCGCCAAGAGTTAGGCAATCGTCAGTCGAACTGAAATTACGAAAAATTGGACGATTGCCTACCTCAAGGCGTTTGAACACAAACGACATCAAGCCTTCCTGGGATCGCTCAAGCGGTTGATCGTCTCGGCGAACATCAATCAAGGATGACTATCGATGACGAGGCGACCCCGCGTCCTCGAGTGCAGCTGAGAGTCGGACGATTTCCACGCGCATCGGGTGAACGATCAACATAGGATTTCCATCACTGACCTTGTCCCATTTCTTATTGGGATACAGCGTGGGAAAAACTCGACTCAAGTCAGCCTATGGAGGGAGAAGCTTCTCGGTCATGAAAAATCAAACACATAGTAGAATGACCGGAAAGATAGGCTAGGGGTCGCGCACATGTGGTCTCAGGGCACGCGAGTTACATACACGAGTACATTTGTACCCACAGAAAAACCCACGGTGCATGAACTTGAAAATAACCAAGAAGGTTCATGCACCGTGCAGGTGAATAAAATTGATGATTTATTAAAATCAATAGGCATCATGAAGCACTGCCATGGAAATAGTTGAAAAAACGACAAATCGACATCCGTTCCCACAAAAAAGTGTCGATTCGTAATTTGACCCGTTTATGAACTTTAGAAAAATATACTTTTAAGTCAATCTAGATTCCAGATTGTAACGAATTAGTTATGAAATAGAGGTTTTGTTCTGATCAAAATAAAGTTCGATTTTTCTTAAAACTTAATTTAAACACTATCCATAGATAGGCAATCCAATGATATAGAACCAATGAGTAATAGAACTTGTGAAGTGAACCACAAACCAGTTCAAATAAAATAATAAATAAAACTTTCGCCAAAAATTTTATCGGAAAAAAAATAGTATAACAACTGTTGGAGGTGACAAATAATGTGACAATAAGAATCTTTTAATTTGATACTTGTACTAAAAATTATAAGAAAGTGTGATAAAGACTTTTTTCAGCTTATGTTCCAAACCAGCAGATTGCAAAAGTCAAATAAAATCCTATGAAAAGTAGATACACTATTTTCGATAAAAACCGGGAGGTTATTAACAGTAAAATGGCAGAGCCAACGACTTCACAAATAATAGCAGATTTACATGAAAAGACTCAGCAGATCAAGCAACTGGCAGCCTGTGTCCAGGATCTGCAAAACCACCAATCCAAAACGGAGGATAGCAAGGTTTTAAAGGAAGTGCGATAAATGTTGACATTCACCGGGAAAGGTGAAATCACAATCAACTCCTTCATAACCAACGTTGAATATTACTTAAATAGTGTTACAGAGGAATCGTTTAAAAAGTTAATGGTGTGAATCATCTTTTATGAGAAGAGCCAAGGGGAAGCGACATCGTTATCAACAGACCACAACCTGACAACTGGGATGCAAGCAAAGGAACGCTGAAACTGCGGTACAAACCCGACACAGAACCCACAGAAATCTATAGGCGGATCATAATTGCCAAAGTCAATAATATAAGTGAACTTGCTACTGAAATTCAAAAAATAAAATATCAAACAGGCGAGCTTATAGTTTATAATGGCAGTAATAGTTTTATAGAAATCTAGGAACAATAATAGCAATTGTGACGTCAAGAAATTTTGAAGATGAGTGTATAAGACCAAAATTTGGAAAAAGTAAAAATAATTTTGGGCGAGATGTCAGAAAATTTCACAGAAACAGAAATTGGAGTGAAAATAATGGGAATTTCAATAATGAACAAAATGGACCCCGAAATGACAAGCCGCCAGAATTTTTTAGAAATTATAATAGGAATTGTGATGGTAATTTTTCGGGACAACAACGACAATCTTTCAATAAAAATTTCTCCTACGTGAGTCTAGATGGCCACAGGGAAATTCGGGTCATTTTAGAAACAATTCGGGAAATTTTAGAGGAAATACGGGCCAATGCCGCCACGAACAGAATACTATTGGAACTAGGTAGGTTGAGCCAATGGAAGTGGACAACATCGAAAATCTCGATAACAATGTTGTAAACCAATCAAATAATATAAATTTT
Source organism: Chrysops caecutiens (assembly GCA_963971475.1). Classification (NCBI taxonomy): domain Eukaryota; kingdom Metazoa; phylum Arthropoda; class Insecta; order Diptera; family Tabanidae; genus Chrysops; species Chrysops caecutiens. The sequence goes on along the minus strand of OZ020568.1, from coordinate 26,134,659 downwards.
TTTATGAACTAGCCTCGGATGAACTACCTATTATTGAACTTAGTTTTAAGGACGAACAATATTTAGTTCTTATAGATACTGGATCAACACTGTTCATTGTTGATACCAAAGTTGAGGGATTTACAAGTGTCAAAGTGTCAAAGCCAATGTATTTTCTACCATAAATGGTTAAGACTGCATAGAGTATGAAATTCATACAACGGCCCCTCTTGAATTTAAAGCCCCTGCTAACGCATTAATAAGGTGGAAGGTTTAAGAGTGGAAAAATAGGAAATAACAGTTTATAACAGGGCAGATCTCCTTAAATATCTGAATAGCATCATTAATTTAGAATAAGGAACTGTAGTATTTAATAATCAGATCATTTAATTGATCAATAGTCCTTATTCATCTCACGAAATATGTGCTTTAGAAACAATCGATAAAAACACACAATTATTACAATTAGATCACTTAATAATGGAGAACGATAAGAAGTCGAAAAACTCATTGAAAGATTTAGGAAAAAATTTTTTAAGGAAGGGGATAAATTAAAAAGTACTACTGACGTTCAACATAATATAGTTACCACAACAGACCACCAAATTAATTCAAAAGTACTAGGTGGCGTTCGCGAAGTCGCAAACAAAATTGAGCTGAGCGGTCGAGATATATCTTTTATTTATGAATCTATGAGTTTATTTATGATAGTTACGAGTATATATATTGAAATTGTGAAACAATTTTCAGTAATTGATTCACTTAATTCATCTTTACTGTCAGATTTCACTGATTTCACATAATTTTGTCATATTTTCTTAATTGAGTATGAACACATTTTAAAAAAACTGAAAAAACTAGAGAAAAATAAAAAGTCAGGAAATGTCAAAATAATGGGCGTCGGTTATACATACGAGCCCCGTAGGATGCTTCGTTTAGCCACTACGGCAAAAAACGTTAAAAATTCAAAAACTGAATTTTATCAATTTCCCATCTTTTGTATGCACATCTCCAAATTCAATTTAGAGAAAAATAATGTATGACAAAGAGATAGAAAATGTCAACATAAGGGGGGCCAGTTATACATATGAACTCCCTAGGATGCGTTGTTTAGCCGCTACGAGCAAAAAACTGTTGAATGTCCAAAATCTGAATTTTATCAGATTTCCCAACATTTGTAGGCATACTTTTAACAACTCAACGAAGAGATAAATAATGTAAGAAAAAATGTAAGAAATGTAAAAATAATGGAAGTTGGTCAAACATATGAACACGTTAGGATGCTTCGTTTAGCCGCTACGGGAAATAACCGTTAAAGATTCAAAATCTGAATTTGATCAATTTTACAATCTCTTAAATGATCATCTTTAAACTCAATTAAGCGAAAAATAATGTACGACAAAAAGGGGAGAAATGAAAAAATAATGAGGGCCTGTGATACATATGAATGTTCTAAGACGCTTCGCTTAGCCTCTCCGGGCAAAAAACCGTTAAAACCTAAAATCTGAACTTTATCACATATCCGAACATTTGTATACACATATTTAAACACATTTTAGAGGTGTGTGATGTAGAAAAAAAATATAGAAAATATAAAAATAGTGGGGGTTGATCTTGAGTCTAAACTTCAGATTTTGACGAACCTAGGAAGCTTTAGCTAGCCGCTACGGACTAAAAGTCGTCAAAAATTCAAAATATTAATTTTATCAATTTTCCAATCCTTTGTATGTCTTTAAAAACTCAATTTTAATGAAAAATAATGTATGACAAAGAGGTAAAAAATGACAAAATAATGGAGGTCGGTCATAGATATAAACACCCTAGGACGCCTCGTTTAGCCGACACGGGCGAAAAGCCGTTGAAAATTCAAATTTTTACCGGAAAAGTACCCTAAACAACTGAAGACAATTGTTCAATTTTTGATTCCTGGAATCTTTCTTGTCCCATGATTTGAAATTCATAAACTAAAATGCTATTTTTCAAGAACCTGTAAAAATCCACTTGCTACGGGTTGAGCGAACCAATATAAATTTTCTCTTCAAAGTTTCCGATTCCCCACAGCGAATTGGCGAAAGCTCCTGAAACAATCAAGTGCCTGCGCTTAGATCTTTATGTTAATGCTAATTGTGGTTCCAGTACGCGAAAACTAATTACTTAAGAGGTATACAATAAGAAAATATATTTTTAAGTCAGTCTAGACTTCAGATTTTGACGAACTAGTTGTGAAATAAAGGCTCTGTTCTGATCAAAATAAAGTTGTTTTTTTTACAAAACTTAATTAAAACACTACAAAATTCGCGAGACACGATAGATTGGGGACGTGGGCATCCGGCGTCCCGTTAGGGCAAATGGGATATAAGGAGTCCTTGACGAGAAACACGCTCTCTTTTGATGTTTTTCTTCCGTGGTGGAGACGATAGTTCGATCGGGGTTCTTAGGGAGTGGTTGGCGAGAAACAAAAAAATTGAATGGAGAGCTAATCAGGGAGTAATGATATCACGCTCAAGCCAGGTGAATGAGCGGTCACGGTCACGCAAGGGTCCCAACCACGTCATGACGGTGGGCGATTCCGATATCAAGTTCGCCCTCATCATACCACTGCGAGCCGCCACATCCAAAGAAGTCATACGACTACTCGGGACAATGTCTTGCTGGTATTTGGGGTACCAAAGAATATTATGTGTGACAACGGAGTCCAGTTTCAATCCAAGGGGTTCCAGTAGTTATTGAGGGAGTAAATTACAATGGCACGCTTCTTCGCACTATACCATTAACAAGCCAATCCAGCAAAAAGGGTCAATCAAGACGTGAAGAATTAGGTCAAAAGTACAGGAGAGAATGAGCCAGTCTCTGAAGAATCGCAATCAGAGCCATAATTTAGGGCCAAGGAATTCATAGTCGCCGAGATGGTTTGGAGAAGGAATTATCGCCAATCGGATGCCAGTAAGTCCTATGCAGCGAAATTGGCCCATGAATATAAAGGTCCGTTCACGATACACGAGAAGACATCAGCAGCTGCATGTGAATTGATGGATGACAAGGAGAAAGAAGCTGAAACATGGAACAGAAAGAACCTTAAAAGACACCTGGCTTAACGGCATAGAAATTAAGTTAAATCAGGATCGGGTGATCCTCTTGAGGAAAGGGGGGAAGTCATGGATTAAAATCCTGACATTATGCAACCCGCCGTCTTCTTTAAGAAATGTTTAAAATTTTCAGCGATCTTTCTTTTAATGGAGATCAAACAGCTGATTCCATTGAAGAGCATTCGTCACTACGATCGATTCAGCTGATTTCTGTTAAGGGGAGCCGAATTTAATCAAATTGTTTTAATCAAATCAAAATTGTGGATCAAATACGACCCTAGCCATCAATGGCTTGACTTGCATCAACAAATGTGGACTATTGTCACTCAATTCATTGATGGGAGTCGGTAAATCGAGGAAGCGTCCAATCGAAGGCACGATTTTTGATTCGCATGTGAGTCTCGTGAGTTTGTGGAGTTTCTAAGGGATCGTAAAATTCGTGGCGGGTGGACGATCATTTTCGAACTTTAATAAGAGTTGAATCGAGGAAGCCGTGGAAATATATAAAAATTTACTTGTTGGTGAGAATGTCTATGCCGTAAATTGAGTATTGATACGTAAGACATTTATTTAATTAACTTGGTACAATGAATGAGGGAAAGTGACGTAAATCAAACATAATAAAAGTAATACAATTGATAATGCAAATAGTTGAGGATATAGAATAATGTATACAAAATATGAAAGTCGGAACAAGGAGCCCTTGAAGCTCAGGAGCTTTTTTACTGCAGATTATATTAATTTATACTAGGAATGCCCGTGGCAGTTGGAAATTGACTACACACTCTAGAAATTAAAAGACTGAAGTTTACTGGAAAATAGAATTTTCCATTGCTCGAAAGTATCAGGTGCAATTTATCCCTAAGAATTTATTTTTAGACATCCGTCGACAACGAATTTCAAAGGAAACAGACATGAACTAACATGCAAGATTCTGAAACGATTCCAATTAATATTCTCATAATAGTTTAAATCCAATATAGAAGAACAACAAAATGACAAAAATAATATTTGACTAATATTACATCGTACTTTAAATCATGCAACGAAACACCTTGTGAAAAAATTCAATACGATACTTCATGTTCGACTACGATTAACTGTTATTATCAATGACTGTAGATATTTTTTGTCAATCATAAGAAAAAACAATACAGAGAAAGTTCAGTTGAGTTCAATTAAGAATTAAGTTTTAAAACTACTTTTAAAAAGTTAAGCAGAATGTAGCTGATTTTACCCGAACATCCAGCATTAAGTTGAATCTAAATCCGACCATACTGAAAAGAATTATATATCTACATATGGCTCATCCTCACGCATAGGCATTTATCATGCTTTGATAAAAGCATGAACAAAAGAATGACGCACCCCAAAGGCATATCTTCATATGACTCTGGGCTGTGTAAATGCACAATTTTTATTCTTATCGGAGAGTGAGCAATGCATATACGGGAGCGTGACCCATGTGTCGATATGTCTTTGGGGTGTGTAAGTGGATAATTTCTCTTCTTCATGCTCAGGCATATGCATTGCTTACGCTCTGATAAGAGTATGAGCAAAAGAATTACGCACCACAAAGCCATATCTACAAATCCTTCTACCAGCAAATTAGTCTCTTTTCCGACAATCCCCTCAATTACTACACACAACGTTACTGACAACTTAACAACGCTCGTCCCATCGACTGATGACATGAATAACAATCTAGACTTCCTAAATGCCCAAATTAAGAAGTACTTCAATTCAGATCTTATTACTTTTGCGACCAAAATCAACCAGGTGATAACAAAAGCAATCCGGATCCTACACATGCAAAACAACTTTGCCTACGAGCTAGCCCCATTCGTTGATCACCTAAAACAAGCAATCTTAGAAACAAACTACAAATATCAACACTGAACTGCAATTCGGTTAGGACGCTTAGCAGACAATATGAACTTAAACTCTTGATAGAGAAACATAGTATTGACATTGAACTGTTAACGGAAACGAAACTGGACGACAGAACTAAAATTAAAAACAGCCCCGCTAATTATGAGGTCATTATGGAGAACAGACAGGATCGAGGTGGTGGTGCACTAGCTATTTTGCTGTCACCCAACTCCATCTTTGAAACAAATAATTGAAACAAACAACTTGAAACAAACAATTGGACTAGACCCCTATATCATCGGGGGTGACTTTAACGCGCACAACACCTTTTGGTTTTGCACCCAAACGGACAATAACGGTAGAACACTTTTAGACTGGGCACTTGATCTGGAATATGGTCTGATTCTCCCAACCAATCGCCCAACGTTCTCTTCGACAGGATCGTATCTGGAGCTTTTCATTTTACATCAAAACATTGTACTCGACACGACATGTACAGGATGGTCTGATTCTCCCAACCAATCGCCCAACGTTCCCTTCGACAGGATCGTATCTGGAGCTTTTCATTTTACATCAAAACATTGTACTCGACACGACATGTACAGGACAAGATGTACTTGATATCCTTGAGAGTTTCTCAGACCACCGTGGAGTTCTTCTCACTGTAGGTACTTAAATAGTTAACTCTTCCGGCCGGCTAACAAACTCACCTATAGGGAACCGGTGCGACATTGGAACTTTCGGGCCATGAACATGAAAAAATTCTTTAACCGAAACAGCCAACGCAGAACAGTTGAAACACATCAAAGAGGACTGAAACTTAACAAGACAGGAAATTGACGAGATAATCAATACGTTCGAGCACAACATAGCCTCCTTTATGCAGCACACCATTCCGAAAGTCTTTTTCAAAAACAATCAGGGTGTTGAGCTATCCAGAACCCTTCTAAAAATGATAGCAGCCAAGAACAAGCTTAGGAGGCAACGCTTTAGTTACCTAGCCCAAAAGAACTTTATTAAAGACCAGACTTTTGCTAATATGGGGCACCACATCCAGCTCCTTTGTAATAGAACACAGGCAATAATCAGAACTCTCTAACAGAACACCCTTCGTTCTAAACTGTGCAAATTAACACCAGGCACAGAAGTCTTTAGGGAACATAAGAGGGTTTCGCGCACATAAGAGCTTTTCAGTTAACTCATTACTAGATCCTACTTCAGGTAACATATTTCATAACACTGATGATATTAACAATTTGCTGTTAACCACAATAGCTAACACTTATTCGCAAACCTAATCGCTAAGCTCGGTCCACTCTGCCCATATGATCAATAGAGATGTGCTAGAGTTCAGAGCCAACGGGGAGCACCGGTCTGTTAATTCTACGCACCAAAGCTTCTCAAATACTCTCAATCCGACTATCCTCTGGACACCTCATCAAGTGTAGGAAGTAGCCCGCTCCTTAAAACCTTAGAAATCCTTTGGTCACGATGGTATCCCAAACTTAATCGTTAAGAACCTCCCCGCTTACTCCTTTACTACATTGAATGTGGTCTTCAACAACTGCCTGAACATCGGGTATTACCCGAAATCATGGAAGGTTGCTAAGATCATACCGATTGGGAAACCAATTAAAAACCCCAATGATCCCTCAAGCTACCGACCGGTCTCACTGTTGAACTGTCTCAGAAAACTATTCGAAAAAATCATATTACACCAGCTTAAAAACGTTATAGACAAGGAAAATATCCTACCAGATTTCCAATTTGGCTTCCGAGCCGTACCTTACCTACAAGTTACCTATGCAGTTACTTTACTACACAACAACTTAGCACACAATACACTTCACAAGAAAGTTACGGATGCTGCTACAATAGACCTACGGAACGCCTTGGACACATTCTGGATTGAGGGGCTGGTCTGGAAACAGTTATATATATATCAGCTCCCGGACCACCTTACTGCAATTCTAGACTCGTATCTCACCGACAGATGAGCTTACGTACGCAATAAGAATGCAAACTGTAGAGAAATATGCCCATTGGCAGGGGACCCTCAAGGCTCAGTCCTCTCGCCCACACTTTTTTCTCTGTTTTTGTCTAGTATCCCATTACAACACCAACCTCTGTACATCGACCAACGATACCACCCGCCTCAGCCCCCAATAGGGCTGCCGGGAACTAACACAAAGTCGAAAACTATATGCTACGCCTATGACATTATTGTCTTCTCATCTTCTCTTTCCCCTCGTTGGGGAATTAATGAATTGAACGTGTCCCTCAATAGCCTTTCTGAATTCTTAAAATTCTGGCGCCTTGATGTCAATGAGAACACGTGCGAGGCAATACACTTGGTATTGGTATTGGCTCGAACTATCAACGAAAATTGAATGGCTATCATGGACTTCAAATCCAGATCAATGGTAAAGATCTTAAGCGGGTAAGTAAGATACAATACTTGGGCTTCAGGATTACCCACAACGCAAACCCAAACCCTCATGCGAAAGAGAAGATCAGAAGTGCAAAAACTGTAAAACTATTGTTAAACCACCTACTCAATGTTATGTGATAAATGTTTACCGTCGTAGGGCAAAACCTTACAACATATCCCCAAGTGGATTTTTTATTCCAAAGTCTAGGTTTAGGCGTTTTCTCAATTATTACATCTATAAATCGATACAATTCCCTTCTTAAGCTATTACAATCCTTTCGCAATGCTTACGCCTACCATTTACTTTTACTTTATTATTATTACAAACTTAATTTTTATTACTTATACTAATACAACTCATTTGTCCCCGACTCGTGCTCGATGCTTCTGGACCCCTTTAGCTCGTCGTTACTCCTGCCGGTAGCGAAGGCGTTTATTATGCCGTTTCTGCAATTCTTGGCTCCTTGACGCTCTTTGTTGGTGCCTCACAGCCAATATTAGGTTCCGTCTTGCCTCCTCTATCAGGCGACGAAACCTGGCCTCTACTCCCGGTGTTTTATCCCATGTATGGGAAGGAACAGGGAGTGCTTTCCCGAATGGAGAAGTTCACCTGTACCCAAGGACTAATCCCGCCTTTGGAGAGAGGATTCTTTAATATTTGCTTTTACGTGTCCAAATTCACAACAAGAAAAAAAAAAAAAAAATCAAACATAAGTTTATTTGAATCGATTATTCACATTTTATTAAAAGTGTCCAAATTTACAAAAAGTATTTATAAAAAAAAACATACATTAGTTTATTTAAATCGATTATTCACATTATTAGTTTATTTGAATTGATTATTCACATTTTATTAAAAGTGTCCAAATTCACAAAAAGTATTTATAAAAACATACATTAGTTTATTTAAATCGATTTTTCACATTCTATTGAAAGTGTCCAAATTTACAAAAAGTATTTATAAAAAAAAACATACATTAGTTTATATAAATCGATTTTTCACATTCTATTGAAAGTGTCCAAATTTACAAGAAGTATTTAAAAAAAAAAACATACATTAGTTTATAAAAAAAACATACATTGGTTTATTTAAATCGATTATTCACATTATTAGTTTATTTGAATTGATTATTCACATTTTATTAAAAGTGTCCAAATTCACAAAAAGTATTTATAAAAACATACATTAGTTTATTTAAATCGATTATTCACATTATTAGTTTATTTGAATTGATTATTCACATTTTATTAAAAGTGTCGAAATTCGAAAACACGTATTTATAAAAAAAAATCATACATTTGGCTATATAAATCGATTATTCACTTTTATTTAAAATGTCCAAATTCGAAAACACGTAAATATTACTTTTTTCTTCTTGCGAGCCGGGGTTTGCCCAGTGACTCCTTATGTTTTAATAAATAATAAATACTGGAGCGACCTCTTAAGTCACCGGCCAAAGCGCGACTGAAAATGCGCGTCAGTTTGGAGCCCTTAAATCTGGACCCAAAATGCTGATGCGCATTTTCAATAAGTCGCGCATGGCGACCGAGAATGTGCTCAATTAGCACTTCATTTGGATTTAAAGAACTTACGCGATCGGATTTCATCACGACGGTGATGAAATCCGATCGCGACAGTTCGTCGCGATCCCATGATTGGGTTGCGATCAAGTTTTATCAGAGTGATAAAACTTGATCGCAACAGGAAATTTTGTCGCGCATGGGTTTTATTCTGTCGCGATCAGGTTACATCTTAGTGATAAGACTTGATCGCGACAGAATTTCGCGCATGGGAACCCAAAATGCAACGTCAGCATTTTGGGTTGGGAATGGACGAGTTCCCATGGTGGCTGTTCTTACGGCAGGGGGTAAGGGGGGGGGAACATGTGTGGCTGAGCCTAGGCTCAGTCACAACATTCTACCCCCCTTGGAAAAACAAAAATTTCGGGGGAATTTTTGTTGTTGAGGTGGCTAAATGTTGCGCATTAGAGAGAGAAATGAAAGTTCTGAACTTGTGCGAAACCGGGACTGTTCTATGGTATGATTATTTTTTTTTTTGTTAAATATTTTTTTTTGTGTGAAATTGTTTACTATATGTAACTTATCATGTTAAGTTATTTATTCTTAATGCTAGGTAAATACATGTGTCTTTTTCTATAATTTATGGTAGATTTAGGCATATACATATTTTCCATATACGTCTATATCTGCCTTACATCAGTATTACATTTTTTTTTTTTTTTTTCGCCATTAGGGCTTACAATTCCTTTTCGCTTATATACTCTTATACATTTTTTCTTAAAGTTATACCTCTTGAGAGCCTTATAGGATTTTTATTGGATCCTGGGGATATTTTTCATCCTTTTCCTTCATCGGCCCTTGCATTAGCCATAATATTTATAGTCGTATTAATTCTTATATTCGGTCAGGAAATTCGCAGGCTGGTCAGCGGAGGAAGGTAGATACAAGAGGGGGAGAGGGATTATAATCCTAGTGTGGGGGTGTAGTTGGCTTGGACTGGAGGAGGGTACCTGTCCAGTCGAAAGCAAAACAACTGAGACGAAATGGAAAAACAACTGTAGGACCCAATTCGCAGGTTTAGCAGGGACCTGTGGTTGTGAGAAGGCTAGCTAGCAGCCCAGTTAGGGAACCATTATAAAATAACGCATGAAAAGAACGAGACTACTTATTTACTTGAGCAAATGGTTATTATCTAAAACAAACGGTGGGTAATAAAAATTTTGTTAAAAAAAAAAGATGGAATTAAATTAACACGTTAGTGCAATTACTAAAATGACTATAGAATAATAGAAGTGAGTTGGAGATTGACGGTACTGTGGTACCAAGTTCGAAGGGGTAGACCAAACTATGTGCAGTTTGATCGAAAGCAAAAGGAGTAAGGTCACAAAGGGGGAGGAAAAGACAAAGAGGGGTTTTGGTTGTCGAGCGAGCAGTTTGGCGGCATGCCTGGGACGAATGAATGGGGCGCGAGATTCCAAAGAATACAGAGAGAAAAGAAGAGAAAGAAGAAGAAGGGAAGGAGAGAAAAAGAGAGATAAAAAGGGCAAAAAAAAAGGATCTCGATAATGCAGTTTAATGTCATGCTTAGGACGAATGGGGTGTGTTGAACTATGTTCAGTTTGATCGAAAGCAAAGACGCAAAGCCACAAAGGGGGAGGATAAGCAAGAGATATTAGGAGAGCAGTTTAACGTCATGCTTGGGACGATGGGTGTGTTGAACTATGTTCAGTTTGATCGGAAACAGAAAACGCAAAGTCACAAAGGGGGAGGAAAGACAACAGATATTAGGAGAGCAGTTTAACGTCATGCTTGGGACTACGGGTGTGTTGAACTATGTTCAGTTTGATCGAAAACAAAAACGCAAAGTCACAGAGGGGGGGAAAAACAAGAGATATTAGGAGAGCAGTTTAACGTCATGCTTGGGACGATGGGTGTGTTGAACTATGTTCAGTTTGATCGGAAACAGAAAACGCAAAGTCACAAAGGGGGAGGAAAGACAACAGATATTAGGAGAGCAGTTTAACGTCATGCTTGGGACTACGGGTGTGTTGAGTAAGACAAAAACGTATTTAACGTATTCGAAAGTAAACCGGAGAGAAAGGGAGAGAGAACAAAAGGTAATTATACGGAGAGAAAAGGGCTTTTATTTTGTGAGAGAGAGAATATTTCAACATCACGGCTGGGATGAGTCCTTACTGAGAGGTGGAAGGACTTGAAGGGGCAGTTTAACGTCGTGCTTGGGACGTTAAACCGTTTGGTGAATCCTCTTCTTGGGGCGGAGATGGTATGTGAAACAACGAGAGTCTTGGGTTTGGGGTGGGAGGAATGTGGCTTCTATGTTCTGCCACGACTTGAAGGGGAAGGTTTCGCTGGCGTCCTCTTTTAAATAATTGCATAATTCCAATTACGAGAATAAGGGAGAGGACTACGTATAACATAGTGTAGTGGTGAATGTGGTGGTTGTTCAGGTTCAGGAGGGGTACCTGTTCGTCTCTCTTCTGCTGTGAAATTTTTGCTGCCAATTCGTCCAAGTCGTCCTCTGGTTTTCTTGGGGATTCTTTGATGTAAGGGCCCTCGGGAGGGGGTAGAGTCGTGTATTTAGGTTCTGGCTTGGTTGCCAAAAGAGCTGTGACATTTATGTGGCGTATGGTATGGGGGAAACTAGAGCTTTGCCTCTCGTTTTGGCCATGTATGATGAAGTTACTGGTTCTGAGGTAGCAAGTGGGTTCAATGTGGAGTAACGCTGTCTGGTTTAGTTCGAAGGACTGAACAGTGTTGTTACACACGACGTCGGCATTGCGGAGTGTCTTGGTGGCGTAGATCCAAGTGTTAGGGCGAGAAAGGGAAATCCAGTAAGAAGTACGCTCGGTACAAGTAAGTTCGCACTGGGATGTATCCACGCCGCTCCTTATGAGGGCAATTTCACATTTGAACGGGCTTGACTGAGCATTAAAAATGGGGAATTTCGCTCGACAGAAGAATTTAGAGGCGTCTGAGGATAGACAGTCGTGAAAATCGCTAATGCTCATTTCATAAAAATGCTCTCGGTTAAGATCGACCAAGAGGATTTCGGAAGAGGGTTGAATATAACAAAGGGAGTTGTTGTAGACTGTAGGTAGTGGAAGAATCCTGAAGGTTTGATATACATCTCTGAAAGGTAGGGGTAATTTTAATTCGATGATTAATTTAGAATTAATTATTGTGGCGGACATAGTGGAGAGCTTGTAAATTTGCCATATCATATTGGGAAGAGGGTCGAATGGAAGAGTTTTTTGAGGGTCCATTTCCTGCCGAATGGTGGAGAGAAGGTTTTCTATCTGAGAAGGAGTTATGAGCGTAGGGTGAAATTGGCCGTGTTTTACTTCTGCTAGGAGATCTATCAGGTCGGATTGAGTAGATTGGTATTGATTTATAATAATAAGGACTAACGAGAAAAGAGAGTTTATTTCGGTTGCCCATTCATTTACATGTACTTGATTTTCAACTTTGGAGACCTTGGATTCGAGGGTGGTTATTTTGGTGAAAATTACGGCACGATCTTTCCTAATGCTTTCCCGAGTTTTATTGGTTAGATTAATGGTCGCGTCCAAGATAGAGGTCTGATTTTTCAATAGGGAATGTAAGTGATGGTTATTTCGTTGAAGGGTTCGTATTTGCTCGTCGTATCTTTGCGCATCGTCCTCATTAAGGATTCCAAAAAGGGGTTTGGTAATCTTCCCGACAAAATTAAAAAGGGACCTAGTTTTTCTAAGCGGGGGAAATATAATCCTATTTTTGTTTTCTATCGCTTCCTCCAAGTTATCTAATTGCGTGATAGAAGAGAGGCAGATCGTTTTTAAAGGCGTCTCAGAGGCCAACTGGCTACACATTTGCTGAAGCTTACCCGTGATTCTTAATATTGAGAGGTATTCTTCCTGGAAGGCCGCTAGGTCGTAGTAAGCTATTATCTTCCATTCGCTTGTGAACAGCCTCGTCCTTCCTATTTCTTCGAAGTATAAGCCGACCGTGGAAGTGAGAGGAGTAATTTGGATTCCCAGCTCCTCGCGAGAGAAAGCTGAGACGGTAAGGCACAGGACCGCGAACATATAAACCCTTGCCCTGGGAACGAAAGGAAGAGGTTTTAGTTTGAGAGAGAACTTAGTTAAGAAATTATGGATGTATGAATTTTTTTAAGTCGTTGTTATGTACGCGTTTTTCCTTGTTTTTTATTTTTATTGTTGAATTTTCAGGGGTATTCACCTGAGTTAAAGTGTAAGGACCTTGCCATAAGGGTGAGAATTTGTTGTCTCTTGTTCTCGCTCTTAGAAGGACCAGATCTCCGATTTCAAAGGATTTTTGTTGTGTTCCCCTATCGTAGTATTGTTTGGATCGCTGTTTGTTTTCTAACGCGATCTGTCTAGCGATTTGATGACAGTGCCGGAGTCGTGCCTTGAGTTCGTGAGCATAATTATCGTAATTGTACCCAATTTCGGGGGAGGATTTCAGATGGTTCGGAACTTCGGCGGGAAAACCATAAAGGAGTTCGTGCGGAGAATAATTGGTACTTGAGTGGGGAGTAGTGTTGTACACGAACATGGCGTAAGGAACCCAGGTGTCCCATGACAGTGGATCCTTTTCTATGTAAGAACGGAGGTATTCCGCTAGAGTTCGATGGCTTCTCTCTAGGGCTCCGTTAGACTGAGGGTGGTAAGGAGTTGTTTTCAACCTCTTGATTCTTAGGAGTTTGGAGACTTCCTGAAACACTCCTGCGATCAGGTTAGCACCTTGATCAGTCAATATACTTTCAGGTATTCCGTGTCTACATATGATTGTAGTAGTAAACGCTTCCGCGAGGGTGGTTGATTCGGCATTGGGAACAGGGATTGCCTCCGAAAATTTTGTTAAATCATCCTGGAAAGTTAGGAGGTATTTATTTCCTAGGTACGAAACGGGTAGTGGCCCCACAACATCTAAATAAATTCTTTCGAAAGGCTTAGAACTCACTGAGGTTATTTTCATAGGGATTTTAGGATTTCGCGATACTTTGTTTATTTGGCACTGTGCGCAGTTTCTAATAAATGTTACAACAGCTTGGGCCATTGCTTCCCAATAAAACTGTTTCTTGATCCTCTTCAAGGTCCGAGATACACCTTGGTGACCTCCCGTGGGTAGCAAATGGAAATCTTTTATTATTTGCTCCCTTTCCTTGGGGTCATCTAAGTACCTAATTGTTTCGACATGGAGTATTGCGTCGATTTTAAACGCCTTACGGATTTTATCCTTAAGTGTCATTAGGGTCTGTAGTTCCAGTTTCGGAATACTTATGTGTATGGTCTTCAGGTTTCTTTCTACGGCCAGGGATGCGAAGTTGGAGAGGGTAGTGTTGAGGTTGTCCTCATCCTGAGGGGTACGAAGGGGAAGTATTAATCTTTTGACAATGAAATCGGATTCTTTGAACGGGAATATTTTAGGTTCGAGGGAGAAATTTATTTCACTCAAATCGACACTTAGTATGGCGGCTAAACGCCGTTCAAGATTTGTGTCCCTTGTGGGCAAAATAAAGAATTTGGCGCGGGCAGATTTAGACAATAATAAAGAGTCGTCAGTTTCAATGAGGGATGATGATAAGTAGTTGTCATTATTGGTTCTGGCCTTCTTTTGTGCATCCTGGTCCAGGTTACCAGTGACCTTGGCTTGGCTTCTTGTTATCGCGTATAGAGAGGTGGTGTTTTTAGGGTCGTTTCGTTCCTCTGATTTATCAGTCTCAGGAGAGTTCTCTTGTGCTTCCGCGGTTACTCTACTTAAGGCATCGGCGTTCGTATTAAGTTTCCCGGCCTTGTGAGTTATCGTGTAGTCGTACTCTTCTAAACGGATTCTCCATCTCATCAATCTTGACGAGTGGTCCTTTAGATTCATGAGCCAAACTAGAGGCTTGTGGTCAGTGATAATGGAGAACTTCCTTCCATATACATATGGACGAAATTGTTCCACGGCGTACACGATGGCAAGTAATTCTTTCTCTATCGTCGAGTATCTTGTTTCGGCACCGTTTAGAGCTCGGCTCGCGTATGCAATGGGGTGGTCTCCATCTTCATCTTGCTGCGAGAGAACAGCTCCTAGAGCTATGTCACTGGCATCGGCCGTGACGTAGAATTGCCGCGAAAAATCGGGGTATGCCAAGATGGGAGAGGTTATTAACCGTTGCTTTAAGTTCGTAAAAGCTTCGTCACAAAGGGCATCAAATTTAAAGGGTACGTCCTTTTTTAAAAGGTTGGTCAAGGGTTTGGCGATCTTAGAGAAATTTGGGATAAATCGGCGGTAATATCCGATAAATCCGAGAAAAGCTCTGATATCTTTTACCTTTTTAGGTCTTGGATATGTTTTGACAGCTGTTATCTTCCCTGGATCTGGTTTGACACCGTTTTCCGTAATTAAGTGTCCCAGATACATGATTTCTTTCCGAAGAAAATGGCATTTTTCTGCCTGCAACTTTAGTTTGAAGTCGCGTAAACGTTGGAATACAGCAATGAGCCTATTGTTGTGTTGAGATAGATTGTAGCCATGGATGACTATGTCGTCCATATAAATGAAGCAGTGAATTCCTTGTAATCCAGACAAGATATTATTCATAGTTCTTTGGAATGTAGCGGGAGCTCCTTTCAGACCGAATGGCATTCGATTGTATTCGTAATGGCCATAAGGCGTACTGAAGGCTGTCTTTTCCCGATCCCTGTCGTCCATTCTTATCTGGTGGAATCCGCTGGCCAAGTCGAGCGTCGTAAAATACTTAGATTTCCCAAGTTGGTCCAATATGTCCGTTATATTTGGTAGAGGGAACGCGTCTCCTACCGTAATTTCATTAAGACGCCGGAAATCTACCACTACTCGCCATCT
Organism: Chrysops caecutiens; assembly: GCA_963971475.1. NCBI lineage: Eukaryota > Metazoa > Arthropoda > Insecta > Diptera > Tabanidae > Chrysops > Chrysops caecutiens. The sequence goes on along the minus strand of OZ020568.1, from coordinate 26,118,897 downwards.
CTTATTTCCTTGTTCATCGGGTTTCTTCGGAACGAGGAGTAGGGGAGAGTTCCAGGGACTATAGGATGGTCTGACAATGCCTGATTTTAGCATCTCTTGGACTTGGTTATCCACTTCCTTACGATTTGCCTCCGGTAATCTGTACGGTTTTGTGTATATAGGGGGATGATTGGCTTCTACCTCAATTTTATGGGTAGTCGCGTCCGTGTAGGACAATATATCTCCTTCTAGATAAAATATATCATTGAAGGTTCTACAGATATCTCGAATTGATGTCTCTTCTTCTTCATTACAATGATCCAATTTTACAAGGTTCTGCAGTTTTTTTATTCTGCCCTCAATCGGATCTTGGTCGAAGTTTGGAGTTATCATGTCGAAATTCTTTGCATCTAGATGCTCTAGGTCCAGATCATGGAGGGGTAAACTAACGTCTTCCTCTGTAGTATTGAGGATTAAGACTTTTACCATTCCATTTTCAGGAGTACCAATAGAATTGCCTATATACACTCCGGGAATTATTTCTTTATTCGATATTACCGTTTCTGTGGAAGCCGTAGTGGGTATTAAGTGGATTGTTTCTGCTCGTGCTGGAATGATCGCACGGCTTAAGGTACTTGGGTTGAAGTGTGTTTGCAGTTTACCGTCGTGCCCAGGACGAATGCCCTTTCGAGAAGATGTTGCTGGTTGCAGTTTGATGTCTTGCCCAGGACGGTTAATCAACAAGGAAGGAGATATATACTTAACTAACGAGGAAGGAGATATTTCTGACTTAACTAACGAGGAAGGAGATACTATTGTTGACTTTATAAACGAGGAAGGAGATATTTCTGACTTCACTAACGAGGAAGGAGATATTTCTGACTTAACTAACGAGGAAGGAGATATTTCTGTTGTCTTTATTAACGAGGAAGGAGATACTTCTGTCTTCACTAACGAGGAAGGAGATACTTCTGGCTTTATTAACGAGGAAGGAGATATTTCTGGCTCTATTAACGAGGAAGAAGATACGATCGAAGGCGACGAAGAAGATATTATTGGGTGCAGTTTAACGTCTTGCCCAGGACGGGTATTAGACGAGAACGGAGGTGCTGACGGGGAGACAGATAAAGACGAGGAGGGAGATATGATCGAAGGCGACGAAGAAGATATTATTGGGTGCAGTTTAACGTCTTGCCCAGGACGGGTATTAGACGAGAATACTGAAGAAGGACTGGACGTTGGGTGCAGTTTAACGTCTTGCCCAGGACGGGTATTAGACGAGAGCGGAGGTGCTGACGGGGAGACAGATAAAGACGAGGAGGGAGATATGATCGAAGGCGACGAAGAAGATATTATTGGGTGCAGTTTAACGTCTTGCCCAGGACGGGTATTAGACGAGTTTATAGTCCTACGATAAAACTGAGGGAAATCATTGAGATATTGCTCCAAGGTGTAAGGAATCGAGTTGTGACCGACCTCGAGTGTTAGTGTCTGAGCCCCATAATCAATTTGTGCCTTATATCTGGTCAAGAAGTCGTGACCTAATAAACCTTCATACGCCATTGCCGAAGCATCCCTCAGGATTTGGAAAGGATGTTCGATTTGGAAATCTGTACCTTCGTGGTGTAGTTCGCTTATTATGAGACCCTCTGTGGAAGTAGATTGGGAAAAGACTGTATTGATATGACAAATAATATCGCTGTAATACCTGCTGCCAGGTTTCAGTGACTGACTTTGAACTAAGCTGATCTCCGCTCCGGTATCTATTAAGAATTCGGTGTATGGACTAACGGACACTGTAGAGGCTAGGGTGAGGGTTATGGATGAAGGTCGTACGGTTATGGGGAGTTTTATCCTTGAGTGTTGGGAGGTTGGGTCCGATTTCCATGTACATCGGCCTGAATGACGATCTGCGGGGGGTTGCCGATGAATTTCCCCCGCACCTGGGAGTTTTCCGAGTCGTTGGAATGCGAAGTTGACGGGTAAGGAGGATTCGGTGGCGACAGAGGAGACAGGGGTTGTGAGTAACGCGATTGTGGGTTATGTGGTGGCCTTCTTCTTCGGTTGTTGGCCTCCCTTTTCCGACATTCGTCAATTGTATGGCCTTTGTTATGGCAATAATTACAGATTTTCGGAATCTGTTTTGGAATGGAGTTTTCAGGGGTTCCGTTCCCGGACGAGAGGTGGTGTATTGTAGATGGGTTAGACCTTTCCTGGCGTTGTATGGAGCGGGGCGGTAAATGGCACTGTGGGGCGATGTGACCTGGCTGGCCACATCTGAAGCAGGTAGTATTCCTTAAAGGGTTCTGCTGTGGTGGATCTACCCGGGGCTTCGTTGGATCCTGTCTCGGGGTATTGATTTGGTTAAGTCGCGTCGCGTGCTCTAATATATAGTCGGACATTGAGGCGAGTTTCTTTTCGGAAAATACCTTGGCAAGCATTTGCAGCTGGCCATTTAGCAGCCCGTCTTCGAGGGTTCTGACGGCCTGCCCCTCGTTGTCTTTAAGAAGGGATCTCAACAGGACGTTGTCGCTTGTATATTTTCGCGTGGCTTCGTTTAACAGAGTAAAGGTGGTGGTCAGGCGATTTAGGAATTCTTTAACACCCTCGCCAGTTTTCTGCTTTAACTGTCCTAATTGGGTTTGTAGGGTAAATCTGGACAGTCGGGTTTCGAACTTGGATGATAGAGCGGAACGTAGAACAGTCCAGTCGTCAGTGGGGTTATATTTGTACACGTCGTACGCTGGACCACTCAATTTACTTTTGACAAGACCCATGAAACTTTGATGGTCTGTCCCCGTTGACACAGTGGAAAAAATGTCATCTGCACAGGTAAGGAATCGGTGTAGATCCCTGGTATTTCCGGAAAATTCTGGCAACAGTCGTTGTGAATTTGCAAGGGAGAACCCGGACGTTGGAGAAGCATGGTGTAGAATTGAACCCAATGTAGCATTTAATTGGTCCTGAATATTAGGTTCTTGGAAAGGGTATCTGTCCTGCAACCCGTCTTGCAGGAGGTCAAAGGTGTTATCATATTGTCCTTGGATCTCCTCGAATGTGTTACTGGTAAAATATGAATCTTCTTCCTCGTCGTCGTACAAATCCGCTAGAATTTGGAAATGGGTTTGCTCAAAAGGTTCCCAGTATTTTTTCAGGGTGGTGATTTTATTCTGTAAGGCAACCTTGCTAGCGTCTCGGAGGAAGTCAGGGGTAATTTGAGAAACAATCCGCCGGATTACCTGGCTCCTTTCCTTTTGGAGCCTGAGCCTTCCAGGATTAGGTGATTCGTTGACTTCGGATTCGGCTTCGGGGGCGTTAGCCTTTTTTTGAGTTTCGGGGGCTGGAGGTATGAAAAATTGACTGGTGGCCTTAGCTAGTGAGGGGCTAACGAGCCAATCACTAAGAGCCGCTTTCGTGGTCTTGTACCAATCGTGGGCCTTCCCATGGCAGTCGAGAGTGAAATATTCATGCTTATCATCCCGTTCGGGGTGATCTTTGAGAGAAACATGGCCCTTTTGGAAATTTCCCCAAGCTTCCTCTAGGAGGCTGAGTTTCCTTTTTGTATAATCGGCGGTCCTTGAAGATTTGGGCGCCTTACTGAAGTTGTTATATAACTTGACGATCTCTGAATTGATTTGCATTTGCGCGAGGCAAAGATCGTGAAACGTGGGAGGAGACATTATTAGGATGTTTGAAGGGTACTGTTGAGCAAGAGTTAATCGAAGATCAAAGCTGATCAAAGGAAGGTGGAGTTTGCGTCGAGATCAAGAAATTAATTCGAGCGTTAGATGGATTTAATAAAGGATTAAAGCAAATTCCCCAAAAAAAATAGGAAGCAAGGAAGGGGGGGTGAACAGTACTTTTGACGAGTGTCAAAAAAAAATCACTCACGAACTAGATAAGTTTTGGGTTTAGGCGGTTACATTCATTGTTAACCAACTATCTTCATGTTTAAAATTGGTTATAGCTAGTTCTTAATATCGGTCCGCAGAATCTTTGCGATTAATAAGATTTAAAAATTCGGAGTCTCCCAAAAAAAAAAAAAGGGTTCAAATTTGTGAGAGAGGGTTTTATACGAGTCGTCGACTATGCAAGTTACTGTATCTAGATAGGGTTTTTTTGTTTGTTTTTTTTTTTATTTTTTAACAGGGAAGAAGCACGACGATAAGATACTGGTAGGTTGATCGGGGCTAGTACGAGCTTGCTTTCATGAAGCGGTGCATGGAGATAGGTCAACCCAAATAAAGCATAACCAATGAGGAAACGAGCATCAACCAATGAAAACGGAAGAATTTGGGATACATTCGAAGTTTAAGATACGATCTGGAGGAAGGATGTTTGGAGAGTCCTCTCGATATGACGCTCCAAACTCACGTAATTCCCGACAGCAAGAGAGATACAAGGATGCGATTCGGAATGCGGGTTAGAACTCTTCTGACACAAAAAAAGGAAACAAGAGCCGGTGAAGGAGGATGTGGGGACAGTAAAATTTTCTTTTTATTATATTTTTTTTTTTATATTATCGGGTACGTAGAAGCCGGAATGTCAGCGTGACAATTCCCTTGCCTAGCAGACTGTCCAAGACTCTTACCTTGGGTAGGGGAAATCTTGGATTTCTTCTAGGCGCGCGGGTTAGTTTTGTTTATTTAGTTACTAATGTTATTTTTCATTAAGTATTATTTTCGAAAATTTTGAAAAGGTAAAATATTCGGCTCTCAAAAGGTTTACAAAAATTTTATAAAATTCTGAATATATATATATGTAATATTGAAATATCGTTATTATTATATTTTATTTTTTTTTTTTTCTCTTAAACTAAAACTCACGGCTTCATATTCAACTTTTCCTTCGTTGATCGGGGGTGGTGTTTTCTGGCTGGCAGTTGGTTCGGTTGTTTATTCCTCCTATCTGTTGGTCACTAAAGATGCGGGCAGGGTTGGAGCCCCTAAAAGAAATTCGTTGGGGTTTAATTTTGTGCTCGCCTGGAGCCCAAAAACCCTTATCACTTCACTTTTAATTAAGTTTACGTTTTATATGTTTTAATTCGTTAACTTTTATTATTTTATTATTTTTTTTTTTTATTTTTTTTTTTTTATTATTATTATTCCCTTTTTTTTGTTTGTGTTTGGGAGCCAATCGGCATCCCACCGCTGCCACCAAATGTTTTATCCCATGTATGGGAAGGAACAGGGAGTGCTTTCCCGAATGGAGAAGTTCACCTGTACCCAAGGACTAATCCCGCCTTTGGAGAGAGGATTCTTTAATATTTGCTTTTACGTGTCCAAATTCACAACAAGAAAAAAAAAAAAAAAAAATCAAACATAAGTTTATTTGAATCGATTATTCACATTTTATTAAAAGTGTCCAAATTTACAAAAAGTATTTATAAAAAAAAACATACATTAGTTTATTTAAATCGATTATTCACATTATTAGTTTATTTGAATTGATTATTCACATTTTATTAAAAGTGTCCAAATTCACAAAAAGTATTTATAAAAACATACATTAGTTTATTTAAATCGATTTTTCACATTCTATTGAAAGTGTCCAAATTTACAAAAAGTATTTATAAAAAAAAACATACATTAGTTTATTTAAATCGATTTTTCACATTCTATTGAAAGTGTCCAAATTTACAAGAAGTATTAAAAAAAAAAACATACATTAGTTTATAAAAAAAACATACATTAGTTTATTTAAATCGATTATTCACATTATTAGTTTATTTGAATTGATTATTCACATTTTATTAAAAGTGTCCAAATTCACAAAAAGTATTTATAAAAACATACATTAGTTTATTTAAATCGATTATTCACATTATTAGTTTATTTGAATTGATTATTCACATTTTATTAAAAGTGTCGAAATTCGAAAACACGTATTTATAAAAAAAAATCATACATTTGGCTATATAAATCGATTATTCACTTTTATTTAAAATGTCCAAATTCGAAAACACGTAAATATTACTTTTTTCTTCTTGCGAGCCGGGGTTTGCCCAGTGACTCCTTATGTTTTAATAAATAATAAATACTGGAGCGACCTCTTAAGTCACCGGCCAAAGCGCGACTGAAAATGCGCGTCAGTTTGGAGCCCTTAAATCTGGACCCAAAATGCTGATGCGCATTTTCAATAAGTCGCGCATGGCGACCGAGAATGTGCTCAATTAGCACTTCATTTGGATTTAAAGAACTTACGCGATCGGATTTCATCACGACGGTGATGAAATCCGATCGCGACAGTTCGTCGCGATCCCATGATTGGGTTGCGATCAAGTTTTATCAGAGTGATAAAACTTGATCGCAACAGGAAATTTTGTCGCGCATGGGTTTTATTCTGTCGCGATCAGGTTACATCTTAGTGATAAGACTTGATCGCGACAGAATTTCGCGCATGGGAACCCAAAATGCAACGTCAGCATTTTGGGTTGGGAATGGACGAGTTCCCATGGTGGCTGTTCTTACGGCAGGGGGTAAGGGGGGGGGAACATGTGTGGCTGAGCCTAGGCTCAGTCACAACACCGGTGGCTTTTTCTTCACAGATGTCTTTGTTCCAACCTGTGGCTCCGATCTACCCTCTTCGCGATGGCCAGTTTGCCTAGCCCTTTAAGAATTATAGGTCGTGGTCCTGCTTTGGGATCTTTCTGTAGCGCCTCTTGAAGCCGTGGATTACTCATTCCTTTTTTCGCCGACTTAAATTAAGATTTTTCATTGCCCATTGGATTCTTTCGAACCGTGTTTGGGACCTCAACGTTGAAGAGATAGTTCATCCGTTATGTTTTTGTTTTTAAGTGCTCACATAATTGTTGATCTCCTAAGAAGGTCCAGAGGTCCACGTGTCCAATACGATCTCCAAATTGTTGCGGAATGAAGAAAGTTGTATCTTGTAGTGCTGCAGACGGGCACACATATCTTCAGCTTGGATGTCCAATTTCCTCTGATCTTCATTGCCGTTTTCCGCATCTATTTATACTGCATTATTGCTAACGTCTAGCTGATTTTTAAATTGATGATGGTTTTACTTCCCATGAGGCTCTTAGCTGCCAATTTCCTATCGTCATTTTGCAATATTTCCAAATTGCAATATTTCCAAATTGCATTTTTCCCTTTGGGTCGTTGGCTGCACCCAATTCTCTTTGTCGAATTGCGGTATGTTGCACTTCCATTGGTCTTCGTTCTTGCTTGATCCAAACCGCTGAATTGCAACCTGCATTGGTGTTTGTGTCTTTGCTGGTGCTCAATATATTTTGCCGAATTGCATTTGCGCTGGCCATTTGCCGGACACTAGTGTACTGCATGTGTCGGCAATGCAGTTCTCTTCACGTTGGTCCGCGTGTCGATCGCTGTCAGATTGATTGCTGTCAGATCGTGACGTGTTCGAGTGTCATCCTCAAGTAAATATAATTCTTTTACAATTAATCCTGTTTCCTTTTAGCGTTCTCGCAGGATGTTTTATCTACTTTGGGGATATATTGTCTACTTGGGGATATACTATCTGCAGGTATGTTTTGGTTTAGAAGTTATTCACCCAACTTTGATTTTGTGGTTTTAGGTTATGGGGCATGACATCAACAAATATAATAATCTACAACCGGACATTAAGGTACTCCTATACAAACAAATAATAATACCGACTTTAACATACGGGGTGCCTTATGGCACGGACGAATTAACAAAGCAACAAAGGACCACTGCAACATATTAGGCGCCTTTGTCTTAGGGCTGCTATTAGCAAGACCCATAAACGCCAAGCACGTCACGTACGATACGCAAATACTATTACGAACGAAGCGTTTAACGCGACGTGAATATGCCCACAAATAGACTTATACCTTGACAAGATACAATGTAAGTATCTTGCACGGCTCGACACGCATGGTAATTGCACTTCGATTCGTTACAAGCTCCCTTTGATTTGCGTTTTATACAATTCGGCCCATGTTTACGACTCATATGAGCCGATACGTTTTTTTTTTGAATTTCAATTTAATACTGATTTTAACTTATACTTCAGCGAATATTTTTATTCCTTCAATTCAGGTCCTGGTAGCTCTTCTCAAACTACTTACAATGACACCCCAAGGAACGTACTACATGATCGCGTTCTCGCGCTACACTGATTTATAATTTTACGCAACGCTTATTAACAACAATCATGCGTAAGTCAATTAGCCCGATGACGTCACGCGTAAAACTAACGGTGCACGGTAAGCACGAACAAAAATTCGGTATCCATTGTGACATCAACAGTTGTTTTCGCATTATTAGCCTCGTAACTATTGGCGATTGAAATCTGACTGTATATTGTACCGCAAGAATGTTTGACAGGCTATCAGTGTACTCAACGAGCGAAGAGACGTTTTAACGTCAAAAAAGTGGGGACAATTTTTCGTACTAATATGTACTTTAATTATCAGACTATTAAATACAATGGTTATGGAGAGAAGTACGTTTACAGAATAGATAAATCACAAGTTTATTTTCCGCCATTTTTTTATTTCTTCTTCGATGCCGCCATAGATCTCACACTTCCTGGGCACTGAGCATTTTTGGTTTTTAATATTCGGTGTGATGCTAGTTTTCTCCGATTTGAGTTTTTTACAATTCGGTGCATATTTATGCCTCATATGAGACGATATGTTCTATATTTTTTCGGTTTGCAAATTTATACCGATTTTTGCTTATATTTCGGAGAATATTTTTATTGTTTAGCTTCAGGTCCTTGTAGCTCTTTTTATGCTTTTTAGAGTGATACCCAAATCAATGTCATAACTTAACGACTTCTCACGCTACACTCATAAATAACGTCACCCAACGCTAAAAAACAACAATTACGCGTGGCCGCTTGCACCAGCCTGATGACGTCATGGGAAAAATAAGCGCCGCACAATAAATACGTACAAATATGTTCTATCTACTATGACCTCAACCGTTGTTATCGCGTTATTAGTGTCGCAGTTATAAGCGATTGAAAAATGACGGTGCTTTATAACACAAGAAGGTTGGACTGGCTACCAATGTACATACTCAACAAGAAGAAAGACGTTTTCACATCAAAAAAAAAAAAAAAACATATGGCTCATCCTCACGCATGAATAAAATGAAATTGTTTTTATTAATTACGGGTAAACTATCCGATCAATTTCAATTAAAAGTGTAATCTGCACATCTTCGACAAAATATCTTTTAAATTGTGCATTTTTATTGAAATCGGAAGTGTAGCTTCCCCGTAAAAGGGGTCACAAAATTTATGTTAGCGTATTAATATAATGATGATGATGATGATGATGTATGATATGTAGATTATAAGAACTTTGGTGATTTTGAATGAGAGGCGCGAGTGGAGCATTTATATTAGAAAAGAAGAACATTATATTATATATCTGCGACCTTTAAACTAATCGTTGGGGAAATGATATTCAAGAAATTGAACTTATACATTGAAAGGATATGTATGAAAATTGATTTTATGAACTGTGATGATTTTGAGAAAGACCTGGGAGTGAAGTATTAAGACTTTAATAAGAAAAAACAAGAGTCTCTGCGAACATTTCAAATTTATTGGCATGGAGTGAAGTGATGTTTAAGAAACCAGACTTTACGATCTTTGGTGATTTCGAATGAGACTCGCGAGTGAAGCATTTAGATTTCCATAAGAAGAGAAGAATATTATATCTCTGCGAACATTGAACTAATCGTTGGCGAAATGATATATAAAAAATTGAACTGATGCTTTGAAAGGATATTTAAAAAAATTGATTTTATGAATAGTGCTGATTTTGAGTGAGATTCGCGAGTGTAGCAACTCTAACAAGAAACGGGGAAGTATGTATTTCTTTGAATTTTTGAATTAATTAATTGATATTGAATGAAGCGATAACGCAAACCTTGGTGATTTTGGAACAAGACACGCAAGTGAAGCATTAACACTTTGATAAGAGAGGAAGTAGTGTGTCTGCGAACTTTTGGATTAATTAGTCGACATTGCGAACTCTCAATATTTCCAGAGTCGTTCTGTTTCCCGATAGTTTCATCTTGTGAGTCTGCAGTTATTCTACTTAGGTCGTCGGAGTTTGTATTAAGTTTCCCTGCTTTGTGGAATGCTGTGTAATCATACCCCTCGAGGCTAATCGATCATGACATGGTTTTTTAGGTTCATAAGCCATAAGCGTTGCGAATATTCCATAAGGGTAAGGTTTATGGATGAAGGTCAATGTGAGTCTTATACCTGCTTGTTGGAAGGTTGGGTCGGATTTGATAATGATAATCGGGCTGAATGATAATTTATAACCCGTATTCTGAGGTTTTTCGGACGGTTAGGTTCCTTGAAAATATGTGAGTAAGTAGTGGATTCCGCGGGGGCTGCGGAGTCAAGGAGCATTGGAAACGCGATGTTTGATTATATGGCAGACGTCTTCGTTGATTATTGAATTCTCTTGTCCGACATTCTTCTTTCCTATGATAGTAGTCCCATGTTTTTGTGGTGTAATGTACCACTGTGGTGTGGTCTAATGCAACGCAGCAATACGAAACAAATAAACTAGGTGGCGTTCGCGAAGTCGCACACAAAATTGAGCTGAGCGGTCGATATATAGACACTCTGCTTCATAGTCATCTGTGGTAATGTAATAATTGGTAGCAATTGGCTCAAGTCGATACCATGTGTGTTGACTTGGTTTTAATGTAAAAAATATGTGTATTACAATTCTAGCCCTAAACACTGATTTATTTGGCCATTTCTTGTTTGTTATTCTATCTCTTCATTACCTTCAGTGAGAGAAACTCAAGAGATAAATGGTGGGCCATATACGATTTGGAATTTGAGTCGGATATAAAAAAAAATAATGAATATTTGTCCAAAACTATAACTTTGTTAGTAAGATTGAACATTTTCATTTACGAGTGAAACACAACATCATTCAAATGATTGCCAAGGCTGGCCTTACAGTACCCCATGGTATCAATCCAATTTTTCAGCACATTTCGCTTGGGCTTCAATCTCATGAATGGCAACTTCAATTTCGTGTTTCGAGGACTCAATCGTCTCTGGATGATAAGCGTAACATATATCCTTAATAAATTCCCACAAAATTAGTCTAAAGGGTTCAAATCACAGCTCTGAGGCGCCCAATTCGGATCAGAATTTCGCTTTATTATTCGATGTTCACAAGCAGTACGCAAAGGATCGATTGTATCGTTGGCTGTGTCGCAGCCCCGTCCTGTTGGAACCGAATTCCGTCCATGTAACACTCTTCAATTTGTAGAAACTAAAATCCATTTAACATGGCTCTGTAACGCTCGCCATTGACCCTGAGGGCGGCTCTGAGGGCGGTAATTTCACTTATTGAAATAGCCTCCACGGTGGAAATGAACTTCATCGGAAAAGATAACTTTTCGGTAAAAATGTTCATCTTCGACCAAACGATCTTCAGCCCATCCGATGCGATAGGCGAACATAAAACGCATCAGATGGTCATGAGGCTTCATTTCTTGCATGTATTGAAGATATGGAACAATTTTCAGTAATCCATTCAATCATCTTTACTATCAGATTTCAATGATTTACAAAATTATTAGCTAGAATCGTAATTTTGTATATGGACATGTTTATAAAAACTCACAGTAGAGGAAATTAATGTTTGACAAAAATGCAGGAAATGTCAAAATAATGGGGGCCGGTCATACATATAAACACCGTGGGACACTTCGTTTGGCCGCTACGGGCAAGAAACTGTTGAAAATTCAAAATTTTAATTTTATTACTTTCACCATCTTTTGTATGCACATCTTTAAACTCAATTCAGAGAAAAATGATGTATGACAAAAAGGTAGAAAATGTCAAAATAATGGGGGACGTTCATATATATGAAACCCTTTAAGTGCATAATTTAGCCGCTACGGGCAAAAAACTGTTAAAATTTCAAAATCTGAGTTTTATCAGTTTTCCGATCTTTTGTGTGTATATCTTTAAAAACTGAATTTAGAGAAAAATCATGTATAACAAAAAGGTAGAAAATGACAAAATAATGGGGGTCGGTCATACATACGAACACCCTAGGACGCTGCGTTTAGCCGCTACGGGCAAAAAACCGTTGAAAATTAAAAATTTTACTGGAAAGTACGTTAAAAACTTGAAGAAAATTGTCCAATTTCTGATTCCCGGAATCTTTCTTGTCCCATGATTCAAAATTCATAAATTAAAATACACTTTTTCAAGAACCTGTAAAAATCCACTTGCTACGGTTTGAGTAAACCAAAATAAATTTTTCTTCAAAGTTTCCGATTCCCCACAGCGAATTGGCGAAAGCCCCGGAAACAATCAGGTGCCTGTGCTAAGATCTTTATGAAAAAGCTTATTCTGGTTCGAGCACGCGAAAACTAATTACCTAAGATCAATACCATAGCTTCACTTATACAAGAAAACTAACGTTTTTTGTTACAAAGACAGCGATTTTTTGTCAGGATTGTATTTTGTTTGCCGTATATTTTGGAATTCTTGGAAAAAAACGCAGTGATCTTTCAAAAAACATAAAATCTAAATTTAGATTTCCATGACACAAACCTTTGTACTAATTTTGGTTCGTTCATCAGAAAAATTGTTAACTAAGAAGCCTACCCCTAGTGATTTTTTTTCGCGAATTTAGTAACAAAAAATAGATGTTAGCACTCACCGTCGAAAATACTATTAGTATGTAAAATTTCAGATCGATTGATCAAACGGTCTAGGAGGAGTTTGGTTACAAAGGTCTCATATTTCGTCGACGCATAAGAGCTTCGCTCGCTTCGCTCGCTCAGCTCAATTAAAAACACATCGAATAAATTTAAGAATGGCCCTTTGTCACCCAGACCAAGAAAAAAGGATTTTATTCCCCTGATTCTCCCGTTTCATTCCATTCCCATTCCATTCCGTGGTTTCCCACGCTGCAAGTCAGTAAGTGTGTGCCGTTAGTTCAGTTAATAAAAATAATTTAAATTTAAAATTCACATAATTTGTTCCCAGTCTCCCAATAGTTTACCTTGCCTTAAGGTAGCATGAGACTGCATGGCAGTTGGCCATATTTATGGCATTTTTACTGCCATACGGCTGCCATGCAGTCTGATGGCCATATTTTTTGTGCCATTTGCATGACATGTGCCATATCATGTCATACGAATATATGACATTTTGCCATAAAGTGTGGTGGCAGTGCCATACATTGTGCCATGTGAAACTTCGCATATGGCTGCTTATTTTTATATGGCACCTCACCAAAATTCGATTTGCCATATAAATTTCATATGGCAGTTTCATTCGTGTTTTGCGGTTTGAAACTATTGACAGTTGTATCCTGACCACCTCGATTCTAAATTAGTTTTTTTAATTGTTTTTACAAACGTTTTTAAAAATTTTGATTAATGGCGTTAAGTGAGGAAATTATTTTTATTAATAACCCTAAAAAACGTGCGGCAAGGAAGATTGTTGGTGAGTGGCCGGACGAAAAAGTGTGCAAATTGATTTCAATTGTGGAGCAGCGGTCCACGCTATGGAACATTGCTTTGCCTGACCACAAACAAGGAAAAGACCTGGTAATTGTTTATTATATTTTTAATATTCCCACAGTTTAATGGAACCATATTAATTTTAGGTATGGCAAAAAGTAGCAGCGGAGCTCAGGGAAAACGAGTGGAAGAATTGCCGCAACAAATGGCAAAGTTTGAGGGTAACTTTCAAGACAAACTTTGCCAAATTAGACAATTCACAATCTGGACAAGGAACGAGTGAAAATTTCAAAGTCCACTGGAAATTTTTTGATGCCATGCGGTTCATCGCCATATCCGTGTTAGAATTAATATAAAAATAATCAGTACTTAGTGCTACTAGCGCCATTCATTACTAATGACGTGAAAGTGTGTACTTGCCTATGTTTTTTCTGTTCAATATAATAAAGCGTAAGTTAGTCTGAGTACAGCCTCCACGTGTGCTTCAATAGGTTATGGGCAAAGTCCCAAATTTTCTAAAATTATCGATGCAATTGTGTTAATTTTTTTACGAAAGAAAATATTTCGACATCGGGCTATCTAGCTAATGTACCGAAACTCAAAGGCCGCGAGAATTATGACGATTGGGCATTTGCAACAAGTAATTTTATGCTGCTCGAGGGTATCGACGTTGAAAACCTACCAGCGGGAATCAGTGAAGTTGAGATGAAGAAAGCCAAGGCTAAACTCGTGATGACTATTGACTCCTCATTGTACGCGCATATCAAAAGTGAGACTACAGTAAATGGTGTATGGAACAAATTGAAACAGTTGTTTGATGACACGGGGTATCAACGAAAAATAAGTTTACTTCGAACGCTGATCTCAATACGTCTTGAAAGCTGTGATTCCATGACAACATACGTATCTCAAGTGGTAGAGACGGCGCAAGAATTGAAGAGGACAGGTTTTGAAATCACAGACGAGTGGATAGGATCGTTACTTTTGGCTGGACTTCCAGATAAGTTTTCACCGATGATAATGGCGATAGAACATTCAGGAATCGCCACCAGTGCTGACGTCATAAATACAAAGTTACTTGACATGTGTGAAGAGGTAGGCAATACTAGAAGAGACTCTGCATTTTGGTCTAAAGAACGGTCGAAAGTTGGAAACACTCACCGCGTTGCCAGATCATTAAGGAAATCAACATCAAATGACATGTAAACCGGCAGTAAACAAATAAAGTGTTATAATTGTAGAAAAATTGGCCAGTATAAAAATAAGTGTCCCGAATTAAAAGCAAACAAACATACAAATGCTTTTAGTGCCGCATTTTTCAACGGGAAGTTTAGCACAGAAGACTGGTACGTGGACTCGGGTGCAAGCGCACACATGACGTCAGATCAAAAATGTTTACAGCGAATTAGACGTGTGCCTGAAAATAAAAATATAGTAGTTGCAAATCGAACGACTGTGCCTGTAATAAGTGTTGGAGAAACACAGATTACGACAAGTGTAAACGGCCTCACAACTGAAGACGCACATAAATTGAAAAGGCGACTAACTCGCACCCTGCTCGATTTTTGGGACGAACAAGAGGTGAATTGATTTACATTATTAAATTAAACTGATACTCATTTTTCTTTGACTCAGGCCTTGGGACATCAGATGCTTGACGAAAACACACTTACTACTTAATTTAGTTTATTTAGTGTAAATAAATTGATGTTATAATCTCATTAAATAAAAATATTCGTAAAAAACAATACAACTTATAATTTAGTTCAAGTTAACCTATACTGCCATTCCAGCTCTCCCTCGTTGACAAAATATTCGGCAAACTCCCTTTGTATGTCTCTGCTGTTGAGTGAGGGGGATTTTGATGTTTCCAATGGTTGTAATCCTTCGTGTGCCGGCTCGAGGCGCCATTCGGCTGGAATCAACTCGCCTTGTACACCAAACCGATCGAATGATTGAGCCGGTGCGTACATTTGTTTGTTGGTGGTGAGCAAGTAGTTATGCAGAACGCAACAAGCAAGTACAACCTTTTTTGTTTTTTCAGCATCTAAAGCTATTGGTTTTCTTAAGACGCGAAAACGCGCTGACATGATTCCAAACACATTTTCGATAACTCGGCGTGCGCGGCTGAGGCGGTAATTAAAAACGCGCTCCACAATGTGCAAGCCATGTCGGCTGTATGGCTTCATAATGTTGGGTCGTAATGCAAATGCATCATCAGCAACTAAAACATACGGCTCTGGTAGTGTTCGCCCCGGCAGAGACGTTGGCGGTGGAAATCCCAACTGTTCGGTTTCCATAGCTTGCGCAAAACTACAGCGATTAAAAACGCCGCCATCGGAAAATCTACCATTGCGCCCGACATCGATGTACAACAACTTATAATTAGCATCGGCAATACCCATTAATATGATGCTGTGAGAGCCTTTGTAATTATAAAAGATACTACCAGCGTATCATCACCACATGTGCGACCATCACCACATGTTTGCCGTCGACCGCACCAACACAATTCGGATAATTCCACTCGTCATTGTATTGATCAGCAACTTTTTTCCAATCCTCTGGGCTTCCCGGCGTCTGCTTGCAAGGAATAAATTGATTTAAACAATGTGATTATGTAATCAACACTCACCTTAAGGTAGACGTTCACAAGCACCTTATAAATGCCATCCAGTACTTCGGGGATTATTGCGGAGATGGTAGACTGCGGTATTCTAAAAAGTTATCGCAGCGAATAAAAATTTTCGCCGGTGGCCAAATACCGGAGAGTCAATGCCAGCCTGTGCAACGCTGGAATACTTTTTCGAAAATGAGTATTTTGCTTTTCAATTAGCGGCCGGACAAGCATCAGCAAGTAATCAAATTGTTCAAGCGTCATCCGAACAAAATTTCGATATATATTCGGTTCTTCCACACTTAAATCCAGCATTAATTTCGCACAAAAACCCTCCTTTTCGCGTTTTTTTATCCAGTCCTTGACCCACACAGGACGTTTTTTTCTTAATAACTTGCGAGCATTTTCGCGACGTCGCTCCTCTTCTTCCTGCAGCACGCATGTTGTCAAAATAATGGCAAGACATTTTCGATTTTTGCTACTCATTAGTATTTTAAGTATTATTTATTTAGTATTTAGTATTTTGTATGGAAATGTCACTAATCGGCAAACTGATCAACCAAAATGTCAGCAACACATGTCACATACACTCTATTTTCCAGCGTGCCATATTTTTACATGGCCTATTTTGTCATGCGAAAATATGGCATCTCTGCCATAAAGTGTGATAGCACTTAAACCCAATTATGCCATACAGTTGCATGACGGGAATTTGAATGGTCATATATATGGCACCTGTCATGCAGTCTGATGCTACCTTTACAATTCAAACGGGATCAGCTTGATCTGAGCGTCACCCCGTGGAACGATCCCAGTCGTTTTCAAATAAACCTTGAAGAGTTCTACAGTCGTTTGATTTTGGATGGAGTTATCGGAAGTCCTGCTCGCAAAGGAGAAGTGGTGCACTGCTTATATATTAGGTTTTTCAGAGCGCTGCACGAGGTCAGGTGTTAAAAGTCGTTAAGGTGCCATGTTACACGGTTGGCCACAAAACAAGTGAGGTTCCTCATGGGCTTCTTTTGTGTTGGTTCTACCCTGGGTCTTGGTCGCATTGCGTGATAAAATATATAAATAGACATTAGGGCGAGTTTCTTTCCGGAATGAATTGTAGTCACATTTGAGTTTCTATTCAACTGTTCAATATTCGTCAATATTTGCTATGAGTTTGAAATTCTAGTAAAAATTTTTGTTTAACAATTTTCAGATTACACTTTTTGTTCGATAAGGATTTTAACAGGTTTCAATAAATTCTAGTCAACCCTTTTTATGTTTCGTATCTTCTTGGAAACTTGTCAAATAAAAATTTTCCGAAGTGACAGCGCCCGAAACTAACGGATAGAAGATAAAAAATTTTTTCACGAAAAAAGAACCGACACCAATTATTATCCTACAATCGCAAAAACAACTAAAAAGTTAAAAATAATGTTTTTTTCTATTCTATATATTACATCACAAAAACATATTGAAGAAAACATTAAAAATTGTTCAAAATTAAATATTTACTACTTCAATACTAATAGTTATTTTTGGAGTCGGTTCCAGCAAATTTTCATTTTAAAAATACAAACCTACACTATCTACTACGTTTCCAATGCCTGCTTGGATTGGCTGAAAAGTTCCGCTGCAATCCAAACTGGCATTGGAAACGCACCTTAATGGTTGTGTCCTGTAACCAAATTTTTGTTGAGCTTTATTTTAAGTATCACCTTTCGTTCAAGTTGTTTAAGTTACTGAAGTATAAAAGAAATATATATTTTGTGTGCTTGTAATATTTTTTTGTATTAGGCGTAAGTTTATTAAAATTAGATCCTTCGAATACTGTATTTTTAAAAAGAAAATTTGCTGGAACCGACTCCAAAAATAACTATTAGTATTGAAGTAGTAAATATTTAATTTTGAACAATTTTTAATGTTTCCCTTAATATGTTTTTGTAATGTAATATATAGAATAGAAAAAAACATTATTTTTAACTTTTTAGTTGTTTTTGCGATTGTAGGATAATAATTGGAGTCGGTTCTTTTTTTGTGAAAAATTTTTTTATTTTTTACTTTTTAGTTGTGTTTGCGATTGTAGAATAATTTTTTTCTTATTTCCTTCTGTTTATTAGTTAGCCATTTTGTTACTGGTTTCATTGAATAAGCTACTATGGGTAGACCAACTAAATGCGCTGCTCATATGAGACAGCGACGTTTAAATGAGACTAGCGAAGGAAAAGAGAAACGGTTATCTCAACGTAGAAATTATGCATCCGTGGCTAGATCAAAAGAGAGTAGTAAACGGCGCGAAATCAGACTTTCAAACATGCGGGTTTACAATAATAAAATTTTAAACAATGAATACATTGAAAGGCGTACCCACCGTTTCGGCTTAATCCACGATTGCCTCTCCAAAGAAACAGAGGAGCAACGTGCCCACCGTCGCAGTTTGATCTACCATCGTCTATCGAATGAGACGGAGGAGCAACGAGTCCATCGCCTCGGTTTGATAAACGATCGGTTATTGCACGAAACACCTGAAGCTCGTTTACGCAGATTTAACGAAATGCGACAAGTCAGACATATTCATAGAGACATCACAAATGAACAATCTTTTCAAAAGGATATTAATTTTTTCGCCGATGTTTCATGCGCTGTTTGTAAAAAAACTATTTATCCACAACAGCGTTACAATTTACGAGCAGATATGTATAATGCACTGTTACCTGCAGAATTAGTTGCTTTAGGTACAATAATTACGTACTCACGTTGTAATAGCAATATTAAGAAAAGAAAAATTCCACCAACTGCCTATTGGAATAAAATGATTCCCGCAGAAATACCGTTTGAATTATCAAATTTGTCGATCGTTGAAGAACGGGTTCTATGTAGAATTGTACCATTCCTTAAAATAGTTAAACTCAACAGTCGTTTAGGTCAAAATTGGTGCAAGGGACAGGTCATTTTATTTGCAAAAGATGTCGTGGAAATAGCTGAGCAGTTACCTCTGACTCCGCACCAGGCTGGTTTAGTTCTGGTTGTAGAAAGTTTGGAGAATCTTCCACGCAGTAAGGAATTCGTCGTGGATATGCTAAGATTAAATCGAGCTTTAGCATGGTTAATTTGCAACAACCATCTTTACAAAAATATTCAAGCACATTTTGAAACTACGTCAAATATTACTCCGTTAGTTCAAATAGCTGAAAATTGTAATCTAAAAGAGAGTCGTGTTCCTTCAGGTACTTCGTCGAACAATTACGTCACTTTAGATGATAACAAGGCAATATTACGTGGGTCGTTTCACCAAGCTGACTTACGATTCAATTCATCTTGGGGCAAACAATGCACTGGGATAGCGGCTGTTTCTTGTGTAGCATTTAGTGTATTAGATCCAAATGTGTGGGGCAAAAGTGATATTGATTACATTGTAATAATTGGCGATAAATACTACAATGAGTGCATCGCTGTCAGAGATAATCCTGCACCCGGTGAAATAAACTCCGATTATCTTGCTGTAGCAGATCTTATGCCAAGTCTTATATATAGAGGACAAAATGTAGCGATCACAGTACTAGATGAAACCAATTATAATGGTCACATTGACAATGACAATAGTTCCGGTGGCTTCCCTAATATAAAGAATGCTATAAGAATTTTTTTCAGGGAACATTCATATGGGATACTTACATCAAACGCCATCTCCGTAGCAGTACATTGTAGAACATTAGCTGGAAGTCAAATATACTTTTTGTTTGATTCCCATGCGCGAGTTAAGTTATGTTCACCACTATCAGGTACACGAAGTTATTAGAAGTAATTAAATCTTGTTCCTCACACAAATTTATTGTTCCATTCGCAATCTTAATTTACAATATGATTCACAATTTAAAATCAAAGTATTGTTCACAATTTTAGATAAAGATTCACAATTATTAGTTTAAAATCAAAGTATTGTTCATAATTTCGATTTTTTACAAATTAGATAAAGATTCACAATTATTAGTTTAAAATCAAAGTATTGTTCATAATTTTAAATTTTTTTTTTTTTACAAATTAGATAAAGATTCACAATTATTAGTTTAAAATCAAAATATTGTTCACAATTTTAAATTTTTACAAATTAGATAAAGATTCACAATTATTAGTTTAAAATCAAAGTGTTGTTCATAATTTTAATTTTTTACAAATTCAAAATTAATTTTGTAATGTTGTAAGTTTTTTAGGGTTAAGTTCTGCAGAAACTTGGTCACGACTGGTCGGCTTTGCTGGGGTATTACCTTTTTATTCACTAATTTTTGCGGAGACGACGGAAATTTCTAGAAAATCGGAAAATTGTAAAGTCTGCAAGTTGATCGGCATTCGGGTTCATTGATTGAAAAATTTTGCGGAGACGACGGAAATTTGTAGAAAATCGGAAAATTGTAAAGTCTGCAAGTTGATCGGCATTCGGGTTCATCGATCAATCACCGTCTATGACCCTACTGGTTGATGAACTTGGCTCGGTGGAACCATAGTTGATGAGGGTGTTGGTGAAACCGTAACTCCTCCCCCCTTAGTTTGAAGTGGTGGCCACAAGAATTTTGGTTTAGGTCCTTCTGGTTGTTGTTGTTGCCGCTCTGTACCTGGATTCGGATCTCTGGAAATAGTTGGTGGACTAATTATTTTTTCTGTCAATTTTTTATAAATAAGGTGAATCATGATTGAGAGGCTGGTGGCTCCACTGATTAGGGCGACTATGAGTATAAAGCTGTCCTTTTGGTAGGTTTTGGTACGTAGGATTTCTATGGCTTCTTTATTGTTGATGTGGTAGGATTGTAGTTTCTGCAACCTTAGGTCCTTCACGGTGCTGGAATATTTGACTGGTGTGGGGATGACTGGATATATATAGATGTCGTCCCAGTGGCTGTGGAGGTGATCTTCATACGTGATACTATTAATTCTCAAGCTGCAATTTTCAAAATGAATTAGTTTTGTGCCTTTTAGTTTTAAAATTTTGGAATCGCAAGTGGAACTTATTTCCGTCTCTGGGATGTTGATCAAGAGTACGTAGTTTGGTTCTGGTTGTGTAATTTCGGAAGCATGGGGTTGTTCTTCTAGTATACATTCTGCTGGTTTGTTTTGTATAAGGTTTCCGATGCAAGTGGAACTATTGGTTAGTTCTTGATGTGGTGATTCTTTGCAGTAAAATAGGTTTCTGATCTTTGGGCACATAGTATCGAAATATTGGATTCTTTGTGGATTGTATATAAGGAAGGGTTTTGTTTGGAGGATCTTGGTGTTATTAGTGGGAAGAGGGATAACGTGTATCATAGAGTATGATTCTTTAGACAGGACAGGAATTCTGATGTTAAAAATTATGTCTTCATGTGTATAATAAGCTTGTAACTCTAGTATTTCGTATACTTCTTCATCAGATCTTATATCGATCATTTGACTTTTAAGATTTTCATATATTTCCGTTATTTCATCTTCATTTAATAGTTGTTTAGAAATTACGTTTAATCTAGCAAGTATGATAGCTTCTGATATGTCGGTCAAATGGTTAGTCAATAAGTCGATGTTGTAGGTCATTTGATTCAAATACTGTAAGTGTCTAGTTATATCTTTATTTGCGTTTATCATGTTCCCGAAATTGTTTTGAAATTTTTTTAAGTAGTTTGTTATGGAATCTTGTTGGTTGTTTATGTGTTCTGTGATATTTTTGAATCTTTCTATCATTTGGTGGTTTATTAAAACTAGGGGGGCGCCTCCTGCTCGCTACGCTCGCCAACCCCCGTTGTTCGCTCCGCTCATTCTAATAGCTCGCGCATGGAGCTATATATATAGTAGCATTGTTAGTAAAAAGGTTAGTTAGTTCAGACTGTAGTAGATATCATTTCAGCTCATTTTGTACGTCAAAGTACATCTATATTGAATGAGGCCCTATCTATAATTTTCAAAAACCTTGCGGGTGTGGTTGCGGATCTTAAAAGATCTTAAAATTTTCTCATACGAAATACTTTTTGTAAAAATTCTTTCATCTTCTGCCAAATGACCTTGGCTTTGTGTTTCAGAAATACATATAAACACGCAATCCGTTAAACGATCTAACTCTACTGGCTACAACATACAATTAACAGTGAGAAAATATAGGTTGTTTGAGTAAGATTCCTGATTTTTGAAACGTTTGCCCCTGGGATTTATTTATTGTCATCGCAAAAGCCAGAATGACGGGAAGTTGAGTTTCTTGAAAAGAAAAAGGCAAAAATACGTCACACGTGTCGAAATACGTGTGTTTCGGAAAACTCCTGCTAAAATCTCACAATCCAAAAAAATTTTTTTTTGCATTTGAACTAAGCGAATAGGTGTACCATTGACCAAGCAAGTCATGTCCTGTACTCAAATTACTAATAAGTAAAAGTATGTAATTTGGTTTTTAAAATAAATTTGTGGGATCGGGAGCCATCTTACATCAACTGAGTTTAAAAATTCTACTGGAAAATTATTTTGCTCTCTATAATCATCACTCAAGATTTTATCGGAACTCAAATATATTCGTTTCTCTCCGGCCAGGCTGTTAAAGATTTTTGCATCAATGAAAGTACAGCCTTCATATTTGGGTGCTAATATAACCGAATTGAGAATATCGTTAAACTTTATGGTTTCAAATACATTGCCATAAGTATCTGGAATCACGAAGTTGCAGCTAACTAAATGGGAAGGAATTTCAATAACATCTTGGCTGTAATCTGGAAATGTGGGTAAAGTTCCATTACCAAGAGATTTAAGAAATTCAACGAATTCAATCTCATGAGGTAAAGCTTTCATGTTTTGAGTAAAAGTTATTTTGTGGAATTTTGAAATTTTGGACCATGAAGTAAGGCAATAAGTGGTATCTCAATAAGTGGTACACGTGTACCGTGAGATGTAGGTGGCAATATTCGTCAAAAATCTCCACAGAGTAAAATAGTCTTATATCCGAAAAGTTTAGTTGGAGTACCGAATGAATCGTTTACTGAAAAAAATTTCCTAAATTGCTAATAAAGCACGGTTATATGAATCATTTTCTGAAGAATTTCTTAAAACGTCTTCACACCTGAATATTTTGAATTCATCACACAAATCTAATGCATTTGTAGGAACGTTCATACCACAAATAGGATATGGCAAATAACTCTCTTAACTGCTGAGAGGACTAACACTCTTTTACTTCTAATAAATATTCACGCCACTCTCCATAATTTCATGCGACACGTCGTGCATGTGCTGAAAATGTGCAGTAAATAATGTTCCCAACAGTACCCAAATCCTGATGGGACCTCGAACATGAAGCAGAAAAAGTCTCAAATGGAACATCTCAACATTAAACATAAAATAATGTAGCAATAGTTCTACTACTTCCTCTTTGAGGTTTTTCGATTTCTTTTCTTTATCTACCTAAATATAATGTTTTGGCGTCTCTGTATATAGAAACTCGGAAGAACTAATTCGATTGATTTCATAGAATGCATTCAATTTTGTTCTTCTGTGAATTGTAAGAGCTTGCTGAACATTTCCTTCCCTAAAGACTACATTTTGCCGGTGAGGCAAGTAACATTCAAGTCGAACTATAATATATTACGTAACTGGTAATGCATTGGATACTCATTCATGCGCCAATTAGCTTCCGTAGATCCAACATAGTGACCGGACAAAGAGCTATTGATTTCATCTATATAAACTTTGCCCTCAACTCCACCTCAAACTCTTCCAAACTGTAATGAGGCACAGTCGTATCCCTTATTAACATATTTGTGCATATATTTTAGGCTCTTAACTGTGCCAAGAACTTCCACATTTAAGTAGCAATCAAATTTCGCTAAAAGATATGGATTTTAAGGAACAGCATAACGGCTGTCAACAGAGTGGCCACGAAAGTCAACTGTTATACAATTAACAAGGCGCATCTAACATTGCCCTGAGTTGTATTGTAAAAGTCCTTAGAAACGCTTTTGCTGCATTTACCATCTCTGATACAGACGGGGATACGATTCAATAAACCACATGAACCGTGGATCATGTGGTTTTTAACTAAATTATGAAGTTGTGGGAAATACATTGTATATTGTAAATAAAATATATCTGGAATTTTCGTACAAACGTACCAACCTTCATTTCCTACCTTATTTTTTCTCTAAATTGAGATTTTAAGGGCGAGCAGACAAAAGTTTGGAAATATGATATAATTTCAGATTTTCAATTTTAAACAGTTTTTTGCTCGTAGCGGCTAAATCAAGCATTCTAGAGGGTATGACCAACCTCTATTATTTTTTCATTTCCCAACTTTTGGCCATATATTATATTTCTCTAAATAATGTTTTAAATGTGGGTCCATACAAAAGTTGGGAAACATGATAAAATTCAGACTTTCGCTCGCTTTCCATAAACATTCGGGAAAGCTAACCTCGCGTTTTCTAGAAATAACTGTAAAATTGTGATTTTCCATATTTTTTAAAGTAAAATTTGCATATATTTTTAACAAATTAGCAAAAAACAATGGTATAAGTAAACGATGGCTTTGAATTTGTCTGTGGTAATGCATCCATATTATTGTCTGTGGCCATATGTTCATTGTTTTGGCTTTTGTCTGGAAGAATGCAATTTTTTAGCCAACGGTTGCCTTCTTCCAGGCAAAAAACAAAAGAATGAACATGTGAATATTGTCTGTGATATGGCTCCATTTGCCGCTCACATTATCATTGACATAGATATTAGATTTGAGTGAAAAGAATGCACGTATTTGGCATAAATGGTTGGTTATTCAGTCAAACGTATGATCTATGCAAATGATAATGTTAAATAAGTATGTTCTATATTTTAGTTTTTTCGTAGAGGAATGCAATTATATGTTAATTCTTTTGGTTTGTGTCACCAGTAGAAGATTGATCCATTTGGTTTGATTTTCGACTAATTTAGTACTTGTTATGTATCGGGGACACAAACCAAAAATTCAGATATGGTTGCATATTTCCAGGCAAAAAGTAAAACATTCACACGCACACATTCTTCCCAAAGGCATCATCTACGCTATACGTGTGCTCAATTCACACATACTATCCCATTGAATTTTTTAATTTCAATTTAAAATTAAACTAATTCATAATTAAATTTAAGAAAAAAAATTAGGTGATGCACATAGAGGAAAAACTAATCTTTCGAATGGTATAATTTTTATGCTGGTAGTTCCACCTGGTTTCCTGTAAAAGGGATAACAAAAATACGTGTCGCCTATTTATATATAGATTTGTCTGTCACTGTCTAATTTTGCGTTTCTTTGATTTTGTTTTAAGGTTTCAATTTCTTCATTTAAACGGTGTGCGTCTTTTGCGTCCATGTTCCCGGTTATTACTTTTATAAAAGATCCCAAGCCATTTACTAAGCCTCTTTTGTGTCTTACGTTAGGTTTTAGAGTTTTTAGTTTTCGTTTTAAGTTCCAAAGTTTAGCGTTTGTAATATTAATGGAACTTTTTATTTCGTTAAAGTTTGTCAAGGTGTTAAGGGAGTCTGTTATTTTGTTGATTGTCTGTTCGTAATGGTCTAGTTTGACGACGTGTAGTAGGTTGGTATGGGTCTGTACTAATTTTGCGGTTCCTAGTTTCATGGTCAAAATCTTATGTTGGGTCAGGTCTTGTAATTCTAGTTTCTCTCCGTGTATTAGTGTTAACCTGAAATTTAAGCCTTCTTTTTAATTTACTTTTATGTAGTTTTTTGTTTTTGTGTGTTATGATTGAAACTTTCTTATTTTCTTTAATTTTGTGTTTTGAAAATCTTGGAGTTAACTTATTTCTACGACATTCTTTCCTGTAGACTATGTTGTCTTTATAGAATTGTTCGGGTTCCTCTCTGTTTTTGTTTAATTTGTCTATTGTTTTTGTTGTGTTTTCTTCTAAGTGAGTTTTAATTGAAGGATATAGGGTTTTTTGGAATTCATTTAATTTTCGTAGATAATCGTGGGTATTGTCGTATTTTAGATTTTTATTGAACGTATTTGTTCTACCGTAAAATAGCTCGAAGGGTGTTAATTTTGTAGCTGAGTGTATTGAATTATTGTAAGTTATAATTACTTCATTAAGAATATCTTCATGATCAGTTTCCTTTTGTTTTTCTCTTACTATACGATATATTTCGGTTAGAGTGGAGTGCATTCGTTCTACAGGGGCGTTACTGTTACTTTGTTGGAAAGATGTAATATGGTGAAGGATATTATATTGTTTACAAAAGTCATTAAATATTGATGATGTAAATTCAGTCCCTTGATCTGAAATTAATTTTTTGGGTATTCCGTGAAGACTTATGAAATTTTTGAGGGATTTAATTATAGTTAGGCTACTTCTAGTGGGTATGGTATAAGCAGCAGCAAATTTTGAGAATTTATCTATTATTGTGAGAATTTGTCTATTATTGATACTATATATATCTATGTGTATTATATCCAATGGTTTACAAGGTGTCTCTGGAATTTCGAATACGGGTTTTGGTGGGTTTCTATCGTATTTTAATAGTTGGCAAGTTTCGCAGTTATTTATTATTTTAGTAATTTTTTGTTTCATGTAAGGGAAATAGTTTTCTCGTTTGAGGTGCAACAATGTCTCATTGATACCACGGTGATTGTTATTCTTATGATAGTCATTTATTAATTTGTCTTGATCGTCTTCACTGGTTATGTCATTTAATATCTCGGTGCAACGTATCAATTTGAAAGTTTTGCATCCAGCGAAGTATTGAAAATATACGTTCTGAACAAGTTTGAATATTTCGTCGTCAGAGAGGATTGCCATTTGTTTGTTGGGTGGAAGGTGTTGTTTGAAAATTTCGATAATTTTTTCTTTGGATGGTATGCGAATTATGCGTCTTTGTTTGTTTTTGAAAGGTACTAGAAGCGTCGTTTGGGGACCTATGTTTGAGTTTTCTAAGATTAGTTGTAGATTAAACTCATTGATTGGTCTTTTTGATGTTGGAATCTCGCTTTCTTGACTACCTGCTCCTTCTGTTGATAAATTTGGTCTACAGTCATTGATGTTTAGTTCGACATTGTTGCTGTTGTTAATTTGGATTCGAGATAGTGCATCAGCGTTTGAATTTTGTGTTCCCTTTTTATAGACTATCTTGTAGTCATATTCCTCGAGCTTTAGGCGCCATCTGATGAGCCTGGAGTTAGGTTCTTTTAGATTCATAAGCCAGATTAGGGGTTTATGATCGGTTACGATGGTGAAGCTGTGGCCAAAAAGGTAAGGTCGAAAATATTTGGTGGCCCATACGATAGCAAGTAATTCCTTTTCGATTGTAGAATAATTTATCTCAGAAGTCGTTAGCGTTCTACTCGCATAACATATGGGCTTATCGCTACCTATGTTGCCTTGGGAAAGGATGGCACCTATGGCGTAGTTACTGGCATCTGTTGTTAATACGAATGGTTTAGTAAAGTCAGGGTATTGAAGGATTGGGTCGTTAGTCAAAATATCCTTGCAAATCTCGAAGGTTTTCACGTATCTTTCGTTGAGATCAATTTTACGTCCCTTTTTGAGGCACTCGGTTAATGGTTTTGTTAAATGGGCGAAATCTTTAATAAATTTCCTGTAGTAACCTAGGAGTCCTAGGAAGGATTTTATTTGTTTCGTTGTGCGGGGAATAGGAAAAGTTTTTATTGCTTTGATTTTGTCGGGATTTGGCTTTACGCCGTCCGTTGATACTATGTGTCCAAGAAACGCGATTTCTTTTCTTAAGAATTCGGATTTGTCCAATTGAACCTTTAGATTTGCTTGTTGGAGTCTTTCGAACACTCTGCAAAGATTTCCGCAGTGCTCTTGTAGAGATGTAGAGAAAATGATTATGTCGTCTAGATAGACGAGGCAAATTTTCCCGATAAGTTCCTTTAGAACATTATCCATGACACGTTGAAAGGTTGCTGGGGCATTTTTCAGTCCGAAAGGCATTCGGACATATTCGTAATGCCCTCCTTCAACTGTGAATGCATTTTTTGGAATGTCTGATGGATTCATTTCAATTTGATGGAATCCGCTTGCGAGATCTAACGTTGAGAAGTACATACATTTACCTAGTTTGTCGAGGATTTCGCTTATATTTGGCAAGGGATACTTATCACTAATGGTTTTCTCGTTTAATTTACGATAATCGATCACTAAACGCCATTTTTGTTTACCACTTGCGTCTAACTTTTTAGGAGAACTCCATACCGGAGAACTCCAGGGTGAGTAACTTTGTTGGATGATGCCTTGGCATAGCATATCGTTAATTTGACGTTGTACTTCCTCTTTATGTATATAGGGATATCGGTATGACTTTACATAAATAGGTGCATCGTCTGTTGTAAGTATACTGTGTTTGACTTGATTTGTGAACGTAAGATCTTGTCCTTCCCTAAAGAAAACATCTTTGAAGTTTCTACAGACTTTGAAAAGTGCCTTCTTTTCCTCATTGTTTAAGTGAGATGTTCGGATTAGATTGGATATATCTTCTGGTGATGTTGTAGGGTTGGTTGCATATTCAATCTTGAATGTATTTACTTCTGTGTATTCGATTGCTGGGAATGAGTTGACTTTTAAAGGTTGTTCAAGGAGAAGGGTTTGATCAGATTCGGCTTTGTTGACGACTTCCATAAGGCTGTACCATTCGTTTGCCTTGTAGATGCCTTCTGATACGTATAAATTTGGAGAGATTTCTAAATTTTTGGAATATATGTCACCGTTTCGTATGTCGACGGGCAGTTTTACTACAGATTTCGTTTTAGCAGATATGACGTATTTTTGGGACATTAAATTTGGTTTGAAGACAAGTGTTATTGTTGTATTATTAATAATGAGTTGTTTGTTGACTAAGTCTATCTTTGCACCAAGCTTAGTAAGAATGTCTAATCCAATCACGCCGTCGAAATATTCATGAAATTTGAAAACTAAGAATCTCATTTGACCTTCTTGTTTGAATTCCTTAAAATTTGGAATTATAACTTCTTTATTGAGTTTATGTTTGCTCAGAACGGTAATGATTTCGATGGGGGATATTTCCTTTAGGTCTTGGGGATTTACTAGTTCGGGGTTAATAAACGACGATGAGGCTCCTGTATCAATTAGGAATTTAAGTGGTTGACCGTATGGTTGGGATATACTAATGTAAGGGAGAATGAATCCGTGTTTGTTTATATCTAAGTATCCGATCGGTTGGTGAGGCCAGGCATACGAAAATTTGAATCTTCTATTTCGGAAATTTCATTAGAGTTTGTTGCTTGTGGTCTACTCTTTTCGTGATTGTAGTAACTATTATTTGAGTGGATAGGAACATTGGGATTGGTTTCATTTATGTTAAAAAGTTCCTTATTAGAATATTTGGGCTGTTGGTACTGATGTTGATTCGGTCCTCGTGATGGAGGTCTTCGCAATTGCATATTGCCTGAGTTGGTGTCCATGGGTTCGGATTTAAAGAAATCAGGTCTGTTGATTGGGTTTTGATTTTGTGTTCTGAATTGTTGATTGTAGGGTGTGAATTGTCGTGGGACGAAGTTGGACGTGTTAAAAGAATTTATCCTTGGTAATTGATTATAAGGAGTAAATCGGTTCTGCTGTATGTTGGGAGTCATGGAATCTTGATAGGAATTTTTATAATGTTGTGGATGAAAAGGGTTACGGAATGGAGGTCTCTGATTAGTGTTTGGACGGTAGTGAGTAGTGTTAGCTTGTGGAAAATTGGGTCTTGATGCGTTTTTTGCGTAGCTGATGTTTTGTTCTTTTATGCAGTAAGAGAAAGCGACTGTTAAGGACTCTGGTCTCATGGAACGAATAGTGGAGCCTAAAGGCTCTTTTAAACCGGTTAAAAACGTATCTAGACACATTTCTATGAATAGTTCTGTTTTTGCTTTAATTACGTTGCTATCATTTTCATGTATTTGGATGTGGTTTAACATAGTAGCTTGTATTTCTATAATTTCGCTGTAAAACTTTTCGACCGTATTGTTATGCTGCTTTAGGTTATGAAGATCTCTAATGAGGGATGTTTCGTTTCGTTTATCGGAGTAATGAAGAACTAGATTGGTTTTAATTTGTTCCCATTCCAATGGAGTACCATACATGTTTAGAACTTCATTGGCTGGTCCTTCAATCTTATTTCTAATTGCTCTTAAAAGGATTCTACTGTAGGCTGTGCCATTGACAATGGTTGTTAATGAGAGGATTTCTTCTACATTGTTTATGAATTCGTAAAGTGATTTCGGATTACCTTCAAATTTAGGTAGGTCTTTAACTGCATCTGGGATTTTTAAGCAATTAACAACTTGTGATGCTGCAGCTGATGCAGCCACGGCTGCTGCTGCAGCTTCAACAGGTTCGTTATTTAAGTTTTCGTCAGTCATTGTCAAATGTGTATCTTTAGGAGAGAAGAATTCTAGGTTTAGGCTTTCGTTAGAAGTAGGTGATAAGAGATTTTCTTCTTCTATCAATGTGTTTTCACTTGGGGGGTTATTGCTTATATTAGTAGAGAGGTTACCGATTGGAACTACGACACTGATCGATGGAATTAGAATGTTTGAAAGGACTTGACTAGTAGATGGCTCGGTATTGTTTGAATAGTTAGAATTGGGTATATCTTCGGTTTGAACAACAAGATTCGTTAAACTATTTATTATTTTCTTATGATCTTTGTCTACTTTGCTTCTTAAGTTACAATTATTTGTTTCTTTAATTTCAGACATATGTTTAATCAAAATTTTATTTCACGGAAATTTAAGGAAAGGAAATCCAATATTCGACTTACGTGAGTACCAATATGATGATCATGGTTGTTGATCCAGTATTAAGAGTTAACACTCAACGATCTTTCTTCGATATGCCCTCGAAGTTACACTTTTAGTGGATATCGCACTTCAATATTCCCTTGAACGGATATTCACTATTAAATCGAACAATATTTACCAATATTCTCTTGATAACTTTTACGGTAAACCGCCGTAGTTGTTCGACTTTGGTAAAAGATCGTTACCGGATCCTACCGACTGCGCCAGTTAAGTTATGTTCACCACTATCAGGTACACGAATTATTAGAAGTAATTAAATCTTGTTCCTCACACAAATTTATTATTCCATTCGCAATTTTAATTTACAATATGATTCACAATTTAAAATCAAAGTATTGTTCACAATTTTAGATAAAGATTCACAATTATTAGTTTAAAATCAAAGTATTGTTCATAATTTCGATTTTTTACAAATTGAATAAAGATTCACAATTATTAGTTTAAAATCAAAGTATTGTTCATAACTTTAAATTTTTTTTTTTTACAAATTAGATAAAGATTCACAATTATTAGTTTAAAATCAAAATATTGTTCACAATGTTAAATTTTTACAAATTAGATAAAGATTCACAATTATTAGTTTAAAATCAAAGTGTTGTTCATAATTTTAATTTTTTACAAATTCAAAATTAATTTTGTAATGTTGTAAGTTTTTTAGGTTTAAGTTCTGCAGAAACTTGGTCACGACTGGTCGGCTTTGCTGGGGTATTACCTTTTTATTCACTAATTTTTGCGGAGACGACGGAAATTTCTAGAAAACCGGAAAATTGTAAAGTCTGCAAGTTGATCGGCATTCGGGTTCATTGATTGAAAAATTTTGCGGAGACGACGGAAATTTCTAGAAAATCGGAAAATTGTAAAGTCTGCAAGTTGATCGGCATTCGGGTTCATCGATCAATCACCGTCTATGACCCTACTGGTTGA
This sequence comes from Chrysops caecutiens, assembly GCA_963971475.1. Lineage (NCBI taxonomy): Eukaryota > Metazoa > Arthropoda > Insecta > Diptera > Tabanidae > Chrysops > Chrysops caecutiens. Next base: position 26,087,099 of record OZ020568.1, on the reverse strand, counting down.
TGAACTTGGCTCGGTGGAACCATAGTTGATGAGGGTGTTGGTGAAACCGTAACTCGCGTGGTCCCAAGGGTGCTACAGCTCCTAGAAATGGTGTCGCTTGTTGCATGCGCTTTAGCAACTTGGATGATTTACATATTCTCTTACGACGCAATTTATTTGTATCGCCAAATAAAGTGCCAGAAAGAAACCATCGAGACAATCTTAATGTGTTCTCATTAACATCATTAATTATAGCTCTAGCCAACCAAACACAACCTTTTAGACCCACATTAGAACAATCCGCAACGGTAAGGATAGAGACTCCAACTTATACTACAAACAGCATTTCATTCCAACCAATAATACAAATCAGTGATCCCCTCCAATCAGCAACACAAGTCGTCGAGTCTCTCCAAAGAACGAATCAAGCAGCTTCAACGCAGGAACCAGAAATAGAGTTACCATTACCAGTGCGTAATTCCTCTGACATCATTTATATCGAATCAACAAGCATGCTCCGAAACATAGACGATAATGTGCCGATGGACGTGACATCGTTAACGCCGAACGCCTGACATTCCCGGAGCGCTTAGAACTAGTGCAAAGACATCCGGTAGTGGTTGCACGACAATTCACAATGCGCGTTAATACTCTCATGCGATTCTTAAAGCGCAATCAAGAGTGCTTGGGTGGTCCTGTTGAAGATTATTGGTACCGAGTGGAGTTCCAGAACCGCGGAAGGCCACATCTGCACATGGTAAATAATTACAATGCAGTTCTTTTAGGTATGTGGAAGGGAAATATTGACGTGCAACCCTGTGGTAGTGTCACCGCTGTAGCCTACTACGTTGCTAAATATGCAAGTAAATGCGAACCACATGATGCAGTTAATGTGATACGAGAGACTAATTCGAACGCTAAGAGACGAGGCGGTGATGTTCGGCAACAGTTATTTTCGGTTTCAATGGCTATTTTAAATCATCGCTTGGTGAGCGCGCCAGAATGCGCATACAGATTATGCCATTTGCCATTGAAAATATCGTCGCGAAAGACCGTTTTTGTAAATAGTTGCAGGCCGGAGGAACGCTTCAGACTGTTGAAATTAGACAATGATGAAACCAGTATTTATAATAACACTTTCGATCTTTATGTGTTACGCCCAAGCGAACTAAATGACTTAAGCCTTGCCGAATTTGCCGTCCGTTGTGAAACTATCTCTAACGCGACATGGTCGGAAGACGATGGTGATGGGGAACTGAGAGAAGACTATATCACGCCAGTGAGGTACATCAGATTGCAGAACAATACTAGAATGCGCATAAGAAATAGGCCGGCAGTATTACGTACCCACTATTATACAATTAATAGTGACAAAGAAGCGTACTATTACAGTTTAATAGTATGCCACATACCATTCTGCGACGAAGGCGAGTTACTGCTGGAAAACGAAGCTGCCGAAGAGTGTTTTATAAGACGCCAAAGAGATTTTCGCCCGTTGCAACGTAACGTCAGCGCAGAACAATTTGCTCATGCCGAACAAATTATTCAACAAGCTCTTGCCCAAGCTACCGCGCTTAATGCTGCGCGTGAGACTCATGTTCCCAATGCTTCTATATTATGTGTTGGTGAACAGATTGTAAATGATGATGATACGTTTTGTGAAGACGTAGGAGAACGAGCCATTCTGTCAGATGAACTATTTCTGGAAAGCATTCGAGGATTAAATATCCAGCAAAGGGATTTATTTCAGAAAGTTTCGACGGCAATCGAACAGGATTTGCATGGAGACGAAAGTCAGCTGTTTCTTTTTATCACAGGTGGTGCGGGTAGTGGTAAATCATTTCTCTTGAAATTAGTTGTAGAACATATTAAACGTTGTTACAGACCTACAGTAGATATACTGCAGAAACCTAATTTCGTGGAAGTTGGGTCATTAACAGGGGTTGCCGTTCGTCAGGTATTTGGAAAGACACTACACAGTATTTTCTTGCTTCCGATTGAAAAAGGAAGTACTATGACATACAAAAAAATTACCGGACAACGACTCGAGAATGAACGGCGTAAATGGCGTTACATAAATTGGCTGATCATAGATGAAATTTCTATGGTGTCCTATGAAAACCTAAGGATCATTCATCTAAGACTTCAGGAATACAAGAACAACAACAAATTATTCGGCGGAGTCAATATTTTGCTCTTTGGTGACATATTTCAGCTTCCTCCGGTGAAAGGGCATTGGCGTTTTGTGCAGCCATAGTGGTTCTCAGCGGAGATCAATTTGTGACATCAGTTTTCTTTTTGTGAACTGACCATAAACATGCGACAGCGCAATGATACCGAATTCATCGATTTATTGAACAGTCTACGGGTAGGTGAAATGACGACCGCTCAGCTGGAATTACTGTGCGAGCGGCGCCACGTACCTTTAAACGGTGAGTTTGCGGATGGAGTCGCCGTTCGTATCTTTCCTACGGTTAAGCAGGTCGACGCCTATAATGATAAAATGAGCAAAGAAAATGCAAAGTTGCACCGGACTTATAAAATCAATGCAGTGGATGAGTCTCGCGAAGTAGCGACATATGGTAGAAAACCACCAGACAACGTAATTCCCAAAGACGTTAATAACTGCGGCGGTTTTCCGTCATCGATAAATATTGGCGTCGAATCCCGAGTTATGTTGAGACGTAACATTGGCGTGGCTGAAGGGCTAGTGAATGGAGCTACGGGAATAATAAAAAAAATCAAATGGCCGGCTCTAAGGAGAGATCAATTGGAAGATGGAAAGATATCGGAAGCTGTGTGGGTAAAATTTGATGACGAAAGTATTGGTTGTAGGCAACAAGATAGTGACGGTTGGATACCCATACCTCCTTCAAGCGCTACGTTTCAGGCGGCAAGGGGTTATGGAGATGTGGAACGTCGTATGCTGCCTCTTATATTAAGCTGGGCGGTCACAGTCCATAAATTACAGGGTACCACACTCGAAAGAGCTGTAATCGACCTTGGCAAAAAAAACTTCGCTAAAGGACAAATATATGTCGCGCTAAGTCGTGTGAGAAGTTTGGAAGGGATAGTTTTGTCAGATTTAGACGGCAACAAATTATTGAATCGGCCACACGACGATGGATCATTGGCGGAAATGACAAGGCTACGCAATTTGTCTTCGGCTCAACATTGAGAAGTTCCCATCTTTATCAGTTTTACTTAATTAAATGCGAATTCTAGATATATTTTTTTGTTTGTTTGCTATAAATACCACACATTATTATACGTGTGCCTGTGATATTTGAGGAGTTTTTTTTTTTTTGTTTTGATGGAATTGTTTTTTTTTTAATGGGACCAATCTGGGAATATACTCTTTCCAATAAAAAAAGTTTTTTTCAAATCGGTTCATAAATGACGGAGTTATGAGCTAACAAACATTAAAAAAAAAAATACAGACGAATTGATAGCCTCCTTCTTTTGAGTCGGTTAAAAAGAATTTTAACTTTTAATTATATTTAACAATCTTAAAATTTCATATAAACTTTAAAATATTAAATATAATAAAAATAATATTAATCTATAATTAGTTACAAATGTAAAGATTTTAATAGGTCTTCTTCGTTTTCATCCTCTTCAATAGTATTTGGCCTACTCTTCTCATAAATTGTTGAATTAAAACCAAGCATGTCATCAGCAGGTTCAAATTTGGTACATCAGATTCCATCTTCTCCTTAAGTCATCTTGATTCTCCATATCGACGATAGTAAAGGAAGATTCATGCGGTTACTAGAGATGGGGAAAAGCGTGATTTTCTAATCACAGCCGGAGCCGTGACTGTGATTTAAAATTCACAGTGACAAATCACCGTGATTTTGGAACGTTTTTCTCTTAGCCTGGTCCTTCGTTCATTGAGTAGGTGTCGTCCCTTAGATCCTCCTTGATTCTCCCATTTCATTTCATTTCGTTTCATCCCATTCCCTTTCCATCCAATTAAATAGATATAAAAGTTAAAATCCATTCATTCAAAATTGGCTCAGGTACAATAAAAACCCTTAAGCACGTAGGAAGGAGAGGAAATTTTGGTTTTTCAGCAAAAATTAGAAAAATCACACCCGTCACTGGAATCGATTTGATCACCGGAATCGTTTGATGACCGGAATCGTTGCGTGTCTCATTCTCAACTCTCAATCCCCATGATGCATGGTTTATGGGAAAAGAGAGCGAGAGTTCGGTTGAACACATCCGATTATTCACATCCGGTGTGTGTGTGCTACTACGAAACGATGGTTGAATTGAAGATAACAATAGTCAAATGTATGAAAATTTAAATTTTCAGATTCAGTACACTTACTAGAGATGGGACAAAGAGTGATTTTCAAATCACCGTCGGAGTTGTCACTGTGATAAAAAAATCACAGTGATAAATCACTGCGATTTTGGAACACTGTTCTTTTTGGAACTCTGTTCTTTTTGGAACGTCCTTACATATTGGGTGTTCGTCAATCATATATTAAATGATTTTGTGGTTTTCTGGAAAATTTTATGTATGGAATATGTTTTAATAAATTAATGAGTTAGTAGTTCACCCGCTCATTTATATCCGGGTTCCTGCCAGATTTCCGTTGGTAATTAGTGACAATTCTTGGGATGACGAACGTACCATCAAAATTCATTATGATTTCTTCATTCAAGAAATTCGTTAACGCCCCGGTTCAAAAATAATATTCAATCACATCTACGTACCAAAACTGTTTGTCCCGTACTCATTAAGCGCACTAATTAAACAGTAATAAAATAACTATCGAATTCTTCGGACAATTTATCATTTATTCAAAAATTGGTATAATAAAAATCTTCTTAGAGGCGTACCGAAGGAAGAAAAATTTATTTATACCGAAAAAATAAGGAAAAGCTCATCATTCATTCTGTCTGGGTTTCCAGATATTGTTTTGAAAACTGCGGTTTTGCCAAGTGAGTGTCCATCAGGTAAAACCATCATTGTTAAGTCGTAACCGGTCGCTGCGATTTTATTGCTAGTGATTTTTTGGAACAGAGTTATTTTTTGGAACAGAGTTATTTTTTGGAACAGAGATATTTTTAGGAACGGAGTTATTTTTAGGAACAGAGTTATCTTTAGGAGCAACGTTGTTCTTAAGAGCAACGACGGAAGAAATATATCGGAGAGAACTTCACGAATGAATACGTGCAGAGAGGAAAAAGAGATGCGAAAGCGAAGGTAACAATAAATAACCACATTTTTCAGTACAGACTACAGTCGTGAGGGTGAGCGTAATCAGCTCAGTAGCCGAACATACATACAAAAAGAAATATTCAACTCAGGGTGATTTTATAACGTAGGTTCCAGTTCACAGTGATTTTATCACCTATGTTCCGATTTAAAAATAACAGCGACGTTCCGGAAGCTGAAATCACTGTGATTTAATCACTGCGATATGAAATCACTCCCATCTCTAACACTTACACTCGTGAGGCTGAGCGTAAGCAGTTGTTTTGTTAGGTGCATGCGGTTTTTGAAAATTTTAACAAAAACTCCCTGTGATTTTGTCACTTAGATACCGATTAAAAAGTCACCGTGACATTCCGGAAGCTCGAGTCGCGATGATTTAGTCACTGTGATGCGAAATCCCCCCATCTCTAGCGGTTATGGAGTTTACTTTCAGTAATGGTCCCTCTTGAGAATACTCGCTCAATTGTAGCGTTACTAATTGGAAGACTGTATGCTGTCAGTGTTAGAGTTGCTAGCTCTTTGAAAACAGAATTGCCTTCAGAATCTGTCAGCTTCATAAGTGTTGACCAGAAAACCGAACATTGGGCGATAGTTTATTCCTCAAACATAGATTTAAAATCGAAATCAATAAATTTTCTCGATTGTGATTCCACTACGTTCACATCAACATCCTTATTTAAAAGATTTAGTGGTAATTCTGCAAAAGCTGGACGGGTCTTCAAATATATTTTCGGCGAATTTTTTTCAAAATGTCTGTGTTTTTAGATGTACGTGTCAGAAGTTCCTTACACACTCTTATAAAAAATGGTTGACAGCAATACTTAACATTATTTACTATCGTCTCACAAATTTTGGCTTATTTTATAAGGAGTGTTGTGACTTTATATCCAAAATCTACTTTGATGACTGGTAAATAAATCGAATGGAAATTCAAATCAACTGTCAAAGACACTGAAGATGGATGCAAAATTCTTTTTAGCAACGACAATGTAAAGTGTTCTAACTCTTGCATGACACTAAAATGATCTGCATGTTCTTTTTGAAATAATAGGTTTATCGAATTAAACTCAGCTAGAACTGGTGATAAGAATGTGAAAAATAGTAAATACGCCGGATCATTGTACATGTGTAAACAAAATCAAATCATTCCTTGTTTTTTTCATCAAGGTGTATAGAGAGTTTTTGCTTCCACAAAGATTTGAAGCACCATCAGTAGCAAAATCAAAACAATTATCAAGGTTTAAATCATTTTCTTTGAAAAAAGCTTTCAAATGTTTATGCAAATCTTCTGCAGTTGTCCCAACAACGGGAACTAGTCCTAAGTACTGAGATACTTTCCGTTCGTTCCTGGAGTTAAAGTATCTTATACAGATACAGAGGTGTTTCGTACAAGAAACATCAGTTGGGAAAAGCCTGTTTTTCTGAGTCTTTGTGTCTGATTAAATCAGCTTTATGGGCCCTCAATTAAGCTTTACAGACTTTACATTAAGCTTTATTTGCATCATTACTTGCTTGTCGTAACCATTTATTAAACACTGGATCCTTCAACCAACTTTCTTGAATTTTTTTTTCATATTTCGCCCAATTAGTCATATTAAAACTATCACTATAAATAGTATTTACAAGAATCCAATTGTTAGCTAAAAACAACTTCAAAACTAGTGAATATCGTAAGGACTGCCTCTGCCATCTAATTTTCCCTTTGAACCGACTTCATTATTAAAACTATCACTATAAATAGTATTAACAAGAATCCAATTGTTAACTAAAAACAACTTCAAAACTCGCGAATATCGTAAGGACTGCCTCTGCCTTCTAATTTTCCTTTTTAACCGACTTCATTATTAAAACTATCACTTTAAATAGTATTCACAAGAATCCAATTGTTAACTAAAAATAACTTCAAAACTCGCGAATATCGTAAGGACTGCCTCTGCCTTCTAATTTTCCTTTTTATCCGACTTCATTATTAAAACTGTCACTATAAATAGTACTAACAAGAGTCCAATTATTGACTAAAAACAACTTCAAATCTCGCGAGTATCGTAAAGAGTGCCTCTGCCTGCTAATTTTCCTTTCTAGTTTCTTCTAACCCTAGATACATAACGTGAGTCAAAACCATTTATATTATACTAGGGGGACGCCCCCTGCTCGCTACGCTCGCCAACCCCCGTAGTTCGCTACGCTCACTATAATAACTCGCGCACGGCGCTCCATATTTAGTAGCGTTGTAAGCAAAAAGGTGATTTAGTTCAGACTGCAGTAGCAATCGTTTAAGCTCATTCACCACGTCAAGGTACACCTTTATTGAATGAAGCCCCACCTATAGCTATAAAAGCCCTAGCGGATGCGGATTTAAAAAGATCTTAAAATTTCCTTATAAACAATATTTTTTGTAAAAATTTGATTATTTCCTGCCAAATGACCTTGCTCTGGTGTTTCAGAAATATAGAAACGCAATCCCTCAAACGATCTAACTCTACTGGCTGCAACATACAATTGTCCATGAGAAAAGACAAGTTGTCTGAGTAAGATTCCTACTTTTTGAAATGTTTGTCCCTGAGATTTATTGATTCATGATTGTCATCGCAAAAGCCAAAATGACGGGAAATTGAGTTCTTTGAAAGGAAAAAGGCAGAAGTGTACCTGACTAATTAAGGTGTATCCGTGGTATCAAAATACGTGTGTTTCGAGCAACTCCTGTTAAAATCTCACAATCTAAACAATTATTGTGCATTTGAACTAAACGCATACGTGTGCCATTGACCAAGCCATGTCTTGTATTTAAATTACGAATGAGTAAAAGTATGTAATTTAGTTTTAAAATTAATTTGTGGAGGGGAAGCCCACTCACATCAACTGAGTTTAAAAATTCTACTGGAAAATTATTTTGCTCTCTGTAATCATCACTCAAGATTTTATCGGAACTCAAATATATTCGTTCCTCTCCGGGCAGACTATTAAGAATTTCTGCATTGATGAAAGTGCAGTCTTGGTATTTGGGTGCTAATATAACCGAATTGAGTATATCGTTAGACTGAATGGTTTCAAATACATTGCCATAAGTATCTGCAATCACGGAGTTGGTGCTAACTAAATTAGAAGGAATTTCAATAACGTCTTGTCCAAAATCAGGAAATGTGGGTAAAGTTGCATTACCAAGAGACTTAAGAAATTCAACGAAATCAATTTCATGAGGTAAAGCTCGCATGTTTTGGGTCAAAGTTATTTTGTGGAATTTTGAAAATTCGGACCATGAAGTAAGACAATTCTCAATAAGTGATACACGTGTACCGTGAGGTACAAGTAGCAAAGTTTGTCGAAAATCCCCACATAGAAAAATAGTCTTACCTCCGAAAAGTTTAGTTGGAGTTCCGCATAAATCGTTTAAAAAACGGTCAATTAATTTGAGAGCATTAAGTGGGAACATTGAGATTTCATCTATGATAATAATAGATGCAGACTTTATAAACTGTGCTTGGACACTGTTTACAGAGAGGCTTGATACGGAATTCTCTTATCTCTAAAGGTAATTTGAAGACATTGTGAAGAGTTCGACCTTGAATTAAAAGAGTGAATGCAATACCACTGAAAGCGCACGCAATACACTGTAGGTTCAAAGAATTCAATTTGCGAATTATTGCTGTTTGGACAAAAGTCTTACCACATCCAGCATGAGCTGTAAGACAAAAAATATTGCAACCAGTATTACTATTTAAAACTTCCTGCAAAACTAAATCAATAGCGGAACGCTGTTCGGCATTGGCACTTTGGAACATTTCTTCAAACATTGCTTGTTCTCTTTCTGGATCTACATTGACATTTGTTATAATACCTGATAAAGATTGAGGAATTGGAAGGCCTAGCTGTTCACATGACAAATTATGACTGAACAAAATTTCCTCTATAACTAATAAAGCACGGTTATATGAATCGTTTTCTGAAAAATTCCTTAAAAAGTCTTCACACATGAAAATTTTGAATTCATTCCACAAATCTAAAGCATTGGTAGGAACAAATAATGGCAAATAACTCTCTTATAAACATTCACGCCACTCCCTATCATTTGATGCGATACCTCGTGCATGTGCAACAGCTGAAAATGTGGGGTAAAAAATGTTACCAACCTCGAACATGAAGCAAAAGTAATCTCAAATGAAACAGTTCAACATCTTTTGGAGAAACATAAAATAATCTAGCAATAGATCTACCACCCCCTCTTAGATGTTTTTTCCATTTCTTTTCTTTATCTACCCAAAAATAATGTAACGGCATCTCTGTATATAGAAGATTGGAGGAATTAATTTGATTGATTTCAAAGAAAGCAGTTAATTTTGTTCTTCTATGACTTTGAAGAGCTTGCTGAACATTTCCTTCCCTAAAAACTACATTTTGCCGTTGAGGCAAGTGACATTCAAGTCGAACTATATTATGTGACTGGTAATGCAATGGGTACTCATTTATGCGCCAGTTAGCTTCCGTAGATCCAACATAGCGACCGGACAAAAAGCTATCGATTTCATCTATATGAACTTCGCTCTGAACTCCATCACTAACACTACCGAACTGTAATGAGGCACAGTCGTAACCCTTATAAACATATTTGTATATATATTTTATACTCTTAACTGTGCTAGAAACTTCAACATTTAGGTGGCAATCAAATTTTTCTAGAAGATATGGATTGTAAGGGACAACATAACGATTATCAACAGATTGGCCACGAACGTCGACTGTTCTACCATTACTACGACGCATATAAACTGGATAGCCATTTACGTTAGCCTTAGTTGAATTGGAAAAGTCTGTAGGAAAGCTTTTGCTGCATTTCCCATCTCTCATACAAACGAAGTTAGGATTTAATAAACCACATGGACCGTGAATCATATGTTTTTTGACTAAATCATGAAGTTTTGGGTTAACTGAAATATTTGGAATTTCCGCACAAACAAATTTATCGATGTCATTTATTCTGTCAGTAGAATGTAAAGTAAGAAGGATATGAGCGTGTGGCAAACCACGCTTTTGAAATACAATCGTGTATATGAGTGCCTTAACTTTTCCGAAAATTTTAGATTTTTCTAGACATTCAATCAATTTTTTCAACTTTGAACGAAAGACACGGACGACAATGTGAGGTTGCAAATTCGGACTATCGCCAGGCGAAATGTTATTAATAATTTCTGGCCATTTGGGGTTGCATGTCATTGTGATAAAAAGTGAAGGCTTTCCATCATGCTGAACTATTGCCATAGCATCTAAATAATTTTTGTACATATTTCTTGGCGAACCAATAAAAGAAGATGGTAAAACTATTCTACGACCTACCGAATTAACAGAATCATTTGGATGCTGCTGTAAAAAATCTGTTAAGTTATTATATACATCAGCTCGAAGAGTGGCTTGATTTTGTCGAATAAAGTGCAAACGGCTTCCTTCTATACGGACATAAATGTCTACAATCCACTATAGAAACAATTTCTGTGAAGGATGAAGAATACTGAATTCATCTCGAATAGGCAGACGAAATGATGCATATTACAGCATTGTAATCTTATTTCGGGGACCAGTAGAAGCATAAGTAGACCTTGTTGAATGTTTCATATTCACGTGCCATCCAGTATCACCATTGGGAAATAATAAGGGATAAGCTAATGGATCTAACGAAGAATCAAGTACCGAAACACTATGAACAGAATTTGAAGTTTTGGAAAAAGTAATCATATTTCGTGCAAAAGTGGGTTCGCCGTTAACGCTTTTAAAAATGGTTGCACCATCCGTTTGGATTGCATCATTATAACGCCGCATATCTAAATCCTGATTGACTCTAATTACCATACTTACTTCAGCAGCATTGTCTTCAGGTTGCTGATGATACTCAGACATTGTTTTGAATGAGCGGATAAAAGGATTGACCCGATATAACTGCTCTGCTAAAGAACGCATAATTCCCAAACCACATCTAACATTACTTCTGTCACTCATTCTGTACTGAAGAGCAGTCTCAACATCATAAAAGTATAGTTGTGCATAGCATGGTACACGATTAGGCAAATTTTGAACAGAACCAATTCGGTGATAAAATACGTTATGTAGTTTGAAGTGATAGATCCCGTTTAAAACATTTTCATCTATTTGAGCTTCTGAGCTCATCATAGCAAATGAAGCGTTATAAGAACGAGTACTTGCTAGTTCTGTGCACGTTTTTCGTTGGTAACATTAGTTGAATTTACATCTTTCCACAACTTTAGAAAGAAGTTATTGGGCGTCAATGCCGGCAACATTACCTTTCCCTTGTAACAACATAGAGAAAATGCATCATTTTCCCAACCTGTAATTTCTAATTGAATTATAATTGAATTATTAGTTATAACTCTGTCTGTCCCTACCGAGACTCTACGCCTTTGTCTACGTCCACTATTACCTGTTAAAGATTGGCGACGCGGCATTTTAAAACAACAAATATAAATAAACAAATGAATAATATAAATAAACAAATGAATAAAGAAATAATTAGAAGAAAACCTAGTATGCAACAATTATAAATTGAAATAAAAACTGCACTCACGAAAATCCACTCAACCAAAATTCACTCACAATATTCTTTTTCAAATGCACTCACAATATATATATAATTTATGATTATTATTATGAACACAACTATTTATATTAGAAACACAATTTCCTTAATTATTTTGTCAATAAATCGACAGTTTATTTAGTTTATAGTCTTTTAAATAAATTTTTAAATGAATTTGGAAAAACCAACGGTTAGTTAGCATTGACAATACTTCAAGCTTTGGATGACAGATTTGTGAGAAATAACGGATCTTTGAAGATTGTAAGGAGTTGCCATATCCTCAGTGTTCTAAATTTAATTTGTGTCTACTAATTAGTAGTAGTTAGTAGTAACTAGTATTCATGAAATTTAAATAATTTTTTATTCCAATAGCAATTTAATTTTCGTTTTTATGTGCAGCATGATCCATTCCATATGTTTCGATTTTCGACAAACTTAGCCAGTGCCATTTATTAAAGACACAAACCAGAACGATTACACCACATTACACCGTTTCTGACCATATGACTGCATTCTTGCAGACAAAAACAAAGCCAATCAAAATATTGCTGCATTTGCAATATATATGACCTATCCCACATTATCATTGCAATACCTGATGGGTTTGATTAAAAATTCACATATTTTGCATAAAAGATAGATTCTTCAATCAAACCTATCATCTATGGCAATGATAATGTAAGATCTGTGGCGATATCAATAGCCAATGATGCCATTTGTGCATAATTTTGGTTTGTGTCTGGAGGAATCCAAAGTTATATCAGTTGTCTGAGGTTTCATTTATTGCGGACACACACCGAAATTATGAGTATATGATTGCATTCTTCCAGGCACCGGAAATGTTCTTCCAGGCAATGTTATTTCATGTGGTTTTCGATTGGACACAAACTTTAAACAATTTATAAATCAATTTTGTTGATCTAGGTCAAAACATCATGTTCGATTGGGTAGAAAAATTGATTTGTATTTTGATCTAGATCTTTTTTTTCGAGATCTTTATTTATTCTCAGACTGATATACGTAAAAAATGTAGTGTGAATTGTAGTGGTAATAAGATTGTGAGATTAGTAATATTCGCGGTGATTCTGGCCACTTTCGTTAAGTTAACAGATTTCTGTTAAGAAAGTTGAAAGATTTGGTTTCTAACAGAATTCGTTAAGTTGGTATTCTGCCCAAAATTAACTCTCAAATCAGTTACGAAACCGGTTTTGTTCCAAATCTGTCAACTTTCTTAACAAAAACCCTGTTACGCTTAAGTTGAACAATTTCGGGCATGTTACGGTAAACGATTTTTAACAAAAATCTGTTTTTGTTTGAAATTTAAGATTTAAAAAACATGGTTCCAATAATACGCTATTTTTATTATTTCATCTATGTCAGACAAATTTGTTTCGACAACTATATGTTGTCTTCATCAGTGACAATTACAAAACTAAAACTTGAGTTTAAAAATAGCGTATTATTGGAACCATGTTTTTTAAATCTTAAATTTCAAACAAAAAGTTTTTCAAACGCTATTACCAATTCCACGAACAAAAACAAACCCAAAAATCTGTTAACTTTTGGCACCCAGAATACCAATTTTGACCATAAACGGTAATCAAACTTTTCGAAATCCACAAACAAAATACATGGGCTGTAAAATTAACGGAATCTGTTAAGTGCGCACAGAATTGCTCCGATTAACGGCAAATGCTTGATCGTTTTCGTTTTTCCTAGAACAATGCAATCAAGCTTGATTGTTTTGGTGTGCGTTCCCACTATGTGCACGTGCTAGTTTTCCTAAAAATCAAACATTTATTGGGTACACAAACCACAACAAACCAAATATGACATAAATGACAGGTTTGATTCAAAAGAATGCACCCATTTGGCAGAAACGGTATGTTATTCACTCAAACGTATCATCTATGGCAATCATAATATGAGATAACTAATATGCAGCCATATGCTGATTGTTTTGGTTTGTGTCCCTAATTAATGACTGATCTTTTTGGTTCGATTTGCGACTAATTTAGTACTTGCCATTTATTTGGGACACAAACCAAAAATCATCATATGGTTGCATATTTTCAGGTAAAAAGCAAACCAGTACCACACATACATTCTTCCCAAAAGCATCATCTACGCTATACGTGTGCTCAATTCACACATACTATCCCATTGAATTTTTTAATTTCAATTTAAAATTAAACTAATTTATAATAAAATTTAAGAAAAAAAATTAAGTGATGCACATAGAGGAAAAACTAATCTTTCGAATGGTATAATTTTTATCCTGGTAATTCCACCTGGTTTCCTGTAAAAGGGATAAAAAAAAAACCGTGTCGCCTATTTATATTACTAGGGGGACGCCCCCTGCTCGCTACGCTCGGCAACCCCCGCCGTTCGCTACGCTCACTCTCATACCCCGCGCATGGCGCTATATATACAGTAGCATTGTAAGTAAAAAGGTTATTTAGTTCAGACTTTAGTAGCAATCATTTCAGCTCATTTTGCACGTCAAAGTACATCTATATTGAATGAGGCCCTATCTATAAGTATCAAAAACCTTACGGGTGCGGTTGCGGATCTTAAAAGATTTTAAAATTTTCTCATACAAAATACTTTGTGTCAGAATTCTTTCATCTTCTGCCAAATGACCTTGACCTTGTGCTCCAGAAATACATAAAGACACGCAATCGATCAAACGATCTAACTCTACTGGCTACAACATACAATTAACGGTGAGAAAATATAGGCAGTTTGAGTAACCTTCCTTCTTTTTGAAACGTTTGGGATTTATGGGACTTATTAATTTTCATCGCAAAAGCCAGAATGAGGGGAAATTGAGTTTTTTGAAAGGAAAAAGACAGAAGTGTACTTGTATAATTAAGGTTTATTTGTGGTGTCAAAATAAGTGTGTTTCGGAAAACTCCTGCTAAAATCTCGCAATCCAAACAATCTTTTTTTGCATTTGAACTAAACGAATAGGTGTACCATAGACCAAGCAATTCATGTCCCGTACTCAAATTACGAATAAGTAAAAGTAAGCAATTTGGTTTTGAAAGTAAATTTGTGGGATCGGGAGCCCACTTACATCAACTGAGTTTAAAAATTCTACTGGAAAATTATTTTGCTCTCTATCATCGTCACTCAAGATGTTTATGGAACTCAAATATATTCGTTCTTCTATGGACAGACTGTTAAAGATTTCTGCATCGACGAAGGTGCAGTTTTCATATTTGGGTGCTAATATAACCGAATTGAGAATATCGTTAGACTTCATGGTTTCAGATACATTGCCATAAGTATCTGCAATGACTAAGTTGCTAGCTAAATGGGAAGGAATTCCAATAACATCTTGGCTGTAATCTGGAAATGTGGGTGATGTTCCGTTACCAAGGGATTTAAGTAATTCAACGAATTCAATCTCATGAGTTGAAGCTTTCATGTTTTGGGTAAAAGTTATTTTGTGGAATTTTGAAAATTCGGACCATGAAGTAAGGCAATTCTCAATAAGTGGTACATGTGTACCGTGAGATATAGCCGGCAATATTCGTCAAAAATCTCCACAGAGTAAAATAGTCTTACCTCCGAAAAGTTTAGTTCAAGTTCCGAAGGAATCGTTTACTGAACAAAATTTCCTCAATAGCTAATAAAGCACGGTTATATGAATCATTTTCTGAAGAATTTCTTAAAAAGTCTTCACACATGAACATTTAAAATTCATTCCACAAATCTAAAGCATTTGTAGGAACGTTCATACCACAAATAGGATATGGCAAATAAGTCTCTTAACTGCTGAGAGAACTTACACTATTTTACTTCTAATAAATATTCACGCCACTCTCCATCATTTCATGCGATACGTCGTGCATCTGCTGAAAATGTACAGTAAATAATGTTCCCAACAGTACCCAAATCCTGATGGGACCTCGAACATGAAGCAAAATAGTCTCAAATGGAACAACTCAACATAAAACATAAAATAATCTAGCAATAGCTCTACTACTTCCTCTCTGAGGTTTTCTCCATTTCTTTTTTTTATCTACCTAAATATAATGCATCGGCGTCTCTGTATATAGAAACTCGGACGAACTTATTCGATTGATTTCATAGAATGCAGTCAATTTTGTTCGTCTGTGATTTTTAAGAGCTTGCTGAACATTTCCTTCCCTAAAGACTACATTTGGCCGGTGAAGCAAGTAACATTCAAGTCGAACTATAATATATTACGTGACTGGTAATGCATTGGATACTCATTTATGCGCCAACTATCTTCCGTAGATCCAACATAGTGACCGGACAAAAAACTATAGATTTCATCTATATAAACTTAGCCATCAACTCCACCTCAAAACTCTTCCAAACTGTAATGAGGTACAGTCGTATCCCATATAAACATTTTTGTACATATATTTTAGGCTCTTAACTGTGCCAAGAACTTCCACATTTAAGTAGCAATCAAATTTCGCTAAAAGATATGGATTTTAAGTAACAGCATAACGGTTGCCAACAAAGTGGCCAAGAAAGTCAACTGTTATACCATTTACACGACGCATCTAACATTGGCTTGAGTTGTATTGTAAAACTCCTTAGAATGCTTTTGCTGCATTTACCATCTCTCATACAGAAGAGGACTTGGACCGTGGATCATATGGTTTTTAACTAAATTATGAAGTTGTGGGAAATACATATATATTGTAAATAAAATATATCTGGAATTTCCGTAAAAACGAACCACCTTTCATTTCCTACCTCTTCTATTTTCTCTAAATTGAGGTTTTAAAGGTGAGCAGGCAAAAGTTTGGAAATATGATATAATTTCAGATTTTCAATTTTAAACAGTTTTTTGCTCGTAGCGGCTAAATCAAGCATTCTTGAAGGGTATAACCAACCCCTATTATTTTTTCATTTCCCAACTTTTGGCCATATATCATATTTCTCTAAATTATGTTTGAAATGTGGGTCCATAAAAAAGTTGGGAAACATGATAAAATTCAGATTTTCGCTCGCTTTCCATAAATACTCGTGAAAGTTAACCTCGCGTTTTCTAGAAATAACTGTAAAATTGTGATTTTCCATATTTTTATTACAACGTTTTTATTAGGTCGCTTTCTGGTCTGTCTGTCTGTCTGTTCGGGTGGAATCTTGCAATTGGTTTTTAACTAACTTCCCGATGAGCTACAGGCTTGAAACTTTGAACATAGCCCAGAACTGGAAGACAATGCAATATTATATATAAAAAAAAATTCAATTTAAAAAAAAAAATAAAAAAGCAAAAGCCCTATAAAGGGAGATATCCTATAAACGGACATTTTTAATCAAGGGACAATATTTTTGGGGCCAAACAATTCCAATTTTGTTAAGTAACGGATCTCTCTTGATAGGACGCCGCCGTAATCCGACGCGGGCAGCCCGTATGAACTGACATAAAACGAAGTTTGTGTATGAAAAAATACCGTTCGGTTCCTTAGAAAAGTCCTTTAAAATCAAAGCATTTGGCGTTATTCGGAACAGGCCACACAATTTCTTTGCGTTTTAAGCATATCAGGCGAAAAATGAGTGAAATTGAATCAAATCTTTAACTTTGAAGGAAAAGATTGAATTTGTAGTAATTGGGGAAAGGAATACACGAAAAAACATTCTTAGATGGGGCCAACTCCCATGAAAAACACGGTTATTTTAAAACTCAGGAACTTAATATAGTCAAAACAGGTTATGACCGATACTCAAATTTCAATTTTGCAATGGGGCATTCGCTTTAAACGGACAAAATTGAGGGAATCATGCTTGAGAAGTTTTGCCATCTAAGGTCTCTCCATTAATATCCTCGATATCCTCCATCCTCCAAAGTGGCCACTAGCAAGAGTAGTTGATCTTCATACAGAACCTGATGGATTGACGAGCGTTGTTACGGTGAAAATAGCTGTATCTACATTTAAGGGGCCTATATTAAAATTGTATCCATTACCTGTAAAAGCAGACCCACTTTGAAGATGTTCGATGTGAACGAACGGTGGCAGAATGGTCATATTCCTTCCAATCTTAGCGTGCTCAGCACCAGCAATGCTTGGCAAGGCAGATGCGTGGTTCATTTATCTTCAAGGAAAAAGGTATCGTAGAAGGCGCTTGAAGTAGGACTGCTATGATTTTTTTAAATTGTTCATTCTGCTTTCAGTTTTGTTTTGGAAATTACGACTTTGTTGTCTAATTTGACTTTCTTTGAATAAATTTGTGTAATTTACCATTGCTGTTTTTTTTGCTAATATTTAATTGATTAATTGGTGCTAGATAGGTGTTAGGTCATAACAAAAGGATTACGCTGCTAGCAATCCACTTAAGTATTGGTAAGTTCCTCAGTGCTTTGGCACAAATGACGAGCACGCTAAAGACTCTGTGGCACTAATTCGGTCAACAACAAATGGAGGCAAGATCTATAAAGGCTCTGACATGGGCCGTCTGCTTGACTGATTCATTTAGGTAACCCAGGCTGGAACTAGAATCCTCATTCCGGGTTGGACCTTGAAGAGTTCAAAGAGTGTTTTGATTTTGAAGTGTCCAAAGTGTTTATGTGTTTGAGCCTTAAAGTATTGAAACTATTAAACGGTTTAAGTATGCATGGCTGGGTACTGCTAGTTTTTTCCATAATTTCTGCCTAGGCCGCGTAGAGCACAGACATATTCAAAAGATTCTTTGAGTTTGAATCATGAACAGTCGGGGTCTTTAGCGTGCAACGCAGTTAATGAACTGTCACTGTTGTTAGATAAATGGTTTAACAACGTTGCTTTCTACAACCAGAATATATTAAAGTTCAAAAGTTTAGGTTCCTAACCCCATACAGATTGTGACAATTTCTACGATGGTCAAGGAGACAGCCACCCAACGTAAGCGACGCCTAGAGAAGAAGAAGCAAAAACGACAAGAGCAGCTTCAACAGGAATCAGAAGCATGTAAGTCTGCAAGATTAGCCAAACGGCGTAGTGAAGCTGAAGAAGTTCCCGCAAAACAGCGCTGTGTCGATCGTGCAAATGCCAAGGAACGAATGGCTCAAACGAGATCGATCGAAACGATGGACACATATTCTTCTCGACTTGCCAGTGACGCACTTCGTCATGCTAAAGCAAGAGCGATTGATACTAAGGGAGCGCATGTCTCTGGACTGGAATCAGATCGACTGAGAAAATCTGAGCTAAGAGCTAGAGAGACAAGTCAGGAACGTGTAGCAGGACTACAACGTCAACGTCAGGCCTACGCTCAAAGGGTAACTGAGGCAGATTTTTACTCAACCATAAATACTTTTTGCGATAAGTGCTGTGATATCTGCCAGAAAAAATGCTACCCTAATCAGGTAGTGAAATATCATTTAATTTCGCCAAAGCCATACTTGCCATCGGAACTTTCCTCTAAAAATATTTTGCTTGTTTGCCATCGATGCAATACGCACTTAAAGAGCTCAAAATGTTATGCTCCATCCAAGGCGTATTGGAATAACTTGCTTCCAGGTGATGTTCCCGATGAAATTGCGGCACTATCCGAATCAGAACGACGTTTGCTTCAGCGCATCATTTCGTATGTCAAAGTGATCAAATTTCAAGGAAGATTTGGTCAATACGGTTTCAAAGGACATGCAACATTATTTGCTCTGGATATCTTTGAATTCAGCGAAATGCTACCCGAAATGCTTCCTCGATCGAGCACAGATGTAGGAGTTGTTGTAGTAACTGAAACTCTGGAGAACTTGAATGTATCCAGAGATTATAATATTTCACCGGAACGTGTCTACAAGGCACTTGATTGGCTTACTGCAAATAACCTACTCTACAAGGATGTAAGAGTTCATCGATTTGCGCGATTAAATACGCAGGATATCATCCGAGTTATACCAGCTCAGCAGCAACGACGAAGTGAACCTGATAACCGAGCTACCGATGGTTCAGCTCGTAGTGCCTACATGCGAATAAATGATTTATCGCGAATCGTGCGTGCTTCGTGGAACCAAGCAAATGAAAAAATTTTTCGATCCAGACATGCTGGACATCAATGTTTCACCATGGTCGTGGCAAATTTAATTCGTTCTGTCATCCTACCACCGATCCAATGGGATACAAATGTTTTAAATGGAAACATGATTGAAGGCGATAGATTTTACGAATGCATTGATTGGGAAACTAAAAAACAACCAGGTGCCTTTCTGTTTTAACTCACTGTTTGAGTTAGGAACGGGGAGTGCTTTCAAAAGAGAAGTTCACCCGTCCCCTTTTTGTTTCTTCCCTATTTCTTCTCGACTCCTAAATTTTCTTATTTTGTTTTTTTTTTAATACACTTGGAATTTCATAAAAAAGGAAAATAAATCTGCCTTTTTCGAGTCCTTAATACATTTATTGTCCTTAAAATTTTCGCTTAGAGTTTTTTCACTAAATCATTTAAACTAAATGTTCATTTCTGGATTTATATCACATATAACATTTTTACACTAAGAGTTTTATTTATTAAAAATATAAACTTTATCAAATTAAAATTTCCACTAAATTTTCTGGGTCCTTCAAATATCGAACATTTTCATACTTAGAGTTTTATTCATTCATTATTTATTCATTTATTCTGGGTTCTTAAAAGAAAATAAATCCGCCTTTTTCAAGTCCTTAATATATTTATTGTCCTTAATATTTTTGCTTAGAGTTTTCTCACTAAATCATTTAAACTAAATTTTCATTTCTGGGTTTATATCACATATAACATTTTTACACTAAGAGTTTTATTTATTAAAAATATAAACTTTATCAAATTAAAATTTCCACTAAATTTCCGGGGTTCTTCACATTTTTATACTTAGAGTTTTATTTTATGAAAAATTTAAACTTTATCAAACTAAATTTCCGGGGTTCTTCACATTTTTATACTTAGAGTTTTATTTTATTAAAAATTTAAACTTTATCAAATTAAAATTTCCACTAAATTTTCTGGGTTCTTCACATATCTAACATTTTTATACTTAGAGTTTTATTCATTATTTATTCATTTATTCTGGGTTCTTAAAAGAAAATAAATCTGCTTCACAAAATATAACAAAGTTTGACTTAACGAAATTCCGAGCCCGTATCTGGCCGGTGACCGTGCGCGAAGTTAGTTGAGCAAAAACCAAGAAGGAACTGAGGAGAGTAAGGGTGACGGCGACCTATCCAGTCAACGGTCAAATCACGACTGAAAATGCGCGTCAGTTTGGGGCCCTTAAATCTCGACCCAAAATGCTGATGCGCATTTTCATTAAGTCGCGCATGGCGACCCGGAATGTGCGCACGTAGCACTTCATTTTAAATTTTTCGAACTTACGCGATCAGATTTCATCACGACGGTGATCCCATGATTGGGTTGCGATCAAGTTCCATCAGAGTGATAAAACTTGACCGCAACGGGAAATTTTGTCGCGCATGGGTTTTATTCTGTCGCGATCAGGTTACATTTTGGTGATAAGACCTGATCGCGACAGAATTTCGCGCATGGGAACCCAAAATGCAACGTCAGCATTTTGGGTTGGGAATGGACGAGTTCCCATGGTGGCTGTTCTTACGGCAGGGGTTAAGGGGGGGGGGGAACATGTGTGGCTGAGCCTAGGGTCAGTCACAACATTCCACCCCCCTTGGAAAAACAAAAATTCCGGGGAAATTTTTGTTGTTGAGGTGGCTAAATGTTGTGGATTTTGAGAGGGAAAAGAAAGTTCTGAACTTGTGTGAAACCGGAACCGTTCTATGGTTTTATTACTAGTTTTCTTGTTAAGTATTTTGTATAAAATTATTTACTGTATACAATACGTGTACTATCTATACTATATGTATTTTCTCAAGTTTAGTTATCTTTTCTTAATGTTAGATGCATAGATGTGAAGAACATGTTTTTTTGTTTTTTGATGGATATATGCATATATATATATTTACTTTTGTTTAAATTTATTTTTTGATTTGTTATATATATATTTTTGTATCTGCCTTACATCTACGATTACATTGAATTCTTATTATTATATTTCCTTTTCTTTTTCTTACGTCGTTTAAGGCTTACATTTTTTTTTTTTGTTTTTTTTTTTTTGTTTTCGTTTCTCATGGTGTGAAACCGGAGCCGTTCTATGGTATTATTTGCTGTGTTCCATTTAACCAAAAATTTCGTTCCCAAGTACTTGCGAGTACTTGGGAAATGGAACGCACTTTTTGGTTCAATGGCAAAATATAACCTGCAAATTTCGTCAGTCGAAGTGTCACCGTTGAGCGGGAAAGTGTATATAAATAGCATAAGCATGGTGAGTATAGTTTTTTATCAACATTGTTTTGTTATATGTTTAATTTAATTACAGAATAGTCCAAAAGAGAGTAAAATTGTTAAGAATTGGAGCTACAGGGAGGGAAAGGCGTTGATAAAAGTGTATGAAAATAGAAAAGATGAGTATTTTCAAACAAGGAAGAAAAAGGTATTTTGGGAGTCGATTTTAGTCGACTTGGAATCAATGAATGTTTTGGTAAATTTTTCAAAATGATAAATATTCGTTTATATACTGAAATGTTTCAATATTCCAGGAAATCTCCACGATTCCGGAGCAAGTAGAGGCCAAATTGCGGAGTTTATATTATTTTATTAGTTTATTATTTAAAAAATGTTGGTTTGTAGTGAGCTGTTTGTACAAGTCAGAGCGTCGAAACATACGCGCATCATGCATAGATCCTGGTTCTCCACACCAAACATCAATAAATTTTTTATCAGCATCTACTGTTCCCTGTAATAGGATGCTATAATATTTTTTCCTGTTGTAATACGCTTCTTTATGTTCCTTTGGGCATTTAATCCTGATGTGGCACCCATCAATCGCACCTACAACTTGTGGAATGTTCTTCAATTGCTCAAACTTTGTCTGATTTATTCGCATCTGTTCTTCTTTTGGCCATTTGATTTACTGGTTGCTAATTGAAATAAGCCATTTAATAACCTTACGAAGAACGCGATATACTGAGCTTTTTGTTATGTTGAACCTATCCGATATTTGTCTATAGGTTTCCGTATTTGCCATATACCATAACGTTATGTAAATTTCCTTGCTTGGCTCTATGTGATCCCGGCCAACACCTTTTGCTTCCGAATATTCCATGTATTTATCTGGAGTTTAATACAGAAAACATTTTATATAATTTAGAAATCAAACCTATCAACTCTAAGGCCGCATTTCTACTCAAACGGAAATGGTTTTTAATCTCCAAATTACCGTAGTCTTCAATAACATCAGTGAACTTTTTGATGCTACTTCGGTTTCCTGGGAGTTCATCATAATCTGAAGTTGAAGATGAAGATGAGCTATCACAAAGTTCAAATAAACTTGAATCGCTGCTACTGTCTTCCTATTTTCAGAAAAATCATTTTAATGTGATTAATTTATTCGACTACTTACCAATAATATTAGTTTGATTGATTTTTTTGACTACTTACCAAAAATATTTCCATTTTATTACTCGCAAGTACTTAAATATTAGAATTAGAATCAAAACAAATCATCAAGATTTGACATTTGCCATAACCCGTAAATACAGTTAGCCATCTAGGGAATTTTTTACAAACCATATCCACTCCACTCGGGAATATGAGCAAGGGTAGATTGCCACCAGCCAAGTAATTTGCCAGTGTAAATGGAACACAGCAATTACTAGTTTTCTTGTTAAGTATAAAATTGTTTACTATATGTAATTTATCATGTTTAGTTATTTATTCTTAATGTTAGGTCAATACATGTGTCTTTTTCTATAATTTATGGTAGATTTAGGCATATACATATTTTCCATATATATGTCTATATCTGCCTTACATCAGTATTACATTTTTTTTGTCTTCGCCATTAGGACTTCCAATCGCTTATATACTCATATACATTTTTTTCTTAATGTTATACCTCTTGAGAGCCTTATTTGACTTTTATTTGCTCTTGGGGATATTTTTCATCCTTTTCCTTCATCGGCCCTGGCATGAGCCATAATATTTATGGTCGTAACAATTTTTATATTCGGTCAGGAAATTCGCCGGCTTGGTCAGCGGAGGAAGGTAGATACGAAAGGGGGAGAGGGATTGTAATCCTAGTGTGGGGGTGTAGTTTGCTTGGACTGGAGGAAGGGTTACCTATCCAGTCGAAAGCAAAACAACTGAGACGAAACGGAAAAACAACTGAAGGAGCCAACTCGTAGGTTTAGCAGGGGCCTGCGCTTGTGAGAGGGCTAGTTAGCAGCCCAGTTAGGGAACCATTATAAAATAACTCATGAAGAGAACAAGACGACTTATTTACTCGAGCAAATGGTTATTATCTCCTACAACGGTGGGTAATAAAAATTTTGTTTCAAAAAAAAAAAAAAAAAAAAAAATTGAATTAAAATAACACGTTAGTGGAATTATTTAAATGACAATAGAATAATAGAAGTGAGTTGGAGATTGATGGTACTGTGGTGCCAAGGTCGGAGGGGTAAATTAAACTATGTGCAGTTTGATCGAAAGCAAAAAGAGTAAAATATTAAAAGGGGGAGAGAAAGACAAGAGGGGTTTTGGTTGTCGAGCGAGCAGTTTGGCGGCATGCCTGGGACGAATGAATGGGGCGAGAGATTTCAAAGAATAAAGAGAGAAAAGAAGAAGAAGGGGAGGAAAGAAAAAGGAAAAAAAAGGAGAAAAAAGGGGATTTCGATAATGCAGTTTAATGTCATGCTTAGGACGAATGGGGTGTGTTGAACTATGTTCAGTTTGATCGAAAACAAAAAACGCAAAGCCACAAAGGGGAAGGAAAAACAAGAGATGTTAGGAGAGCAGTTTAACGTCATGCTTGGGACTATGGGGTGTGTTGAACTACGTTCAGTTCGATCGAAAACAAAAACGCAAAGCCACAAAGGGGAAGGAAAAACAAGAGATGTTAGGAGAGCATTTTAACGTCATGCTTGGGACTATGGGGTGTGTTGAACTACGTTCAGTTCGATCGAAAACAAAAACGCAAAGCCACAAAGGGGAAGGAAAACCAAGAGATGTTAGGAGAGCAGTTTAACGTCATGCTTGGGACTAGCAAATGGGGCGGAAGTTCAAAGAGGGGAAAGAAATAAAAATAAAAAGGATAGCACGAAAGGGGGTTTTGATGATGCGGCCTAGGACATGCACGTTATTAGGCTGCGCAAGGGTTGACGGAAAACAAGGAGGGTTTTAGAGGTTCATGTCGCACTAAGGGAATGAAGTTACTTACTTGACTTCAAACAATAACGACGGTTAGAATATATTTAGTATGCCGACTGTACAGTTCTTATAAAGAAAAAAAAAGGAGAGAGATAAAACAATTAAATTAGACTTCTAGCTCACAGGGGGAACAAAGTACAACGATTTGGGGAGAGCAGTTTATCGTCGTGCCTGGGACGATTGAAACGTGGATTTGAAACAAAGTATCTTATTAGCAGACAACCAAGTACAATCAAGTGATTCCTCATCTAAACGCGATTTCTGCGGTTCCACCATGCGTTATGGAAGGGCCTAAGCGACAGGGCAGGCATGTACGCAAGGTATAAAGAAGATTGCTCTCGATGATTTTAAAGTACCAAGTACCATAACATTCGAAACCAGGGAGCTCAAATTCTAAAATTTTATCCAAGGTAAAAATGTTCAACAGGGCAAGAATGGATCTAGGTTGAAACGAAAATATTCTAAATCCCGACATAAACACCACAAAAAAATATGAAGGAAAAGGAGAGGGCTTTAAAAAAAAAAAATATTCAGTCGAAATCCATAGTGTATTCCAAGTAACAAAGAGTAGAGGGAGAGGGACGAGAAAAAGAAAGAGTGAGCAGTTTAACGTCATGCCTGGGATGATTGAAACGTTGGACTGAAATCGTTGGGCTGCTCACGTTACGTTTGGGAAAAAGGGGTAGGGCAGGGCAGTTTAACGTCGTGCTTGTGACGAGTAAAGGGGGCTGGGGAACAGAGTTCGAAAAAGAGGGTTAAGAAAAGGGGATGCAGTTTAATGTCATGATTAGGACGATGGAGTACGTTAAACTATGTTAATTTCGGATGAGATGTTAATTTGGGATGTACAGAGAAACCCAACGGTGGAGGATGAGAAGGGAACAAAAGAAAGGGTGTGTTGAGAGAGACAAAAACGTATTTAACGTATTCGAAAATAAACCGGAGAGAAAAGGAGAGGGAACTTTTCAATGGTATGGCTAAAATGAACGAAAAGGGGCCTTACAGAGAGGGGAAGGGCTTGAAGGGAGGCAGTTTAACGTCGTGCTTAGGACGTTAAATCGTTTGGTGAATCCTCATCTTGGGGCGGAGATGGTATGTGGAACAACGAGAGTCTTGGGTTTGGGGTGGGAGGAATGTGGCTTCTATGTTCTGCCACGACTTGAAGGGGTAGGTTTCGCTGGCGCCCTCTTTTACATAATTGCATAATTCCAATTACGAGAATAAGGGAGAGGACTACGTATAACATAGTGTAGTGGTGAATGTGGTGGTTGTTCAGGTTCAGGAGGGGTACCTGTTCGTCTTTCTTCTGCTGTGAAATTTTTGCTGCCAATTCGTCCAAGTCGTCCTCTGGTTTCCTTGGGGATTCTTTGATGTAAGGGCCCTCGGGAGGGGGTAGAGTATTGTATTTAGGATCAGGCTTGGTTGCCAAAAGAGCTGTGACATTTATGTGGCGTATGGTATGGGGGAAACTAGAGCTTTGCCTCTCATTTTGGCCATGTATGATGAAGTTACTGGTTCTGAGGTAGCAAGTGGGTTCAATGTGGAGTAACGCTGTCTGATTTAGTTCGAAGGACTGAACAGTGTTGTTACACACGACGTCGGCATTGCGGAGTGTCTTGGTGGCGTAGATCCAAATGTTAGGGCGAGAAAGGGAAATCCGGTACGAAGTACGCTCGGTACAAGTAAGTTGGCACTGGGATGTATCTACGCCACTCCTTATGAGGGCAATTTCACATTTGAACGGGCTTGACGGAGCATTAAAAATAGGGAATTTCGCTCGACAGAAGAATTTAGAGGCGTCTGGGAAGGACAGTCGTGAAAATCGCTAATGCTCATTTCATAAAAATGCTCTCGGTTAAGATCGATCAAGAGGATTTCGGAAGAGGGTTGAATATAATATAGGGAGTTGTTGTAGACTGTAGGTAGTGGAAGAATCCTGAAGGTTTGATATACATCTCTGAAAGGTAGGGGTAATTTTAATTTTTTTAATATAGAATTAATTATTGTGGCGGACATAGTGGAGAGCTTGTAAATTTGCCAAATCATATTGGGAAGAGGGTCGAATGGAAGTGTTTTTTGAGGGTCCATTTCCTGCCGAATGGTGGAGAGAAGGTTTTCTATCTGAGAAGGAGTTATGAGCGTAGGGTGAAATTGGCCGTGTTTTACATCTGCTAGGAGATCTATCAGGTCGGATTGAGTAGATTGGTATTGATTTATAATAATAAGGACTAACGAGGAAAGGTAGTTTATTTCGGTTGCCCATTCATTTACATGTATTTGATTTTCAACTTTGGAGACCTTGGATTCGAGGGTGGTTATTTTGGTGAAAATTACGGCACGATCTTTCCTAATGCTTTCCCGAGTTTTATTGGTTAGATTAATGGTCGCGTCCAAGATAGAGGTCTGATTTTTCAATAGGGAATGTAAGTGGCGATTGTTTCGTTGAAGGGTTCGTATTTGCTCGTCGCATCTTTGAGCATCGTCCTCATTAAGGATTCCAAAAAGGGGTTTGGTAATCTTCCCGACAAAATTAAAACGGGACCTAGTTTTTCTAAGCGGGGGAAATATAATCCTATTTTCGTTTTCTATCGCTTCCTCCAAGTTATCTAATTGCGTGATAGAAGAGAGACAGATCGTTTTTAAGGGCGTCTCAGAGGCCAACTGGCTACACATTTGCTGAAGCTTACCCGTGATTCTTAATATTGAGAGGTATTCTTCCTGGAGGGCCGCTAGGTCGTAGTAAGTTATTATCTTCCATTCGCTTGTGAACAGTCTCGTCCTTCCTATTTCTTCGAAGTATAAGCCGACCGTGGAAGTGAGAGGAGTAATTTGGATTCCCAGCTCCTCGCGAGAGAAAGCTGAGACGATAAGGCACAGGACCGCGAACAGATAAACCCTTGCCCTGGGAACGAAAGGAAGAGGTTTTAGTTTGAGAGAGAACTTAGTTAAGAAATTATGGATGTATGAGTTTTTTTAAGTCGTTATTATGTACGCGTTTTTCCTTGTTTTTTATTTTTATTGTTGAATTTTCAGGGGTAGTCACCTGAGTTAAAACGTAAGGGCCTTGCCATAAGGGTGAGAATTTGTTGTCCCTTGTTCTCGCTCTTAGAAGGACCAGATCTCCGATTTCAAAGGATTTTTGTTATGTTCCCCTGTCGTAGTATTGTTTGGATCGCTCTTTATTTTCTAACGCGATCTGTCTAGCGATTTGATGACAGTGCCGGAGTCGTGCCTTGAGTTCGTGAGCATAATTATCGTAATTGTACCCAATTTCGGGGGAGGACTTCAGATGGTTCGGAACTTCGGCGGGAAAGTCATAAAGGAGTTCGTGCGGAGAATAATTGGTACTTGAGTGGGGAGTAGTGTTGTACACGAACATGGCGTAAGGAACCCAGGTGTCCCATGACAGTGGATCCTTTTCTTTGTAAGAACGGAGGTATTCCGCTAGAGCTCGATAACTTCTCTCTAGGGCTCCGTTAGACTGAGGGTGGTAGGGAGTTGTTTTCAACCTCTTGATTCTAAGGAGTTTTGAAACTTCTTGAAACATTCCCGCGATTAAGTTAGCACATATGATTGTAGTAGTAAACGCTTCCGCGAGGGTGGTTGATTCGGCGTTGGGAACAGGGATTGTCTCCGAAAATTTTGTTAAATCATCCTGGAAAGTTAGGAGGTATTTATTTCCTAGGTACGAGACGGGTAGTGGCCCCACGATATCTAAATAAACTCTTTCGAATGGCTTGGAACTCACTGAAGTTATTTTCATAGGGATCTTAGGGTTTCGCGATACTTTGTTTATTTGGCACTGTTTGCAGTTTCTAATAAATGTTACAACAGCTTTGGTCATTGCTTCCCAATAAAACTGTTTCTTGATCTCTTCAAGGTCCGAGATACACCTTGGTGACCTCCCGTGGGTAGCAAATGGAAATCTTTTATTATTTGCTCCCTTTCCTTAGGGTCATCTAAGTACCTTGTTTCGACATGGAGTATTGTGTCGATTTTAAGCGCCTTACGGATTTTGTCCTTAAGTGTCATTAGGGTCTGTAGTTCCAGTTTCGGAATACTTATGTGTATGGTCTTCAGGTTTCTTTCTACGACCAGTGATACGAAGTTGAAGAGGGTAGTGTTGAGGTTGTCCTCATCCTGAGGGGTACGAAGGGGAAGTATTAATGTTTTGACAATGAAATCGGATTCTTTGAAAGAGAATATTTGAGGTTCGAGGGAGAAATCGATTTCGCTCAAATCGACACTTAGCATGGCGGCTAAACGCCGTTCAAGGTTAGTGTCCCTTGTGGGCAAAATAAAGAATTTGGCACGGGTAGATTTAGACAGTAATAAAGAGTCGTCAGTTTCAATGAGGGATGATGATAAGTAGTTGTCATTATTGGTTCTGGCCTTCTTTTGTGCATCCTGGTCCAGGTTATCAGTGACCTTGGCTTGGCTTCTTGTTATCGCGTATAGAGGGGTGGTGTTTTTAGGGTCGTTTCGTTTTTCCGATTTATCAGTCTCAGGAGAGTTCTCTTGTGCTTCCGCGGTTACTCTACTTAAGGCATCGGCGTTTGTATTAAGTTTCCCAGCCTTGTGAGTTATCGTGTAGTCGTACTCTTCCAAACGGATTCTCCATCTCATCAATCTTGACGAGTGGTCCTTTAGATTCATGAGCCAAACTAGAGGCTTGTGGTCAGTGACAATGGAGAACTTCCTTTCATATACATATGGACGAAATAGTTCCACGGCGTACACGATAGCAAGTAATTCCTTCTCTATTGTCGAGTATCTTGTTTCGGCACCGTTTAGAGCACGGCTCGCGTATGCAATGGGGTGGTCTCTATCTTCGTCCTGCTGCGAGAGAACAGCTCCTAGAGCTAGGTCACTGGCATCGGCCGTGACGTAGAATTGCCGCGAAAAGTCGGGATATGCCAAGATGGGAGAGGTTATTAACCGTTGCTTTAAGTTCGTAAAAGCTTCGTCACAAAGGGCATCAAATTTAAAGGGTACGTCCTTTTTTAAAAGATTGGTCAAGGGTTTGGCGACCTTAGAGAAATTTGGGATAAATCGGCGGTGATACCCGATAAATCCGAGAAAAGCTCTGATATCTTTTACCTTTTTAGGTCTTGGATATGTTTTGACTGCTGTTATCTTCCCTGGATCTGGTTTGACACCGTTTTCCGTAATTAAGTGTCCCAGATACATGATTTCTTTCCGAAGAAAATGGCATTTTTCTGCCTGCAACTTTAGTTTGAAGTCGCGTAAACGTTGGAATACAGCAATGAGCCTATTGTTGTGTTGAGATAGATTGTAGCCATGGATGACTATGTCGTCCATGTAAATGAAGCAGTGAATTCCTTGTAATCCAGACAAGATATTATTCATGGTTCTTTGGAATGTAGCGGGAGCTCCATTCAGACCGAATGGCATTCGATTGTATTCGTAATGGCCATAAGGCGTACTGAAGGCTGTTTTTTCCCGATCCCTGTCGTCCATTCTTATCTGGTGGAATCCGCTGGCCAAGTCGAGCGTCGTAAAATAGTTAGATTTCCCAAGTTGGTCCAATATGTCTGTTATATTTGGTAGAGGGAACGCGTCTCCTACCGTAATCTCATTAAGACGCCGGAAATCTACCACTACTCGGCATCTCTTATTCCCTTGTTCATCGGGTTTCTTCGGAACGAGGAGTAGGGGAGAGTTCCAGGGACTATAGGATGGTCTGACAATGCCTGATTTTAGCATCTCTTGGACTTGGTTATCCACTTCCTTGCGATTTGCCTCCGGTAATCTGTACGGTTTTGTGTATATAGGGGGATGATTGGCTTCTACCTCAATTTTATGGATAGTCACGTCCGTGTAGGACAATATATCTCCTTCTAGATAGAATATATCATTGAAGGTTCTACAGATATCTCGAATTGATGTCTCTTCTTCTTCATTACAATGATCCAATTTTACAAGGTTCTGCAGTTTTTTTATTCTGCCCTCAATCGGATCTTGGTCGAAGTTTGGAGTTATCATGTCGAAATTCTTCGCATCTAGATACTCTAGGTCCAGATCATGGAGGGGGAAACTAACGTCTTCCTCTGTAGTATTGAGGATTAAGACTTTTACCATTCCATTTTCAGGAGTACCAATAGAATTGCCTATATACACTCCGGGAATTATTTCTTTATTCGATATTACCGTTTCTTTGGAAGCCGTAGTGGGTATTAAGTGGATTGTTTCTGCTCGAGCTGGAATGATCGCACGGCTTAAGGTACTTGGGTTGAAATGTGTTTGCAGTTTACCGTCGTGCCCAGGACGAATGCCCTTTTGAGAAGATGTTACTGGTTGCAGTTTGATGTTTGCCCAGGACGGTTAATTAACAAGGAAGGAGATATAAACTTATTTAACGGGGAAGGGGATACTTCTGACTTAACTAACGAGGAAGGAGATACTTCTGACTTAACTAACGAGGAAGGAGATACTACTGTTGACTTTATTAACGAGGAAGGAGATATTTCTGACTTAACTAAAGAGGAACTAGATACTACTGTTGACTTTATTAACGAGGAAGGAGATATTTCTGACTTAACTAACGAGGAAGGAGATACTTCTGTGTGCAGTTTAAGGTCTGGTCCAGGACGTGTAGCAGACGAAGGCGATGTTGACGATGGCGATGATGTGACTGATAAAAATGAGGGGGAGACTGTCGGAGATAAAGAAGTGGAAGTGGATATTATTGGATGCAGTTAAACGTCTTGCCCAGGACGCGTGTCTATTGAATAGAACGGTGTTGGATGCAGTTTAACGTCGTGCCCAAGACGTTTAACTGACGAGAACGGAGGTTCTGACGTGGGGGCAGATGAAGACGAGGGGGGGATATAGTCGAAGGTGACGAAGAAGATATTATTGGATGCAGTTTAACGTCGTGCCCAGGACGCGTATTCGTGGAGTTTATAGTCCTACGATAAAACTGAGGGAAATCATTGAGATATTGCTCCAAGGTGTAAGGAATCGAGTTGCGACCGACCTCGAGTGTTAGTGTCTGAACCCCATAATCAATTTGTGCCTTATATCTGGTCAAGAAGTCGTGACCTAATAAACCTTCATATACCATTGCCGAAGCATCCCTCAGAATTTGGAAAGGATGTTCGATTTGGAAATCTGCACCTTCGTGGTGTAGTTCGCTTATTATGAGACCCTCTGTGGAAGTAGATTGGGAAAAGACTGGTTTGATGTGACAAATAATATCGCTGTAATACCTGCTACCAGGTTTCAGTGACTGACTTCGAACTAGGCTGATCTCAGCCCCGGTATCTATTAAGAATTCGGTGTATGGACTAACGGACGTTTTAGAGGCTAGGGTGAGGGTTATGGGTGAAGGTCGTACGGTTATGGGGAGTTTTATCCTTGAGTGTTGGAAGGTTGGGTCCGATTCCCATGTACATCGGCCTGAATGACAATCTGCGGGGGGTTGCCGACGAATTTCCCCCGTACCTGGGAGTTTTCCTGGTTGTTGGAATGCGTAGTTGACTGGTAAGGAGGATTCGTTGGTGACAGAGGAGACAGGGGTTGTGAGTAACGCGATTGTGGGTTATATGGTGGCCTTCTTCTTCGGTTGTTGGTCTCCCTTTTCCGACATTCGTCAATGGTATGGCCTTTGTTATG
The DNA here is from genome assembly GCA_963971475.1 of Chrysops caecutiens. Classification (NCBI taxonomy): domain Eukaryota; kingdom Metazoa; phylum Arthropoda; class Insecta; order Diptera; family Tabanidae; genus Chrysops; species Chrysops caecutiens. Next base: position 26,054,451 of record OZ020568.1, on the reverse strand, counting down.
GCAATAATTACATATTTTCGGAATCTGTTTTGGAATGGAGTTTTCAGGGGCTCTGTTCCCGGACGAGAGGTGGTGTATTGAAGATGGGTTAGACCTTTCCTGGCGTTGTACGGAGCGGGGCGGTAAATTGCACTGTGGGGCGATGTGACCTGGCTGGCCACATCTGAAGCAGGTAGTATTCCTTAAAGGGTTTTGCTGTGGTGGATCTACCCGGGGCTTCGTTGGATCCTGTCTCGGGGTATTGATTTGATTAAGTCGCGTCGCGTGCTCTAATATATAGTCGGACATTGAGGCGAGTTTCTTTTCAGAAAATACCTTGGCAAGCATTTGCAGCTGGCCATTTAGCAGCCCCTCTTCGAGGGTTCTGACGGCCTGCGCCTCGTTGTCTTTAAGAAGGGATCTCAACAGGACGTTGTCGCTTGTATATTTTCGCGTGGCTTCGTTTAACAGAGTAAAGGTGGTGGTCAGGCGATTTAAGAATTCTTTAACACCCTCGCCAGTTTTCTGCTTTAACTGTCCTAATTGGGTTTGTAGGGTGTATCTGGATAGTCGGGTTCCGAACTTGGATGATAGAGGGGAACGTAGAACAGTCCAGTCGTCAGTGGGGTTATATTTGTACACGTCGTACGCTGGACCACTCAATTTACTTTTGACAAGACCCATGAAACTTTGATGGTCTGTCCCCGTTGACACAGTGGAAAAAATGTCATCCGCACAGGTAAGGAATCGGTGTAGATCCCTGGTATTTCCGGAAAATTCTGGCAACAGTCATTGTGAATTTGCAAGGGAGAAACCGGACGTTGGAGAAGCATGGTGTAGAATTGAACCCAATGTAGCATTTAATTGGTCCTGAATATTAGGTTCTTGGAAAGGGTATCTGTCCTGCAACCCGTCTTGCAGGAGGTCAAAGGTATTATCATATTGTCCTTGGATCTCCTCGAATGTATTACTGGTAAAATATGAATCTTCTTCCTCGTCGTCGTACAAATCCGCTAGAATTTGGAAATGAGTTTGCTCAAAAGGTTATTTTTTCAGGGTGGTGATTTTATTCTGTAAGGCAACTTTGCTAGCGTCTCGGAGGAAGTCAGGGGTAATTTGAGAAACAATCCGCCGGATTACCTGGCTTCTTTCCTTTTGGAGCATGAGCCTTCCAGGATTAGGTGATTCGTTGACTTCGGCTTCGGGGGCGTTACCCTTTTTTTGAGTTTCGGGGGCTGGAGGTATGAAAAATTGGCTGGTGGCCTTAGCTAGTAAGGGGCTAACGAGCCAATCACTAAGGGCCGCTTTCGTGGTCTTGTACCAATCGTGGGCCTTCCCATGGCAGTCGAGAGTAAAATATTCATGCTTATCATCCCGTTCGGGGTGATCTTTGAGAGAAACATGGCCCTTTTGGAAATTTCCCCAAGCTTCCTCTAGGAGGCTGAGTTTCCTTTTTGTATAATCGGCGGTCCTTGAAGATTTGGGCGCCTTACTGAAATTGTTATATAACTTGACGATCTCTGAATTGATTTGCATTTGCGCAAGGCAAAGATCGTGAAACGTGAGAGGAGACATTATTAGGATATTTGAAGGGTACTGTTGAGCAAGAGTTAACCGAAGATCAAAGCTGATCAATGGAAGGTGGAATTTGCGGCGAGATCAAGAAATTAATTCGAGCGTTAGATGGATTTAATAAAGAATTAAAGCAATAACCAAAAAAAAAGGGGACTAACGGGCTTAATGCAAGGAAGGGGTGTTGAACAGTACTTTTGACGAGTGTCAAAAAATCACTCGCGAATCAGTAATTGGTCGAACTAGATAAGTTTTGGGTTTAGGCGGTTACATGCATTGTTAACTAACTATCTCCTTGTTTAAAATTGGTTATAGCTATTTCTTAATATCGGTCCGCAGAATCTTTGCGATTAATAAGATTTAAAAATTCGGAGTCTCCCAAAAAAGGGCTTCAAATTTGTGAGAGAGGGCTTTATACGAGTCGTCGACTATGCAAGTTATTGTATCTATATAGGTTGTTTTTTTTTAGTTTTTTTTTTTTTGTTTTTTTTTTTTTTAAACAGGGAAGAGGCACGACGACAAGATACTGGTAGGTTGATCGGAGCTAGTACGAGCTTGCTTTCATGAAGCGGTTCATGGAGATAGGTCAACGCAAATATACGAGTAAACGAACATCAACCAACGAAAACGGAAGAATTTGGGATACATTCCCACGGTGGTTGAACCAAAATTGAAGTTTAAGATACGATCTCGAGGAAGGATGTCTGGAGAGTCCTCTCAATATGACGCTCCAAGATCACGTATTTCCCGACAGCAAGAGAGATACAAAGATGCGATTCGGAATGCGGGTTAGAACTCTTCTGACACAAAAAAAAAAAATGGAAACAAGAGCCGGTGAAGGAGGATGTGGGGACAGTAAAATTTTCTTTTTATTATATTTTTATATTATCGGGTACGTAGAGGCCGGAATGTCAGCGTGACAATTCCCTTGCCTAGCAGACTGTCCAAGACTCTTACCTTGGGTAGGGGAAATCTTGGATTTCTTCTAGGCGCGCGGACTATTATTTGTTTTTAGTTATTAATGTTATTTTTCATTATATATTATTTTTGAAAATTATAAAAAGGTAAAATATTTGGCTGTCAAAAGGTTTACAAAAAAGTTTTATAGAAATATGGGGATCTGGCTATTAAAATATCGTTTATTTTTTCCCTTTTTTTTTAAACTACAACTCACGGCTTCAGGTTTAATTCTTCCTTCGTGGGTCGGGGTGATGTTTCCTGGCTGGCAGTTGGTTTGATTGTTGTTTTTTTTTCTATCTGTTGAGGACTCCCTGGTCGCTCAAGATGCGGGCAGGGTTGGAGCCCCTAAAAGAAATTTCGTTGGGGTTTAATTTTGTGCTCGCCGAAACCCTTTCGAGCCCAAAACCCTTTTCACTTCACTTTATTATATTATTATGTTTCCTTTTTGTTCACTATATTTTTAATTATTATTTTTTTTTTTTTTTTATATTTATTAATTTTTATTATGTTATTAAATTTTTTTTTTTTATTTGTTGGGATCTGACAGAAATTATCCCACCGCTGCCTCCAAATGTTTTAACTTACTGTTTGAGTTAGGAACGGGGAGTGCTTTCAAAAGAGAAGTTCACCCGTCCCCTTTTTGTTTCTTCCCTATTTCTTCTCGACTCCTAAATTTTCTTATTTTGCTTTTTTTAATACACTTGGAATTTCATAAAAAAGGAAAATAAATCTGCCTTTTTCGAGTCCTTAATACATTTATTGTCCTTAAAATTTTCGCTTAGAGTTTTTTCACTAAATCATTTAAACTAAATGTTCATTTCTGGATTTATATCATATATAACATTTTTACACTAAGAGTTTTATTTATTAAAAATGTAAACTTTATCAAATTAAAATTTCCGCTAAATTTCCGGGGTTCTTAACATGCTTCACATTTTTATACTTAGAGTTTTATTTTATTAAAAATTTAAACTTTATCAAATTAAAATTTCCACTAAATTTTCTGGGTTCTTAACATACTTCACATTTTCATACTTAGAGTTTTATTTTATTAAAAAATTTATAATTTATCAAATTAAAATTTCCACTAAATTTCCGGGGTTCTTAACATATTTCACATTTTTATACTTAGAGTTTTATTTTATTAAAATTTAAACTTTATCAAATTAAAATTTCCACTAAATTTTCTGGGTCCTTCAAATATCTAACATTTTTATACTTAGAGTTTTATTCATTCATTATTTATTCATTTATTCTGGGTTCTTAAAAGAAAATAAATCCGCCTTTTTCGAGTCCTTAATATATTTATTGTCCTTAAAATTTTCGCTTAGAGTTTTCTCACTAAATCATTTAAACTAAATTTTCATTTCTGGGTTTATATCATATATAACATTTTTACACTAAGAGTTTTATTTATTAAAAATGTAAACTTTATCAAATTAAAATTTCCACTAAATTTCCGGGGTTCTTCACCTTTTTATACTTAGAGTTTTATTTGATTAAAAATTTAAACTTTATTAAATTGAAATTTCCACTAAATTTTCTGGGTTCTTCACATATCTAACATTTTTATACTTAGAGTTTTATTCATTATTTATTCATTTAATCTGGGTTCTTAAAAGAAAATAAATCTGCTTCACAAAATATAACAAAGTTTGACTTAACGAAATTCCGAGCCCGTATCTGGCCGGTGACCGTGCGCGAAGTTAGTTGAGGAAAAACCAAGAAGGAACTGAGGAGAGTAAGGGTGGCGGCGACCTATCCAGTCACCGGTCAAATCACGACTGAAAATGCGCGTCAGTTTGGGGCCCTTAAATCTCGACCCAAAATGCTGATGCGCATTTTCATTAAGTCGCGCATGGCGACCCGGAATGTGCGCACTTAGCACTTCATTTTAAATTTTTCGAACTTACGCGATCAGATTTCATCACGACGGTGATGAAATCCGATCGCGACAGTTCGTCGCGATTCCATGATTGGGTTGCGATCAAGTTCCATCAGAGTGATAAAACTTGACCGCAACGGGAAATTTTGTCGCGCATGGGTTTTATTCTGTCGCGATCAGGTTACATTTTGGTGATAAGACCTGATCGCGACAGAATTTCGCGCATGGGAACCCAAAATGCAACGTCAGCATTTTGGGTTGGGAATGGACGAGTTCCCATGGTGGCTGTTCTTACGGCATGGGTTAAGGGGGGGGGGGGAACATGTGTGGCTGAGCCAAGGCTCAGTCACAACATTTCCAATTGGTAATCGCGGCTATTTGGAGATCAGAAATCTTGATGTTCTGATGTTTGATAATGCCTTTGTCATTGAATATGACGATGTAAATGGCGCCTTCAATGGCAGTTTATGCGACAAGGAAAATGATGGAATTAGTTTCCTAAACAAACGTGCTTCGATAAACTTACTGTTCGCCGAACACAATGTTGGAATTTTGATTATTGCTGGCAGTGCATATGGTCTCATGTATTATAACAGCAAATTTTATTTCACTGATTCCCATTCATGTGGGCCAAAGGGAAAGAGTGGAGCACAAAATGGAAAAGCATGTGCCATCGAATGCGATACTATTGACGAGTTCCTTCGTATTATCCGCCGAACTGTGCATTCTAATGCCGGGACACAATTTTCAGTAAATGTCATCAATGTTGTCGTCAAAGAAAGAGTTGTACCAATACAGCAATATTTAGAGGCGCATCAATCGGTTCAGGTAGATGAAGAAAATAAATTGCAACCAGAGCCTGTACAAACGTTTGTTCCTGTGCAAACATCTGTAATGGCGCCAATTGATCACGAGCAGCCAGATGTTAATGATGAATTCAAGGAAAGTAGAAACATCAATGAAATTGTTCGGAAAACTAAGGATAACATTGTGAATGTTAATCGAGAGCTGAAAGCCGAAGAATTCTCATGGTTTCATCTCTTTCCATATGGCAACAATGGCTTGAACGAAGAGCGCTAGGTAAAAATCACGCCATTAGATTATTTCCAGCAGCGAATTCTAGGCTTGGATACTCGTTTTCAAAGAAGTGACTATTTATTTTATGCACTCTCCATGTTTGAATATTTTCGAGTGCAGTCGAAAATCAATGCATGTGGGAGAGCTATACGAGGACAAGAAGGTGTTGTCGAGGACTTTCATTTACATTTAAGGAATCTGAGAGGATCGGCATCATATTGGCGAACAGCTCACAACGAATTGATTGCATTTATTCGTTGTCTTGGTCCTCCAACTTGGTTTATTACTTTGAGCTGTAATGACTTAAATTGGCTTGACATGCGCAAAGCTTTTTTGATTGCAGATGGCAGACCTGATGAAGATCCTAGCCAGTTAAGTCTTGATGAGGTACAGCGTTTGATAGAATCTTATCCTGTTGTATTGAGCCGACATTTTTCCCGTCGTGTCGATGCTTTCATGAAGCAGATCAAGCGAAATGATAATCTTCTTGGTGGAAAAGTGATAGATTTTTGGACACGAATTGAGTTTCAGAATCGGGGCAGTCCACATGTCCATCTTGTCGTATGGATTGAAAACGCTCCATCTTTCGAAATTCCAGAAGGACATGCGTATGTCGACCAAGTGATTTCATGCCGCTTGCCAAGTGAAGAAGAAAACCCAGATTTACGAGCACTCGTCAAACGCAATCAACTTCATCACCATACTCATACATTTCACAAGAACAACTCTGAGTCATGTCGATTTGTTTTTCCTCGTGAGCCTTGTCAACGAACTCGTATTGTGCCGCCGAGTTCTGAAGAGTTCATTCGAAATGGAGGACGATTCTGCACTTTGAAACGGACAACGAATGAAAAATGGGTCAATAATTATAATGAGCAAATTCTTAAGTTTTGGAATGCAAATATGGACATACAGCCATGCGGATCAAATGAATCCATTGCCCACTACATCGCCAAGTACATTTTAAAGACGGAACCAGCAGATGTAAACAAAGATGTCGCTCAAGCTATTCGTCAAATTCGTCGCGAAGAAGCTAACATTGCAAGAAAGATCTTCAAATCATGTATGCGGATTTTGAAAGAGCGACAAGTTTCCGCATCAGAATGTGTTTATCGACTCTGCCACCTGCCACTTCATTCAAGTTCAAGAAAGTCAGTATTCTTAAATACAAGAAAGCCCGATCAACGATATCGAGTGCTGAAATTTGACGACAATAAAGCAGTTGGACTTTGCTTAAACATATTTGAACGATACGCAAATAGACCAAGGCCAAAAGAGCAAGGTTATGATTTCCTAAACATGTGCTTATTTGAATTTGCGATTAATTTTGAGCCATTTTAAACAAAGAAAGCGGGAAATAGTGAAGAAAGCATTGATGCAGAAAAAGAAGAGCAACCAACAAGACGAAGACTCATCAAGCTGACAAACAACACTAAAATGGTAATTAGAAATGTTCAAACTGTTGTACGGGTGCCATTCTTTCAAATGCAGACTGATCCTGAAAATTATTTCTATAGCTTACTCGTACAATATATACCATTTTACTCGGAAGACGAATTGATTGATGAGTATAACAATGCACGGGAGGCTTTTCTTGCTCGAAAAGATCAATTGAGGCAAAAAAGTTCATACCTCGAAATACATCGTGCAAGAGACAGACAACTTGAAACTGCATTCAATCAGGCACATGCTTTCAATCTTCTTGAAAACCCAGAAGAAATAGTTGCGGCAGAACATGAAAATGAATTTACCGAACAGGCGATGACAAACGAACAGTTCCAAAATGTGTGTGGAGCAATGAATTTACGACAGCGACAACTATTAAACACCATTACTCGCAGTGTCCAAGAACAAATGAACGGAACTCCGAGACGCATCAGAATGTTTGTCACCGGAGGTGCTGGAGCTGGCAAAACATTCACTTTCAATGCACTAAAAGAACAGGTCAATCGCTGCTATGGTAAGAAAGCAGTTAAAGTTGGCGTATTGACCGGTGTAGCTGCACGACTTGTTGGTGGAACAACGCTGCATACATTGTTCAAATTACCAGTTGAGAAAGATGGGAAAATTGCAGGAAATTTGGTACCACTCACAGGTAACTATTGGAAAGTCATGCGAAATCAGTGGAAGGACGTCGAATTCCTGTTCATCGATGAGATTTCCATGGTTCAATACGAAATGATGTGCATGATTGATTCTAGATTGCGCCAATTGAAAAAGAAGGAAAATGAACCGTTCGGTGACATAAATATTATGGTTTTTGGAGATTTATTTCCAAACAGATTGTCCTGGAAATTTGTGATTGTGAATTTTTAATAACTATGAAAATACTTGTAAGATTTAAAACGAAAAACGTGGGGCGCATCCAGATGCCGAATCGAATTTTCTCTGCTTTCAAAGCGTGAATCCCATTCCCCTTTTTTGGCTTCACGACCATTAGGATTTTATTATATTAATAATCGGGGCGATTCTGGCCACTTTCGTTAAGTTAACAGATTTCTGTTAAGAAAGTTAAAAGATGTGGTTTCTAACAGAATTCTTTACCTTGGTATTCTGGCCAAAATTTACTCTCAAATCTGTTACGAAACCGGTTTTGTTCCAAATCTCTCAACTTTCTTAACAAAAAACCTTTTACGTTTAAGTTGAAGAATTTCGGGCCTGTTACGTTAAAGGATTTTTAACAAAAGTCTGTTAACTTTTGGCACCCAGAACACCAATTTCGATCGTAGCTAAACTTTTCGGAATCCAACAACAATTTACATGGGCTGCCAAATTAATAGAATCTGTTAAGTGCGCACAGAATTGCCCCGAATATATGTAATAATGCGTTTCTAAAAGTTTCATACCTACCAAATTTCATATATCTCTTCACCGACTCATTTTCCTGTATCAAATGCTTCCGAATTTTTAGTGGCGTTATAAGATCGCAGAAACTCTAACATTGCTTTAATTTCACTAAGGAATGTAAAAGTTTGGTTAGCGTCACATGTAGGTGATGACATTCCATCCTACATGCAGGTCGTATCATATTTTTCGATTCGTGGTTCTCTATCACTCGTGATCGAGGTTTTAATGGTGGTTACTATTCGTATTTCCTTGATGGTCTATTCTACTCTGACGCAAGCATTTTGGGTCCCATGCGCAACAAATTTCTCGCGATCGAATTACACCATGAGAGGCGAACTGTCGCGATCAAATTTTTTCGTCATGCGCAATGAAGGCTGATCGCAATCAAGTTCGCGAGAGCGTTTAAATTGCTGACTGCACGGATTATCGTCGCCATGCGCGACTACTCCAAATGACGCGCTATTCACAGAGCTGCCATATTGGGCGGTTTTCCACAATTTGGGCGATTTTGAATTAAAGTTTGCGCTTAAATATCTGCTGGGCGACTTTCCACAATTTGGGTGATTTTGAAAATGGGGCTTATAATTATTTATATGCATGTCCGATGTCGTCGCAGAATTGTTTATCAACAAGGAAGTTGATAAATTGCGTACAAGGCGAGTTTTGGAACGAAGTTCTTTATCGCGCGTGTGGCGACGGGGCTAGCCGAGAAATTGTGTCCCGTTAAATCTGAGCGTTAAATGCCTTTTATTATGATGAAATTCACCTGCATCGACCAATATTATATCAAACAACGCACAGGCATAAAGAACTTCGTTCCTTACGCGTGTTCGACTACACGTTTAGTTTAATTTTTTATCGTTTGCCGTCGACGCAGAATTGTTTGATGAGGGTCGTTTTATCAGTTAGATTTTATCAGTTGATAAAACTGCATATGCGGGTCTTGTCCTTGTATTTGGTTGAAGGTTTCTTTTATCTTAACCCTAATTCCTAAACACGTAAGGTTCGATAAATATGTATATGATTAATATCTATATAGAAATAGGCGACACGTTTTTTTGTTATCCATTTTACAGGAAACCAGGTGGACTCACCAGCATAAAAATTATACCATTCGAAAGATTAGTTTTTCCTCTATCTGCGTCACCTAATTTTTTTTCTTAAATCTAATTACTAGGTGGCGTTCGCGAAGTCGCACACAAAATTGAGCTGAGCGGTCGAAATATAGACACTCTGTTTCGTAGTCATCTGTGGTAATGTAATAATTGGTAGCAATTGGTTCAAGTCGATACCATGTGTGTTGACTTGGTTTTAATGTAAAAAATATGTGTATTACAATTCTAGCACTAAACACTGATTTATTGGCCATTTCTTGTTTGTTATTCTATCTCTTCATTACCTTCAGTGAGAGAAACTCAAGAGATAAAGGGTGGGCCATATACGATTTGGAATTTGAATCGGATATAAAAAAAACTAACGAATATTTGTCCAAAACTATAACTTTATTAGAACTTTATTAGATTACATTTCCATTTACGAGTGAAACACAACTGGCCTTGCAGTACTCCATCGGATCATTCCAATTTTTCAGTACATTTCGCTTGTTTGGGCTCCAATCTCATGAATGGAAACTTCAATTTCGTGTTTCAAGGACTCAATCGTCTCTGAATGATAAGCGTAACATATATCCCTAATTGATTCCCGCAAAAAAACAGTCTAATGGGTTCAAATCACAGCTCTGAGGCGCCCAATTCGGATCATAATTTCGCTTTATTATTTGATGTTCAAAAGAGGTGCGCAAAAGATCGATTGTATCGTTGGCTGTGTCGCAGCCCCATCCTGTTGGTACCAAATTCCGTCCATGTAACACTCTTCAATTTGTGGAAACTAAAATCCATTTAACATGGCTCTGTCACGCTCGCCATTGACCCTGAGAGCGGCAATTTCGCTTATAGAAATAGCCTCCACGGTGGAAATGAGCTTCATCAGAGAAGATAATTTTACAGTAAAAATGTTCATCTTCGACCAACCGATCTTCAGCCCATCCGATGCGACAGGCGAACATAAAACGCAATCAGATGGTCATGAGGCTTCATTTCTTGCATATATTGAAGATATGAAACAATTTTCAGTAATCCATTCAATCATCTTTACTATCAGATTTCAATGATTTTCAAAATATTAGCTAGAATCGTAATTTTGGATATGGACATGTTTATAAAAACTCAATTTAGAGAAAAATCATGTATAACAGAAAGGTAGCAAATGTCAAAGTAATGGGAGTCGTTCATACATATGAAACCCCTTAAGTGCATAGTTTCGCCGCTACGGGGAAAAAACTGTTAAAAATTCAAAATCTGAGTTTTATCAGTTTTCCGATCTTTTGTATGTATAACTTTAAAAACTGAATTTAGAGAAAAATCATGTATGACAAAAAGGTAGAAAATGACAAAATAATGGGGGTCGGTCATACATACGAACACCCTAGGACGCTGCGTTTAGCCGCTACGGGCAAAAAACCTTTGAAAATTCAAAATGTTACCGGAAAAGTACCCTCAAAACCTGAAGAATATTGTAAATTTTCTGATTCCCGGAATCTATCTTGTCCCATGATTCAAAATTCATGAATAAAAATACTATTTTTCAAGAACCTGTAAAAAACCACTTGTTACGGTTTGAGTAAACCAAAATAAATTTTCTCTTCAAAGTTTCCGATTCCCCACAGCGAATTGGCGAAAGCCCCGGAAACAATTAGGTGCCTGTGCTAAGATCTTTATGTAAAAGCTAATTCTGGTTCGAGCACGCGAAAACTAATTACCTAAGATCAATACCATAGCTTCATTTATACAAGAAAACTAACGTTTATTGTTACAAAGACAGCGATTTTTTGTCAAGATTGTATTTTGTTTGCCGTATATTTTGGAATTCTTGGAAAAAAACGCAGTGATCGTTCTAAATACATAAAAACTAAATTTAGATTTCCATGACACAAACCTTTATACTAATTTTGGTTCGTTCATCAGAAAAATTGTTAACTAAGAAGCCTACCACTAGTGATTTTTTTTCGCGAATTTAGTAACAAAAAATAGATGTTAGCACTCACCGTCGAAAATACTATTAGTATGTAAAATTTCAGATCGATTGATCAAACGGTCTAGGAGGAGTTTGGTTACAAAGGTTTCATATTTCGTCGACGCATAAGAGCTTCGCTCGCTCAGCTCAATAAATTAGTTTAATTTTAAATTGAAATTTAAAAATTCAGTGGGATAGTATGCGTGAATTGAGCACACGTATAGCGTAGATGATTCTTTTGGGAAGAATGTGTGCGTGTGAATGTCTTACTTTTTGCCTGGCAATATGCAACCATATGTGAATTTTTGGTTTGTGTCCCCGATACATAACAAGTACTAAATTAGTCGAATAATTGAATCCCATTCTCCTTTCTCTGCTTCAGTACTTACTGATTTTTACTGAAATTCAGAGTTTTGCGTTCCCGCGCGGAGCGGAAAATAGGAGAAGTACATATGCGAGTAATTTTCTCACAATTTACCGTCCCGCGTGTGAACGCAAAACTCTCAAGTTCAGTAAAAATCAGTACTTAAGGTGCCTACATACGATCATATTTCTATGATATTTCATCATATATATGACGAAAAAATATGATGAAGCTGTTCACACGGAATATGACATATTTCTATAATGACATAGAAATTGTCATATTATATTATCGTGTAGACAGTTAATCATATGTATGACATATAAATAATATGAAGAATGGCGCCAGTTTTAAATTTTAACTGTTTCTTTTCGAAACAGAATTGGTTTTCAATATTTCTTTTTGTGACGAAGCTAAATAATATTTATGCAGCAGGTAATTTCATTGTAAATACAAAAGCGGTAATGAGGAAAATAAACTATAATTCTTATATATTATTTATAATTTTCAAACGCAATTTTATATTCATCACTCATTTTACCTGCACTTTGCTCACATCTATTATTCATGAAACACAAAGTGCCTACAGACGACCATAGAAAAATACATCATATTATATGACATATTTGTATCATATCATATCTATGACATATTATATGATGAACTGTTCACACAGGTTTTTGAAAATAAGACGAAAAATATAATGTAAATTTTCTATGATGAAAATATATGACAAAGCGATTTTTGCTGTACATACGAAAGAATTTAATGTGACATATATTTCTAATATTGTGTGTTATTATTAGAATTTAATATGACATATATTTCTAATATTGTGTGTTATTCGTGTTAGAATTAATATAAAAATAATCAGTACTTAGTGCTACTAGCGCCATTCATTACTAATGACGTGAAAGTGTGTACTTGCCTATGTCTTTTCTTTTCAATATAATAAAGCGTAAGTTAGTCTGAGTACAGCCTCCACGTGTGTTTCAATAGGTTATGGGCCCAGTCCCAAATTTTCTAAAATTATCGATAAAATTGTGTTAATTTTTTTACGAAAGAAAATATGTCGACATCGGGCTATCTAGCTAATGTACCGAAACTCAAAGGCCGCGAGAATTATGACGATTGGGCATTTGCAACAAGTAATTTTATGCTGCTCGAGGGTATCGACGTTGAAAACCTACCAGCGGGAATCAGTGAAGTTGAGATGAAGAAAGCCAAGGCTAAACTCGTGATGACTATTGACTCCTCATTGTACGCGCATATCAAAGTGAAACTACAGTAAATGGTGTATGGAACAAACTGAAACAGTTGTTTGCTGAGACGGGGTATCAACGAAAAATAAGTTTACTTCGAACGCTGATCTCAATACGTCTTGGAAGCTGTGATTCCATGACAACATACGTATCTCAAGTGGTAGAGACGGCGCAAAAATTGAAGGGGACAGGTTTTGAAATCACAGACGAGTGGATCGTTACTTTTGGCTGGACTTCCAGATAAGTTTTCACCGATGATAATGCCGATAGAACATTCAGGAATCGCCATCAGTGCTGACGTCATAAATATAAAGTTACTTGACATGTGTGAAGATGTAGGCAATACTGGAACAGACTCTGCATTTTGGTCTAAAGAACGGTCGAAAGTTGGAAATACTCACCGCGTTGCCAGATCATTAAGGAAATCAACATCAAATGACATGTCAACCGGCAGTAAACAAATAAAGTGTTATAATTGTAGAAAAATTGGCCATTATAAAAATAAGTGTCCCGAATTAAAAGCAAACAAACATACAAATGCTTTTAGTGCCGCATTTTTCAACGGGAAGTTTAGCACAGAAGACTGGTACGTGGACTCGGGTGCAAGCGCACACATGACGTCAGATCAAAAATGTTTACAGCGAATTAGACGTGTGCCTGAAAATAAAAATATAGTAGTTGCAAATCGAACGACTGTGCCTGTAGTAAGTGTTGGAGAAACACAGATTACGACAAGTGTAAACGGCTCTCAGTACGATGTGATTGTGAAGAATGTTTTGTACATACCAAAGCTCACAACAAATTTACTATCCGTAAGCCAACTGATAGCTAATGGCAACAGAATCACGTTCAAGAAGGATGTCTGTTTGATATATAATCAAGAGAACGAACTTATTGGTATAGCGAATATGATTAACGGTGTGTACAAATTAAACACAATAAAACCTGAAAATTTGTTGTCGGCAATGTCGATATGGCATAGAAGGCTTGGACATGTAAACAGTAAGTCGTTAAAAAAAATGAATGATGGTGCTGTAAAGAGAGTTTCTTTTGACAAGAAAGCTGACATACAGATCCAGAATTGTGAAGTGTGCTGTGAGGGAAAACAGACACGTTTCCCTTTTCCATCAGCTAACCATAGAAGTAAAAAACTACTGGAAGTAGTACACTCGGATTTATGCGGGCCGATGGAGACCAAGTCAATAGGTCAATCGAAGTATTTTCTCCTATTCGTGGATGATGCCAGCAGAATGACTTTCGTCTACTTCTTAAAGGAAAAGAACCAGGTATTTAATCATTTTAAAGAATTTCAGGCTATGGTTGAGAATCAAACAGGAAACAAGATAAAGACATTGAGAACTGACAACGAAGGGGAGTTTTGTTCACGGGAGATGGAAACCTTCCTAAAAGAGGAGGGTATTATCCATCAGAAGACCAACCCTCACTCCTCCGAGCAGAACGGAGTCTCAGAAAGGTTCAACAGAACCATAGTTGAACGAGCAAGATGTTTACTGTTTGAAGCAAATCTAAAATAATTCTTTTGGGCGGAAGCAGTAAACACTGCGGTATACTTGAAAAATAGAACACCAGCCGGCAGTTTAGGCATGATGACCCCATACGAGAGATGGACAGGTAAAATACCAGACTTAAGTCATGTCAGAATATTCGGAAGTAAAGTAATGACGCATGTACCCAAAGCTCAAAGAAAAAAATGGGATAAGAAGGCTGACAAATTGATACTAGTTGGGTATCCAGATAACGTGAAAGGATACAGATTGTATAATCCAAAAACTAAAAAAATTACTACGAGTAGAGATGTCATAATCATGGAGAAAGAAAATTCAGACAGAGCTCAGATAGTAGTAAATAATCTATATATAAATAGGCGACACGTTTTTTTGTTATCCCTTTTACAGGAAGCCAGGTGGACTTAACTGGATAAAAATTATGCCATTCGAAAGATTAATTCTTCCTCTACCTGCAGCAATTATTTTTTTTTTTAATTTAATTAGAAATTAGTTTAATTTTAAATTGAAATTAAAAAATTCATTGGGATAGTATGCGTGAATTGAGCACACGTATAGCGTAGATGATGCTTTTGGGAAGAATGTATGCGTGTGATTGTTTTGCTTTTTGCCTGGAAATATGCAACCATATGTGTATTTTGGTTTGTGTTCCCAATAAATGGCAAGTACTAAATTAGTCGAAAATCAAACCAAATAGATCAATCTTCTACTGGGGACACAAACCAAATGTCTATATATAAATAGGCGACACGTTTTTTTGTTATCCCTTTTACAGGAAACCAGGTGGACTTACCAGGATAAAAGTTATACCATTCGAAAGATTAGTTTTTCCTCTACCTGCAGCAATTATTATTTTTTTTTTAATTTAATTAGAAATTAGTTTAATTAAGCTTTAATTTTAAAAATGCAATGGGAGTGTATGTGTGAATTGAGCACACGTATAGCGTAGGTGACAACAATCGGTAGAATGTATGTGTTTGATTGTTTTGCTTCTGCCTAGAAGAATGCAATCATAAGTTGAATATTTTGGTTTGTGTCCCTAATATATGGAACGTGATAGGTTTGTCGAAAATCAAGGCAAATGTTCCAATCTTTTATTGGGGACACAAACCGAAACATTCAACTTATGATTGCATTCTTCTAGGCAGAAGCAAAACAATCAAACACATACATTCTACCGATTGTTGTCACCTACGATTGTTCTACCGAGGAGAATGATTGCGTGCGTGTGAATGTATGTCTCTAATTGTCTTGCTTCTGCCAAGAAGCATGCAATCATATATTGATTGTTTTGGTTTGTGTCCCTAATATACGGAAAGTGGTAGGTTTATCAATAATCAAGAAAAAACGATTGTCTGTGATAAAACTAGCAACTTTTATTGGGGACACAAACCAAAAAATTTAATGATATCAATTATCAGATCAGGGGAGAAAATTGCATTCTGCAAGGAAAACCGCTGATGAAACGTCTGAATAATTAAATTACCGTTGATACCAATTATGTACGTGCATTTTTTCTTTCAAACCTGTCACCTATCTCTAAGCTACAAGAAATTTAGCACAAAATTGCCCTTACACAACAAATAACGGTTCTTTGACAATTGTTAAGGGCAAAACTGAACGCATGGCAGCTCTTAACTATTGTCAAAGAACCGTTATTTGTCGGCTTTGTTTACAGCTTTGTCTATTTTCAAAGCTTGCTGTTGGTTTGACCAAACAAGAAGAAATTGCCATTTATTAATTATAAATTTGTGATAAAATTAAATTTTGATTTCTTCTGTAATCAATTTTTACTTTAATAAAAAACTATATAAATATTGTGAGTGAATTTGGTGGAGTTCCGTGGTTATTTTGGTTATTAGACAATTTTGGTTAAGTGATTTTCCTATTTTTAATCGTTTTTCAATTTTAATTGTGAGTTGAGTTTTTATTTTAATTGTTTTATATTATAATTTTGATTTGGGTTATTTAATTTTTGCTTATTTATATAAAAATATATATATATTTTGAGTAAATTTTGGTGTGTTCCGCTTTTTTGAGAGAGGATTGAGAGGATTTTGGTGAGTGAGATTTTTATTTTAATTGTGAGTGCAGTACTTATTTTATACCATAATGGTATTAGCTTTTTTAAAATTAGATAATAATTATCCTGTTGAAATGCCGCGTCGCCAATTATTGCCAGATAGTGACCGTAGAAAATGGCGTAGAACCTCAGTAGGCGCAAATAGGGTTAGAAATATTGATGCAATTGATGAAAGCAATTCAGTTGAATTGCATGAATCATATAAATGTGCATTAAATATGCCTCCAGGTAATTTTAGTTCACACACTTTAGGAAATATGACATTGCGGTGCAATTTTTGTTCTGCGAAGCATTTTAAGTTAGAAATTACAGGTCGTGAAAATAATGCTTTTGCTCTCTGTTGTCATAAGGGAAAGGTAGATTTGCCGGTATTGACGACCAATAGCTTTTTTGAAAATTTGTTGAAGGATGTGAATTCTACTAATATTGCGAACAAAAAACGTGCTCAGAACTATCTAGCAAATATTCGTTCTTATAACGCGTCATTTGCTATGGCTAGCTCAGAGGCACAGTTAGGTGAGAATGTTTTAAACGGCGTCTATCATTTCAAAATACATAACGTATTTTATCATCGTATTGGCGCTGTGCAAAATTTGCCCAATCGTGTACCATGTTATGCGCAACTTTACTTTTATGATGTGGAGACTGCTCTTGAGTACAGAATGAGTGATAGAAGTAATGTTAGATGTGATTTAGGAATTATGCGTTCTTTAGCAGAGCAGTTACAACGGGTTAACCCTTTTATCCGCTCATTCAAAACAATGTCTGAATATTGTCAGCAACCTCAAAACAATGCTGCTGAAGTCAGTATGGTAATCAGAGTTAATCAGGATTTAGATATGCGGCGTTACAATGAACCAATTCAAACGGATGTTGCAACCATTTTCAAAAGTGTTGACGGGGAGCCCCCTTTTGAGCGAAATATTATTACTTTTTCAAAAAATTCAAATTCCGTTCACAGTGTTTCGGTCCTAGATCCTTCATTAGATCCATTAGCTTATCCCTTATTATTTCCCAATGGTGACACTGGATGGCACGTGAATTTGAAACATTCAATAAGATCTACTTCTGCTGCTCCTGCTCCACAAAACAAGATTACAATGCTGCAATATGCGTCATTTCGACTGGCCATTCGAGATGAATTCAGTATTCTTCATTCTTCACAGAAATTGTTTCTGCAATGGATTGTAGACATCTATGTCCGTATAGTAGGAAGCCGTTTGCACTTTATTCGACAAAATCAAGCCACTCTTCGAGCTGATGTCTATAATAATTTGACAGATTTCTTGCAACAGCACCCAAATGATTCTGTTAATTCGGTAGGTCATAGAATAGTTTTACCATCTTCTTTTATTGGTTCGCCAAGAAATATGTACCAGAACTATTTAGATGCTATGGCAATAGTTCAACATAATGGAAAGCCTTCACTTTTTATCACAATGACATGCAACCCCAAATGGCCAGAAATTATTAATAACATTTCTCCTGGTGATAGTCCGAATTTTCAACCTCACATTGTCGTCCGTGTCTTTCGTTCCAAATTGAAAAAATTAATAGAATGTCTAGAAAAATCTAAAATTTTCGGAAAAGTGAAGGCACTCATATACACGATTGAATTTCAAAAGCGCGGTTTGCCACACGCTCATATCCTACTTACCTTAGATTCTGCTGACAATATAACTGACATTGATAAATTTGTTTGTGCGGAAATTCCAGACATTTCAGTCAACCCTAAACTTCATAGTTTTGTCAAAAAACATATGATTCATGGTCCATGTGGTTTATTAAATCCTAACTCCGTCTGTATGAGAGCTGGTAAATGCAGCAAAAGTTTTCCTAAAGACTTTTGCTATTCAACTCAGTCCAATGTCAATGGCTATCCAATTTATATGCGTCGTGATAATGGCATAACAGTCGACGTTCGTGGCCATTCTGTTGATAATCGTTATGTTGTTCCTTACAATCCTTACCTCCTAGCGAAATTTGATTGCCACTTAAATGTAGAAGTTTGTAGCACAGTCAAGAGCGTAAAGTATATATACAAATATGTTTATAAGGGGTACGACTGTGCTTCTTTAGAGTTTGGAAGAGTGAATGATGGAAATCAGGGTGAAGTTGTGTTAAATGAAATCGATAGCTTTTTGTCCGGTCGATATGTTGGTTCTACTGAAGCTAATTGGCGCATATATGAGTATCCAATGCATTACCAGTCACATAATATAGGTCGACTTGAATGTCACTTGCCTCAACGGCAAAACGTTATCTTTAGTGAGGGAAATATTCAACAAGCTCTTCAAAACCATAGAAAAACAAAATTGACTGCATTCTTCGAAATCAATCAAATTGATTCCACCGACCTTCTTTATACAGAAATTCCGAATCATTATATTTGGGTAGATAAGGAAAAGAAATGGAAAAAACGTCAGAGAGGAGGTAGTAAAGCTATTGCCAGATTATTTTATGTTTCTCCAAAAGATATTGAATTGTTCCCATTTGTTTTCAGGATTTGCGTACGGTTGATAATATTGTTTACCCCACATTTTCAGCTGCTGCACATGCACGAGGTATCGCATCAAACGATAGGGAGTGGCGTGAATGTTTATTAGAAGCAAAAGAGTGTAAGTCCCCTCAGCAGTTAAGGGAATTATTTGCAATCATTTGTGGTATGAACGTTCCTGCGAATGTTTTAGATTTATGGAATGAGTTCAAAACTTTTATGTGTGAAGACTTTTTAGGAAATTTTTCAGAAAATTATGCATATAACCGTTGCTTATTAGTTATAGAGGAAATTTTGTTCACTAATAATTTGTCATGTGAGCAGCTAGGACTTCCAATACCTCAGTCCTTATCGGCTCTTACAACCTCTGTCAATGCAGATCCAGAAAGAGAACAAGCAATTTTTGACTAAATGTTTCAAAGTGCCAACGCCGAGCAACGTTCCGCTATCGAATTAGTTTTACAGGAAGTTTTAAATTGTAATACTGGTTGCAATATTTTCTGTCTTACAGCTCATGCTGGTTGCGGTAAGACTTTTGTCCAAACCGCGATTATTCACAAATTGAATTCTTTGAACCTGCAATGTATTACGTGCGCTTTCAGTGGTATTGCATCCACTCTTTTAATTCAAGGTCGAACTCTTCACAACGTTTTCAAATTACCTATACCTATTTTAGAGAATTCCGTATCAAGCCTCTCTGTGAACAGTGCACAAGCACAGTTCATAAAGTCTGCATCTATCATTATCATAGATGAAATTTCAGTGTGCCCGATTAATGCTCTCAAATTAATTGACCGTTTCTTAAGCGATTTGTGCGGTAATTCAACTAAACTTTTCGGAGGTAAAACTATTTTACTATGTGGAGATTTTCGACAAACTTTGCCAGTTGTACCTCACGGTACACGTGGATCACTTATTGAGAATTGCCTTACTTCATGGTCCGAATTTTCAAAATTCCACAAAATAACTTTGACCCAAAACATGAGAGCTTTGCCTCATGAAATTGAATTCGTTGAATTCCTAAAATCTCTTGGTAATGCAACATTACCCAAATTTCCAGATTTTGGGCAAGATGTTTTTGAAATTCCTTCTCATTTAGTGAGCAGCAACTCCGTGATTGCAGATATTTATGGGAATATATCTGAAACCATTCAGTCTAACGGTATTCTCAATTCGGTTATATTAGCACCCAAATATAAAGACTGCACTTTCATTAATGCAGAAATTCTTAATAGCCTGTCCGGGGAGGAACGAATATATTTGAGTTCCGATAAAATTTTGAGTAATGATTATAGAGATCAAAATAATTTTCCGGTAGAATGTTTAAACTCAGTTGATGTAAGTGGGCTCCCCCCCCACAAATTGATTTTAAAAGCAAATTCCATACTTTTACTTATTCGTAATTTGAATACAGGACATGGCTTGGTCAATGGCACACGTTTGCGATTAGTTCAAATGCATAATAATTGCTTAGATTGTGAAATTTTAACAGGAGTTGCTCAAAACACACGTATTTTGATACCACGAATACATCTCAATTATTCAGGTACACTTCTACCTTTTTCCTTTCAAATAACTCAGTTTCCCGTCATTTTGGCTTTTGCGATGACAATTAATAAATCCCAGGGGCAAACATTTCAAAAAGTAGGAATCTTACTCAGACAACCGGTATTTTCTCACGGACAATTATATGTTGCAGCCAGTAGAGTTAGATCATTTGGGGGATTGCGTTTCTATATTTCTGAAACACCAGAGCAAGGTCATTTAGCAGGAGATGATAGAGTTTTTACAAAAAATGTTGTTTATGAGGAAATTTTACGAACTTTTTAAATCCGTATCCGCTAGGTTTTGAGTAGTTATGGGTGGTGCCTCATTCAATAGAGGTGTACCTTGGCATGGTGAATGAGCTTAAAGGATTGCAGCTGCAGTCTGAACTAAATCACCTTTGAAATTACAACGCTACCGTATACACAGCGCCGTACGCGAGCTATTCGAGTGAGCGTAGCGAACGACGGGGGTTGGCGAGCGTAGCGAGCAGGGGGCGTCCCCCTAGTACAGGGAAAATGAAGATGAAAATGTCAGAGAAAGAACTCACATAATATTAAAGACTAAGGGAGAAAATAAAGAAGAAATGTCAGAGAAAGATGAAAACTCAGAAAAAGAAGAAAGTTCATCAGAAAATACAGTTACAGATCCTAACGATCCTACATATATTTGTGATTCATCGAGTTCCCAAAATGATTCATTTCAATCAGTATCTGGAGAAAAAAATGAACCTATCATAAAAGAAGAAGTTCAAATGGAGGAGGTTAGTAAGCGCAATAGGAAGCCAGTGGAAAGATATGGCATAACCAATCTCTGTATTTCGGACGAGCTAGAATCATGCGATGAAGAACTCAGTTATGAAGCAGCAATCAACGGACCGGAGAAAGCACAATGGAAACAGGCGATGACAGATGAGCTGAAGGCTTTCGAAGAAAATCAAGCATGGAACATCGTAGACAGGAAAGAAGCTGACAGGATTGTGCAGTGCAAGTTGGTCTTCAAGAAAAAATTTGAAAGCGACAACAAAGTGTGGTATAGGGCAAGACTGGTGGCAAAAGGCTTCACCCAGAAAGAAGGTGTGGACTACACCGAAACATATTCTCCAGTGCTCCGCTATTCTACTTTGAGACTGCTGTTTGCGTTGAGCGTTAAACTTGACTTCCAGATTACTCATTTAGACGTAACGACAACTTTCCTAAATGAATATCTAAAGGAAATTGTATACATACAAGTACCTCCGAATTTAGAGTGTGAAGGAAATTGCGTACTTAAATTAAATCGTGCAATTTACGGTTTGAAACAATCGGCGCGAGCCTGGAATGAAAAAGTAAATGAATGTTTATTAAAATCCAACTTTGTTAAGTCAAAAGTAGAACCATGTTTGTATATAAAAAAATGTAAACAGGGTCAGGTCATAATAGCCATTTTTGTAGATGATTTCTTCGTTTTTTCCAACAATAATAATATGGTAAATGAGATTAAAAATGAGCTAATTTCAAAATTTAAAATTAAGGACTTTGGGCAATTAAAACAATGTTTAGGTGGGAGGGTGAAAATGTATGAGAATGGCTATATTTCCTTAGATCAAGAGAAGTTTGTAGATCGTGTTCTAAGTAAATTCAATATGACAAACTGTAAAGTTATTGATACTCCGATTGAAAGTAACTTAAAACTAGAGAAAGGACTAGATGTTTGTAAACAATACCCATATCAACAACTAATAGCAAGCTTGATGTACTACTTGCTTATAGTGTAAGTTATTTAAGCCAGTTCAATAACTGCTATTCACCCAATAACTGCTTTTACTCATTGGAAGCATGCAAAACGAATACTACGATATTTATGTAAAACTAAATTTTACGGGCTAATGTTTAGTAAAGATAATTGCAGCTTGGAAGGTTTCGTTGATGCAGACTGGGCGTTAAACACTTTGGATAGAAAATCTTACACATGTTTTTTCTTTAAGCTTTCAGGAACCGTTATCTCATATGAATGTAAGAAACAACAAAGTATAGCCTGATCAAGTACAGAGGCCGAATATATGGCGATAGGGGAGGCCTGTAAAGAGGCCATATACTTAAAAAACTTGTTATCTGAAATTATAGATGTTTATAATAATGTAATAATTTTGTATAGTTATAATCAAGGCGCTCAGAGGTTGACAGGAAATCCATTATTCCATAAAAGGACAAAGCACATCGACGTGCGTCACCATTTTGTTAGAGAAGCGGTTGCTAACAATCTGGTAAAGAAAGTCTATCTGCCACCGTCTGAAATGCCTGCAGACCTACTGACCAAAGGGTTAAGTCGCATAAAACATAACCATTTCGTAAAAAGGCTAGGTATTCTAAGTATCGTTTGACGACTATACTTTATTCCTAGGTAACTAAAGTTTAGATTGTTTTATAAGTGGAGGTGTTAGAATTAATATAAAAATAATCAGAACTTAGTGCTACTAGCGCCATTCAATACTAATGACGTGAAAGTGTGTACTTGCCTATGTCTTTTCTTTTCAATATAATAAAGCGTAAGTTAGTCTGAGTACAGCCTCCACGTGTGTTTCAATAATTCAAAGTAGTCAAACACAGATTGCATTTGTACCACACTCCTTTGTTTTTACAAAGAAATTACCTGCTGCCTAAATATTATTTAGTTTCGTCACAGACATAAAAATTGAACCTCAAAACTATTTTCCAAACAAACAGTTAAAGAAACGAAAATGGAAAAGAATAATATGACATATATATGATATATATATGTCATATATATGATGAACTGTTCATACGATCATATAATATGATATATTTCTATGTCATATATATGATGAAACTTCATAGAAATATGTCATATTTTTTCGTCATATTCCGTGTTTACAGCTTTATAATATGTTTTCGTCATATATGTATATGATGAAACATCATAGAAATATGAACGTCTGTAGGCACCTTTACTCGCACAGGGACTTCGCCTCCGTATCTGATATTTACTGGGTAAATTTTTTAAATAATTTATGTTTGGTCTGTTCCCGTACTAGAAAATCATACTGATATTTACAGAACTTGAGAGTTTTGTTTTCTCGCATGGAACGGAAAATAGGGGAAGTGCCTGTGTGTCGTGCGAGTAGTTTTCCTACAATTTTCCCTATTTTCCGTTCCGCGCGGGAACGCAAAACTTTCAAGCTCGGTAAAAATCAGTACTTACTTTGTGACATCCAAGGACGCTGAGTTAATACGAAAATGCAAACATATAATATGGGATGAATCAACTATGGCTTCAGTGGTTGCCGTGAAAGCTGTTGACAAATTATTAAATGAAATAATGAGGAATGTTCGCCCCTTTGGAGGTAAACCCATATAAGGATATAGTATTTATTCTAAGGATAGACTTGGCACCGGTAAATCCTGATTCGCCTTTCGTTTTGCGAAGAAGACAATTCCCAATTAAATTAGTTTTTGCCATGACCATCGATAAGGCACACGGGCAAACCCTTGAAAAAGTTGGATTGTTCTTCCCAGAGCCTGTATTTGCTTATGGCTAATTATTTGTAGCACTGTCAAGAGAACGAAAATCTTCGTGTGTTAAAATCAAAATATTAAATGGACCAGATCAAGGCAACCTCATACCTGGATCTGAAGCAGTCTTCACACGAAACATTGTGGACAAGGAAATATTTTCCAAATAAGGACGGATTTATGAAACTTTAAAAAATTAAAGTTAAATTAATGCAACCAAGTTTAATTCCAAGAAAATATATAAAGAGAATTATGGGGCAACATGCGAAAAGGTGTACCCGTCCCTTGCCCTGGGAGATAGCTGCGCTTACTGCCAAAGTTTTCGCGAAAACTTCTTATAGATATCATAATTATGAATACACGAGGCGCAAAATAAATCTGAAAAGCTCAGTGCATCGAAGTTCCAACCTGATATTTAACATCTAACATCATGAATTCAACAAAGATCACGTTTTTATGATAAATATCCATCATTTTTTTGCCATCTCTAGTATTATTATAATTTATTATTCCTTTTTTTTTGTTGTCCGTGGATGCAGATATAAAACTTCACGAATGACAGCATGACAATTTCCTTGCCTAGTAGACCAGCCAGACTGTTACCTTGGGTAGGGGACATCTTGGACATCTTTCTATGAGGCGCGCGAATTTACCTATGAATTTATCCTATGAAACTCTAAAAATTATTAAATTCATGAAAAACTACACCGAGGGATCTCAATAGGTTTACAATTAAAATACAATATATATGAGGTGTATAAGGAATCAAAGTAAGTACATGGTTAAAGTTTTCTTTTCTTATGTTTTTGTTTTTTTTTTGTGTAAAAACATCACTTTAAAAATTTTTCACAAAATTTTATTTTTATCTTATTTAAAAAAAATTGTTTGTTTTATTTCTGTTATTATTTTCAATATTATTATTTTGTTGTGTTGTTGTAGGTCGGGATCTCCCTTGGGTACATGATAGGTTTTCAGGTTTTCAGGGTGGAGTGTTCACACCGATTGTACGATCCACTCCCACTCGGAGACCAGATGGCCCATTGTGTGGGTACATGATTATGTAATAAAGACGCTCTTAAAATGACTAATTATGATTGTAGAAATGTTATTTCACTTTATTAGGAATGTTATTTCACATAACTAATATAACTAGTTTCAGCTGGTTTTATTTATGGAAATTATAATGTTTTTTCCCGATAAAGAATATATCAACTATCATACATGTAATACATTAGAACTGAATATTTTTTTCAATTTTAACCTAATTGTAATAAAAAGTACAATATTAGCCACCTGTTGGAATTACTTCGAAACAAGTTTTCGAAAAGCTTTTTGCCACTCGAGGAATGGATCCTATTTTAACGCTACGCCGCGCAATCTGAAACCCAGTTTGGATGAGAGGCACATATGTTGGTGTGTGTGGGTGCGGAACAACCGGAACATATAATTCACTACACGCTAAGCCACGCTCGCATTGGAAACGTACCGTGAGAATTTAATCAACCCCTACGTCACACTAGTTTAAGAGTACATAATATTAAAAATTTTCCGTTTCATACGATATGTAACAACAGTGGCTGCGTTTGTTTCGAGCTCAGAACTGTTCGGAACTTTTTTATTTTACCTTTAGAAGTAAGTTCCGCGTTTGTGACCAATTTTGATGTAGTTCCAAACTGTCACAATTTATCATGAGAAAGTATGAGAGTTTGCCAAATTTATTCTCTCTTACCCTGACGCGTTAGGTAAAACGGAACAGAGTAGAACGCTAAAATTCTCAAATTAGACTTTTAGTACAAAATGCCGAATAGTCCCGAGCTCAAAACAAACACACCTAGTATAAATTTCAAATTGTATTGCAGTTAATTTCATTTCAAATTATTTTACCATATTTGATGTAGTGGAATTAGAATAAAGGACAAATACAGCGCCATTAAGAAATATCGCTGTGATATTCGATTCATTAAAGCGCGTTTCCAATGCCTTGGTGTGAAGTGGAGTGGACTTGACGTTCCGCTCGTTTCACACCCACGCACTCCGAAAAAGGATGTATTTCTATATTCAGTCTGGAGAGGTAAGAAACTTTTCGAAAATTTATTTCGAAGTGATTTCAATAGGTGGCTGGGCAAGATCGTTCGAAATAAATGACGAATTTTTGAATTTTTTAGTTAAACTAGGTAAAAGTGGAATAAAATTATTTATTGTAATTCTATTATATATTATATATTCTATTATATGTTTTCTTTATAACTTCAACTTGTTTCAAATTTATATCCCAACTCTAACTTTGCTCGTGTAAGACCAGTGGTAAATGTGGTGATGAACTATAATGGAAAAAACGAATCCATTGTTAGCTTATTCATATTTCTTATTTATGCTTTCTTTTCCGAAAAGTTTGAAAAGCGAAAAGCGTGTGGACAATCTGTGCACGATAGGATCTATTTCCATTTCCACGCTGGAGTGGCAAAAAGATGTATTTCGGACCGATTCCAACAGTTGGTCGCGGCGAGATCGTGCGACGAATTTTCGTACTTGTTAAAATTGGATAAAAATGAAAAAAAATATTCAGCCCTAATATATGAAAACTATAATAATTCAAATATGGTTATTTTCTGTGGAAAAAATATTAAAAACTTCATAATCAGAACGACTGAAATTATCCTCGGCAGATGGATGTAAAATTAATGCACTCTGACATTGAAACCGAGTGCCAGAGTCGGCGTGAACTCACTCCACTCCAAGCTGGCATTGGAATCGCACCTTTATCGTGTGTTCAATGCCATTTTTTCGCAAAAATTCTTCGAATGACTCAGCTATGAAGCCTTGACTTTAGTAACGTTCTCAATTGCTATATCAATACAAGCCCACCAAATATACGATCCAGCTAACGATTTAATTTTTATAATACTCATATGGGATTTATGCCATTTATACAAGAAAAAACTTCTGAGGCTATTTGAAATTGGTACGCGATGGCCCGACATAATACAATCATTTTCGATAGTCAATTCATGTTTTTTATTTCTAAACATTTTTAAGTTATCATTAAGCACTTTAAACTACCCGTTAAAAATATATTTTTTAACGTCTTAAAATGAAGATCTATAACTGTTTCTAATTGAATTTCTTTCAAGCCAACTGTTTTAACATTTCCATCAAACATATTTAAATTCGTATATTCTTCATCTAATTGGTGGTTATTCTGATAAAAATACTGTCCGATTCTGAAGGCGGCTGGCTGGCATTTGTGGTATTCATACCTGAAATATATGTAGACAAGCGGCTTATGATCAGTTTCCAAAATAAATTTACGTTCATATAGAAATTGGTAAACTGCAACTTACTCCGAATACTAACGCTAACCCTGCGAGTAAGTTTTTTTACTTCAGTTAAAGCTCTTGTGATGATGTAGGTTTTTAAATAACAAATATAGATAGATACCTGTGGCCGAGCGCCTAAAAGACAGCTCGAAATGATGGCTTCTACTAAGGAGTATGAGCCGCAATTTCTAATGATAAAAATCGGTTATTTGTTTTCTAGATGCAAATAGGTCTTGCATTCCAGTTATGTATTTACTGACTGCTCTTTTCACAAACATATTGCCTTATTTATAGTAACAATTGTGCTTATCCAAGCTTAACTTTAAATTTCTTAACTTAAGTTAGTGACACTTAAATAATTAGGTTAGTACATTATTGAGTAAAATTAGCTTGTTCTACTTAAATTACAAATTAATAAATTCAATAAAAACAACTCTCTAATTTCAGCGCCGAAAAAATAAAAGAATGTCATGTCATCACTTACCAATTCACAATTCGCTGATGACTTAATTCACTCATTCATTAATTCAAATGACATGATGACTCGTTGCAGAGTCAACGTCGTTCATTTTTATGTTAGTACGTGTATACGCATCGTGCGTTCACACTACACCTTCGGGGCTTTTGTGTCGAAACTTATACTTATGTATTTAAGTTGAGACATGTGTTCCTTAGATTAATTGACATATAGTTTTAATTGGTTATTGTGGAATTCTTTATGTTTGCCATCGATATCCACAATTGTATTGACTCCGTTACTTTTGACCGTAACATATTGTCCTTTGTACGGCCTTTGTGCCTTCTTTCTACTATCTATTCGTATCAATACCTTATCTCCTACCTTTAATGCTAATGGATTTATATTTTTATTCTTGATTACTCTACTTGCTTTTACTTTTTCTATAATACCTTTAGATCTATCCAGGGCTCTTATCATTCTTAACTTAAATTCATTAACGTAATTATCTAAGTCGTATACCCTTTCTGCTGGGTTTATTTTTTGTGTTGGTAAGTAAAGGAGTTTTCCAAAAACTAACTCATAAGGAGTATAACCGGTATCGACATTAGGCGAAGTATTATAAGCAAATGTATAATAGGGTAACCATATGTCCCACTCATCTTCATTAGTAAATGATAACATATATTCATTCAAAACTCTATGATTCCTTTCCACCATACCGAGGGTTTCATGGTGATAAGGAGCTGAAAATAATTTTTTTTAATTTTAAAGTACTGCATATATTTCGCATTAAATCATTTGTGAATTCAGTTCCTAATAGGTTAAAATATTTAATATAAATTATTTTAATACAGCTTGTCTCACGCGGTGTTCTTATCGGACTGACTGGTTGGAAAAACAAGAAACGTGTAAATTGCTAACATCCCTTTGTAGTGCTGCCAAATGTAGTGAATGTTGCTATAAAATTTTTCCTTAACACGCCCTCTCAATTTTCACGTTATTAGCCTGATTTGTCGTTTGATCCAGACCAAGACCGCTGAGACATTTTTCATGATTATTTCGCGCCAATGGCTTCGTTAAAATATCCGCTACCATCTCCTCAGTTGGAATATGTTCTAATGCTAGCTTTCCAGCGCTTACCAATTCTCGAATAAAATGGTATTTTATACTGATATGTTTCGTTTTCGCGTGGAAGGCTGGATTGCTGGCTAGACACTGCGCACCGCGATTGTCCATGTGAATCGTCACTCTACCTCCTTTCGATAGGTTCAATTCACTTAGCAAGCTTCTTAGGTACTGTGCTTCTTTAGCTGCCTCTGCCAAACTCATATATTCGGCCTCAGTAGATGATAACGCAACCGACCTCTGTTTCTGCGATTTCCACGTGATCGCAGCACCACTTAATAAAAACACGTATCCAGAATACGATCGGCGATCCACCAGGCTATTACCCCAGTCAGAGTCTACATACCCGAAAAGAGGTTTATTCGTCTTTCTGAATACCAATCCAATATTCACGGTCCCGGCCAAATATCTTAATACTCTCTTTGCAGCTAACCAATGGGGTTTACTTGGATTACTTGTAAATTGCGCGAGTCTCGAAACAGTATTAGCAATGTCTGGTCGCGTACCCACGGCTAAATACATCAATGAGCCAATCAACTCGCGATAAGGATATTCTTTTATCTCTTCAGCATTACTCGTTTCCTCGAGACGCACATTTACATCTGACGGTGTCGTCACTGGATTACAATCCTCCATGCCATATTGTTTAAGTAGACCAATAAAATAACCTCGTTGTTTGAGCTCTATTTCACTATCACGTTGATCGATTTCCATACCCAGACAATATTTCGCTTGTCCAAGATCCTTGACTTCAAATTCCTCAAGCAATGTTTGTTTAAATTTCATAACACATTTCTCGTTTGTCGAAGCTACTAGTATGTCATCTACATATATCAATACAAGCAGAATGTTGTCACCAATTTTTCCCTGAAACAAACAAGGTTCATTTTTTGTTGCTGTTAGTCCAAAACTTAATAATTTTTGACTCAGTCTCGAATACCACTCTCGGCCAGCCTGTTTTAAACCATATAATGCCTTTTTGAGTTTACACATGTTTCCACCATTCTGCAGATCATCCATCATTTTCTTGGCTTTAATTCCAACCTCTGAAGTTGCACCATACTTGCGAAGAATTCTCTCCAGCATCTCACCAATCATGTCAGGTATTTCCATGTACACTTCATCAGTTAGTACACCATTTAGATACGCCGCCACTATATCAAACTGCCATATTTTAAGTCCATATTCAACTGCCATAGCCAAAACAAGTCTAAGTGTGTCTAATCTTGCTACTGGAGCATACGTTTGATAATAGTTGACACCATATTGCTGGCTATAACCCTTGGCGACCAGTCTAGCCTTACGTTTTACCAATTTATCATCAGCATCATGTTTGTTTGTCAGGACTAATCTACAACCAACGATACTAGTCCTTGTACGACTGTTTTGTACAATATCCCACGTGTCGTTTTTTATCAGATTCACCATCTCGGATTCGATAGCATCCTTCCATTCATCGCTGTCCTTACCATTCAAAGCGGTCTTGACACTAATTTCGGCGACACCAGCAAACACATCGTCACACACGTCGTCGTCGACATCATTTTCTGTTCTCTCACCAGGAAACTCCTGTGCATTCGCAGTGGGCATCGAATGAAACAATTTCCGAGGTCGCCCTCTGAATCCTGTATGTAACAAACGTGGTCTGCCACGACCCCTAGGTATAGTATTTCTTACCCTATTATTTGGAACAGTCCGTCGGTCTTCTTGCATATCGTTGTCTGGATTCGGAGGATGAATTTCAACATGACTGCGCTTTATATCTGTATCATCCTGGATTCCCTCAACTACAAAAATATCGTCGTAGTCACAAATATTTCCAAGAATTTTCGTATCATTTTCAATAAATCTAACATCTCGAGCTTCTATGATCTTCCTCGAAGTCGGTAGCCACACCCGGTAACCTCTTCTATTTCTTGAATACCCAACAAACACGCCACTTGCAGACTTTTCATCGAGTTTATCCTTTGTAGGGTTTTTATTAAGAACAAACAGTTTCGATCCGAATGTTCTTAAATGATCAAGCTTGAGTTCAACTTTAGTCCATTTTTCAAATGGAATTCCAAAATTTAGACTACTCGTAGGACATCTGTTGCGAATATGGCAAGCCGTTGCCACGGCTTCAGCCCAAAAACATGTCGTCAATCCGGCTTGGAATAGTAAACATCTGGTCATATCCAGCAGCGTACGATTCATCCGCTCAGCCACACCATTTTGTTCGGGAGTATAAGGAATCGTCATGCGTCGCTCAATACCCTGTTCAGCTAGATATTTGTCGAATTCTGTATTGCAGTACTCTGTGCCGTTATCTGACTGCAGACACTTTATTTTTTCTCCAGTTTGTCTTTCAGCCATTTTCTGGTACATTTTAAACGCTTCAAAAACACCACTTTTTTGTTTCAAAAAGTATACTTCGCACCATCTCGAGCTATCATCAATGAATGTGACGAAGTATTTTGCTCGTCCCAGAGATTCCGTCCTAAACGGGCCAACAACATCTGAGTGCACAATCTTCAAAATTTCTGAACCTGGAAATCGTCCTTTCGCGAAGGGTAAAGATGTCATTTTTCCCTTTAGACAAACTTCACAATTTGTCAGTTCCTTCAAATCGACGGTCTGACCACGAAGATTTACTGCACCGGTTTGTATGAGTCTCATCATGTCGTTGCCATTTAAATGTCCCAACCTTTCGTGCCACTTCAACAGTTCGGAGCACTCAGGTTGCACTACCGCGCATTCAGCATTCTGTCGGACATAGTATAAATCTCCTCTGCGTTCAGCAATCACAAATATGTCACCATCAGCGTTGCGCACGTATGCCTTGTCTCGACTGAAAATCACTTCGTGACCTTTACTTGTAATTTTTGCCACCGATATTAAATTAGCCCTCAAATCAGGAACAAACAAAGTATCCTTGAACTCGATCGTTCGAGCACCATGATCACCCGGCACGTTCAAATATACGGTACCTTTCCCCTTTATTTCGGCTGACGCCTCACTCGCTAATTTCAGTTTTGAATCCAGGCATGTTTCAAAAAATGAAAATTGTTTTCGTGTACCACACAAATGTGCAGTACAACCACTATCTAGTAGCCATGATTTATTAGATGTCGGCGTCGTAACAGGACAAATTTTATTACCGTTTGTAACAGTGTGAGTCACAGCGTATGTTTCATCAGGATAGGTTGATGTCTGCCTTTTGAACTTTTGTTTGTTATCACCGTTAATCCTTCTTGTGCACTCATTTGCCTTATGTCCCACGACACCACATTTAAAACATCTCAAAAATTTACTCTTCTTATCCCGATCCTTCCAATGCTTTGTTCGATCTTGACGAAAATTTTGAAGTGATCTCCCATTGTTGCTAGCTGCCATAGCTGTAATCACAGCTTCTGGTGACCTTTGACGTGCTTCATATTCTTCTAAGATTTTTATCTTGAGTGATTCTAAATCAGGTAGATCATCTCTGCTTTCGATGGCACACCTAAAATTTTCGAATGTCGATGGAAGACTATATAAGAGAAGTATGGAAAGCCAATCATCGTCCATTTTGACGCCCATGTTTTCTAGTTTATCAACTTTATCAAAAAAACTCATCATGTGTGCCTTAATATCAGCCCCATCTTCCATCCTCTGCAGCATGAGTCCCTTCATAAGTGTTGCCTTCCTAGCTGGCCCTTTCGATGCGTAAATCGACTCTAGTTTCAACCAAACCTCGCGCGATGTCTTACATCCTCGAATTTGTTTTAGTTCGGATGGTTTAATGGATAGGATTAGGTCCGCCTTGGCCTTTTGATCCTGGATCTCCCAATCTTCTGCTTTCGTGTCATTTCCCGCCATTGGGATTTTTCCACTAACATAGCCCCACAGATCGTGCTTCCTCAGTACGGCTTCGGCCTGCATGCACCACGTGTCATAGTTATCCTTTGACAATAATTCCAAACACGAAGTTGAACTTGAACCCATTTCGAGCAGAATAAATTATATATACGCGCAAACTATACTTTTCACGCCACCTGGGCCCATAACCTAATAGGTTAAAATATTTAATATAAATTATTTTAATACAGCTTGTCTCACGCGGTGTTCTTATCGGACTGACTGGTTGGAAAAACAAGAAACGTGTAAATTGCTAACATCCCTTTGTAGTGCTGCCAAATGTAGTGAAGGTTAGGTTAGGTTAGCAGGGTGGAGTGTTCACACCGATTGTGCGATCCACTCCCACTCGGTGGCCAGATGGCCCATTGTGATACCCCTTGTATTTCGCTATCCCCCCCTCTCCTATTTCTTGATCCTTTTTTCCTCTGTCCTGAGGCATTTCCACCCCTTGGCAAAGTTCCTCAATAGTTGAACATCCATGACCCCTATTTCCTCCAACCCTGTGAAGGATTCGCTCCCCAGTATTTGCCTCCGACTATCGGCCAATGCTGGGCAGGAGCACAAAAGATGTTCCACTGTCTCCTCTTCCTCGTCACACTCTTTACAGAGACCGTCGCTTGCGAGCCCCCACCTTTGGAGGTTTCTCCCGACGGGACAGTGTCCTGTAATGACCATTGTGATGGTCCGGACTGAGGCCTTTTTTGCTCTTAACAAGCCCGCCGTTCTTGTTTCCTCAATTCTGGGCCACAAATGCCTTGAGTTGAAGCAGTCATCTCTGCTGCTCCATCTATTGCCATGTTGTTCCCGAATTACTCTGTCGATGGTATCTTTCAACAACCTCATCGGTGGCTTTGTAGAGTTGGCTTCTTCAGCACTATGAATTTCGGTTCCGATCCTTGCCAGTTGATCCGCCTGTAGATTCCCTTCCACATCGCTGTGTGCGGGCACCCAACAGAGGCTGACTTTGTCTCGGATCCAGGATAGTGCTTCTCGGCAACTCATCACCGCCTTTGACTTGATTGTCTTAGATTCCAGTGTTCTAAGAGCAGCCTGGCTGTCGCAGTAGATTGTGACCTTCTGAATTTCTTCGTCGGTCAGCTGCTTTAGTCTTGCTGCTCTTTCTATCGCGTTAATTTCCGCCTGCAATATACTACAGCCTTTGTTGAGTCTGTGTGACTCCTTGACCTCTAGTATCTCCGAGAATAATCCGACTCCAGTCCCCGTTTTCGTTACTGAGCCGTCTGTGAAGACGCTTATCTCGTCTTTTTCAAAAATGGAACCACTTTCCCATTCCTCTCTGGTTGGGATTTTGATCTCCAGCTCCTCCCCAAACCATTGCTTTGCCACCATGTAGTCTGTGCGCTGTCGTAGCACTCCAGTTTCCACGGTGCCTCCCATTTTTACTATCTCTTCCAGCACACTAGCATGCCCCTGGCCTGTGTGCCTCCACAGTTTCGTTTCCCTCAACCGTAAGGCTGTTTTGGCTGCCAGGCCCTTTACAAATAGGTCTAACGGTTGCAAATTTAAGATTGCCTCCAGCGCCGCCTGAGGTGTGCTCTTGATCGCTCCCGTTATACCTATCACTGCTAGTCGCTGCACCTTTCCCAGCATCTGTTTGTTTGTCTCCTTGTCCATGGCTTTCCACCACACAAGGGCTCCATATGTGACAATGGGTCTGACAATCGTTGTGTAGATCCAGTGTATGATCCTTGGTTGCAGACCCCAGTTCCTACCAAACTTTTTCCTACATGTGTAGAAAGCGTTTATTCCTTTTTTCATCCTTTCCTCCACGTTACTCCTCCAAGTGAGTTTAGAGTCCAGGATGACTCCCAAGTACTTCGCCTCTCTAGAGAGGTCTAGTACCCGTCCTTTCACCTTTGGTAGTCTAACCTTTGGTATCTTATACCTTCTGGTGAAGAGAACTAGCTTCGTCTTTTCCGGGTTTATCCCTAGGCCATTTCTCTCCGCCCAGTTCCTCGTTTCTCTTAAAGCTTCACCCATGGTGTCGCAGATCGTTTGTAGGTCTTTGCCTGTTGTCAATATAACTACGTCATCTGCATAGGCGGTGACCCTAACTCTCCTTCCCCTGAGATCTTTTAGGATCGAGTTGATTACGAT
The DNA here is from genome assembly GCA_963971475.1 of Chrysops caecutiens. Taxonomy (NCBI): domain Eukaryota; kingdom Metazoa; phylum Arthropoda; class Insecta; order Diptera; family Tabanidae; genus Chrysops; species Chrysops caecutiens. Next base: position 26,019,371 of record OZ020568.1, on the reverse strand, counting down.
CAACCACAAGAGTGGGGATATCACCCCTCCTTGTGGTGTACCCCTGGTCGCCAGTCTTCTGATCTTGTGTTCTCCCGTCTCTGTACTGATAATTCTGCTTTTTAGCATATTTATTATCCAGTACGTGATGGTGGGCTCCACTTTCAGCTCCATTAATGCCTCCTTTATTGCATTGGTCTTTACGTTGTTGAACGCTCCCTCTACGTCTAGAAACGCCCCTAGGGCATATTCCTTTTGCTGGAGGGATTTTTCAATCGTTCCAACCACTTCATGCAGCGCACTTTCCACCGATTTACCTTTGAGGTAGGCGTGCTGTGCTATACACTCCTCCTCTATTTTGGTCTTCTGCTTAATGTTAAGGTCCAAAAGCCTCTCCATTGTCTTTAATAGGAACGAGGAGAGGCTTATTGGCCTAAAGTCCTTTGGTGTAGTGTTGCTTGACTTCCCCGATTTGGGTATGAAGGCAACCCTTACCTCTCTCCATGTTTCAGGGATGTATCCTAATGATAAACAGCCCTGAAAGATGCTCGTCAGTACCTCCGCTATGCTGCCTATCGAATTTTGCAGCATGGCTGGTGTGATTCCATCCGGCCCCGCAGATTTGTATGGCTCGAATGTTTTCACCGCCCATATTACCTTTTCCTTGGTGATGGCGTCTCTTATAGTTACCTCCTTTGGACTAATCCTGATCGTTGGGCTCTCTTCCTCGCCCCATGTTGTCAGGCAGCCCGGGAAGTGAGTCTCCATCAGCAGTTCTAGTGTCTCCTTGCTCGACTCCGTCCATGAACCATTTGGCCTCTTCAGGTTTCCCGTGACTATAGCGTCTTTGGAAAGAATTTTCCTGAACCTTGAGGCCTCGTTCACGTCCTCTATAGAGTTAAGGAAGTCGACCAATGAGTCCCATTTTGCCTTTCTTATCTTATTCTTATACTCGTTAAAACTGCGCTTGTAATTAGCCCAGTCCTCCTCTTCTTTACTTTTCTTTGCCTTGTTATAGAGCCTTCTAGTAGCGTCCCTCTGTTGCTTGAGCTCTTTGTTCCACCACTTATTGGTTTCCCTTCGAGCTCTGCTTATTGGGCAGGTTTTCTGGAAGGCTTTTAGCAAAGTCTCGCAAAGTTGTTTTACGGACTTTTCCAGGTCCGCCACCGTGTGGAGATAGGTACCGAAGCACTGTGTGCTATTTGTTTTCATTGCCTTCTCCACTTCGGTGGAAAATCTATTCCAGTCCGTGTTCCTTGGATTCCTGTAGGGTTTTCCTACCTGAACCTTCCGGTTAATGTCGAAGAGAATTCTCCCATGATCCGATAAGGAGTGCTCGGGAGAAACTCTCCAGTTTTCTACGTTTACGTTAATAGTGTTAGTGGCCAATGTAAGGTCTATTACCTCCTCCCTAATTTTGTTAGTAAAAGTGGGTGTGTCACCCCGATTACAAATAGTTAGGTTGGTAGAAATTATAAACTCTAAAATTGACTCACCCCTTCTGTTGATGTCACTGCTTCCCCATTGGACGTGATGACCATTTGCGTCACATCCCATCACCATGTGCCATCCTCTAACTTCGGCCTCTTGTACCAGGGCCCGGACCGCTGCTGATGGGGGGTCTCCTTCCTCGTATGGCATGTACGTTGAGGCCAGGAGCAGGTTGGTTTTGCCCCTCTCCTCTAGTACTGCCACCACCAAGTCATTTGTGCTATGCTGTGAAAGTAGAGTGAGGTTTAATGATCTCTTTGCTACTATACACGCTCTTTTTTTACCTGTTGTGCTTGAGTGAAGTAGACTATAGTTTTTTGACCTAAGTCCTCGGATTTTGTCCCCTGAGAGCCACGGTTCCTGGACTAAGGCCACGTCTACTCCATTTGCCTCCATATACAGCATCAAATCCTCGGTGGCCGCTTCGCAGTGGTGCAAATTACTTTGCACTGCTTGCAGCCTCCTCGGTGCCGCTCTTGGATTCATTGGGAAGCCTCACTTTTGCTGCACTAAAGCCGAATTTGATGCTTCCTTTTGAATCTTTTAACTTGGCGAAGGACAAGTCGTCTACCGTTACGACAAGGTCCTTGCCAACTCCGTTTGGACACTTGCTGGAGGAGATAATTCTCCATTTGCTCGTGTCCAGACCGTTCTGCCTGGAAATCAACTTCATTGTGGCTTCGTCCTCCACTAGTGGGGGAGGAATCCACAATAGCGCCAATTTCCGCAGTGGTAGCTCCGATTTCGGAATTACCTCCAATTTGGCTCCTGGCCAAAGTTCGCCAAGGCCCTCGACTACACGGCTCAGAAAATCAACGGATTTTCTCCCCGAGCAGCCAATGACCTTGACTCCCTTGTGCCAGCTTGCTCCTTCGAATGACAACTCCTCCATCGAGCAACTCTGCTCGCTCGCCATCGCGTACAGAAGCCTCGTCTCGACCATTTCCCACCTTTCGCCAGATATTTTGCCATCTAGATCTAATCGATCTATGATAGCCATCTGACAATCGGTGGGCGCTTGGTCTACCGACGAGGTTTTGGCCTTTTTTGCTGTTTTCTCCTCCTCCTCGTTGGATCGCTCCCTTTTAGCTTTCTTCTGAGAAGTCGGCTGTGGGGGTTTTCCTGAGGGTGAGTAGGCAACAGCATTGGACCGCTGTAGTTTGGCGCTCTTACCCCTAGCTCCGGTTTCGGACCTTGCCGGTCCTGGGAGCTCCTCAACGATTGTCCCCAATTTCTGCGAAGCGATATTCTTCTCGAAATCGGCGACAATCCTCCTGTTTCTTGCTAAGTAGCCCTTCTCCTTATCAGAGAGCTCTTCGGACTTCCTTAGCAAGAGTTTCTTCAAGCTGGCCTTGGCACTTTTGTACCTCTTAAGGGACAGTTGCGCCTTGGTCGGCTTCCTCTTCTTCTTCTCAGAGGCCTTGGCTTCGGTAGTCTCGCCCAGCAATCTCTTTTCGGCCTCAGAGTCGATGGTTCCTGTACTGTTGACGGACATGCCGTCGTCAGTTTGAACCTTTGTCTCCAGGCCTGTAGAGAGGCTAAACGACCCACCTGTGCCTTGTTGCCTCCCACTTGTAGCATCCACCGCAACGCTGGCCAAGTGTTCCACCGTCGTTGCTGCCACAGGCTTGAGTGTGCCCCCCCCCCAGAATCCGAATGGGGCACGGCCACCTCCGAAGAGGTGGATGGATTTGACGACTGAGTCGCCGCACCACCTGGGGTAATTTGTATTTTACTCAAACCCTCCATATTTAAAAAGGGGGGTCCTCCCATTGTCCGCGGCCGAGTATTGAGCTTCCCGAGTTCAAATTGTACTCTTCTGCCTATTCCTCGACGATCCAAGAGAAATTTCCCCTGGACTTCCACTATCCGCAACCCGTGGACGCGCCCGGTGGCTAGGGAGGCGTCTAAAACCTCAAAGAGGCTTAGACTAGCCGTTATTTATATCCCGGGAAATGTAGTGAATGTTGCTATAAAATTTTTCCTTAACAGTTCTTTTATCCGATTTGAGTATTTTAAATTGGCCAAATTTCATTATAAGTTCTTTTACTAAAGTTTCAGCTACTGTTTTCGCATCTTTAGGTTCTATGGGTGTAGCTATTATAAATTTCGATAATTCACATTGCATAGTCAAAATGTATCGAAAATGATTTGAAGTTCGCAAAGGTCCTACTGTATCTATTTGTATAACCTAAAATGTAGTAGTAGGTGTATCGGTACATATCATTCTTTCTTTAACATGTCTGATTTGTTTTGATAACTGGCAGGTTTTGCATGCATTAATTATTTTCTTAGTCATGGTACTCATTCCCTTCCAACAGTATCTCTGTTTCAATTTTAGAATCGTTTTTCGGATACCTAGATGACCTCCATGTGGTGATTCATGATATTCGATTATCAAATCTCTTTGTTTGCTTATATCTTTTACTGGCTTCGGTGGCATGTATATTAATATGTTAAGATTTGCGCATTTCTTGTTATTTAATTTATTATATAATTTCTTGAGATCTTCCTTGTGTACACAATCAAAAAAATCATCATTATTGGCCAATGCTAGCTCATTCATCTTCCAATAATGGGTTACTTTTAACAGCTTCTCCATGATAAATTCAAATTTATTAGGATTTTTGCTGAGGTAACTAACTGTTGGTTTCTTCTCATCAGGAACTGGTTCACTGAGAGAATTATCACTACAATAGTCCACAATTACTTCTTTATTCGTTCGAAATATATTGATATAAAGATCCCAATTGCTAGTTTTGTCACGTATATCATTACTCATGAGTTTGTTTTTAACCGTCCGCGGTATCTTAAATTTTAATTTATTGACATTACTAACGTCAGATAAGGATGTACAATCCCAAATATGACGTTGATCAGGCTTCTTTGGAGAGTTGTCATCTTGCACTTTGGCATTATTATTATCGTTCCTTTGTTGTTTAGTCATGCCCCTCGTTATAGCCAGAGTCTTTTTTACTGTCTCATCTCTTTCTAATGGGACCATACTTTTTAAAATATCTGAGTTTAACTCAATGCGAGACAAGGTATCTGCATTGGTATTAATTTTTCCTTTTTTGTACATTATCTCAAAATCGGTCTGTGGTCTGTGACTACGATGAATTTTCTGCCATACAAGTATGGTCTGAAGAAGTTAATACCCCAGTGTATTGCTAGCAGTTCCTTTTCAATTATGGGTTTGTTAAATTCATGTTTGTTGATTGATTTGCTTGCATAGGATATGGGCAAGTCAGAATCTATTTCTCCTTGCGACTAAACTGCTCCTAAGGCATAGCTTGAAGCATCAGTGGTCAATATAAATGGTTTATCAAAATTTGGATATTGGAGAACAGGTGGTTTCAATAACTTATTTTTCAATGCATCAAAAGCTTCTTGGCAGGAGTTGTCCCAAAGAAATTGTACATGCTTTTTTAATAATTGATTCAGGGGTTTTGCAATTTCTGCAAAATTTTGAATGAAACGCCGGCAATAGTTGCAAAACGCTACAAATCTGCGTAATTCATCCGTGTTCTTGGGAATTGGATACTCCTTTATAACCCTGTATTTTTTTGGGTCAGTTTTTACGCCATCTTTAGTAATTAAATGGCCTAGATATATGACCTCTGTTTTCAGAAATTGGCATTTACCTGGGTTGAGTTTCAGGTTGTACTGCCTTAGCCGTTCGAATTCTTTCCGCATGTTTTGATTGTGGTGGCTTATACTACATCCAAAAATAATAATGTCATCTACATAGAACAATGCCTCAAATTCGAGTCCGCATAACGCAATAGTCAACATACTGTAACGGGGTTGCACGTAGCATCACAGACAAGAGCAAATCAAATCATAAAGTGTGCGTGTGCAGCCCCGAACCTCGTTCCTGACCTACATCAATGGAATCAAAGTGATTCCATTCATGGGGGAGGAGCGAGGTTAAGCCAATTTGAACGCACAATTTTTGATTGACGAATCAATCAAAAATTGTGCGAGTACAGTTACGAATCGGGTTGCAATCTGCCGACTGAGAAAGGGGTATTGTCTCATTCGGACGATCGAACCGCTAGTTCGTCGGTACCGCCCCTTCACTTCTGGTCAATTGTGACCCAAATCCCTTACGGGATCCTCCGATAATAGAAACTCATTGCACAATGCGAGAATGAAATCGAGGTGGTTGAACCCGAAAAATTGTGCAATGAGTTTCAAAAAGAACGAATTTGGGATGGGAATTCCACAAATCTGGGATCACTAAATTTGTGGAATTCTGGAAAATTTGAATCCCCGAGTAGCTCCATTACGGGATCTTCCTCGGACCTTCAACTCTGGGCTTGGAGTTGAATGACCGAGGAATGAGCCAAGGACAAGGGGATTTAAAATATATAAGGAGCATGAAGCGCGACTCGTCCTCTTTTCTTTGGTTGGTGAACGAGTAGTCAGGAAGCGAGGAGTTGAATTGTGGTAGAGAGTGAAGCGGAAGGTGACGCGAGTATTAAATAGAGAAAGTGACGCGATATAAGAAAAACAGTGAAAACAGCATCGATCCCATAAATAGGGAGCAGTGTTAAAGTGGGTTTAAGTAGACGAATTAGCGTTATCGTAAGACTATCTTGAAAGTGATGCAATGGTTTTGAAGAGTATCGGTGCACCTTTGTGAATCTTGCCGGAACATTAAAGCAACTATCGACAATTAACTATTTTACATAAAGTAACTATCGATAATTAAGTGAAGAATATGTTTATTTGAAGACTAATCGGTGCACCATTATGAATCATGAATTATGAATCTTGCCGAAGGACTAAAATAATTATCTATCGACAATTAAGTGAAGAATATGTTTAACTGAAGACTAATCAGTGCACCATTATGAATCATGAATTATGAATCTTGCCGAAGCACTAGAATAATTATCTATCGACAATCAAGTGAAGAATATGTTTATTTGAAGACTAATCGGTGCACCATCGTGAATCTTGCCGAAACACTAGAGTAGCTAGCTATTGAATTATTAAGTGAAGAATGTTCAGCGCATAGTTGCGAAACTCGCCGAAACACTAAAGTGACTAATTGTGGTGAAACTTACCTAAGCACAAAAGTGACATATTTAATAGAACAATTGGTGACCGGGAAGCATCCACCCCGTAGAGCAGCTTTTCCGAGGGAGAACGACACCGCACGAGAAGGAGCACCGCCACGCATAGTTAAGTCTAGTTTGAAGGATATTATTAATAGATTTGATATTAATAGATTTAAGGTGAAAGATAATGAATTGCATGCAAACATAATGATCGGAGGGCAAGGTACAGTTTAGGTTAAGACAGATTTGTAAAGATATTGTAAAGGATCGATGCTCAGTCCGATAAATAAAATTCGGGATTGAATTTGTACGTTACGCGCAGTTTTTTTTTATATTCAATTAATTCACTTCCGCATCACTCCCAACTATTTTTACTTAGTACTTTTCTTTGGGGCACGTCGTGGGGTTCTCGTTTTGACCACGATCGAGGCCGGGTGACTCGTCCAAAAACGAGTGGCGCCCACCCACGACCTTTCTTCGCGGGCAAAAGGCCGGGTGAGTCACCCAACCCCCGAGAGACTCGGGGTTATTCACGAACGAAGATTTTCGATTTTCGTTGAAAACTATTTGAAGAGATTTTAAGACCGAAAGGTAATCTAGTAAATTGGTAATGACCGTTATTATCAGAAAAACTGTTAGTGGCCTTGAACTTTCGTCTAATTCTATTTGATGAAATGAACTAGTCATATCCAGGGTTGAAAAATATTTCGCCCTGCCTATTTTATCTAGAACATTCTCCAATCGCGATAATGGAAACTTGTCATTAACAATTTTGGTGTTCAATCTTCTAAAATCTACTACTAAACGCCACTTTTTATTGCCATCGCCGTTCTTTTTTGGTACTATTAAGAGTGGAGAATTGTAAGGACTACGAGAGGGTTCTATGATGTTGTCCTTCAATAATTTTTGGACTTGCTTTTGTATTTCGTCGTTTTGTGAATGCGGAAGCCTATAATTCTTAATATACACAGGTGTTTTGTCTGTGAGTTCCAAACTCTGTCGATAGAAATTGTTCACAGACAATTTATCTGTTTCTATGTGGAAAATGTCTTGAAACTCTTCTATAATGTTTAAAAGACTAGTACGAGCCGAAGGATCTGATGATGAAATATCAATAAGATGAAGAATTTCTTCGAATCTCTTTTTCGTTTTGTCGCTTTTACCTTTTCCCCCCAAACTAACGACTTTATAATATGCCAAGAGGTCAATGATTAAATTATCATCAATGTCATCGAGCGTGATACCAGAGTCGGTTGAATTCAAAATCTTAACACGCCGTACACCCCGTGCTGGTATAATGGTGTTGGCAATAAATACACCTTTCCGTATTTCTTTACCTAGTATGACATGATCACTGTTGATTTTGATATTTATTGGTACTATAACTTCTGATCTTGATGGTATACTTACTAGTTTCACTTCATCTTGTCTGAATTCCATTGGTAAAATAATTTCGGATTGATTGACGAGGAAAGATACCGTGTAGGTCTCATAATCGATTCTGCACATAAATCGATGGAAAACTTCTCGTCCAATTATTCCGTCTGTGTAGATTGGAAAATCATCATTAACTATGAAAAATTTGTGTTTGAAAGAAATCTCGGTTCCAATATAGAGATTTAAGTTTACAGAACCACGTGAATTTATTACTTCGTTCGTAATGCCTGTTAACCTGCAACTATCTTCCATGGAAAAAGACTCGTCTTCTTCAATAATACCCCTTTTACATAGTGAGACATCTGCTCCTGTATCAACTAAAAATCTAAGATGCTGTCTCGTATTTTTGCAATATAATGTGATATAATTTACACAGTTATCTGAAATTTTATAAATTTTTGAGTTTTCCTAATCCCACAAGGAACTATGATTAAATCGAGCTAGTGCTTGGGCACTTTTGCTCTTTTATAGCTGTGAGAGTTATTTTCTCACTGGTCAGTTATTCTGTCAGTATTGTTCTTAGGTCGTTGTAAGTCGAGTTTGTTTGGGGTGGTTTTCTCAAAATTGCTAGTGTTGTGTTAGGATGTTCGTCAATTTTATCAAAGAGTTTAAGCGCTTTATCTTTTATATATTTATCTATAGTCTTTAATTTCAGCTCTTTGTGGAAATTTTTATTCCTAACATACCACGGAATTTTGAGAATTTGTCGGATTGCCTTGTTTTGGCATCTTTGTAGCTCTTTTTTGTTTGTTTTGCATGTTTTGTAGTATGCCAAACTCCCATATGCAAGACTTGGCCTGATAATCAGCTTATATATGAGGAGTTTGTTTTTAACATTTAGCTTTTTATTGCTAAAAAGGGGTTTGAGAACGTTTAGGGTTGTGGAGCAGATTCTTCGTTTGTCGCGTATGTGGTTTCCAGTTTATTATTTGATCGTTGACTTCCAGATTTTGGGGTATTTGGTTACGTTTCCTTGTGACAAATATGGCCTGTGTTTTGTCCGTGTTTAATTTAATCTTCCACTTCATGAAGTATTCCGCTAACCTGTTAATGTAATTTTGGAGATTTCTTGTGATGTTATTTGCTAGCCTTGACGTGTAGTAGATGCACGTGTCGTCTGCAAATAACGACAATTTTGTGCTAGTTGTTTTGGGAATGTCTGCCGTGTATAGGTTATATAGCACTGGCGAAAGTGGTGATCCTTGCGGAACTCCTGCTTCGATAATTCGTGTTGTAGATAAGTGTGTGTCTATTTTGACACAAAACCTCCTGCCCTGTAAGAAGGATCCAATTATTTGGATAAGGGATTTTGGGATTTGGAGTTGCTGCAGCTTAAATATAAGTCCTGCATGCAAGGCTTTATCGAAAGCCTTTTCAATGTCAAACATTACCAGGCCAGTCGACTTCTGTTTATTTAGACCATTTCTTATGTGTTGGACCACCTTTGCTAATTGGAGTTCCGTGGAGTGTGTTGGCCTGAAGCCAAATTGTTCCTCTGGGATTATATTCCTCTCGTTTATCTCCTCACACAGTCGTCTGAGTAGTATTCGTTCGGTAATTTTCCCAAATGGTGGAAGGAGGCTTATTGGCCTCCAGTTCTGTGGGAAGGAAAGGTTTTTATTAGGTTTCGGAATCACAGTTATTGATGCCTATTTCCAGGTTTTCGGGTACCTCCTGAATTGGAAGATCAAATTTATTGTATTGGTGAATAAGTTCAGTATATTATCTGGTAGGAAAGACATGCACATGTTGGTTATGTTGTTGTGTCCAGGTGATTTTCATTTTTGTAGATGTCTAATTATTTGTTTAATTTCTTGTAGGTTTGTGTTTCGTATTGGTTCTGGGTCTGGAGAGTTTCCTCTCATTATAGTGTTTGATTTTCTAATTACTAGTTCTTCGAAATTAGTGTCATATTCCGGGTCTATGTTTTCCCTAAACTGCAGTTCGAGTGCATCTGCAAAAGCTTCCGCCTTGCCTTCCACTTCGTACTGCAGTCCATTTGCCCCGTGTATAGTTGGCATGTTGGGTTTATTTTTGTTTTTAAAATACTTGCATAGACGCCAGAAATCTTTTGAACCCGGTTCTATAGTAATGCGGAAACTCTCCCATTTTTCATTGTTGTAATTCTGGATTAGTCTTCTTATTTTATTTGTGAGTTTGTTAACTTGCCGCCGCAAGCTTGGATCACCCGTTTCTTTTGCTCGTTTTCTTAGTCTGTTTCGTTTCATTATGCTTTCCTTTATGGACTGTGGAAGATCGTATGGATTGTGTTGTTGGATTGGAATGGTGATTGTGTTTTTGTCTTTCGTCTCTATGATTTTTTCGGTTATTTGTTTATTGCGGTCTTTATATCGTTTTCTGTTTCGAATTTTATGTCGAGATTTTCGTTGAGGAGAGAATCTTTGAATTTCTTCCAGTTTGTTTTCCGTTTTGTTTGGATGGTTTCGTTTATATAAGTGTCTTCGATTAGGAAGAGCACTGGTTTGTGGTCGGAGCTAAGTTCGTCTAGTACTGTCAGTTTTATATTGTGATCTATACCCTTGTTCAACCCTATGTCAAGTGTGTTGTTATTGTGGAAGCCGAAGTGTGTTGGTTCGTTTGGGATGGTTGTAAGAATATTGTTATCGAGTACGAATTTGTTTAGTACAGTACCAGCATGGTTATTTCTGGCGGCTCCCCAATCTCTATGATAGGAACTGAGGTCCCCAGCGAGAAAAACTTTTTCATCCATTTCGAAAAGGATTTTGAGGTCTTCGGTGAAGTCTTTTGCCTGTGGAGGTTTGTAAGTAGAAATTGCTGTGAATTGGAAGTTTTCTGTTTTTACTTTTATTATGGTTGCTTCCAGCTTATTTATTTGTGGGGTAGGGATGTGGTGGTGCTTAATACATCTCTTTACGAGGATCGCAGTGCCTCCTCCCCTTCCAATCATTCTATCATTCCTGTATAGAATGTAGTTGGGGATATGGAAGTTTTTTCCTGGCTTAAAGAATGTTTCCTGTATGAGCATAATGTTAATTCTTGTGTCAACCAAGAATTGCATTAACTTTCCTTTTCGTGAGACCAAGGAATTTGCGTTCCATGTAATAATACTAAGGTTATTTTGAGAAATCATCATTTATGGTTTTGATGGGGTTGAGATTGTTGATGCCACCATGCTTTCCATCATGGAGGTCATTATGTTCTTCATGAAAATACTGAATTGGTTCTGCATTGTTGTGAGAAACTGTTCGAATTGAACAGGGACAGGATTTATTGGAATTTGGTTGTTGTTGAAACTTGGTTTGTTTGTTGGAGCTTGATTTTTCATTGTGTGAATGGATGTGAGGTTTTTCTTTATTTCAGGGATGGTATTTGGTGAGGTTTTTGACATGGTGGCGTACGAAGTTTTGTTATTTTTTGGGTTCGCAGGGCACCCTCCGTAACTTGCTGGATATTCACCACCACAGTTGACACACTTTGGGGGTTCTGTTTTTGGTTTGGTGCATTCTTTGAAATGGTGATTACCATCGCACCGTACACAGCGAGACTGTGCGAAGCATTTGTTGGAGGCGTGATTGAATGCCTGACAGTTGTGACATTGCGCTAGTCCTCCTTTCGATTTTTGTGCTTCAACGGACACAATCAAATGGCATACTTGTTTGATATTGTAAATATTTTTTTCGCTTTTAGGTAGCAATACCTTAACAAGTTTCGGTGGTGCTCCATTTTTAGGTTTGAGGTAGTAGACCTCGATTGGATTGAAGCCCTGTAATTCCAGGTCTTCTTGTATTTCCTCTTTGGTTAGGCCTTGAAGACCTCTGATGACCACATTGAGGTTCTTTTCTTCAGGGAGAAGATACGTATGATACTGAAATTTCCTTTCAGTGAAAAGTCTGGTAATTTTGCGATGGTCGTCAGGTGTTTTTGGGATAATCTGTATTCCCAAGTGGATTCGCTTGGCTGAGGCCACTTTAATGTTGTTGTTGGATAAGGCCACGGAGATTGTGGTCCATTTGTCTGCCTCTCTTAAAATAATTGGAACCGATTTTTCGATTTTTGGGGTTTCCGTCGGCATTTGTGAGGAACTGGAAGAAGGAATAGGGGTGGTTTTTGGTTGAGGGGGTTCAGTTTTGGTCACAAGTATACGTTTTGGTGTTTGCTGCTGAGTTATTTGCGGCATGGAAGGAAGGGGTTCCACAATGCTGATGGCATTGGGTTCGCAGTCTATGATCATGTCGCTATCAGTGTTCGGAGAATTTTTCAAATTATTTTTTGGCTACTTTTTTGCTTGTTTCCTCTTTTTTGATTTGTCATCTTCTCGCTGTTTTTTAAGGTCTGCCCTTAGACCTTCAATTGTGGCTTGAGGTGACGCAAAACCGTTTGTTAGTAATGGGGTGTTAGTTTGTTAGTCAATTTTTTAAAAGGGTGAAAAAGGGACATGTACTGAAAAGAAATTAAAATATGTGTTAATTTAAGTTTCTGTTTCCTGTAAAGAAAAGAAATTAGTATTTTCAGGTATCTGTAATTAAAAGAAAGTTTTTGTATTAAGTATATTAATTATTTTATGCGGGTAATCAACCAACTGGTACTTTGGTTAATTAATTTCCAGATAGTTTTCTTTGTGGGGTGTGGTCCTCGTTCGCTTCTTGCTGCTTTGCAGGTAGTTGCGATGTTCTTCGGTCCTTGTGGGCGGGTCCGTTTGGAAAGTTTTTTATTTTCAGTTTTCTGTATTTCTTCTTCGAGAGGAGTTGGGAACACGTCCTAGCTCCTTGAAGTCGAATGTCTGAATTAATAATAAATATTTCTTGATCCTGAACAAGATTAACATTATATCGCTTGTTATTATTTTGGTTTCTTCCGTTATTACGTGTATTGTTCCTATTATTGTTATTACTATTTCTATTATTATTATTTTTATTATAACCACTATTATTGTTTCTGTTGTTCATATTATTCCCGGAATTATTGTTTCTATGGTTATTGTTTCTATAGTTATTATTGTTCCAGTTATTGTTATTATTGTTATTGTTATTGTTCCTATAAGTGTTACCTCTATAGTTCCCATTTCTGTTGTTACCATTCCCATTATTATTTCTAGTACTGTAGTTATAAATCCTATTGTTGTTACGCTAATTAAATTGTCTATTCCTATCATTTTCCCTATAATAAAATACGCTGTTGGGTGCCTGTGTCTCACTTTTTTCTAACTCAAGGCTAATTTCTATAGCATCTGCCAGAGTATTTGGCCTTGATGCAAAAACTCTTCCTTTAAGTTGCTCATTTAAACCATTTTTAAATACCGACAGTGCATATGTGTCGTTAATCTTTGTAATAGTTTCTATGGATTTGTGCTATGGTGTTAGTGGTCTTAAATCTTAAACGTAATCTGGCAGATAAATCTTCAAATGTTGTAGGAACTCCCGTACTACCAATTATTAATTGAACATTAGTTGTTAGCTTAACGTTATATACAAAATCTACAAGAGCTGTTTTACAGTTTGCATTTAAACTTTTATGCAATATTTCTATTAACTTTATAAATGAATTTAATTCTTTTTGTTTTCCTTCAAAAACAGGAATAACTTTCATGGCAGTTTGTAAATCAAAATCCGCCATCTTTGAGTCTTCTAATACTCTAGCAAGCTGAGCTTCTAACAATTTTACTGTCTCTGGATATATCTTCGCGAAATGTTGTTTTATTTCTAAAATATAGCTATCGTCACTTACATTGCACAAAGTTGAAAATTTCGTTCGAATTTTATCTAATTGCTCCTGTTTGCCTTTAATTGCAACCAGTGTGTATACTTTCTGTCCTTTCTTTTTTAAATTATTTAATATATCTTCAACTTCTTTCACTAGCTCTTGTATTTCTTGCATAACTAAACGAATGTTTTATATCTTCTATATTTCCATTATTTATTAAAATTATGGAAGAGCATTAATACTTTAATTATTCTAAAATATTATACGTTAATAGTCCTAACTAATTGCTTCTTTACATATTTTTCAATGTAACGCTTATAAAAATAGGCTATTATAAAAATCCCTATATGTACCGCTGCTGTAGTAAATGATTGGGAGTATTCCTCGACAAAGGTCTCCTGAACATTGGTTTGGCAATTCCCCATCACTGTAGTTGCCTTAATTTCTTGAAAAGATTCTTCTGCTCCTCTCCTGACATAATTGCGATGAGCCGGTGAAGTTCCTTTCTTTGTAGTCGCAACTTTATTGTTTTCCACCATGTCTCTTCCTCTTAATTGGTGGTGTTACTTCTGTATCGGTCGGCTTCCTCTTGTTCTGTCATGCGCGATATTCTTCAATTGTTAGCTTCTTAGGACCTATGTGTCGAAGTTCTTCAATAGGAGCTGGTTTGTATTCTGGAGTGTCCGTTTCTTCTCCTTGTGGGATGTATTCTGTTAGTGTTGTGACGTCCTTCTCGAGTTCTGCAAATTCCTTCTCAAATTGGCTGCATAATTTGTCGAAGCGGTCGTTGAGTAAGTCTTGCCAATCAGAAGACGCTATTTGGTCCGCAAGTCCGCAGGATCACCATGTAATGATGTAGGTTTTTAAATGACAAATAAAGATAGATACCTGTGGCCGAGCGCCTAAAACCCAGCTCGAAATGATGGCTTCTACTAAGGAGTATGAGTAGCAATTTCTAATGGTAAAAATCGGTAATTAGTTTTCTAGTTGCAAGGAGGTCTTGCATTCTAGTTATCTTTTTACAGACTGCTCTTTTCACAAACATATTGCCTTATTTATAGTAACAATTGTGCTTATCCAAGCTTAACTTTAAATTTCTTAACTTAGGTTAGTGACACTTAAACAATTAGGTTAGTACATTATTGAGTAAAATTAGCTAGTACTACTTAAATTACAAATTAATAAATTCAATAAAAACAACTCTCTAATTTCAGCGCTGAAAAAATAAAAGAATGTTATGTCATCACATACCAATTCACAATTCGCTGATGACTTAATTCATCGAATTGTGAGTTGGTACGTTGAACTCGTTGCAGAGTCTACGTCGTTCCTTTTATGTTAGTACGTGTATACGCATCGTGCGTTCACACTACACTCTTCACGCATAAGCCACTGGTCTTTAAGTATTATTCTCTACTGATGAGGCATCGCATCGCATTGTGAGATCAGGATTATACATAATTATCATATCATGTAACTCTAGAGCTTGCTTTGCTTTTATGAAAGCTTTTTCGCTTTTTTTTAACCCAATTGAATTTTAAATTTTTCTAGAAAAATATTAAGATTATACATAATATTCGTGTTATTTTTAATAAATCTTGAATAAAAATTTTTCATCCGCAAAAGTGCTGGTAAACTTTTGCAATTTGTTTACTCTTTCTGATTTATCTAGCATTCGTATGCGTAATCCAAAGATACAAACACCCCTTCAATATCGTTCAATAAATTCTCCATTAATTTCTGAAACTACGCTGAAGCTGATAATATACCGAAAGGTAATCTTCTATATCGAAATAAACCTTTATGAGTTGATATAGTTGTATAAATCTTCGAGTCTTCCGACTCAAATTATTGACACGCATTCGGTATATCTAATTTCGATTAAAATATGGTGCCTCTCTATGTCGAAGATAATATATCTGGAATACGCGGGCCGGAGTGTTTATCAATAACCATGTATATATTAACATTCACATTAAAATTGACGCATTATCGAATATTACCGTTTCTTCTTACAACCGGTACGATTGGCGAAGCACACTCACTACTTTGGACTGGATATAAAACATTATTTTCGACTAATCTTTTTAACTCGCTTTGAAATTTTGCCTTTACAGCATGTGGATTTGGCCGCAGTTAACTTAATGCTTAATTTTGTCTATTATACAATAAATTCTTCAAATGATTCCCTAAAATAAGTCACTATATTCCTTAAGTGCTTCAAATTTGTAAATTTTCTTAATCGGCAAAGATTTTTCGCATTCATTTTTAACAATTATGTTAAGCCAAACAGCCAACCTTTCCTTATCTCTAATATATAAAAATATATCTTTTTGAAAATGTTTGTCGCGGCTAAACTCGGAATCTGCCGAGTCGATTTCAATAAAATTTGGCATGAAGATTACTGTCCGGTAAGTGAGTGTTTATGTAAAGTTTAAAAAAAATTGATTTTAAACTTTTGGAAATATTTAAGATTTAAATTTTTCACGTTTCACTTTTGAAGAGAAAGTCGACTTTAGCGCTTAGGCTTAAGATCAATAAATGAAGAGAGATCGTGCAATTATCGCATCGTTAGCGGTTACTCCCTCCCTCTTAAATATGAGACTTATTCGAGAGAACATTTCGGCATTTTGTTGATTGCACGATCTCTCTTCATTTATTTTCCTTAAGAAGCAAAGTACACTTTTTCTTGATATGAAATCCATCCATGGATTCATACTCGAAATGGATGCGACTTCATGTCATGTGGTTTTCGATTAGGAAATGGGGATTGATTTATTTTTGGATCTTTTCATGCCCATCTCGAATACGAAAACGTCAACCTTTACTTGCGTATTAAGGAACAGCTACTTTTCGCTTTTGCAAATCGGAACAAAAGCTCTCTCTCAAGAATTCTCTATGATTTGACACTCTGTATTTCCGTAGAGCCGGTTTTAATTGTTTTCTACAAATTTTACTTGGGTTATTCAGTACAATTTTGGTTCATTAAGCCCGTAGCAGATAGATTTGTTCAAATTGGTGGAAAATGGTAAATATTTTTTTGAATTTCAGATCGTAGGACATCATTGTTTCCGGGAATCCCAAGTTGACTTATTTTCTTCCGGTTTGAAGCGTTCTCTTCCGCAAAAATTTGAATTTTATATGGTTTTTTGCCCGTAGCGGCTAAACGAAGCGTCCTACGGGGTTCATATGTATGACCAACCCCTTTTATTTGGCATTTCCTACCTTCCTTTCATACATCATTTTTCTCTACATTAAGGTTTTGAAGGTATGCATTCAAAAGATCGGAAAATTGATAAAATTCAGATTTTGAATTTTTAACCATTTTTCGTTCCTAGCGGTTAAACGAAGCGTCCTACGGAGTTCATGCGTATGATCCGCCCCATTTTTTTTAAATTTCCTAATTTTGAATCCCAAGTTGACCAATTTTCTTCCGGTTTGAAGGGTTCTTTTCCGGCAAAATTTGAATTTTATATAATTTTTTGCCCGTAGCGGCTTAACGAAGCGTCCCACGAGGCTCATATGTATGACCGACCCCCACTATTAGGACATTTTTCCTTTCGTGCGCCATTTTTCTCTAAATTAAGGTTTTAAAGGTGTGCATTCAAAAGATCGGAAAATTGATGAAATTCAGCTTTTGAATTTTTAACGATTTTTGGTTCCTAGCGGCTAACCGAAGCGTCCTACGGGATTCATACGTATGACCGACCCCAATTTTTATTAAATTTCCTAAATTTTTCAATACATCGTTTTTCTCTGAATTGAGTTTTTAAAAGTTTGTCCAAACAAAAGTTATGATATATGATAAAATTCAGATTAAAATTCGAAAACGCAAAATCTCGCGTTTTTCGGAAAAATTTTCTAATTTTTTATATATTGGAAACTCAATTTGTATATATTTTCTTTAAATCAATAGAAAATACTATTACACAGAAAACAGAAATTTTTGAGTGAATTTTACTCTCCAATGGTACACATTTTTGTTTGTGTTTGTTTTGTGCAAATTTCAGAACATCAAAATTGTGTGCATTGTGTGTACATGCACATTGTGTTCCATCCGCGAAATTTTGTTTCAGCCCCCTTTCCTATTATTGTGATCACTCAATCCCTATTATTCCCTGACAATCAAAGACATTGTTTCAATCAAGTCAAAGATTTTTTGGAAGTTTTTGAACTTATGTTACAATCAAAAGATAACTGCTAAGAATCAAAAATCTATAACTAAAGAAAAACAAAACATATATAGTATCAACATAAACAGTATACAAAAAATATGCAGTATTACGTAATGCCCAGCAAAGCGGGCGGGTACAGCTAGTAATTGGCATAAAAATAATTCAAGACAAAGGTAAAACAAATAATTCAAGACATTTCAACGTCTTTACCCGTCTCATCAGTATAGCTGCGAGCGGTTCTTTTAGTTTTGCGTAATGACAAAATGTTTATAATTTCCCGAATAAAATATCTCAGAAATTGTCCAAATAGGTCCACCGGTTTCCAACTTCAAATTTTATCAATTTATTTTCATCCGTTAATTTATTGTGAATCCTGCTCTTAGTTGAGTCGTTAACATCCATCATATGATAATTGTTGAGCGTGAACTCCTTTGCCTACGCTTTGATTCAGGTGTGTCACCGAAATTGATTTACCCTTGAACTCTTTTTCAAGGGGATAAGTGTATGTATCAATCGAGGTGTTACACCAAGACTGCTTAGAGATGTGCAAAGATCTTAGACCGATACACCAAGAATAAAGAACGAAGTGAAAAATTCTGATTTTGATTGATGACTGCTCTGTTTATTAAAAATTGACTCGTTAGTATACAAATAGTTATTTAAACTAGGGGGACGCCCCCTGCTCGCCAAACCCCACCGTTCGCTACGCTCACTCTAATAGCTCGCGCATGGCGCTATATATACAGTAGCGTTATAAGTAGAAAGGTGATTTAGTTCAGACTTTAGTAGCAATCATTTAAGCTCATTTTGCACGTCAAAGTACATCTATATTGAATGAGGCCCTATCTATAATTATCGGAAACCTTGCGGGTGCGGTTGCGGATCTTGAAAGATCTTATATTTTCTCATACAAAATACTTTTTGTAAAAATTCTTTCATCTTCTGCCAAATGACCTTGGCCTTGTGTTTCAGAAATACACAATAGAATACGCAAGACATAGAAATAATATAGACGCGCAATCGGTCAAACGATCTAACTCTACTGGCTACAACATACAATTGACGGTGAGAAAATATAGGTTGTTTGAGTAAGATTCCTGATTTTTGAAACGTTTGCCCCTGGGATTTATTAATTGTCATCGCAAAAGCCAGAATTACGGGAAATTGAGTTTTTTGAAAGGAAAAAGACAAAAATACGTCACACGTGTCAAAATACGTGTGTTTCGGGAAACTCCTGCTAAAATCTCACAATCCAAAAAATTTTTTTTTGCATTTTAACTAAACGAATAGGTGTACCATTGGCCAAGCAAGTCATGTCCTGTACACAAATTACGAATAAGTAAGTGTGCAATTTGGTTTTAAAGATAAATTTGTGGGATCGGGAGCCCACTTACATCAACTGGGTTTAAAAATTCTACTGGAAAATTATTTTGCTCTCTATAATCATCACTCAAGATGTTATCGGAACTCAAATATATTCGTTTCTCTCCGGCCAGGCTGTTAAAGATTTCTGCATCGATGAAAGAGCAGTCTTCATATTTGGGTGCTAATATAACCGAATTGAGAATATCGTTAGACTTCATGGTTTCAGATACATTGTCATAGGTATTTGCAATCATGAAGCTGCAGCTAACTAAATGGGAAGGAATTTCAATAACATCTTGGCTGTAATCTGGAAATGTGGGTAAAGGTCCATTACCAAGAGATTTAAGAAATTCAACGAATTCAATCTCATGAGGTCTTCACACATGAACATTTTGAATTCATTCCACAAATCTAGTGCATTTGTAGGAAAGTTCATACCACAAATAGGATATGGCAAATAACTCTCTTAGCTGCTGAGAGGAATTATACTCTTTTACTTCTAATAAATACTCACGCCACTCTCCATGATTTCATGCGATACGTCGAGCATGTGCTGTAAATGTGCAGTAAATAATGTTCCCAACAGTACCCAAATCCTGATGGGACCTCGAACATGAAGCTAAACTAGTCTCAAATGGAACATCTCAACATAAAACATAAAATAATCTTGCAATAGCTCTACTACTTCCTCTTTGAGGTTTTTCGATTTCTTGTCTTTATCTACCTAAATATAATGCATCGACGTCTCTGTATATAGAAACACGGACGAACTAATTCGATTGATTTCAGAGAATGCAGTCAATTTTGTTCTTCCGTGATTTTTAAGAGCTTGCTGAACACTTCCTTCCCTTCAGACTGTATTTTGCTGGTGAGGCAAGTGACATTCAAGTCGAACTATAACATATTACGTGACTGGTAATGCATTGGATACTCATTCATGCGCCAATTAGCTTCCGTAAATCCAACATAGTGACCGGACAAAAAGCTATCGATTTCATCTATATAAACTTTGCCCTCAACTCCACCTCAAACTCTTCCAAACTGTAATGAGGCACAGTCGTATCCCTTATAAACATATTTGTGCATATATTTTAGGCTCTTAACTGTGCCAAGAACTTCAACATTTAAGTAGTAATCAAATTTCGCTAAAAGATATGGATTTTAAGGAACAGTATAACGGTTGGCAACATAGTCGCCACGAAAGTCAACTGTTATGTATACCATTAACACGACGCATCTAACATTGCCCTGAGTTGTATTGTAAAAGTCCTTAGAAAAGCTTTTGCTGCATTTACCATCTCTGATACCGACGGGGATACGATTCAATAAACCACATGGACCGTGGATCATACGGTTTTTATCTTAATTATGAAGTTGTGGGATAAACATTGTATATTGTAAATAAAATATAATATATCTGGAATTTCCGTACGAACGAACAAACTCTCATTACCTACCTTTTCTTTTTTCTCTAAATTGCAGTTTTAAAGGTGTGCAGACAAAAGTTTGGGAATATTTTTATCAAATTAGCAAAAAAAATAATGGTATAAGTAAACTATGGCTTTAAATTTGTCTGTGGTAATGCATTCATATTATTGTCTGTGGCCATATGTTCATTGTTTTGGCTTTTGTCTGGAAGAATGCAATTTTATTAGCTAAAGATGGCCTTCTTCCAGGCGAAAAACAAAAGAATGAACATGTGAATATTGTCTGTGATATGGCTGCGTTTGCCCCTCACATTATCATTGGCATAGATATTAGGTTTGAGTGAAAAGAATGCACGTATTTGGCATAAATGGTTGGTTATTAAGTCGAACGTATGATCTATGCCAGTGATAATGTTAAATAAGTATGATCCATATTCTGATTTTTTCGTAGAGGAATGCAATTATATGTTAATTCATTTGGTTTGTGTCCCCAATAGAAGATTGATCCATTTGGTTTGACTTTCGACTAATTAAGTACTTGCCATTTATCGGGGACACAAACCAAAAATACACATATGGTTGCATATTTTCAGGCAAAAAGAAAATCAATCACATGCGTACATTCTTCCCATAAGCATCATCTACGCTATACGTGTGCTAAATTCACACATACTATCCCATTGAATTTTTTTATTACAATTTGAAGTTAAACAAATTTATAATTAAATTTAAGAAAAGAAATTAAGTGATGCACATAGAGGAAAAGCTAATCTTTCGAATGGTGTAATTTTTATCCTGGTAAGTCCACCTGGTTTCCTGTAAAAGGGATAACAAAAAACCGTGTCGCCTATTTATATATAGATAAACAAATTATTTTAATATACAACGTTTCTAAAACGGACTAAAAAGTATAAAATAATTTCTTCAACCCAATAGAGATTTGCAACACCATACAGATCCCTTACTTCATACAAATTGTCCTGGAAATTTGTGGTTGTGAATTTTTAATAACTATGAAAATACTTGTAAGATTTAAAACGAAAAACGTGGGGAGCATATAACTCAGTGACAGCTACTCCTTACACTTATTCCCTTTATCTATTGGATGCGCCCCAAGTTTTTCGTTTTAAGTCTTACAAGTATTTTCATAGTTATTAAAATTTCATAGTTATCATAGTTATAGGCTGTGTTGTGTGCATCAACTTGTGCACGAGTTGGATATATGCGAATTGCTCTATCCAAATCAAAATCTCCAGATTCATCTTAATAACCCTGATTTCGTCACTGACCCACTGATGACCATCAAAATTCTTAGGGTATTACAAATTTTGTATGTAAGTTAGTATAAGTACACAAACACCAAAAAAATATAAAACTTGTAACTTTTATCCCCCAACACCTTAAACTAGGGGATGGGAATTTGTATGAGACCTGCAATTTTGACGCTAGAGGTCTGATTCGATCTGAAAATTTATGCCCCTAGACATATATTTATACAGGTATAGGTACTCCTTGTTACTATAACTTATTATCAAAAAAAAAAAAAATTCTGCTACAAACAACTTACAAAAGGAAATGAAATCCCACCAAAAACATTTTCATGTAAAATGTTGCCAAGACGAGACCATATGACTCGCACTGTCAAAAAGTTATCAGATCTCATGTAGAGCCAAGCTTCTAACTCTACAAGCCCTAAATCTACAAAGCCTAACTTCACAAACTCTACACCTTAGTCAAAATATGTACGGACCCGATCACACCAGTAGCGCCCTCGAGAAAGTGGACAGGCAGGGTAGCGCAATTTCGGACGGTCATACAACAGACTCATCGACAGCTACTGCTGGCTTTGGGGCGCGAGGAGCGAGTAAAGCTCCAACACGATCTCCAGCGATTGTACAACGATAGGGCAAGATATCGTCAGGAAAAGAAGCGGGCTAGATACGAACCCAGGGCGAACGACGGCTTGGGGTCCTTTGAATAAATGTTTAACGAGTAGGGATAGTTAGATTTAGGGGATTTTTGTAAACTTAATGTGCCATGAATTTAGTGTAAGGGATTTTGTAAACATAGTGTACCATGAAGAATAAATGTTTGTGAACCAGAAGAAGTTTTTGTCGAATAAATGTAAGCAATCACTTGTGATTAGGAGTGTATCCCATTGGCGAAAAACATTTGTGAGGTTTTCCACCTTACAGACTGGTGTGGTAAGGGAAAATCTTCACATAAATTTGCCGCAGCCGCTTTTCGAGCCTACCGCTAGGGAAATGTTTTGTCAAGAGGAGGTATAAGCAGAGTTTTAAAAGAAAAGAAAAAGAAAATATGTAGCCTACCTCTAGGTAATGTTTTGTAAGGAGGAGGATTTTAGTAAATTTTGAACACAAAAAAGCAAAATCAAGGCACTTCTGAAATCAAATTGTTATGTATTTTTTATTCTGTTTTGGTATAGTTTTGTATTTTCAGTGCTAACCAGTTGTTAGTTAAATGTTGAGGGTAGGCTTTACACAAGTTTTGGGTTGGCTTAATATTTATTATTGTGCATACATCATACTAGTCACAATTATCATTTACATTTTCATGCATTTTCCTAAAGCTTTATACAAAACAAACGTCCATGCGACCAATCTACTAATTTTCTTCCTAATATTTTATACAAATCAAACATCCATGCGACCAATTTACTAATTATCTTCCTAATATTTTATACAAATCAAAAGTCCATGCGACCAATCTACTAATTATCTTCCTAATATTTTATACAAATCAAACGCCAATGTTACCAATCTACTAGTTATCCTCCTAATACTTTATACAAATCAACCGTCTATGCGACCATTTCATTCCTTTTATAAGCTTATCTACTAATTATTTTTTCATTCCACTATTCAGATACATTTTACTATTCAGATACATTTTCAGAACACATTTAATTTATGTTTTAATCCTAATTTATTTAGTTTTTATTTCATTCCTTTACCTAATTTACAATTCTTCTCTTATTTTTATTCTTATTACGTATACGTCAGTACTTCAAACGGTCATTATGGAGCCGCTGGATCTCCCTGCTGATCCGTAGTCGCTCCTCTTTACCTACCGCCAGCAGCAGACGACGCCGGACCTCTTTTATGGCCCGCCTGAAGGTGGCCTCCACCCCAGTACAATACTTGACGGGACGACGACTTCCTTCTTGCCCCGATTCCGGGCCCGGTGTTCCTCCAAGGTAATCGGCATCGGTCCGGCCCTGGAATCGCGCAACGCCTCCTCCAATGTTGTTTGCGACGTCCCCGACACTATGAAATAGCCACTTCAATGACGACGCCGTACTTGGAACTAGGTTGATGGGTTCTGGCGACCACTTTCAACTAGAAGTTCCCCCCAAAATCGATAGGTTTGCTAGAACCTTGTTCGGTGGGATATTTCGGTCTCTAGTTGATGGGTTACTAAACCTCTTCCAACACGAAGTTCCTTACTGCACCGATAGGTTTCGAGAACCTTGTTCGGTCTTGCAGCTTCGAGCTCGAGTTTGCAGGGTTACTATGACAACTTTCAAGCTCGAACACCCAACTCAGAGAACCAATAGGTTTCTAGAACGTTGTTCGGTTTGGCAAATTCGAACTTGAGTTTGATGGGTAAGTATGACCACTTTCAAACTCAAGCTCCCAGCAAACCGATAAGTTTCTAGAACCTTGTTCTGTTTGGACCAGTTACTTTTCCTTGTTCGTCTACTCACTTTTCAATCTGATAAGGTCTGCCTGACTTGTGAGGATGTAAAGTTGATCCCAACTGCTGGTGATATCCCCAATTTTTCTCCGCTTTTTATCCCAAGAAACCGGGATTTTTGACCGTTGGTGCGAGGTTGCCATCAATTACGAAACGCACTTAACTTCTGCATGGCGCCATCTACCGGTGTCGGGCGGAGGTTTTTAGAACTACGTAAGTTGATTGAGTTGTTTACGTTTCCCCATGTTTCGTTTTGACGTTTCAGTCTAGGTTAAGATCGTGTTGGGATGTCGCCTGTTTTATGTTCGTTAGTGAATTTCATGTTATTGACATAGGTTTCCGGGATCCAATGCTCACGTTAGTATTATGAAATAGTATGTTTGCTTATATTCTACATATTTGTCGGTTTATTTACGTCGTTTAACCGTGTTGTGTTTACGCTTGATGGTAAGTATAGTGCATGTATAACTTCTGGTGTCTTATGTTTTTTAGGCAGTCTTATGTTTTATTGACCATCAAATACTCCGTGTGGACTATCTGTGTGGTCTATGTTACTCTTTATGTGGACTATGTTATGTGAACATCAACATCGACATCGACTTCTCGCGTGACATGTTCGAGTGAGTATGTTAAATTTCTGGTGCATTATGTTTTTTAGGTTCATATGTGTTATGGATATGGTTAGTGACTCGTATAGTATATATTTTATGTTCTAATCTCCCTTCTTTTTAGGTGACGCGACGCATCACAACGTTCCTCCCCCTTTTAGAAGTCCTCCCCAGGGTGAGTGGCAATTTCTGGGATAAAGGTGGGTTACTATGATCCTCTGAGTTTGTGATTATGAGTATTAACCGGTTACAGGGTTCGCGAGATTTGAGTGGAAGTGTTATTTTCATGATAAGGATAGTTTTAGCTTATATTCTTGGCGTTGTAGCTCTCGTGTTCCTTGATTTTTATTTATTCCTCTTTACGATTTACATTAGCTTAATCTTTGTTTTAGTTCTAGTTGATTTTGTTTTTTGCTTTCAGCCTCCTACGTCTCGGGTCCTTTTGGTGTTGACTGAATTTGTCCAACTTCTCCATGGCTGGCGGCTCTTCTATCTCCGGTTTGTCCAATTGAAGTTGTTGAAATAGTTGGTCTGTTTCCTGCAGGATGGATTCGAATTGAATTTGTTGGTACAGCTGGTCTGCTTCTTGCAGGATGTTATCCCACTCGGCTTTCGTTAGTCCCAAATTATCCACGTTCTGGTCCATTGTAGATCTGCGATTAGGCATAGGGTTATTATTAATACGTGTCGGATAGAGTGCTGTTGGGGCTATCGTGTCGGGGACGTAGGTTTTAGTTTTAATTAAAAAGCTTCAATCGGTTGTTATGTACGCGGCGTTTGCGATTGCCTATCATTATGGTGCTATTTACCGGACTGTTTATAGCTACCATTTTTTACGGTCCTACCCAATGCTGTGTCAATGTATTTTTTCGAGCCCCGTTCCTTAGCAATACCTGGTCCCTGAGGTGTGTTTTTAAGTGGTTAGTCTTTTGGTCGTAGTACTCTTTGGACTGGATCTTGCTCTCTTCCAGATATCTTCGTGCGGTTTGATATGCTCTCTGGAGTTTGTTTCTTAGTTGCAGGAAATAGTTCTCGTGATCGTATACAGGTTGGGGTGCTTTCTTCAAATTTTTGGGAAGGGGGGCGGAGAAGCCGTATAAGCAATCCATAGGCGTTAATTTTGTGGTTGTGTGCATACTATTATTCCTGACGAACATTGCTGCTCGCAGATGCTCATCCCAGTTTGTTTGGTTGTCGTCTACAAAATTTCTTAGATACTCGATCAGAGGCCTATGTGATCTTTCCAATGCTCCGTTGGATTGGGGGTGGTATGGTGTTGTTTCGATCCTCCGTATCTTAAATAACTTGCACACTTCCCTGAACATTTCGGAAGTGAAGTTGGCTCCTTGGTCGGTAATTAATTTTGTTGGTATTCTGTAACGACTTATTTTTTCCTCCACAAAAGCCTGTGCCACAGTTTGCGCCTCCATATTTTGAAGTGGTATTACGTCCATGAAGTGAGTCAAATCGTCTTCGAAACTTAGGATAAACTTGTTCCCGTGTGGTGTTTCTGGAAGTGAACCCACAATGTCCATATAAACCTTGTCGAATGGTTGTTTAGCTGTATCCGTTATGACCATCGGTTCCTTATGTTCTCTGCTTAACTTATTCAGCTGGCATTTCTTGCATTTTCGTATATGTTTTTTGATATCTCTCAGCATTCCCTTCCAGTAGAACTCTCTCTTCAGGCGGTGATATGTTTTGAATACTCCTGGATGGCCTCCTAGGGGTGCATTATGACAGTCTCGTAGCATGGTTTCTATCTCCTGAGGGTCCGTTAAAATTCTTATATGTGTTTTCTCTCGTTCAGGTACTTTGCTTGGTGATGCATGCTCGGGAATTTCACTTGTGGTTGAACCTTTTGCTTCTGTTTCTTCCAATTTTTCATTTTTTTCCCTCGTTTGTTTTCGCGTGGTTACTAGCACGTCATAGGGGATCCTACTTAAGG
This sequence comes from Chrysops caecutiens, assembly GCA_963971475.1. NCBI lineage: Eukaryota > Metazoa > Arthropoda > Insecta > Diptera > Tabanidae > Chrysops > Chrysops caecutiens. Next base: position 25,992,473 of record OZ020568.1, on the reverse strand, counting down.
CGTCTGCATTGTTGTTTTTGCGTCCCTCTTTGTATTATATCTCGAACGTGTAGTCCGATAGTTTGTGCCATAAGCGTAATATCCTACTTGTGGGATCCTTGATTCTTATAGCTCCTCTTAGTGGTTTGTGGTCGGTAAAAACTTTGAAGGGTCGTCCATACAGGTAACATCTAAAGTTCTTAACTGCCCATACTATGGCCAAGAGTTCCCGTTCTATTGTAGAATAATTTCTTTCTGCTGCGTTCAATGTCCTACTAGCATAAGCTATGGGTTTCTCTTCGCTGGGTTGACCTTGTGCTAGTACTGTGCCAAGTGCTTCTCCGCTCGCATCCGTGTATAGCTTGTATGGTTCCTTAAAGTTTGGGTATCTAAGTACCGGTGGACTTATCAATTTCTGTTTGACAGTGTTGAAAGCGTTTACACAACTTTCATTCTATTTGAACTTCACATCTTTCTTTAGGAGATTACTGATTGGAGAAGTCCGATATGAATTTCCTGTAGTAGTTGGCTAGTCCTAAGAAGGACTGTATTTGGCGCACCGTTTTAGGCGTCGGGAAATTTTTTACGCTATCCACCAAGCTCGGAGCTGGTTCTACTCCTTGCGTCGTGCATTTGTGTCCAAAGTATATAATTTTTTTTTTTGAGGAAATTGCACTTCCCTACGTTTAACTTTAAGTTGTGGTTTCCCAATCGTTGTAATATGGTTCGTAGTTTTGTTTGATGATCCTTAAGGTTTCTGCCGTATATTACTATATCATCCAGGTATACGAAACACTGTAGATCCTGTAGTCCTGTCAGCACAGGATTCATTAGACGCTGGAACGTTGCTGGTGCTCCCTTTAACCCAAAAGGCATGCGCTTAAGGGTGTAGTGTCCGTAAGGGGTACTGAACGCAGTCTTATCCCGATCTTCTGGTTTCATTGCGATTTGGTGGTACCCGCTGGCGAGGTCGAGTACTGAGAAATACCGAGAATTTCCCAGCTGATCCAGGATATCTCCAATTCTGGGTAGTGGATAAGCATCCCCCACGGTTACTTCATTTAGTTTCCTGTAATCGACCACTATTCGCCATCGCTTCTGTCCATCAGTTCCCGGTTTCTTTGGGACTACTAGTAATGGTGCGTTCCATTCGCTCCAGCTTGGTTCTACTATGTCTTCCTCGAGTAATCTTTGTATTTCTTCCGTTATTATCTCTCTTTGCGTCTCCGGCAGGCGGTACATCTTGCACTTGATAGGTTGTTTCCCTGGTTGTATCCGTATTTCATGCTGCACTGTAGCTGTTTGTCCCAGTTTCTCTCCCGGTAAATGAAAAACGTCTTGGAATTCTTCAATTATTTTATGCATTTCCCTCCTCTCTTCTATGTTCAAATTGGTTTCTAAGCTTATTAGTTTTTTAATCTGGGTTTCTCTTTTTCTTGGTTCCCATTCTTCGGTGCTAATACAATTGACGAGTTTTTCCTCAGAATTATTAGTATCGTTGTTGTTTGGTGCTGTCGTTTCTTCGTATTCGCTCAATTTTACTGTCACATTGTTCACTTCTACTTTATAATTGTTTATATGTAGCACGCTCAGTTTTATTTTCCCATTTGTTGACGTCACGAGCGCGTTACTAATATATACGCCCGGTTTTATCTCCTCTCCTTCGATTACATACTGTCCTTCTTTGTCCGTGATCATTTCCACACATTTCACTTTCCATCCCGGTATTATGATGTTCCTGGGCTCTGTGGTTATAAATTCTTCCTTTGAGCAACTTTTTTCGCAGCTTTCTTCATTTTCCTCATACGTGCGAGTATCGAATGGAAAACATTGCAAATTACTTTCTTCGCAGCTTTCTTCGTTCTCCCCATACGTGCGAGTATGGAATGGAAAACATTGCAAATTACTTTCTTCGCAGCTTTCTTCGTTCTCCCCATACGTGCGAGTATGGAGTGGAAAACATTTTAAATTACTCCCCCCGGTACGCATCCCACTCTCGTAGTTTTCATGCGTTGTACCTGTCTCGAAGAGTTTTCCCAGATCTTTCAACACTTCCGCTGTAGGCATTATTTCCCCTGTGTAATCACATGTATTCGGACAGCTTTGCCTGACGTTGGTAATGTTCCCTGGTTTCTCCGTTTGTCGGGATTCCTCTGGCTGCTCGGCGTAATCTTTTTCCACTATTGCAGGTTTCGTATGACCCCCCATAGTAGTTTTACTTTGGAATTCTCGGGTGTTTTCCTCCCTGGCATGACTACGCTCATGATTTGTTTTACCAGCTGCGATAACGTCCACAAAATGAACGTCATTCGTACATCGGTTTTGGTTTCCTTCGAATTTGATAACCGTTCTTTGCCCATTACTTGTGGACAAGAACACGAGCTTCTTCGCGGGGCCCTCGATGTAGCAATGCCTGGACAGAAAGTCGTTGCCCAGCAGGCCCGTTATACTACCTTGGTTGACAGTTTCGATAATATGGAACTTGCATGGATGTATCTTATCTAAATATATGTGTCCTGTGATGGTTCCCTTTGAGGAAATTTCCCCTGAAATCGTATTGATTGTGATAATCTCTTCTCTGTTTATGTCCTTTTCCATTGATTCATTAATTTCTTCCTCCTTTATAAGACTTATTTCGGCTCCTGTGTCCACTATGAACTTATTTCTGCTTCTTCTCGTAATATTTAGGGGCAAACTTACTATAGGGACGTCTGGACATGTTTCACACCGCTTTTCTTTTTCTTTTAGCGACGACTCCTTGTGTGCCCGGTCGTCTCCTCGCAGTTTTCCGTTTGTAGATTTGCTGTTTGTTTTTCTAGCTGCAACCGTTCCCATCTCTCTCTTAAATAACATCGGTCTTCCATATGTCCACTTTCCAGAAATTGCATTTTTCGTCTGCTGTGTTCGCGATGGTGTGATTTACTTGACGACCTCTATATGTATTTGAAGCTGAATTTTGTTGATTTCTGCCGTGCGCGTTACAGTTTTGAATCGTGTGGCCATACGTCTTACTGTTATGATAATAACCACTGTTGGTTCTTAACAATGGATCGAGGAGTGCTAATGGGCAAGATCACTCGACCCTCATGCGTTTACTTTGTATTTAAAATTTATATAATAAATTTACACGTTTACAAAAATTTTATTTCTTTTTTTTATTTATTACATTTTAATTAATTTACATTTTTATTTCTTTTTTTTTTGTCACATTTCTAATTTAAATAGTAATTTTAGACTAAGTTTAAGAATTTCGCATTTTTTCTTTAAGTTTGCTATTTTAGATTTTTATTTGTGATTTGGGCTGAGTTCAAGATTTCACCTTTTCACTTTTAGTTAACATTTCTAATTTCGATAGTAATTTTAGACAAAGTTTTAGAGTTTCGCATTTTAACTTTAAGTTTACAATTTTCGATTTTTATTTGTGATTTAGATTACATAAGTTCAAGATTTCACATTTTTACTTTTTGTTAACGTTTCTAATTTAAGTAGTTATTTTAGACTAAGTTTAAGAATTTGGCATTTAAACCCTCAGTTTAGAATTTTATTTGTGATGTAGACTAAGTTCAAGATTTCACTTTTCCACTTATAAGTTAACATTTCTAATTTCGATAGTAATTTTAGACAAAGTTTTAGAGTTTCGCATTTTAACTTTAAGTTTACAATTTTCGATTTTTATTTGTGATTTAGACTACATAAGTTCAAGATTTCACATTTTTCACTTATAAGTTAACATTTCTAATTTCGATAGTAATTTTAGACAAAGTTTTAGAGTTTCGCATTTTAACTTTAAGTTTACAATTTTAGAATTTTATTTGTGATTTACACTAAGTTCAAGATTTACTTTTTCACTTATAAGTTAACGTTTCCAATTTCGATAGTGATTGTAGACAAAGTTTTAGAGTTTCGCATTTTAACTTTAAGTTTACAATTTTAGAATTTTATTTGTGATTTACACTAAGTTCAAGACTTCACTTTTTCACTTATAAGTTAACTTTTCTAATTTAAAGACAGCTGCACGACGTTCCTTTTCAAAAATCAACTGTGTGCCGAACCAAAATCCTGCAGTTAATATCTGCATTGGGACAATGGCCGGACAGCGGAACTCCAATCCATGAAAGACCAATTCTTTTCCTTTCGATTCTATTGCTCTTTCATGGACTGGGAGATGTCCATTGTCCAACTCAACTGATTCCCACGGAATCAATTGAGCCCGGCTACAATGCACAAAAGATCAATTCGATTTTTAAAGTTTGTCACGTTTACGATTACTTAATTGCGACGATCCTCCGACACCTTCAGAGGTTGGTGACTCACCCGGCCTATTGCCCGCGAAGAAGGTCGTCGGTGGGCGCCACTCGTTTTGGGACGAGTCACCGGTGCGATTCGCGGTTAAAGCGAGAACCCCGCGGTCGCGTCAATAAAGGGAGGCTCCCAATCGTATAATAAAACAAATCGAAACTCGCATTACAAAACTACTATTTCGAAGAAATGGTGCCAATTTGCAAGTGACAATATTACAATTTACTAGTTACAAAATTTCTTACTTGTATAGCCCTGCTAATGCCCTATAAACTACGCTAACTTTTCCTTAATTCTACTTGTATAATCATTCCTTAAACATAGTACTTAGCTCTTTACGAGTTCCAGCTGCGCTCGCTGTCCCGGCGTTCCGGCTGGCTGCTCACTCACCACCTCTTCGATGCTTCCGGTCCATCAATCTTACTATTTCAAGTTCACCTTCACCGATTCTTCATTATTTGGAGTTCATCATTGTTCACAAATTCTATTCCACCAATTCAATATTCTATTTCGCCAACTCAATATTTTACCTATCCACCATAGTTCAATATATCAGATATATTATTTTCAACTTTCACGTGTTTAAACTCTATTTCACCAATTCTTCAATATTCTTCAATATATCAAGTTCATCATAGTTCACTATATCAGGTTTATTATCCTCGACTTTCACGTGCTTAAACTCTATTTCACCAATTCGTCCTAACCAAATTGGCACTATTATCTTTTCGCGCTACTCCACGATTTCACCTTCTTTAGGTTAGCTTTTTTTTTTCTTTTTAAAACCGAAAGGAGTCCTCTCCCGACCGAAGGACCAACAAACAGGAAAGACTCGCCGAAACCTTCCAACACCTATCACACTCGACCACTTTGTCTTCGCCCAGACGAATCCGCACTTTTCGGGGAGCACGAGAAAAGCCAAAAATAACGGGCTGCTTCCACCATGTCGGTCCCTTATATCCCTGAAATTCCTAACGGTGTGCCTGGTGCACACGGCCCCAATAACCCGCGACGCGCGTGCCATCGATCCTGCGTGCCTGGAGTCACGTACTCCATTTGAACACGACCCGGTCATTCACCCCTGGCAAATGGCTGAATTTCCACGATGGGATGAGGTCAATGAACGATTTCTCGCATCGATCGTTGACCCTGAGCGTGTGCCGATTCCATCGTGCCACTCCCTCCAGCGCTCAAAAGGGGCGGAGTCGCTTCACCGATCGAGGATCATCCTTGATGGCCGGCCAGATGATCAGCCGCTTGCGCGTTTCGAGTGAGGGTGGATGTGGATTCCTCGGTGTGTGAACGCCTCGAGGTAGGCAATCGTCCCGCATTTTCGTAATTTTCGATCTGGCTGCGCGATTGCCTACCTTTAGGTGATTGATCCCCTTGCGAAATATGACGCGGTATTTTCGCGTCTTTCGCGACCGTGATATTCCCCCCCTTACCACAAGAGGATCATCCGATCCTATTCCTTAATTACGTCAGCTTCAACGTTATCAGACCTAACCCGGCTTGGAATTTTTCTTGTCTACTCGCGCCTCTCACTCAACCCCGTGCCCTTCCACCAATACTTCTGCCTCACCCGATCCAGTGTACGTCGCACTCCCATGTGTCCCGCTTTCGGGTCGTCATGGCATTCCCAGAGTACGTCTCCCCTTTCCGCCTCCGGCACCGACTTCCTCTGCGCTTTCCCCGTCAATCGGGAATAGATTTCCGTTATTTCCTCGCGCCTTATTTTTGTTGCCGCTCCCTTCGCTTGTATGGCCGCGAGGTTTCCTTCCAGTGGTACTGCTCTAGATAGCGCATCTGGCACTACGTTTTCCTTCCCTTTTCGGTGGATGACCTCGTAGTCAAATTGTTGGAGTCTCACTGCCCACCGTGCCAACCTGCCGTTCGGGTCCTTTAAGTTGTTCAACCATACTAGCGAATGATGGTCTGTTATGACCGAAAACTTGGTGCCTTCTACATAAGGACGAAGTTTCTCTACCGCCCACAAAACTCCTAGACACTCTTTCTCTGTGGTTGAATATTTGCGTTCCGCTTTCGTCAGCGATCGGCTGAGAAAGCATACCGCCCGTTCGCCTGTTGGATACACTTGGCTGAGCACTGCTCCCAAGCCAACGTCTGACGCGTCTGTTTGTATCTTGAATGGTCGCTCAAAATCCGGACATGCTAGGACAGGTGCTGCGGTCAACTTCCGTTTGCAGTCCTCGAAGGCCGTTTCGCAGTCGCTGGTCCATTGAAACCGTGATCCCTTTTTCAGCAGCCCATTTAGTGGCGCTACCAACGTTGCGTGGTTTTGTATGAATCTCCGATACCAAGAAACCATCCCGAGGAATCGTCGAACCTGTCTCACGGAGGTTGGCCGTGGTATTTGGTGGATGCCTGCTACTTTCCCTGGATCCACATGGAGTCCTTCCTCGTTCACCACATATCCTAATTATTGGAGTTGTTCCCTGCAAAATTGACATTTGTCCCGGGACACTCTCAATCCTGCTTCTGTTAGGCGTTTGAAGACTTCCTTTAGGACCTCGATATGCCTTTCGAACGATGGTGTCACTATTATTACGTCGTCCAAGTAAGTAAACACGAATGATTCTAGTTCTGCGCCAAGTACGTTATCCATTAGTCTTTGCCAAGTTGCAGAGGAATTGTGCAGCCCGAATGGCATCCGTTTGAACTGAAATAACCCCCTGCCTGGGATTGTGAATGCCGTGTACTCCTTGGAGGATTCTTCCATCGGCACCTGCCAGAAGGCGGACTTGACGTCTAGGGAGGAGAGGTATTTGGCTCCCCGCAGCTTGTCTAGTGTGGCTGCTACGAATGGGATTGGGTACGCGTCTTTTTCCGATACTGCGTTGAGCTTCCGGAAATCCACGCAGAAGCGAAACGATCCGTCCTTCTTGCGCACCAATAGGATGGGTGACGACCACGGGCTTTTGGATGGTTCCACCACACCTTGTCTCAACATATCATCCAGTTCCTCGTGGATGTGCTTCTGCACCGCTGGTGATACTGGGTAATATCTTTGTTTAATTGGCTGGGAGTTGGTTCGGATTGTGTGTTCGACTAGTGTGGTGGATCCCAGTCCCTCTCCCATCCTGTTGAATTCCTCCTCTATCGGCTTTTCCAATAACCTCTGTCTTCCCCACTCGACCACCCCGTTCAAGGTTTCGAATTTCGTTGGTCCCAGTTGGGTGAGGTAAAATGGGGCCAGATTCCTCGTGATTATGTTTAATTTGTGCATCTCGTAGGGCGGATCTGACAATCGTCGGAAAAGTCCTTGCATCGAGGCGACGTATGCCCCCATTGATTCTTCTTTAGCTTGGGTTCTGGCCTTTATCTCCTCTTCTAAGTGTTCGTCGTAGTCGGCTGGGAGAAATTCCCTTCTTAATTCCCTCACCAGTCCAGACCAGTCCCTTATCCTCTCTCGATTGGCCCTGAACCATGTGATCGCCCGTCCCGAGAAGAGTTCCATCGCTGACCTATATAACGTGGCCGTGTCGACGCCTCGTGATTGCCTCAACTCCTCTACCCTCTCCAGAAAAGCACCTAACGAGTCTTGTTCGGTTCCCGAGAAGTTCACACCCCACTTCTGTACCGGTATCATTTTGACCTGGGCTGCCCCCGAAGAGTTTGCTGGTGTTGTCCTCACGCTTTCGGATTCCTGGGCCTCATCGTCACCGCAGATCTTCAGGAGGAAATATCCGTATTGTAGACGTACTTCGGCCTCGATCTCCCCTCGTGTCTTCATTTCCTCTTCGTTCTGGGCTGGTAATCGTCCAGGGCGGCGTAGCGCGAAACCAATCTTGGTCTCGATTTTCTCGCTACCCTTCTCCACATCTGCTCCTGTGCGGAATGCCTCTACTGCTCCCTTGATTTCGGTGATGGTCTCCCTCAAAGCCTTCACCTCTTCTTCGTGGGAGAAAGGGTAGGGTATCATCGGTAGGCTTCCTATCTGCTGGGTTGCCTTTTCAGCTGCTCGTAACGACTTCCTCATCTCCTCCACTTTACCTGGTTTGATCCCATGTATGGCAAGTTCGTAGGTTAACTCCTTTTGGTTGAGTCGATCGATTTTTATTTTTAACTTACCTGCCATTGCGATGGCCCTATAAAATTACTTTTGGGAGAAAGAGAGGTCGGGACACAAGGTTTTCTCACAAACTAAGGTCTGAACCTGGAGTCTGCGTGTTGATTTTAAAGGGACAGAAAAAGAAATCACCCAATATATATATACGACCCAAACGATCATGCGATCGAAATCGATCAAAATCCTACAGTCTAAAATTTGCGACGACAGGCCAAACGTTGACCAATTGGCTCTACCACTGACCAAAGGAATCCCTTAAACACTCCTCGTGCCTTACTACCAAAACTCGACAAGGATGACAACCGGCCCTCTAACCTCCAGCCACCACAACTACTTCCATGGAGAAACTTTTGTGCGAGACTTCCGCGTTCTTGTTATACTTGCATGTGAACCCGTATGCGCAACCTGAGCAAATAAAAGAAGGAGAAGAAATGGATCCCGAATTGTACCCCTTGTAAATACGAAAATACCCGAGATCCGAAGTGATAATAGTAAAAGGAATAATCCAATAAGTATCGCGTTTCCTCTATTCCCGAAGTCGATAGTGCCCCACGTTGGGCGCCAAAATGTCACGTTTACGATTACTTAATTACGACGATCCTCCGACACCTTCAGAGGTTGGTGACTCACCCGGCCTATTGCCCGCGAAGAAGGTCGTGGGTGGGCGCCACTCGTTTTGGAACGAGTCACCGGTGCGATTCGCGGTTAAAGCGAGAACCCCGCGGTCGCGTCAATAAAGGGAGGCTCCCAATCGTATAATAAAACAAATCGAAACTCGCATTACAAAACTACTATTTCGAAGAAATGGTGCCAATTTGCAAGTTACAATATTACAAGTTACTAGTTACAAAATTTCTTACTTGTATAGCCCTGCTACTGCCCTATTAACTACGCTAACTTTTCCTTAATTCTACTTGTATAATCATTCCTTAAACCTAGTACTTAGCTCTATACGAGTTCCTGCTGCGTTCTCTGTCCCGGCGTTCCGGCTGGCTGCTCACTCACCACCTCTTCGATGCTTCCGGTCCATCAATCTTAATATTGCAAGTTTACCTTCACCGATTCTTCATTATTTTGAGTTCATCATTGTTCACAAATTCTATTCCACCAATTCAATATTCTATTTCGCCAACTCAATATTTTACCTATCCACCATAGTTCAATATATCAGATATATTATTTTCAACTTTCACGTGTTTAAACTCTATTTCACCAATTCTTCAATATTCTTCAATATCTCAAGTTCATCATAGTTCAATATATCAGGTTTATTATCCTCGACTTTCACGTGCTTAAACTCTATTTCACCAATTCTTCACTGTTTTAAGTTCGTCATTGTTCACAAATTCTATTTCACCAATTCAATATTCTATTTCACCAACTCAATATTTTAAGTCCATCATAGCCCAATATATCAGGTTTATTGTCTTCGACCTTCACGTGTTTAAACTCTATTTCACCAATTCAATATTCTATGTCACCAACTCAATATTATAAGTCCATCATAGCTCAATATATCAGGTTTATTGTTTTTGATTTCCACGTGCTTAAACTCTATTTCACCAATATGTCAATATTCTTTAATATCTCAAGTTCATCATAGTTCACTATATCAGGTTTATTATCCTCGACTTTCACGTGTTTAAACTCTATTTCACCAATCCTTCAATATTCTTCAACATTCTAAGTTCACTCTTTCAAACTATTAAAGTTCGTCCTAACCGAATTGGCACTATTATCTTTTCGCGCTACTCCACGATTTCACCTACTTTGTGTTAGCTTTTTTTTTTCTTTTTAAAACCGAAAGGAGTCCTCTCCCGACCGAAGGACCAACAAACAGGAAAGACTCGCCGAAACCTTCCAACACCTATCACACTCGACCACTTTGTCTTCGCCCAGACGAATCCGCACTTTTCGGGGAGCACGAGAAAAGCCAAAAATAAGAGGCCGCTTCCACCATGTCGGTCCCTTATATCCCTGAAATTCCTAACGGTGTGCCTGGTGCACACGGCCCCAATAACCCGCGACGCGCGTGCCATCGATCCTGCGTGCCTGGAGTCACGTACTCCATTTGAACACGACCCGGTCATTCACCCCTGGCAAATGGCTGAATTCCCACGCTGGGATGAGGTCAATGAACGATTTCACGCATCGATCGTTGACCCTGAGCGTGTGCCGATTCCATCGTGCCACTCACTCCAGCGCTCAAAAGGGGCGGAGTCGCTTCACCGATCCAGGATCATCCTTGATGGCCGGCCAGATGATCAGTCGCTTGCGCGTTTCGAGTGAGGGTGGATGTGGATTCCTCGGTGTGTGAACGCCTCGAGGTAGGCAATCGTTCCGCATTTTCGTAATTTTCGATGTGGCTGCGCGATTGCCTACCTTTAAGGTGATTGATCCCCTTGCGAAATATGACGCGGTATTTTCGCGTCTTTCGCGACCGTGATATTCCCCCTCTTACCACAAGAGGATCATCCGATCCTATTCCTTAATTACGTCAGCTTCAACGTTATCAGACCTAACCCGGCTTGGAATTTTTCTTGTCTACTCGCGCCTCTCACTCAACCCCGTGCCCTTCCACCAATACTTCTGCCTCACCCGATCCAGTGTACGTCGCACTCCCATGTGTCCCACTTTCGGGTCGTCATGGCATTCCCAGAGTACGTCTCCCCTTTCCGCCTCCGGCACCGATTTCCTCTGCGCTTTCCCCGTCAATCGGGAATAGATTTCCGTTATTTCCTCGCGCCTTATTTTTGTTGCCGCTCCCTTCGCTTGTATGGCCGCGAGGTTTCCTTCCAGTGGTACTGCTCTAGATAGCGCATCTGGCACTACGTTTTCCTTCCCTTTTCGGTGGATAACCTCGTAGTCAAATTGTTGGAGTCTCACTGCCCACCGTGCCAACCTGCCGTTCGGGTCCTTTAAGTTGTTCAACCATACTAGCGAATGATGGTCTGTTATGACCGAAAACTTGGTGCCTTCTACATAAGGACGAAGTTTCTCTACCGCCCACAAAACTCCTAGACACTCTTTCTCTGTGGTTGAATATTTGCGTTCCGCTTTCGTCAGCGATCGGCTGAGAAAGCATACCGCCCGTTCGCCTGTTGGATACACTTGGCTGAGCACTGCTCCCAAGCCAACGTCTGACGCGTCTGTTTGTATCTTGAATGGTCGCTCAAAATCCGGACATGCTAGGACAGGTGCTGCGGTCAACTTCCGTTTGCAGTCCTCGAAGGCCGTTTCGCAGTCGCTGGTCCATTGAAACCGTGATCCCTTTTTCAGCAGGCCATTTAGTGGCGCTACCAACGTTGCGTGGTTTTGTATGAATCTCCGATACCAAGAAACCATCCCGAGGAATCGTCGAACCTGTTTCACGGAGGTTGGCCGTGGTATTTGGTGGATGCCTGCTACTTTCCCTGGATCCACATGGAGTCCTTCCTCGTTCACCACATATCCTAAGTATTGGAGTTGTTCCCTGCAAAATTGATATTTGTCCCGGGACACTCTCAATCCTGCTTCTGTTAGGCGTTTGAAGACTTCCTTTAGGACCCCGATATGCCTTTCGAACGATGGTGTCACTATTATTACGTCGTTCAAGTAAGTAAACACGAATGGTTCTAGTTCTGCGCCAAGTACGTTATCCATTAGTCTTTGCCAAGTTGCAGAGGAATTGTGCAGCCCGAATGGCATCCGTTTGAACTGGAATAACCCCCTGCCTGGGATTGTGAATGCCGTGTACTCCTTGGAGGATTCTCCCATCGGCATGTGCCAGAAGGCGGACTTGACGTCTAGGGAGGAGAGGTATTTGGCTCCCCGCAGCTTGTCTAGTGTGGCTGCTACGAATGGGATTGGGTACGCGTCTTTTTCCGATACTGCGTTGAGCTTCCGGAAATCCACGCAGAAGCGAAACGATCCGTCCTTCTTGCGCACCAATAGGATGGGTGACGACCACGGGCTTTTGGATGGTTCCACCACACCTTGTCTCAACATATCATCCAGTTCCTCGTGGATGTGCTTCTGCACCGCTGGTGATACTGGGTAATATCTTTGTTTAATTGGCTGGGAGTTGGTTCGGATTGTGTGTTCGACTAGTGTGGTGCATCCCAGTCCCTCTCCCATCCTGTTGAATTCCTCCTCTATCGTCTTTTCCAATAACCTCTGTTGCTTCGTAGTTAGGCCTCCCCTTCCAGTCAAAGCTTTCTCTTGCTTAATCTCGCAGGTTGCGATTGACTCCCACTGCAATCCCTTCATGTCGAGGACAAGGCCAAATTCCTTCCAGAAGTCAATTCCCAATATGATTTCGTTTGGTATAGACGGGATGACCAGTAACTCCATCTTCCTCCTCTTCCGATCGACGTTAATTGACACTTTGGTTTTCCCGACCACTTGGCAGAGCTATCCGTTTGCCATGCGTACGTGATTCAACCCCTCGGGTCCTTCTATCTCGTGTGATTTTCTTATCTTACTCCATCCGCGTTCTCCGAGTATGGTTCTACTCGCCCCCGAGTCCAGCAGGCCTGTCATCACCACTCCGCCCACCTTTACTCGCATGTGTGGTCGGTTGTCTCCCTCGTACACCTCCAACGCGTAGGCAAATTTTGGTGGTTTTTGCTCCTTCTGCGACCTGCTGGTAGCACGCGCTCGGTCGCTTAGCGTGTGCCTTCCTCGTTTCCCGGTTGCTGCGCCTCTGTGTGTTGGTGGCGTTCTCTTGCCTCTCTTCCATCCCTTCTCTGGTCTCTTCGGCTGCAATTTGGACATGATGATCGTATCTGTCCGATCCGACCACAACCAAAGCACTTACGTGGTTGTCGGCATGCTCTTGAAGTATGTCCCTGCTGTTGACAGTTCCAGCACCTAATGCTATTGCTCTCCCTAACCACTGACACCGTCTCCCGTTCTTCCTGCAAGTATGCCAGGTCTGGCTCGAGTAGTCCTCTGCATTTTCTCGTTGGGGGTGGAACGTAGGCAGCTACTCTTGCTCGCGTCAACTCCAGACGTCTTCCCCACTCGACCACCCCGTTCAAGGTTTCGAATTTCGTTGGTCCCAGTTGGGTGAGGTAAAATGGGGCCAGATTCCTCGTGATTATGTTTAATTTGTGCATCTCGGAGGGCGGATCTGACAATCGTCGGAAAAGTCCTTGCATCGAGGCGACGTATGCCCCCATTGATTCTTCTTTAGCTTGGGTTCTGGCCTTTATCTCCTCTTCTAAGCGTTCGTCGTAGTCGGGTGGGAGAAATTCTCTTCTTAATTCCCTCACCAGTCCAGACCAGTCCCTTATCCTCTCTCGATTGGCCCTGAACCATGTGATCGCCCGTCCCGAGAAGAGTTCCACCGCTGACCTATATAACGTGGCCGTGTCGACGTCTCGTGATTGCCTCAACTCCTCTACCCTCTCCAGAAAAGCACCTAACGAGTCTTGTTCGGTTCCCGAGAAGTTCACACCCCAATTCTGTACCGGTATCATTTTGACCTGGGCTGCCCCCGAAGATATTGCTGGTGTTGTCCCGACGCTTTCGGATTCCTGGGCCTCATCGTCACCGCAGATCTTCACGAGGAAATATCCGTATTGTAGACGTACTTCGGCCTCGATCTCCCCTCGTGTCTTCATATCCTCTTCGTTCTGGGCTGGTAATCGTCCAGTGCGGCGTAGCGCGAAACCAATCTTGGCCTCGATTTTCTCGCTACCCTTCTCCACATCTGCTCCTGCGCGGAATGCCTCTACTGCTCCCTTGATTTCGGTGATGGTCTCCCTCAAAGCCTTCACCTCTTCTTCGTGGGAGAAAGGGTAGGGTATCATCGGTAGGCTTCCTATCTGCTGGGCTGCCTTTTCAGCTGCTCGTAACGACTTCCTCATCTCTTCCACTTAACCTGGTTTGATCCCATGTATGGCAAGTTCGTAGGTTAACTCCTTTTGGTTGAGTCGATCGATTTTTTTTTTAACTTACCTGCCATTGCGATGGCCTTATAAAATTACTTTTGGGAGAAAGAGAGGTCGGGACACAAGGTTTTCTCACAAACTAAGGTCTGGACCTGGAGTCTGCCTGTTGATTTTAAAGGGACCGAAAAAGAAATCACCCAATATATATATATACGACCCAAACGATCATGCGATCGAAATCGATCAAAATCCTACAGTCTAAAATTTGCGACGACAGGCCAAACGTTGACCAATTGGCTCTACCACTGACCAAAGGAATCCCTTAAACACTCCTCGTGCCTTACTACCAAAACTCGACAAGGATGACAACCGGCCCTCTAACCTCCAGCCACCACAACTACTTCCATGGAGAAACTTTTGTGCGAGACTTCCGCGTTCTTGTTATACTTGGATGTGAACCCGTATGCGCAACCTGAGCAAATAAAAGAAGGAGAAGAAAAGGATCCCGAATTGTACCCCTTGTAAATACGAAAATACCCGAGATCCGAAGTGATAATAGTAAAAGGAATAATCCAATAAGTATCGCGTTTCCTCTATTCCCGAAGTCGATAGTGCCCCACGTTGGGCGCCAAAATGTCACGTTTACGATTACTTAATTGCGACGATCCTCCGACACCTTCAGAGGTTGGTGACTCACCCGGCCTATTGCCCGCGAAGAAGGTCGTGGGTGGGCGCCACTCGTTTTGGAACGAGTCACCGGTGCGATTCGCGGTTAAAGCGAGAACCCCGCGGTCGCGTCAATAAAGGGAGGCTCCCAATCGTATAATAAAACAAATCGAAACTCGCATTACAAAACTACTATTTCGAAGAAATGGTGCCAATTTGCAAGTTATAATATTACAATTTACTAGTTACAAAATTTCTTACTTGTATAGCCCTGCTACTGCCCTATTAACTACGCTAACTTTTCCTTAATTCTACTTGTATAATCATTCCTTAAACCTAGTACTTAGCTCTATACGAGTTCCTGCTGCGCTCGCTGTCCCGGCGTTCCGGCTGGCTGCTCACTCACCACCTCTTCGATGCTTCCGGTCCATCAATCTTAATATTTCAAGTTCACCTTCACCGATTCTTCATTATTTTGAGTTCATCATTGTTCACAAATTCTATTCCACCAATTCAATATTCTATTTCGCCAACTCAATATTTTACCTATCCACCATAGTTCAATATATCAGATATATTATTTTCAACTTTCACGTGTTTAAACTCTATTTCACCAATTCTTCAATATTCTTCAATATCTCAGGTTCATCATAGTTCAATATATCAGGTTTATTATCCTCGACTTTCACGTGCTTAAACTCTATTTCACCAATTCTTCACTGTTTTAAGTTCGTCATTGTTCACAAATTCTATTTCACCAATTCAATATTCTATTTCACCAACTCAATATTTTAAGTCCATCATAGCCCAATATATCAGGTTTATTGTCTTCGACCTTCACGTGTGTAAACTCTATTTCACCAATCCTTCAATATTCTTCAATATCTCAAGTTCATCATAGTTTAATATATCGGGTTTATTGTCTTCAACTTTCACGTGTTTAAACTCTATTTCACCAATTCAATATTCTATGTCACCAACTCAATATTATAAGTCCATCATAGCTCAATATATCAGGTTTATTGTTTTTGATTTCCACGTGCTTAAACTCTATTTCACCAATATGTCAGTATTCTTTAATATCTCAAGTTCATCATAGTTCACTATATCAGGTTTATTATCCTCGACTTTCACGTGTTTAAACTCTATTTCACCAATCCTTCAATATTCTTCAACATTCTAAGTTCACTCTTTCAAACTATTAAAGTTCGTCCTAACCGAATTGGCACTATTATCTTTTCGCGCTACTCCACGATTTCACCTACTTTGTGTTAGCTTTTTTTTTTCTTTTTAAAACCGAAAGGAGTCCTCTCCCGACCGAAGGACCAACAAACAGGAAAGACTCGCCGAAACCTTCCAACACCTATCACACTCGACCACTTTGTCTTCGCCCAGACGAATCCGCACTTTTCGGGGAGCACGAGAAAAGCCAAAAATAAGAGGCCGCTTCGGTCCGTTATATCCCTGAAATTCCTAACGGTGTGCCTGGTGCACACGGCCCCAATAACCCGCGACGCGCGTGCCATCGATCCTGCGTGCCTGGAGTCACGTACTCCATTTGAACACGACCCGGTCATTCACCCCTCGCAAATGGCTGAATTCCCACGCTGGGATGAGGTCAATGAACGATTTCTCGCATCGATCGTTGACCCTGAGCGTGTGCCGATTCCATCGTGCCACTCCCTTCAGCGCTCAAAAGGGGCGGAGTCGCTTCACCGATCGAGGATCATCCTTGATGGCCGGCCAGATGATCAGTCGCTTGCGCGTTTCGAGTGAGGGTGGATGTGGATTCCTCGGTGTGTGAACGCCTCGAGGTAGGCAATCGTCCCGCATTTTCGTAATTTTCGATCTGGCTGCGCGATTGCCTACCTTTAAGGTGATTGATCCCCTTGCGAAATATGACGCGGTATTTTCGCGTCTTTCGCGACCGTGATATTCCCACAAGAGGATCACCCGATCCTATTCCTTAATTACGTCAGCTTCAACGTTATCAGACCTAACCCGGCTTGGAATTTTTCTTGTCTACTCGCGCCTCTCACTCAATCCCGTGATCCTAACGTCGCCTACTCTTTCGCGATTAATGGGGTGTGTGACGATGGTTCGTTATTATGGTACGTAAGTCTTGAGGTCTTTCGCATTCCAGACCCCAGCATCCTTACCTTTTTCGTCTACGAGTTTATATGTTGCTGTGGACGTTTTCTCTTGGATTGTGAAGGGGCCAAGATATTCTGGTGCCAACTTGGCCGCGAAGTGTTTGCTGGCGTCCGACTGGGAGTGGTTTCGTCGCCAGACTAGGTCGCCTTCTGCGAATTCCGGGCTTCGCTTCCGCAGATTGTAGCGTCGCGTTTGATGTGCCAGCGAACGGGACAATTTTTCGTGCACCTTCTTCCTGACCGCCTGGAGTTCTGCTGCGCGTTCCTTGGGGTCTATGATACCCCCGTCCGTACTGCTTTCCGCTTGGCCAACGCGGCTGGTGACCATTTCCCGCCCGAAGTTCAGAAAGTAAGGGGTTACCCCCATGCTCTCGTGCGTGTATGTGCGTAGGGCGCATCCGATCTTGGCTAGTTGCTTATCCCAATCTCTTTGGTTTGTCCCTTCGTACGATCGTATCATCCTTTTTATTTCCTGATTGGTGCGTTCTGCCGGATTGGCCTGTGGGTGATACAGCGCTGTGTAGCATATGTCTGTGCCGCAGCTTTGGGCTAGGTGCTGCAGCTGCTTCGATCTAAATTGTACCCCGTTGTCACAGACGATTTTTGCCGGTACGCCGAACATCAGGAAGACTCTTTCTTCGAGCAGTCGGGTCACCTCGCTGGCTGTCGCCGATCTCATTGGTATGACCATCGCGAACTTCGTATAGTAATCCATCACCGTCATGATGTGTCTGTGCCCTTTGCTTGACCTCGGCAATGGGCCGATTAAATCGACACAAATTGTGCTCCAGGGTTCTGTCACCCCAGTTACTCGCGAAACCATACCCCCTACCGCTGGTTTTCTCTCCACCTTTACGGCTTGGCATGTCTTGCATTTCCTTACATATTCTTTCACCGCTTTGGACATGCCCTTCCACCAATACTTCTGCCTCACCCGATCCAGTGTACGTCGCACTCCCATGTGTCCCGCTTTCGGGTCGTCATGGCATTCCCAGAGTACGTCTCCCCTTTCCGCCTCCGGCACCGATTTCCTCTGCGCTTTCCCCGTCAATCGGGAATAGATTTCCGTTATTTCCTCACGCCTTATTTTTGTTGCCGCTCCCTTCGCTTGTATGGCCGCGGGGTTTCCTTCCAGTGGTACTGCTCTAGATAGCGCATCTGGCACTACGTTTTCCTTCCCTTTTCGGTGGATGACCTCGTAGTCAAATTGTTGGAGTCTCACTGCCCACCGTGCCAACCTGCCGTTCGGGTCCTTTAAGTTGTTCAACCATACTAGCGAATGATGGTGTGTTATGACCGAAAACTTGGTGCCTTCTACATAAGGACGAAGTTTCTCTACCGCCCACAAAACTCCTAGACACTCTTTCTCTGTGGTTGAATATTTGCGTTCCGCTTTCGTCAGCGATCGGCTGAGAAAGCATACCGCCCGTTCGCCTGTTGGATACACTTGGCTGAGCACTGCTCCCAAGCCAACGTCTGACGCGTCTGTTTGTATCTTGAATGGTCGCTCAAAATCCGGACATGCTAGGACAGGTGCTGCGGTCAACTTCCGTTTGCAGTAAACTTCTATTATTACGTCGTCCAAGTAAGTAAACACGAATGGTTCTAGTTCTGCGCCTAGTACGTTATCCATTAGTCTTTGCCAAGTTGCAGAGGAATTGTGCAGCCCGAATGGCATCCGTTTGAACTGGAATAACCCCCTGCCTGGGATTGTGAATGCCGTGTACTCCTCGGAGGATTCTTCCATCGGCACCTGCCAGAAGGCGGACTTGACGTCTAGGGAGGAGAGGTATTTGGCTCCCCGCAGCTTGTCTAGTGTGGCTGCTACGAATGGGATTGGGTACGCGTCATTTTCCGATACTGCGTTGAGCTTCCGGAAATCCACGCAGAAGCGAAACGATCCGTCCTTCTTGCGCACCAATAGGATGGGTGACGACCACGGGCTTTTGGATGGTTCCACCACACCTTGTCTCAACATATCATCCAGTTCCTCGTGGATGTGCTTCTGCACGGCTGGTGATACTGGGTAATATCTTTGTTTAATTGGCTGGGAGTTGGTTCGGATTGTGTGTTCGACTAGTGTGGTGCATCCCAGTCCCTCTCCCATCCTGTTGAATTCCTCCTCTATCGTCTTTTCCAATAACCTCTGTTGCTTCGTAGTTAGGCCTCCCCTTCCAGTCAAAGCTTTCTCTTGCTTAATCTCGCAGGTTGCGATTGACTCCCACTGCAATCCCTTCATGTCGAGGACAAGGCCAAATTCCTTCCAGAAGTCAATTCCCAATATGATCTCGTTTGGTATAGACGGGATGACCAGTAACTCCATCTTCCTCCTCTTCCGATCGACGTTAATTGACACTTTGGTTTTCCCGACCACTTGGCAGAGCTCTCCGTTTGCCATGCGTACGTGATTCAACCCCTCGGGTCCTTCTATCTCGTGTGATTTTCTTATCTTACTCCATCCGCGTTCTCCGAGTATGGTTCTACTCGCCCCCGAGTCCAGCAGGCCTGTCATCACCACTCCGCCCACCTTTACTCGCATGTGTGGTCGGTTGTCTCCCTCGTACACCTCCAACGCGTAGGCCAATTTTGGTGGTTTTTGCTCCTTCTGCGACCTGCTGGTAGCACGCGCTCGGTCGCTTAGCGTGTGCCTTCCTCGTTTCCCGGTTGCTGCGCCTCTGTGTGTTGGTGGCGTTCTCTTGCCTCTCTTCCATCCCTTCTTTGGTCTCTTCGGCTGCAATTTCGACATGATGATCGTATCTGTCCGATCCGACCACAACCAAAGCACTTACGTGGTTGTCGGCATGCTCTTGAAGTATGTCCCTCCTGTTGACAGTTCCAGCACCTAATGCTATTGCTCTCCCTAACCACTGACACCGTCTCCCGTTCTTCCTGCAAGTATGCCAGGTCTGGTTCGAGTAGTCCTCTGCATTTTCTCGTTGGGGGTGGAACGTAGGCAGCTACTCTTGCTCGCGTCAACTCCAGACGTCTTCCCCACTCGAAAACCCCATTCAAGGTTTCGAATTTCGTTGGTCCCAGTTGGGTGAGGTAAAATGGGGCCAGATTCCTCGTGATTATGTTTAATTTGTGCATCTCGGAGGGCGGATCTGACAATCGTCGGAAAAGTCCTTGCATCGAGGCGACGTATGCCCCCATTGATTCTTCTTAAGCTTGGGTTCTGGCCTTTATCTCCTCTTCTAAGCGTTCGTCGTAGTCGGGTGGGAGAAATTCTCTTCTTAATTCCCTCACCAGTCCAGACCAGTCCCTTATCCTCTCTCGATTGGCCCTGAACCATGTGATCGCCTGTCCCGAGAAGAGTTCCACCGCTGACCTATATAACGTGGCCGTGTCGACGCCTCGTGATTGCCTCAACTCCTCTACCCTCTCCAGAAAAGCACCTAGCGAGTCTTGTTCGGTTCCCGAGAAGTTCACACCCCACTTTTGTACCGGTATCATTTTGACCTGGGCTGCCCCCGAAGAGTTTGCTGGTGTTGTCCCGACGCTTTCGGATTCCTGGGCCTCATCGTCACCGCAGATCTTCACGAGGAAATATCCGTATTGTAGACGTACTTCGGCCTCGATCTCCCCACGTGTCTTCATTTCCTCTTCGTTCTGGGCTGGTAATCGTCCAGTGCGGCGTAGCGCGAAACCAATCTTGGTCTCGATTTTCTCGCTACCCTTCTCCACATCTGCTCCTGCGCGGAATGCCTCTACTGCTCCCTTGATTTCGGTGATGGTCTCCCTCAAAGCCTTCACCTCTTCTTCGTGGGAGAAAGGGTAGGGTATCATCGGTAGGCTTCCTATCTGCTGGGCTGCCTTTTCAGCTGCTCGTAACGACTTCCTCATCTCTTCCACTTTACCTGGTTTGATCCCATGTATGGCAAGTTCGTAGGTTAACTCCTTTTGGTTGAGTCGATCGATTTTTATTTTTAACTTACCTGCCATTGCGATGGCCTTATAAAATTACTTTTGGGAGAAAGAGAGGTCGGGACACAAGGTTTTCTCACAAACTAAGGTCTGGACCTGGAGTCTGCGTGTTGATTTTAAAGGGACCGAAAAAGAAATCACCCAATATATATATACGACCCAAACGATCATGCGATCGAAATCGATCAAAATCCTACAGTCTAAAATTTGCGACGACAGGCCAAACGTTGACCAATTGGCTCTACCACTGACCAAAGGAATCCCTTAAACACTTCTCGTGCCTTGCTACCAAAACTCGACAAGGATGACAACCGGCCCTCTAACCTCCAGCCACCACAACTACTTCCATGGAGAAACTTTTGTGCGAGACTTCCGCGTTCTTGTTATACTTGGATGTGAACCCGTATGCGCAACCTGAGCAAATAAAAGAAGGAGAAGAAATGGATCCCGAATTGTACCCCTTGTAAATACGAAAATACCCGAGATCCGAAGTGATAATAGTAAAAGGAATAATCCAATAAGTATCGCGTTTCCTCTATTCCCGAAGTCGATAGTGCCCCACGTTGGGCGCCAAAATGTCACGTTTACGATTACTTAATTGCGACGATCCTCCGACACCTTCAGAGGTTGGTGACTCACCCGGCCTATTGCCCGCGAAGAAGGTCGTGGGTGGGCGCCACTCGTTTTGGAACGAGTCACCGGTGCGATTCGCGGTTAAAGCGAGAACCCCGCGGTCGCGTCAATAAAGGGAGGGTCCCAATCGTATAATAAAACAAATCGAAACTCGCATTACAAAACTACTATTTCGAAGAAATGGTGCCAATTTGCAAGTTATAATATTACAATTTACTAGTTACAAAATTTCTTACTTGTATAGCCCTGCTACCGCCCTATTAACTACGCTAACTTTTCCTTAATTCTAGTTGTATAATCATTCCTTAAACCTAGTACTTAGCTCTATACGAGTTCCTGCTGCGCTCGCTGTCCCGGCGTTTCGGCTGGCTGCTCACTCACCACCTCTTCGATGCTTCCGGTCCATCAATCTTAATATTTCAAGTTCACCTTCACCGATTCTTCATTATTTTGAGTTCATCATTGTTCACAAATTCTATTCCACCAATTCAATATTCTATTTCGCCAACTCAATATTTTACCTATCCACCATAGTTCAATATATCAGATATATTATTTTCAACTTTCACGTGTTTAAACTCTATTTCACCAATTCTTCAATATTCTTCAATATCTCAAGTTCATCATAGTTCAATATATCAGGTTTATTATCCTCGACTTTCACGTGCTTAAACTCTATTTCACCAATTCTTCACTGTTTTAAGTTCGTCATTGTTCACAAATTCTATTTCACCAATTAAATATTCTATTTCACCAACTCAATATTTTAAGTCCATCATAGCTCAATACATCAGGTTTATTGTCTTCGACCTTCACGTGTTTAAACTCTATTTCACCAATCCTTCAATATTCTTCAATATCTCAAGTTCATCATAGTTTAATATATCGGGTTTATTGTCTTCAACTTTCACGTGTTTAAACTCTATTTCACCAATCCTTCAATATTCTTCAATATCTCAAGTTCATCATAGTTTAATATATCGGGTTTATTGTCTTCAACTTTCACGTGTTTAAACTCTATTTCACCAATTCAATATTCTATGTCACCAACTCAATATTTTAAGTCCATCATAGCTCAATATATCAGGTTTATTGTTTTTGATTTCCACGTGCTTAAACTCTATTTCACCAATATGTCAATATTCTTTAATATCTCAAGTTCATCATAGTTCACTATATCAGGTTTATTATCCTCGACTTTCACGTGTTTAAACTCTATTTCACCAATCCTTCAATATTCTTCAACATTCTAAGTTTACTCTTTCAAACTCTTAAAGTTCGTCCTAACCGAATTGGCACTATTATCTTTTCGCGCTACTCCACGATTTCACCTTCTTTGTGTTAGCTTTTTTTTTCTTTTTAAAACCGAAAGGAGTCTTCTCCCGACCGAAGGACCAACAAACAGGAAAGACTCGCCGAAACCTTCCAACACCTATCACACTCGACCACTTTGTCTTCGCCCAGAAGAATCCGCACTTTTCGGGGAGCACGAGAAAAGCCAAAAATAAGAGGCCGCTTCCACCATGTCGGTCCCTTATATCCCTGAAATTCCTAACGGTGTGCCTGGTGCACACGGCCCCAATAACCCGCGACGCGCGTGCCATCGATCCTACGTGCCTGGAGTCACGTACTCCATTTGTACACGACCCGGTCATTAACCCCTGGCAAATGGCTGAATTCCCACGCTGGGATGAGGTCAATGAACGATTTCTCGCATCGATCGTTGACCCTGAGCGTGTGCCGATTCCATCGTGCCACTCCCTCCAGCGCTCAAAAGGGGCGGAGTCGCTTCACCGATCGAGGATCATCCTTGATCGATGGCCGGCCAGATGATCAGTCGCTTGCGCGTTTCGAGTGAGGGTGGATGTGGATTCCTCGGTGTGTGAACGCCTCGAGGTAGGCAATCGTCCCGCATTTTCGTAATTTTCGATCTGGCTGCGCGATTGCCTACCTTTAGGTGATTGATCCCCTTGCAAAATATGACGCGGTATTTTCGCGTCTTTCGCGACCGTGATAAGTTCAATAGTTGAATTGGTCGTTTGTGCATTTTGGGGGTGGATATCCTGGGAACAACAGATGGCTCGTTGATTCCCAGGGAATCAATAGGAAATGCAGAACGGGATATGGAACAGTAAAAATTCTTTTGCATGCATTTTTTCTTGATCCAGTTCTGCTTCGCGCCGATGTTACAGGGTGGTTATGGTTCTTTGTAGTTTAGTTTTAGTTTCGTTGGTATGAAAATTTATTTTCATAACACACCATCCCCCTAGGGGAAACAAAATTTTTATTTTTTGAAAAAAATAGAAAAATTTTGTTTGGGACAAATCGTGCGTGCCGTTTACAATGTATTTTACAATATTTATTTGTTCTTATATCTATCTAAGTTTATGCGCACGTCATGCACACGTAGGTGGGATCCCTTCCTTTTTGGTTTTTTTTTTTTTTGTTGGGGTATAAGGTTATTTGGTTTTGGACCGGGGGGGGGGTACTTATCGTGAACTGGCAAGCGCGCGAGTGCTACGGATACCATAAAGTAAAATACTAAAAATTGCACCGCAAATTAAATATCAATTAACGTGGCGCGTGATACACGTACTTCAGGTATTAAAAGATCAGAATGTAGATCAACAATAATTCACAGATTTCGTGAGTCAAGAATTTCCTCATAAACTAATAATACAACAAAACTTTCCGAAACATTCTTAGAGAGACAAAAAAGGAAGATACAACACGAGAGCCTTATGGAGCAAATAATTGCAGAAATTGCTGCGAATGACTTAAAACGGACAATAGAATATCTATTCAAGGGAAGGCAAATGAGCTTAGAAAGTACAGATCCCAACAGGAAGGTCATTCCTCCAGCAGTAGAAAAGGAAATTAAAGGGTAAACCCTTGCACGAAATATACCATTCACAATTTTAAAATCAAAGAACAAAAAAAAAAAAGAAGGGGGCTGCTGAGTACAGAGTAAAAGGAACTTGAGTCTGTGCAAAATTACAACAGATTGAGGCTAGGTTGTTATATTTTCAAATCCGAGTGATATTCGACGGAGATAGTCTAACTCTATAAAAGATAGGAATTCAATTATATGAAATTGTATTTATAACCAAAAAAAAATTGTTAAACCTTGACTTATGGTAAATCATAATGAATTCGAATCCGAAATCTGAACCTAATCAAAATCCTTGAAGTGAGTGATGATATTTCTTTCTCTACTTGTAGAATATTAGATCAGAGGAACGTTGAAGAGCGAGTCAAAGAGATACAGTCCAGGAGAGAAGAAAAAAAAAATGTTAGGATAGGAGTTATTTATTTTCGAAATATGGTTTTAGGTCATTATTATGGACTTTCTTCGTCTTCTTGTTAATCATGATGGTTGTGTTTTCCTTTGAGTTGACTTGTATGACTGTGTATGGGCCTTGCCATATGGGTGACAGCTTGCTTTCCTTTGTTCTGGCCTTTAATCAAACTCTATCTCCGACGTTGAAGCTTTTCCCTTTTGTACCTTTGTCATAGTATTTTTTTGATTTTTCCTTGGATGTCAAGATGGTTTCTCTGGCTATTTTGTGGCTAAGTTGTAGGCGTGACCTTAATTCATCGACATAGCTGTGGTAGTTATAACAGACGGAAGGAGAGTTTTTTAAATTATTGGGTACTTCGGCCGGAAATCCGTATAATAGTTCGTGAGGGGAGAAATTGGTACTGGAATGTGGAGTTGTATTATAGACGAACATAGCGTACGGTATCCAGGAGTCCCAAGTTTGACGGTCTCTATCAGTATAGGAGCGTAAATATTCGATTAGCGTCCGATGGCTTCGTTCCAGGGCCCCATTGGTTTGAGGGTGATAGGGCGTAGTAATTATTCTTCTTATTCTTAACAATTTCGAAACTTCCGCGAACATTCCTGCTATAAGGTTGGCTCCTTGATCTGTGAGTACACTCTCAGGTATCCCGTGCCTACAGACAATGTGCGTAACGAAGGCTTCTGCTAAGGTAGAGGACTCGGTATTGTGCACGGGTATTGCCTCGGAAAACTTAGTGAGATCATCCTGGAAGGTGAGGATGTATTTGCTACCGGAATAAGAGATGGGGAGAGGTCCAACTACATCGAGATACACCCTTTCGAAGGGTTCGGGGCTGACTCCAGGGATTTTTATGAGGATCTTGGGGTTTCTAGAGGCCTTGTTAGCTTGGCAAACCGTGCAAGATCTGATGAAGTTGGCTGTGTCCCTCGACATTCCCTTACAGTGGAATTGTCTCCTTATCCGTTGTATGGTCCTCCACACTCCTTGGTGGCCTCCCGAGGGTAGCTCATGGAAGTCTCGGAGTACTTGCTTGATCTCTGAGGGGGTGTTGAGGGTTTTGATATCATCTATGTAAAGATTGATCTTGATTTGATTTGAGTTCAGGATTTTTCGTATGACAGTTTTTATAATCATTAGGGTTTTTAGGGGTACTTTCGGTATGGACAAATATGTTTCTGGTAACCTTAGATTTTCCGATAGTTTGAGGATGGAGGAAATAGCTTTCTCTAGTTGTTCCTGATCTTGGGTGGTTTAAATATTTAAATGTAGCTTATATATATTATAATCCTTCTTGTCACAGGAGAGGGAGTTGAGTTCTAGAAGAGGTATGTTACTATTTAGGTTTAGTTTGTCGGCCAATCGTTGTTGTAAGTCGCTATTCGGAATTGGTAATAAAAAAAATTTTAGGGATAAGTTATTATATAGGAGGGGCTCGTTGCTTTCTCTTAAGACTGTTTCTTCGTTAGTAGGATTATTGGCAAGTATTGGTTGAGGTTCAGGATCAGCATCGATCTCTGCTTTCTGTAATTCCTTAGCCTTGGCTCTAGTCACCACATTGATGCTTTTCTGTTTTTCTCCGTTCTCTTCGGAGGAGTAGGGGGGTTCATCTGAGATGGCCCGACTGAGAGCATCGGCATTTACGTTAAGCCTCCCGGGTTTATGTTTGATGTCGAAGTCATATTCTTCTAGTAGAATTCTCCACCTCATTAATCTTGAAGATGGGTTTTTTAAGTTCATCATCCAAACTAAGGGTTTATGGTCAGTTATCACGGTGAATTTCCCTTTGAAATTGTTCGATGGCAAACACGATCGCTAGTAACTCCTTCTCAATAGTGGAGTACCTGGTTTCAGCAGCGTTTAGCACTCTACTGGCGTAAGCTATTGGTCTGTCTCCTAACTCAATGTTCTGGGATAAGACGGCTCCAATGGCTAAATTGCTGGCATCGGACGTGACGAAAAATTCCTTGGAGAAGTCTGGGTAGGCAAGGATTGGGGCCTGGATTAAACATTCCTTGAGGATAGTGAATGCTTCGTCGCACTCTGCGTTAAATTTAAAGGGAACATCCCTTTTGAGTAGAGTGGTGAGCGGTTTGGCTATTTGGGAAAAGTTTTGTATGAACCGCCTATAGTAGCCGACGAATCCTAGAAACGCTCTGATGTCTTTGGCCTTCTTGGGTCGGGGGTATGTCTTGACACTTTGTATTCTCGCCGGGTTAGGCTTTACACCGTCGTCCATTATAAGATGTCCTAAATACATAATCTCCTTTCTCAAGAAATGACACTTTTCTACTTGGAGTTTTAGGTTGTACTCCATTAGTCGTTCAAACACGGCCGTAAGTCTGTTATTATGTTCCATTAGGTTATAACAATGAACCACGATGTCATCCATATAAATAAAGCAATGGATGCCTTGGAGGCCCGACAACACGTTGTTCATGGTTCGCTGGAATGTCGCCGGAGCGCCTTTTAACCCAAAGGGCATACGGTTATATTCATAATGGCCATACGGGGTGCTAAACGCGGTTTTCTCGCTATCTCTTGGGTTCATTAAAATCTGGTGGAAACCATTAGCCAAGTCCAAAGTAGTGAAGTATTTCGATTTTCCCAATTGATCTAGTATCTCGCATATATTGGGTAAGGGAAACGAATCACCTACTGTGACGTTGTTTAGCTTACGGAAGTCCACCACAACCCGCCATTTCTTGTTTCCATGTTCGTCCGGTTTTTTAGGGACTAGCAACAGGGGGGAATTCCAAGGGCTATTCGAATTCTGGATGATTCTGTTCTGTTCTGTGGGTTAAAGGCGCCTTGAATTTGTCGATCTACTTCTTTCCTGTTTGCTTCGGGTACCCGGTAAGGCTTTGCGTAAATAGGGAGTTGGTTAGGAATTGTGTCGATAGAGTGTGTTGCAGCGTTAGTGAACGTCAGGTGGTCTCCTTCTAAAAAGAAGAGGCTGTTGTATTTCCTGACTAATTCCTTAACGCTGTCAGCCTCTTCGTTGTTACAGTGGTCCAGCTTAACGAGTTTTAGTAACTTCCTAATCCTCCCTCTTGTTGGATCATGGTCATAATCGGGCAGTGCTACGTCGAAGTCTTCCAAATTTTGGTAATCGAGATGGATCTCTTCTCTTCGTATAGTTACATCTTCCTCGTTGTTGTTGAGGACAAGGATATCAACAGACCCGTGTACTGGTTTTGCAATTGTATTGCCCAATATAACACCTGGTTTGATCTCCTTGTTGACAGTGACTATTTCAGCTTCGGACATGAAACGAGTGTGCTAGAGGGGTGGATATGTTTAGCGACAACGTCCCTAAGGCTAGGCCTTTGGTGGGAGTAGATTTTGAGAATAAGGTAGTGATGTTATAGATTACATCCTGGTTGTATTTGCTCTCTGGGATTAGGGAAGAAGATTTTAACAAACTTATTTCCGATCCGGTGTCGAGGATGAATTGGGTTTTGGTTGTCTTGCTTATATTTAAGGGGAAGACAATGGTAAGATTCCGATGGTCGAGGTTCAGTGGTAATTCTAGCGTCCTGGCCTTGGGTAAAATTAGTGTGGTTTCTTTGGACTCTTTAGGGTTAAGTCGGCCTTTTGTTACTTCAGCGGTGACTGGCCGACAATTTGTCTCCGCGTTCACTAGTTTTTTGGTTCTGTAGGGGCTACAATTTGAGGGATAGGGGAGGAAGGGGTTGGTTCCGGATTTCCTTGATTCGCTGTGTTTTCCACCGAGGGGTTAGGAGGGCGGAACCTGGAGTTATTATATTCTCTAGTTCTGCATTCTTGAATTTCGTGACCCTTTTTCTTGCAATATCTGCAAAAGGAGGTTATCTTGCTGACATAAGTGGAGTAGTTATGGTGTGGAGGCGTGTATTGGTTGGGACAGGAATTTGACGGTTTCCTTGGGAGCATTGTGGTGCAATATGTCCGGGTTTCCCACACCTGTAGCAGGTTGGCGGAGGTCTTTGCTGCTGAGGTCGACGGGGGTGGGTCGTTGGCAACAAATTCTGGCCTCTACCATTATCGTTTTGGTTCGTCTGGTTCGCAGGTCCTCTAGCGAAATCATTCTGGGTTGTATGGCTCTGTGGTCTTGCTTCTATCCTAGAGGCGTGTTCTAGCACGTTGTTCGAGAGAAGGCTTAGTTTTTTTACTGGGTAAACCTTGGCTAGCATCTGGAGTTGACCATTTGATAGGCCATCTTCGAGAGCTCTTACGGCTTGGGTTTCATTATCGTTGATTATGGAACTTAAGAGGATTTCATCTCTGGTGTACGACCTCGAAGCTTCGTTTAAGAGAGAGAGAGTAGAGTTAATTCGTTGCACGAATTCCCTAGTAGGTTCTCCGGGTTTCTGGCGTATCTGATTTAGCTGATTTGGCAGGGTGAACCTCGAGAGTTTGGTTTCGAACTTAGTACAGAGTGCCGATTTTAAGTCCTTATAAGAGTAGTCTTGATGATATCTAATTACCTCGTACGCATCTCCGGACAGTTTATTTTTGATAACACTCAGAAAAAGTTTCTGGTCAGTTTCGCATTGGACAGTAAGGAAGACGTCATCTGCGCAGGAGATAAATTTGTGTAGATTCCCTGACTCGCCATGAAATTCGGGAATATGGCTTTGTGCGAGAGACAATGAAAATGAAGACACGAATTTGGTCTGATTCTCGACTGCAGACGTATTTCCTAAACGTCCAGATGCGTTGGGCTCATCAACGAATTCCATTAAGCGATCTATGGCATTGTAGTATTTGGTCTCCGTAGATTCGAAAATTCGAGAGGAGAAATATTCTAGATTTTCGTCTTCCGGTGTAAAATCCTTGATCGATTCGAAGTGGATGTCCTTGAAGGGTTCCCAGTATTGGTCGAGAAGACTGACCCTTAGATTTATAGTAGCCTGATTGGCTCCCACCAGGCTTTGTGCAAGGACACTATCTGCTAATCGCAATAGTTGTTTGCTCCGTTCGGTTTGAGTTTTGAGTAGATTAGTTTTTGACGTCGAAGCAGACACATTAAGGGAGTGATCGACAAGGGGTGTTGGTCCCCCTTGATGATTACTAGGAGGGTCAGAAGGCATATTGATTGAGTCGAGATTGCTGTTAGGTGAGGTGATGGTATTTTGGGATTCGACTTCTTCGGTGTCCGTTCCTTGTTGTTCGTTGTTTAGGGTTAAGGTCTCTATTCTCTTATTTGTGCCTTCTTTGGTGGTTACGTACCAGTCTCTAGTGCCGTCAAAACACCTGAGTCTGGTATATTCGTCCAGAGGGTTGAATTTAGGATGGCTCTTTATTTTAGTGTCGTTTTCACAAAAACTAACCCACAAGTCGGATAAGGTTTTCAATTTGTTAGTTAATAATCTGATGGATTTGGTCTCAGGAATGGATGCGTGTAACCTTCTTATTTCCGCTGTAAGTCCTGATTGAGATTTACAGAGGTTGTTATATTCATTTTCGGTCATTACGCGGATAAAACTGTCAAGTAGGGGTAGGTCGAATATGTGGATATGGGTTATCGATTATTTCTGTATGGGTGTAAAACTAGAAACTAAAAGTGAAATTAGAGGAATCGAAAACATCAACTATCGTTTATTCTGTGTAACTGGAATTGGATAGGTCGAAACTAATATTATTATAGATTATACTGATGTTCTCTTATTCTTCGGCAGTTAAAGGTGTTGGATAGCTAGGATGGCTAGCAATCTGGAGGATCATAAACATCGGTACGTGACATCTCCCCGGATAAGTGCTGGTAAATTCGTCCCGAAATGAATTTCCGTTTAAGTGGACCTCCAATTTTAACCATTCGACGATTTTTTCCAGGGCAATAGTTACCTTTTGTTGGTCTTCGAAGGGTAGTTTTGCCACGTATTTACAAGACATCTAGTAAATGAATTTAGTGTCGTTCACGACTATGACCATGTTAATAAGAGATCGTCGAGATCAGAATCAAAATAAGAAATCAAGTTGTACCAGGGCCGAAAGTGGAGAATATAATACGACGTTGTATTAATTATAGGGGCGACAATATGTAGGATTTAAAGGATTGTGAAGACGATCGAGAAGAATTTAGCTCAGGGGTAAATGAAACGAATTAGAGCAAAATTAAGGATTCATTGGGGAGTACCTCGAGATTTCATTAACTTAAGTGTACTAAGTTTACCTCGAGATTTCATTAACTTAAGTGTACTAAGTTGCTTCGCGGCATAAACGGACTTAAGAATTATAAAATTTCTAACCTTCTAGTCTGAATATGTGTTATAGAAGTTTATTACTCATATTGAACAAAAAAAATTCAATAGCGTGGTCTACTCTTTTTCAAAAAAAAGGTATGTAGAACGCGGTTATTTAATGTTTGTTTGTTCCAATTCACTTAGAAAATAATAATTATTATTCAGATCTCTCGCCAGCCTCAGCGAAAGTTTTAAGGAGCCTTTAGGCTTCGTGTGCTCCTCTGAAGGAACATGATTGTTTTATTAAGTACTGAGCGGTTTATTCGAGATCGAGATTTTTTAGTTTAAACGAACGGGTTTACTGACCTTCGGTTAAGTTTCTGAGTTAGTTTCTGGTTAAGTTTTCTTGTAACTTTCCATGAATTCAAAAAAAGGAAAGGATCCCCCTTTACAGACCCCTTTTTTTATACCTATTATATATAGGTATATATATTCAAAGAGCAAAATTGAATTAAATTACGCTGACCTTATTATAGATTCCTGGATCTCTGGAACTCTGGACTACGCAGGTTTTCTGGATCACAGGATTTCTGGATACTCTGGATTCACTGGATACTCTGGATACACAGGATTTCTGGATCACTGGATTCACTGGATACTCTGGATTTCTGGATCACTGGATGCCATCAGTAGCGGCAATCCCACCGCTGCCACCAAAATTTTTGTTATGATAATAACCACTGTTGGTTCATAACAATGGATCGAGGAGTGCTTATGGGAAAAGATCACTCGACCCTCATGCGTTTACTTTGTATTTAAAATTTATATAATAAATTTACACGTTTACGAAAATTTTATTTCTTTTCTTTTATTTATTACATTTTAATTAATTTACATTTTTATTTCTATTTTTTGTTTGTCACCTTTCTAATTTAAATAGTAATTTTAGACTAAGTTTGGGAATTTCGCATTTTTACTTTAAGTTTGCTATTTTAGATTTTTATTTGTGATTTGGGCTGAGTTCAAGATTTCACCTTTTCACTTTTAGTTAACATTTCTAATTTCGATAGTAATTTTAGACAAAGTTTTAGAGTTTCGCATTTTAACTTTAGGTTTACAATTTTCGATTTTTATTTGTGATTTAGATTACATAAGTTCAAGATTTCACATTTTTCACTTATAAGTTAACATTTCTAATTTCGATAGTAATTTTAGACAAAGTTTTAGAGTTTCGCATTTTAACTTTAAGTTTACAATTTTAGAATTTTATTTGTGATTTACACTAAGTTCAAGATTTCACTTTTTCACTTATAAGATAACTTTTCTAATTTAAATACAGCAGCACGACGTTCCTTTTCAAAAATCAACTGTGTGCCGAACCAAAATCCTGCAGTTTATATCTGCATTGGGACAATGGCCGGACAGCGGAACTCCAATCCGTGAAAGACCAATTCTTTTCCTTTCGATTCTATTGCTCTTTCATGGACTGGGAGATGTCCATTGTCCAACTCAACTGATTCCCACGGAATCAATTGAGCCTGGCTACAATGCACAAAAGATCAATTCGATTTTTAAAGTTCCATAGTTGAATTGATCGTTTGTGCATTTTGGGGGCGGATATCCCTGGGAACAACAGATGGCTCGTTGATTCCCATGGAATCAATAGGAAATGCAGAACGGGATATGCAACAGTAAAAATTCTTTTGCATGCATTTTTTCTTGATCCCGTTCTGCCACGCGCCGATGTTACAGGGTGGTTATGGTGCTTTGTAGTTTAGTTTTAGTTTCGTTGGTATGAAAATTTATTTTCATTACATTACAGTTCGCGCAGAATGGCGTCATTTGCTTCGTACGACATTCGGCTATCACGTGTCCTGGTCTTCCACAGAAATGACATCTTATCTGCCGTTTATCCTGTTTCTCCCGGGGTGTATTGGTGTTGTAGTTTCTTGGTGTCTCTTGGTACTCATTATAGTTTCTCGCGGACTGGTATTGTGGTTTTTGCTGATTTTGTCCAAACGTTCGGGGTTCTTCTTTCACTTGATTGTTTCTAGGTTGGTCCATCGTGTGTAGTCCTGGGATTACGGGTTGCTGACTAGCTAGGTGTTGATTCATACATTGCTCAGTCTGCTCAAGCCTTGCTATTTTTCTTCCTAAGGCTTCCAAGTTGTTGTCGCAATCTTGGAACAGGTAGAACTTGTAGTTAGAGTTTGTTATCCCTAACTTAAACAATACAGGCCTACTTCCTCGATTTCGATTTTTAAACCTTCACCCCCGTTGGCGTATTGTTGTTCTGCTACGTTCTTGCAAGCGTTTATGAGTGTTTTCACCCTATTTAAGAAGGCCATTGGTGTTTCCACGGGTAATTGCTGCACGTTTCTTAATTGAGTGTTAAGAGTTATGTAGGAGGTATTCTGGATTATGTTCGACCTAAGAGTGTTGAATATATCCTCGAGTGTATCATTTACTCCAGCTTGTGCAACTTCTAGGGCTCTTCCTCTTAATCGTGTTGGTAATAGTCTTATAAAGAGCGCCTTATCTTGTGCTTCTGTGATGGTCTCCTGTCCCAGGCGCGCGCAGCTAATGAATTCATTTACTTCATTTTGTTTTCGGGTCTTCCCCCATTAGTATCGGTACGTTGTTGTGTAACCCGTTGTTTACTAAGTTTATGTTGGCCATTTTCCTGTTTTTTATTAGTTTTGTTTCCTCAATTTCTTTTTTCTCGATCTCTGTTCGTGTGTTTATCGTTGGCTGTGGTTTGCTGTTGGCGTGGTCGTCTTTTCCTTGGTCCGAGTTCGTCTTACAATATTTTCTCCCGTGTCTCAGCTGCACAATGTCTGTTTCTGGCTCTTCTGGTGTTTGTTGTATATCTCCTGTTTCTATATTTCCTTCTATCTGATTTTCTATTCCCGGTTCTGTTATCTGATAAGTTTCCTGGTTGCTTGACATCAATACGTTAGTTTTGTTATTTGTTCCTTCGTCATTGTCCTTCTTTTCGTTAGATTCTTCACCTGTGTGGGTTTCCTCAGTGCTTGTAGAGAATTCCGGTTCCGGATTATCAATTGAGAAGTAGTCTAGAAACCTCGAAAATCTAGTTATAGACGATTTCAGAGACGGTTTCGGGGTTGACTGGGCCATATACAGTGTTTTTCGTTTGTTTTATCATTTTGTTATGACGAATTTTTACTAATTAAATATTTTTTCCTTGAATATTTTTAATTTCTTTTCCTGTTTATATTTCTTTTTTCTGATATATATATATATTTTTTTTTCTTATGTATCTTTTTTTTTGTTTTATGTTTTTATGTATTTTTGTGTATAGTATTATTCTTTTATTGTATCCTTTTTTAATTTAGTATATCTTTGTTTTTGTTTTTTCTTTTTTCAGCTTGTAACAATTTTAATACAAATATTCCTTAATAAATAACTTATACAAACAATCCTTTTTGATGTCTTATATTCTACAGCCTACGTTCAACATTGTCCTTATATAAATTTAATTTGATTAATTTTGCTCAATATTATTTTCTGTGCGTTTAGGTTCTTTAGTGAGGCTGCGCCAGTTTTGTTATGTATTTTCTATTCTGGTTTGGTATAGTTTTGTATTTTCAGTGTTAACCAGTTGTTAGTTCAATGTTGAGGGTAGGCTTTACACAAGTTTTGGGTTGGCTTAATATTTATTATTGTGCATATACTAGTTACAATTCTCATTTACATTTTCATTCATTTTCCTAAAGCTTTATACAAAACAAACGTCCATGCGACCAATCTACTAATTTTCTTCCTAATATTTTATACAAATCAAACGTCCATGCGACCAATCTACTAATTATCTTCCTAATATTTTATACAAATCAAACGTCCATGCGACCAATCTACTAATTATCTTCCTAATATTTTATACAAATCAAACGCCAACGTTACCAATCTACTAGTTATCCTCCTAATACTTTATACAAAATAACCGTCCATGCGACCATTTCATTCCTTCTATAAACTAATCTACTAATTATTTTTTCATTCCACTACTCAGATAGATTCAAATTTACCTTACTTTCTTGACTAAATTCATGTTTCTAAATTTCCAGTTTATGTTTTAATCCTAATTTATTTAGTTTTTATTTCATTCCTTAACCTAATTTACAATTCTTTTCTTATTTTTATTCTTACTCCTTTTAGTACGTCGGTACTTCAAACGGACATTATGGAGCCGCTGGACTCCCCTGCTGATCCGTAGTCGCTCCTCTTTACCTACCGCCAGCAGCAGACGACGCCGGACCTGTTATATGGCCCGCCAGAAGTTGGCCTCCGCCCCAGTACGATACATGACGAGACGCTCTTGTTCCACGGCCGGTGGCACGACGACCTCCTCCTTGCCCCGATTCCTGGCCCGGTATTCCTCCAAGGTAATCGGCTTCGGTCCGGCCCAGGAATCCCGCAACGCCTCCTCCAATGTTGTTTGCGACGTCCCCGACACTGTGAAATAGCCACTTCAATGACGACGCCGTACTTGGAACTAGGTTGATGGGTTCTGGCGACCACTTTTAACTAGAAGTTCCCCCCAAAATCTATAGGTTTGCTAGAACCTTGTTCGGTGGGATATTTCGGTCTCTAGTTGATGGGTTACTAAACCTCTTCCAACACGAAGTTCCTTACTGCACCGATAGGTTTCGAGAACCTTGTTCGGTCTTGCAGCTTCGAGCTCGAGTTTGATGGGTATGACAACTTTCAAGCTCGAGCACCCAACGCAGAGAACCGATAGGTTTCTAGAACGTTGTTCGGTTTGGCAAATTCGAACTTGAGTTTGATGGGTTAGTATGACCACTCTCAAACTCAAGCTCCCAGCAAACCGATAGGTTTCTAGAACCTTGTTCTGTTTGGACCAGTTACTTTTCCTTGTTCGTCTACTCCCTTTGCAATCTGATAAGGTCTGCCTGACTTATGAGGATGTAAAGTTGATCCCAGCTGCTGGTGATATCCCCAATTTTTCTCCGCTTTTTATCCCAAGAAACCGGGATTTTTGACCGTTGGTGCGAGGTTGCCATCAATTACGAAACGCACTTAACTTCTGCGTGGCGCTATCTACCGGTGACGGGCGGAGGTTTTTAGAACTACGTAAGTTGATTGAGTTGTTTACGTATCCCCATGTTTCGTTTTGACGTTTCAGTCTAGGTTAAGATCGTGTTGGGATGTCGCCTGTTTTATGTTCGTTAGTGAATTTCATGTTATTGACATAGGTTTTCGGGATCCAATGCTCACGTAAGTATTATGAAATAGTATGTTTGCTTATATTCTACATATTTGTCGGTTTATTTACGTCGTTTAACCGTTTTGTGTTTACGCTTGATGGTAAGTATAGTGCATGTTTAACTTCTGGTGTCTTATGTTTTATTCACCATCAAATACTCCATGTGGACTATCTGTGTGGACTATGTTACTCTTTATGTGGACTATGTTATGTGAACATCAACATCGTCATCGACTTCTCGTGTGACATGTTCGAGTGAGTATGTTAAATTTCTGGTGCATTATGTTTTCTAGGTTCATATGTGTTATGGATATGGTTAGTGACTCGTATAGTATATTTGTCATGTTCTAATCTCCCTTCGTTTTAGGTGACGCGACGCATCACAACAAAATTAGGTAGTAATATGTAAGAGAAAAATGGTAATGTACTAGACTGTAGATAAAAGAGTGTAAATCAAAATGTTTAATACAGTACAAGTGAGAAATAGATATTGTGGGTGAAAAACAAACATTGTCATTAACAAAAGAAGTAAATGTACACGACATGAGATATTTGTGTATAGTACGAAAGAAACACATTTATAATCGATGTTGTAATGTGAAAAAAAGAAGAATATTGTGTATAACATAAACAAAAGAAAGAAAGAAGGAAAAAAATAAACAAATAATAATAAATAAGAAAAAAGAAGTTATACAAAACAAAAAAAAGTTTATATATCAAAAATTTATATTAAAACTTTATCATTTATTATATCAGCGCTATAGATATATATGTATATATATATATATATATATATATATATACCGAAAAAAAAACAAATATATATATATATATATATATATATACACATATATGTATATATATGTAGAGGACGAAAGAAAAAAAAGAGAAAACATAATAATAATTACAGTAGTAATAGTCAAATAATAGTAGACCATGGTAAAACTAATAACGCAAGTAAAGAGTACAGGAATATATGGCACACTCCACGCCAAAAATCCCAATAAATAAGAGGTTAAGTAACTTTATGAAAAAGATCGACTACTTCAGATTCGTCGCGGAACAGCCAGTAATCGCGGAACCATGTTCTCCATTTCGGCGCCCACAGAGGAAAACAGCGCTAACGACGAAGCAGACAGGTCTGTTTTAAACGAATCGACCAGCGAGCAGGAATCAGATCTACCCGAAAAGGAGGGACAGTCAACCACGGAAAGCTGGGAACAAAACGAATACAACTCCATCACCGACATCTCCCAAGAACCGGAACAACTGGAAGGTCTTTGAATCAACAGTGAAAGTTACGAAGCTAACAAGGATATCCGAACAGAAGAACCGAAAGACGGTCATATGCAACCAGAGGATCTGAAGGCGCCAGAGAAAAATGGTTGCCAAAAACTTAGAAGACCGGAGATAGTAGAACTCAGGCACGGGAGACAATACGGCAGGGCAAACTCTTACCCAGGAAGCAGCATCAACGACCACCAAATACCTACACAAAATACAGAGAATCGGGCAGACAGTGTACTACGGAACAAGAACACAAAAAATGGCCAACATAACTCTGGTCAATAACGTGCTTTACAACAATTTACCAATCTTGGTAAGAGAGGATGGGCCACGCAAGCAAAGTGAGGGGAATGAGTTCATAAATTGTGCTCGTCTAGGCTTTGAAATCCTCACGGAAGTACAGGACAAGGCGTTATTCACCCGGCTACTACCAACACGTTTGAGAGGTAGGGCACTCGAAGTGGTACAAGCAGGCGCAAGCAATACGATTGAAGATATTTTCTCAACGCTGAGATCAAATTTACTTCAGGGAGCACTGTACGTAACGTTGAACACCCAACTCCGAAACGTTCAGCAAATACCAACGGAAACGTTGTCGGGATACTTCAACCGAGTAAAACATCTCATCCTGCAAGAATGATCTTGAAGCCTACAAGAATGCTGCAGACGCAGAGTACCCTAATGGGAAAGATGTGTGAAAAGCTGAGATAGAGGAAGTCGGTTTACAGTGGTTCAAGATGGGAGTGATAAATTCTAATTACAAGTTTTATCTTCTCCAAGACGTTCAGAACACCCTGGACGCTCTGGGAGCCAAAGTAACAAGACTAGAACAGACAGAGAAATGTATGCGACAGGCGCAATAAGACGCCGGTAGCCTGATTCAGCAGCCAACCCAAGGAACGGGCCCCAAATTCTACATGGGGGCAAGACCCATACAACGGCCAACGAATGGTGGTCAACATTACCAGCAATCGCGCAGGAATAATTTCTAACCCCCCGCAAACAACTACCGAAATGGGAATCAGCGTAGTCCAAGAGATAGGCCGCAGCGCCGACAGATAAGATGTCACTTCCGTAACCGACTGGGGCATGTAGTGAGAGAGTGTCGCACAAAACAAATGACGCTATTCTGCACAAGTTGTTAGGCGTAAGGCCACACAATGCAAAACTCCAACGCGCACGGTAGGAGTCAAGCACATTCAGTTCCCAATGGATATAGAGGTGGCCAGGTGAATCACACTACGGCAAACGCCACAGAGGAAAAATATAACTTCTGTCTGGCAATTGGACACACGTAAGGGAGGTGTTATTGGAAGGAGAAATGGGAACAGTTACAACTGGAAAAACAAGCTGCAAACATGCAATCGGAAAACTGCGAGGGGATGACCGGACACACCGCGAGTCGTCACTTAAAGATAAAGGAAGGCGGTGTGGAACGTGTCCAGAGATCCCTGTAGAGAATTTACTCCTAAATGTGGCAAGAAGGAGCAAGAATCAGTTCATAGTAGACACTGGAGCTCAAATAAGTCTCATAAAGGAAGAAGAAATTAATGAAGCAAGAAAAAAAGATATAAATAGAGAACAGATTACCAGGCTCAACACAATGTCGGGGGAAGCAGTTGAAGGAAACGCGACAGACGGAGGAT
Organism: Chrysops caecutiens; assembly: GCA_963971475.1. Taxonomy (NCBI): domain Eukaryota; kingdom Metazoa; phylum Arthropoda; class Insecta; order Diptera; family Tabanidae; genus Chrysops; species Chrysops caecutiens. The sequence goes on along the minus strand of OZ020568.1, from coordinate 25,953,203 downwards.
TCGGGTAGCAGCATCAACGCCAGGCGAAACTGTCCGAAAATATGTGGTAACACAGGGGAAGTAACGCCGACAGCGAAAGTGTTGAGTGACTTGGGACAACTCTTCGAGACAGGTGCAAAGCATCAAAACTACGAGAGTAGGATGCGTACCGGGAAGAGTAGTTTCAAAAACCTTCCATTCCATACTCGCACGTATGACGAGAGCGAAGAAGGCTGTGAGGCAAGCTGCTCAAAAGAAGGACTCGTAACCACCGAGCCCAGAAATATCACAATACCAGCAAGGACAGTGAAATGTGTGGAAATGGCCACGGGAAGAGAGGGAAAATACTTAACCGAAGGGGAGGAGATATCATCGGGGGTGTCTCTCAGTAATGCGCTCGTGCAGTCAACGAACGGAAGAATAAAACTAAGCGTGCTAAACGCAAACAATCTCAAGGTAGAGATTAACAACGTGATAGTAAAATCACGGAAATACGAAGAAACGCCGACACCGGGAGAAGCCATCAAACACACCGAACGAAAACTCGTTTATTGCACGGGTACCGATGAAAACAAAACAGGTAAAAGGGAGGTCCAGATCAGGAAGTTAATAAGCATGGAGGGTTATTTATTAAAAAAAACTTGTGATTTATCTGTTCTGTAACCGTACTACTCTCCATAACCATTGTAATTAATAGTCTGATAATTAAAGTACATATTAGTACGAAAATTTTGTCCCAACTTTTTTGACGTTAAAACGTCTCTTCGCTCGTTGAGTACACCGATAGCCTGTCAAACTTTCTTGCGGTACGATATACCGTTAGATTTCAATCGCCAAAAGTTACGAGGCTAATAATGCGATAACAACTGTTGATGTCACAATGGATAGAGAATTTCTGTTCGTCCTTATCGTGCAGCATTGGTTTTGCGCGTGACGTCATCGGGCTAGTTGACTTACGCATGATTGTTGTTAATAAGCGTTGCGTAAAATTATAAATCAGTGTAGCGCGACAACGCGATCATGTAGGACGTTCCTCGGGGTGTCATTGTAAGTAGTTTGAGAAGAGCTACCTGAATTGAAGGAATAAAAATATTCGCTGAAGTATAAGTAAAAATCAGTATTAAATTTAAATGTAAAAAAAACATATCGGTTCATATGAATCGTAAATATGGGCCGAATTGAATAAAACGCGAATCAAAGAGAGCTTGCAACGAATCAAAATTAACCTAAAGTGATCGAGTAAATGTCAAAGTTACGGCAGCATTCAATGAGAAATGAAAAACGGCGCGAAAATATAAACTTGTGACCTATCTGTCCTGATTTAAGTACATACTAATAAAACACGCTTATTATAATTTTATCTCTAAGTTTTCACTGAAAATCTACGGCGCGGACAGTGACTGGTTTTTGAATTCTGTGGAGAGGAGAGAAATAAACAATAATCGAACAGTTCCAAGATGTTTTTCATCCACCGGGAGAAAAACTGGGGCATAGAACGACAGTGCAGCATGAAGTGCGGATATAACCAGGGAAGCTGCCGATCAAGTGTAAAATGTACCGCCTGCCGGAAACACGAAGAGACATAATCATCGTCATCATCATTCTCGGCGTTACTAAATGTATTTTACAAAGCCAATATTCGCATTATTGCCAAATTATTGCCTTCTGAGAAATCAAAATGATCGTCCAGGTATTTCAATGCATTTTGACGTGAAAACGTCTTTCTTCTCGTTGAATATGTACATTGGTAGCCAGTCTAACATTCTTGTGTTACAAAACACCGTCATTTTTCAATCGCTAATAACTACGAGACTAATAATTTGATTACAACGGCTAATGTCACAGTGGATGGAACATATTTGTACGTATTAATTGTCCAGCGTTTGTTTTTCCAGTGACGTCATCGGGCTAGTGCAAGCGCCTACGCGTGGTTGTTGTTTTTAGCGCTGCGTGAAGATATTTATGAGTGTAGCGTGAGAACGCGTTACGCTAGGACGTTGATTAGGGTATCATTGTAAAAAGTATAAAAAAGGCTACCAGGACCTAAAGCTAAACAATAAAAATATCCTCCGAAATACAAGCAAAAATCGGTATGAATTTAAAAATCAAAAAAATATGGAAGATATCGTCTCATACCAGGCGTAAATATGCACCGCATTGTAGAAAAAATCAAATCGGAGAAAACCCGCATCACACCGAATATTAAAAACCAAAAATTTTCAGTGCCGAGCAAGTGTGACAGCTACGGCGGCATCGAAGAATAAATAAAATAACGGCGGAAAAAATAAACTTGTGATTTATCCATTCTGTAACCGTACTCCTCTCCATAACCATTGTAATTAATAGTTTGATAATTAAAGGACATATAAGTACCAAAATTTTGTTGTAATTTTTCTGACGTTAAAACGTCTTTTCGCTCGTTAAGTACACTGATATCCAGGAAAACGTTCTTGCGGTACAATATACCGTCAGATTTCAATCGCTAATAGCTACGGGCCTAGCAATGTGATAACAACTGTTGAGGTCACAATGGATAGAAAATTTCTGTACAAGTTTATCGTGCAGCATTCGTCTTGCGCGTGACGTCATCGGGCTAGTTGACTTACGCATGATTGTTGATAATAAGCGTTGCGTAAAATTATAAATCAGTGTAGCGTGAGAACGCGATCAGGTAGGACGTACGTTCGGATGTCATTGTATAAAGTTTGGAGGGACTGCCAAGACCTAAAGTGAGAAAATAAAAATAATCGCTGAAGTATAAGGAAAAATCGGTATTCAATTGAAAATTAAAAAAAATACAAATATATCGACTCATATGAGTCGTAAATATGGGCCGAATTAAATAAAACGCAAGCCAAAGGGAGCTTACATCAAATCGAATTAAAAAACCTAAAGTGCCCAGTGCCGAGTAAATGTCAGAGCTACGGAAGCATTAAAAAAGAAATGAAAACGGGCGCGAAAAAATAAACTTGTGATTTATCTGTTATGTCACCGTATTACTCTATATAACCACTGTTTCAGAGACATTGATTTAATTGCATGATGACGAATGCCCATACACTTTGAATACCAAATTCTCCACGTCAAACTCGCACTAATCCATAGCATGGTGGACGAGATTTTGTACCAAATGTGCTGAACACCATGCAGGCAATATGTTGGCATTATCTGGCGAAAGTAGTTTGTACACTGAATTATTTTTCCCAAAATTAACATTGGCATTTTCGGCTGAGTAAGCAGACACATTTGTCAAATGTAGATCCAGCGCTTTAAGTCTATTTTTTGTATTATTGTACATATCGGTCGCTTTTTCATATGGGTCCTCATAAAAATCAAGCAGGCATGTGCCGACTTCACTCTCTGGTGAGTAAAACCTGTCAATTATTGGAAATAATTTTATATGTCCATGATTTGATGCATCTGTCGAAATGCTGTAAAACACTCGTGTTCTTTCCCACGATATCTTCGATTGATGCTGGACCCAGAACGTTGTAAACTAAAAAGGACGCCTTAGTTCGACCAAGCGACAATTTTGATGCGATTTTGGAGTCCGTATTACGGAACATAACTTTGCATCACAGTCCATAGAATTGTACGACATGTTACGGTTTACGCCATGGTAAACTTTTGTCAACTCTGCAGCTATCACTTTTTCCTCGTCTGTCGTTAATATATCGCGCTTTAAAAACTGTTGTAAGGTCTGAGTACTCTTTCGAGCTCGTTTTCCCCGTTGGTGCTCCGGCACGCTAACATGCCGTTTAACATCATTCAAACCTCCATGCGATATCATAAATGATTTCATACAAACGTGGCAAAAAGCTTTATGCACATTTGAATCAACTTTTTTCAAAAAAGGATAGGAATTCTCCCATTCTTGTCGGTACGAACACATCCGTTTACCCTTTTTGTGTTTTACTCTTTCATCGTCGCTGTCAATTTTTTCTGAATTAGACATGATTTAAAAGAAAACCAAACTAAATCTCATTAAAAACACGTCAAACTATGAACTTCTTTTAACTTTAAATTTTCTTTTACACAATGATGCTAACTCCTAAGCTGCCAAACAAAGAATGATCCTCCTCAACGCATGCTGGCGCAAAAAAGGGCACCGATGAACTTTAATCTCATACAATAAGACTCCGGGTCGAACGATAAGACGTCTGTAGGTCAACAGACGCTGATAACCAGTGAGAAGGAGAACTGACTGCACAGAGTGACTGAGTGTGAAATGCGGGTGCGGGACGGTTGGCAACCCTATCCACAAGCCTCTGTCTTGACCATCTCCTGACCCCAAGGCGTCTAAGGTCGTCCTCGACTTGGTCCTTCCAACGCAGTCCTGGTCGCTCTCTCAACCTTCTACCTCCTGGCTTTCCTTCAAAGACCTTCCTTACGGCTCTATTCTCCGGCATCCTCTCGACATAGCCAAACCCCCAATTTTCCTTTCCGAATTTCACACACTATGTCTGGTCTGTCATACAGCTGGTAGACTTCAACATTGTGCCGCATTCGCCATTGACCAATGGTCCTAAAATACGGCGCAAGACTTTCCTTTCCCAGCGGCGCAGTAGTTCTTCATCTCTTGCAGTAAGAGCCCATGTCTCTGATCCGTAAGGTACTACAGGTCAAATCGTGGTGAGAGACACTTGAACTTTGGTTTCCTGCTGATATTTCTGCTTTTCAACATTCTTAGAAGGGAGAAGTAACTTCCGTTTCCAGCTGCTATCCTTACACTATTGTTACTTGTTATCGTCGAGCCAATATACCTTAAACCTTAATTGATTTTTGCGCTTAAATCTACTCTCCCCAAGTTCCACTTCTACTTCCGAGGCAGCATCCCGGCGAGCAATTAACATGTACTCCGTCTTCTCCTGATTAATTTCCAGACCAAGAAATGTTGATGCTGTCTTCAGTTCCTCATAACCCTGAAGGGAGCTGACAAATATGCATCGATTTTGACCTTACAACTAGTCTTCCTTAAGGTAAGCATTATCAGTATAATTAACTTTTCAGGAATTTGAAATTCTCTTAGGGTTTCCTTCAGGTTTCCTCTAATGACACTATCATATGCCTTCTTAAAGTCAATATAGAGTTGGTTGACATCAATATTGAACTCGTAACACTTTTCAAGAATTTGCCTTAAAGCAAAGATATGATCAGCTTAAACGGTTCTTCCGGAACCCATAATGGTACTCCCCAATCAGGCCTTCTGCAACTGGTGTAAGCCTCATTTTAATTATCTTGGCAAAAACCTTATAGCAAACACATAAAAGGCTTATACCCCGGTAGTTGCCACAGCTTGTTTTATCTCCTTTTTTGTGTATTGGCCATACCTCCCAAATAAGGGAATTGAGACTCTCCTGCAGTATCTGTCCTCCAGATTTGAGTACTACAGCTACAATTCCATCCTCTGCAGGTGCCCCATTATTCCTCAATTCCGCAATTGCTTGTTGCACTTCCTCCTTTGTTGGTGGCTCAACTTGATCTCCTCCAGTACCTACTTCTACTTCATTTTCCGTTTCACTCTCTTCCTGTTTCTTAACTGTGCTCTCACCATTCAAAAGTTCCTTAACATACTCAGTCCATCTGTCCAGTATGCCTTGTTTACTACCAATGAAGTTTCCATCGCGGTCCCAACAAAATACCACCTTAGGTTGGAATCCTTTCTTCTCTACCTTAATTCTTTGGTAGAAATCTCTCACCAAACCAGCTTCGTGACAGCTTTCCATTTCAATCAACTTACTCCTTTCAAAAGCTTTCCTTCTGTTTCGGCAAATTTTTGAGGCCATTCTTCTTTTATTCTTAAATTCTTCCAGTGCTGTTCTGGTTCTACGTTGGATCATACGTATTCTCGCATCATTTCTTTCTTTTGTAGCCACTTTACATTTCTCATCAAACGACTCCGCTCTTCGTATCCGCCTTTTAGACCCAGTACATCCTCCATTACTTTCAATGTCTCATCTCTCAGCATTATCAATTGGCCCTCAATATTCTAGTCCTTCCATTCCATGGCAAGACATTGCCTAGCTGACATTTAAAAGATTCAGACACCTCCGATGATTTCAGCTTGTCAGTATTGAACCTTGTATAAGAGTTACCCTTTGTTCCCCTCACTCTACTAATCTTTTGCCGGTACTTTATCCTAAACATAAGGTGATCTGAGTCGATATCGGCTCCTCTGCATGATCTTACTTCAATAAAATCATATGCATGTCTACTGCTAATTAGAATATGATCTTGTTGTGAAAAACAAGGTTAACCTAAAGAGAAGTAAAATTAGAATAGGTGATAAATTCTTCACTGCACTCACCATTTCGGCCGGTCCCAAGCTGATCACCCTCGAAGAATACAGGGCCAGGAATCACGGGTAGAGGGTGGAAAGCACATCAGTACCAGAGCCGGCTCGGCCCCCGAAGTACCGCACTGGAGTTGAGGCCAACATCAGGCGATTAATCGAAGAATTGCGGCGCCGGCTGCTGTTAGCAGTGGGTCAGGAAGAGCGTTGGGGGATCAGCAGGGAGCTCCAGTAGCTGCACAGCGATAGGCTGCGGTATCCAAAGCAGAAGAAGAAGAAGAAGGGCCTGGTAACACAGAATAAGCAAAGTAGTACAAAAGGAAAATAGTTTGGTAGCAATAAATTACATGTAAATTAGAAGTTAATCGAATAAATACAAAATGAAGCAGACTAAGGGTTTATGTCCCAACTTGTTCCTCTGAGTGTATAGGGAAGCTTCAAATTCGAATGTTCGAGTCAGAAATAGCCTAGAGTTCGGCGATTTGTGACGACATCCCTTAAGAGAGATTTAGACGAATAACTTAGAAAATAATTGGGTTCCTGAATTGAAATAATTGGAATTGTAGTACTAAGATTAGTATATATAAAGGATAAATGAATGATTACTTTGAGAATTGGATTGTATAGAGTAATATGTCAATAATAGTCGATTGGTTTATAAAAAGGATAAATAAAGGATTACTTTGAGAATTGGATTGTATAGAGAAATATTGTCACGGTCGCGATGGACGCGGCAAATCCCGCGCAGGATCCTCCCTCAGAAAACCAGTTGCCCGGAGGTAGGCAACTGCCCGAGCCAAAATCACGTAAAGGTGGAACGATTGCCTATCTCAAGGCGTCCACGAGATGGAAGAATAACATCCAACCTCGAGTGGAACGCACAAGCGACTGGTCGTCTCGATGACCATCAATCAAGGATGGCCATGAGCGAGCAGAGGGGAAAAGACCCTGCCCACATTGAGTGCCGCAGAGAGCAGGACGGCGGAATCGGCACGCGCTCAGGGTCAACGACCGATTTGGAAAATCGTTCATCGACCTACTCCGAGCGTGGGAACCAAATTACTGATCGGAGGTGAACGACCGAGCAATAAGGCCGGGGGGATCGTGTGCGAACGGAGTACGTGACCGAAGGCACGCGCGCGGCCAAAAATTGGAGACATGTGCTTGAGGCACACCGTTAGGGGATCAGAGATATAAGGGTTCGACAGCGAAGAATAGGGGCTTTTTACTTTTGAGATCGTAGAGTGGCAAGTAGCGTTGTGTTGGGGAGGATTAAAAGAAAGGAAAAAGAAAATAAGAGTGAAAAAAGGATCGCGGAACGTGAGAGGCAGGAATTTCGTTTTCGAGGTGATACAAGGGTGGAAATCGAAAGTGCCAAGGAATAGGGCCAAACCATTTGTATTTTTTTGTTTGTAAGAAGAATATTGTAAAGATTGGAAACGTTAAGGTGAGAGGTAGGAAAATGATTTAAAAGTGTTAAAGAATTCCCAAGAAGTAAGGACAATGGTGTGAGAATCGTTAAAAATCTTTAAAAGATCGGTGACGAATAGCGAAACGGCGCGAGCAATGTTTATGAATATTGGAATTTGAGACTTATTTAAGAGTGTTAAAGAATTGCCGCGAAGCAAGGACAATGTTGTGAGAATCATTAAAAATCTTTAAAAGATCGGTGACGAATAGCGAAACGGCGCGAGCGATGTTTATGAATATTGGAATTTGAGAATTATTTAAGAGTGTTAAAGAATTGCCAAGAAGTAAGGACAGTGGTGTGAGAATCGTTAAAAATCTTTAAAAGATCGGGGACGAATAGCGAAACGGCGCGAGCGATGTTGTGAAAGTCAAAGGTGTTTCGGACACGGGTTATGAGCATTTGAACTTAAGAATTGTTAAAGATTATTCGAAGATCGCCCGCGGATAGCGAGTAGTGAAGACCATGTGTTGAAAGCGAAGTGTGTCGAGGACGAGATACATCAAAGAATTATGTCAAAGTGAATTCGGAAATCAATTTGAAAGTGAGAGAAAATCGAGGGACTGTTGAGGAAGAGGAACGAGAAGACCGGGGGATTGTTGGAGAAGAGGAGCAAACGGCGGTAGTGTTCAAGCAAGTAGCAGAAGCGACAAACCCCAGGAGCAGCAGGAACAGACAGCTAAATAGAGATAAGTAATAGGTTTAAGGAACATATGTGCAAGTAGAGTAAGATAAGTAAAGGGAATTAGTAGGGCAAGGGCAGGTTAGGTTAAGCAACAATTCTGTAACAACTTCTAAATTGGCACAAACGATAGATAGATACGGAAGACAGAGATTTAAATCTGTTACTGATAACACTGGTCCTGTTGTCATTGTTTTTTTTTTTGCTCTTTTCTTTTTTTTTCTTTTCCTTTTTCTTTTTTTTTTTCTCCTTGTGACGCGATCGCGGGATTTCTCGTTTTGACCGTGAATCGCGTAGGTGACTCCCCTAAAACGAGTGGCGCCCACCCACGACCCACCATCGCGGGCAATAGGCCGGGTGAGTCACCAACCTCCGAAGAGATTGGAGGCCTGTCGCGTGTAGCAAGTAAATTTGAACGTGACATTTTTGGCGCCCAACGTGGGGCAAAAGTACATTATTGGGCAGTGGGTACTGAAGTTGACGCAATTCCATTCATCGATTTAGATTCGCAATTGGAATATTTCATTCAGTTATATTATATCATTTATTTTTTTTGATATTGAACGCGTATATTCACGACGCGAACGTTGACTTAGAGATATCCTCTTTATTCTTAGTATTTTTTTTGCTCTTGCTTTTTCGCGGATGTTGTGGGTGTTTTCGTTTCAATCGCGAACGCGTTCGAGAAGTGCGAAGTCGGAAGAACGGCGAAGACGCGCGAAATCCTCTCCAATCAACGAACATTGGCCCATGAAGCAGGCAAGGGCCTTGTAGAAGGCGGATCGAAGAGCGTAATAAAGGTGCGAGAATTTGATGTGTCGTAAGTAGGTTCTCTCGGTGAGTAGGAACAATAGGTGTGCAACGTCGAGATCTCCTGGAACGTTGTGTATTGTCGGGTGACGAGGGGTTTTCACCTTTTTTTGGTTTTCTTTTTTTTATGTAATGGAACGCAGATTATAAATCAAGGTCCTCGTATGGTGTAGGATTTTACTTCGGTGTAGGATTTGCACGGTGGTTCTTCTCCAGGCGTTCTTCTTTAATTATTCTTGACTTTTTTTGCTCCTCCAGGGTCCTTACCTTTATCATTTTTAGGCATATAACTCATATTTCAGGTGGAAGTAATCGCGTTTGGCAGAATCTTTATTTTGGGGCCTCCACAAGTTTCTCTTTCTTCCTTGGATTTTTTTTTTTTTACCATCGCGCCGGCGTAACAGCTAAGCAGTTACAAGGGCAGAATGGCAGGCAGGTTGAAAATAAAAATTGATCGGCTCAATCAAAAGGAGTTAATCCACGAACTTGCCGTTCACGGCCTTAAACCGAGGAAGGTGGAGGACATGAGGAAGGCGTTGCGAGCAGCTGAGAAAGCAGCTCAACAACTGGGGAGTCTCCCGTTGATTCCATATCCGTTCTCACACGGGGAGGAAGTCGAAGCGATGCGAGAATCTCTTACGGAAATTCAGGGATTGGTGGAAGCAATCCGCCCGGGTGAAGAAGGGGAAAAGGCAATCGAAAAACTCGAAACAAAAATCGGATTTGCTCTGCGCCGCATTGGACGGTTGCCATCAGAGGGCGAGGAGGAGTTGAGGACGCGAGGAGAAATCGAGGCCGAACTGCGATTACAGTATGGGCACCTGCTCCTGAAAATTTATGCCGACGACGATTCGACCGGAGAAGAGGGAAGCGGGTACACAGAGGCCACACCGATGAGATCCACCGGAGAAGTTCTAGTGAAGACGGTACCGGTACAGAAGTGGGGAGTGAACTTCGCAGGGACCACGCAGGACCCCTTATGTGCATTTCTGGAGCGAGGGGAGGAGCTGAGACAATCCCGAGGTATCGATACGCCAGTGCTATATAGATCGGCAGTGGAGCTCTTCTCGGGACGAGCGCTCACGTGGTTTAGGGCCAATCGTGAGAGAATAAGAGACTGGTCAGGACTGGTAAGGGAGCTACGAAGAGAATTTCTGCCAACAGATTACGATGAGCGACTTTGGGAAGAAATAAAGTCCAGGAAGCAAGCGAAGGAAGAATCGATGGGATCCTACGTCGCCGCAATGCAGGAACTCTTTCGACGATTGCCAGAACCGCCGTCCGAAAGCCGAAAATTGACGACTGTAACAAGGAATTTGGCACCATTCTACCTAACCCAATTGGGCCCATCGAAATTTGAAGAGTTGAATGAACTGGTGGAATGGGGCAGACGCCTAGAATTGACGCGGGCAAGAGTAGAAGCCTACGTTCCACCTCCCTTAAGAAGGTCTAAGGGATTACTCGAGCCTGACCTAGCATATGTGCGGGAAGGACTTGAAACAGTAAACATCGTAGGGGAGCGAAGCAACATTAGGTGTTGGAACTGTCGCAAGAGGGACACACTTCCAGAGCATGCAGCCAACCTCGTAAATGCTTCGGATGCGGACGCGTGGGACAGATAAGGTCGTCATGCCCAAATTGCAGCCGAAGAGACCGAGGAAGAGAGGAAGGACAAACGAGGGATCGAAGCCAACATAACGACTCACGTCCATCGGGAAACGAGGAGGGCACGCGCTAAGCGGCCGAGCGCGTGTCACCAGCAGGTCGCAGGGAGAGGGAGAGTACAAAGCGCCAAAATTGGCCTACGCATTGGAGGTCTACGAGGGAGACAACCGACCCCACATGCGAGTAAAGGTGGACGGCGTGGGGATGACAGGCCTGCTGGATTCGGGGGCGAGTAGAACCATACTCGGAGAACGTGGATGGAGAAGATTGAGACGATCACACGAAATAGAGGAGGCAGAAGGGTTGAACCACGTGCGCATGGCAAACGGTGAGCTTTGCCAAGTAGTCGGGAAAACCAAAGCGTCAATTAACGTCGACCAGAAGAGGAGGAAGATGGAGTTACTGATCATTCCGTCCATACCAAACGAAATCATATTGGGGATTGACTTCTGGAAGGAATTTGGCCTGGTCCTCGACATGAAAGGGTTGCAGTGGGAGACAGTTGCAGCCTGCGAAACCAACCAGGGAAGAGCTTTGACTGGAAGGGAAGGTCTCACCAGGAAGCAACAGGAGCTGCTGGAAAAAACGATAGAGGAAGAATTCGGCAAGATGGGAGAATGCCTGGGATGCACCACACTGGTCGAACACACAATCCGAACCAACTCCCAGCCAATTAAACAAAGGTATTACCCAGTGTCACCAGCGGTACAAAAACACATCCACGAGGAGTTGGATGAAATGTTGCGGTAAGGTGTGGTGGAACCATCTAAAAGCCCATGGTCGTCACCCATATTATTGTTACGCAAGAAGGATGGGTCGTTTCGTTTCTGCGTGGACTTCCGGAAGCTAAATGCGGTTTCGGAAAAAGACGCGTATCCAATACCCTTCGTAGCAGCCACGCTAGACAAACTGCGTGGAGCCAAATACCTGTCTTCACTAGACGTCAAGTCTGCCTTCTGGCAGGTGCCGATGGAGGAAGCCTCCAAAGCTTACACGGCATTCACGATCCCAGGCAGGGGATTGTTCCAGTTCAGACGAATGCCATTTGGGCTGCACAATTCCTCAGCAACTTGGCAAAGTTTGATGGATAACGTACTCGGCGCGGATCTGAAGCCATTCGTGTTCACGTACTTGGACGACGTGATAATCGTTACACCAACTTTCGAGCGGCATATCGAGGTGCTGAAGGAGGTCTTCAGACGCATCACACAAGCAGGGTTGAGAGTGTCTCGCGAAAAATGCAAATTCTGCAGAGAACGACTACAATACTTAGGGTACGTGGTCAACGAGGACCATCACTCCCTCGTATGGTTGAACAACCTGAAGGACCCGAACGGCAGGTTGGCACGACGGGCAGTGAGACTCCAACAATTTGATTTTGAGGTTATTCACCGAAAAGGGAAGGAAAATGTGGTGCCAGATGCTCTATCTAGAGCAGTGCCGCTGGAAGGAAATCTCGCGGCCATGACGGCGAAGAAACCAGCAACAAAAGCAAGGCGCGAGGAAATAAAGAAAATCCATTCCAGATTGACGGGAAAAGTGCGGAGGAAAGCGGTACCGGAGGCGGAAAGGGAGAACGTGCTCTGGGAATGCCACGATGACCCGAAAGCGGGACACATGGGGGTGCGACGTACGCTGGATCGGGTGAAACAAAAATATCAATGGATGGGGATGTCCAAAATGGTCAAGGAATACGTCAGCAGGTGCAAGATATGCCAAGCTATAAAGGTGGAAAGAAAACCAGCGGTAGGGGGTATGATGTCGCGAGTGACGGGGGTAACAGAACCCTGGAGCACAATTTGCGTCAACCTAATTGGCCCTTTGCCAAGATCCAGCAAAGGGCACAGACACATCATGACCGTGGTGGACTACTATACGAAGTTCGCGCTAGTTATACCAATGAGAGCAGCGACAGCCAGCGAGGTAACCCGACTGCTCGAAGAAAGGGTCTTGCTGATGTTCGGCGTACCGTCAAAAATCATCTGCGACAACGGGGTACAATTTAAATCAAAGCAGCTACAACAGCTTGCAGAAGGCTATGGCCCAGACATCTGCTACACAGCGTTGTATCATACACAGGCTAATCCGGCGGAGCGCACCAATCAGGAAATAAAGAGAATGGTAAGATCATACGTAGGGACGAACCAACGAGATTGGGACAAGGAATTAGCCAAAATCGGATGCGCCCTACGCACGTACACGCACGAAAGCATGGGGGTAGCCCCATACTTCCTGAATTTCGGGCGGGAAATGGTCACCAGCCGCGTTGGCCAAGTAGAAGCCAGCATGGAGGGAGGCACCATAGACCCTCACAAACGTGCAGCAGAGCTCCAAGCAATCAGGAAGATGGTGCACGAAGAACTGTCCCGATCGCTGACACATCAAACACAGCGCTACAATCTGCGGAAGCGAAGTCCGGATTTCGCAGAAGGCGACTTAGTCTGGCGTCGAAACTACTCCCAATCAGACGCCAGCAAACACTTCGCGGCAAAACTGGCACCAGAATATATTGGCCCTTTCACTATCCTAAAGAGAATATCCACCGCAACATACAAGCTCATAAACGAAGAAGGTAAGGATGCCGGGGTCTGGAACGCGAAAGACCTCAAAATTTACGTACCATAAGAACAAACCACCGCCACACAACCCCCCTGAATTGCGACGTTGACGAGGTTAGGATTGTAGGGCAGGATTAGGGACGCTCGTAAACACGAAAATCACAAGTTGGGTTAGGTTCGAGGACAACGAGGTCAATAGCAGAAAAGCCGATGAGGGTGAGAGGTAGGATCGGGTGATCCTCTTGTAGTAAGGGGGGGAATGTCACGGTCGCGATGGACGCGGCAAATCCCGCGCAGGATCCTCCCTCAGAAAACCAGTCGCCCGGAGGTAGGCAACTGCCCGAGCCGAAATCACGTAAAGGTGGAACGATTGCCTATCTCAAGGCGTCCACGAGATGGAAAAATAACATCCAACCTCGAGTGGAACGCACAAGCGACTGGTCGTCTCGATGACCATCAATCCAGGATGGCCATGAGCGAGCAGAGGGGAAAAGACCCCGCCCACTTTGAGTGCCGCAGAGAGCAGGACGGCGGAATCGGCACGCGCTCAGGGTCAACGACCGATTTGGAAAATCGTTCATCGACCTACTCCGAGCGTGGGAACCAAATTACTGATCGGAGGTGAACGACCGAGCAATAAGGCCGGGGGGATCGTGTGCGAACGGAGTACGTGACCGAAGGCACGCGCGCGGCCAAAAATTGGAGACATGTGCTTGAGGCACACCGTTAGGGGATCAGAGATATAAGGGTTCGACAGCGAAGAATAGGGGCTTTTTACTTTTGAGATCGTAGAGTGGCAAGTAGCGTTGTGTTGGGGAGGATTAAAAGAAAGGAAAAAGAAAATAAGAGTGAAAAAAGGATCGCGGAAAGTGAGAGGCAGGAATTTCGTTTTCGAGGTGATACAAGGGTGGAAATCGAAAGTGCCAAGGAATAGGACCAAACCATTTGTATTTTTTTGTTTGTAAGAAGAATATTGTAAAGATTGGAAACGTTAAGGTGAGAGGTAGGAAAATTATTTAAAAGTGTTAAAGAATTGCCAAGAAGTAAGGACAATGGCGTGAGAATCGTTAAAAATCTTTAAAATATCGGTGACGAATAGCGAAACGGCGCGAGCAATGTTTATGAATATTGGAATTTGAGACTTATTTAAGAGTGTTAAAGAATTGCCGCGAAGCAAGGACAATGTTGTGAGAATCATTAAAAATCTTTAAAAGATCGGTGACGAATAGCGAAACGCCGCGAGCGATGTTTATGAATATTGGAATTTGAGACTTATTTAAGAGTGTTAAAGAATTGCCGCGAAGCAAGGACAATGTTGTGAGAATCATTAAAAATCTTTAAAAGATCGGGGACGAATAGCGAAACGGCGCGAGCGATGTTGTGAAAGTCAAAGGTGTTTCGGACACGGGTTATGAGCATTTGAACTTAAGAATTGTTAAAGATTATTCGAAGATCGCCCGCGGATAGCGAGTAGTGAAGACCATGTGTTGAAAGCGAAGTGTGTCGAGGACGAGATACATCAAAGAATTATGTCAAAGTGAATTCGGAAATCAATTTGAAAGTGAGAGAAAATCGAGGGACTGTTGAGGAAGAGGAACGAGAAGACCGGGGGATTGTTGGAGAAGAGGAGCAAACGGCGGTAGTGTTCAAGCAAGTAGCAGAAGCGACAAACCCCAGGAGCAGCAGGAACAGACAGCTAAATAGAGATAAGTAATAGGTTTAAGGAACATATGTGCAAGTAGAGTAAGATAAGTAAAGGGAATTAGTAGGGCAAGGGCAGGTTAGGTTAAGCAACAATTCTGTAACAACTTCTAAATTGGCACAAACGATAGATAGATACGGAAGACAGAGATTTAAATCTGTTACTGATAACACTGGTCCTGTTGTCATTGTTTTTTTTTTTGCTCTTTTCTTTTTTTTTCTTTTCCTTTTTCTTTTTTTTTTTCTCCTTGTGACGCGATCGCGGGATTTCTCGTTTTGACCGTGAATCGCGTAGGTGACTCGCCTAAAACGAGTGGCGCCCACCCACGACCCACCTTCGCGGGCAATAGGCCGGGTGAGTCACCAACCTCCGAAGAGATTGGAGGCCCGTCGCGTGTAGCAAGTAAATTTGAACGTGACAATATGTAAATAATAGTAGATTGGCTTATATAAAGGATAAATGAATGATAACTTTGAGAATTGGATTGTTTAGAGTAATATGTAAATAATACTAGAATGGTTTATATAAAGGATAAATGAATGATTACTTTGAGAATTGGATTGCATAGAGCAATATGTAAATAATAATAGACTGCTTTATATAAAGGATAAATGAATGACTACTTTGAGAATTGGATTGTATAGAGCAATTTGTAAATAATAGTATATTGGTTTATATAAAGGACAAATGAATGGTTATTTGATATTCGGGTTATATAAATTCATAACTCTGAATGAAAACTGTAAGTGGTTTATGAATGCTAATAAATATTAAGTCAACCAACCAAAACTTGTGTAAAGCCTATCTTCAACATTAAACTTACAACCAAGAAACCATAATACATAACAACTGGTTACATATAAAAATAAATAGTATAACAATCTATTTGGTTCCTAGTTGCTCCATCGGGTGATAACCATGTAACTTTGTGTATTTCATTCCTTGGAAGGCATGTGCTCTTAACAGTAAGGTAACATCCAATCGCCAAATCCACCAACCATTGTCCATTATCATTACATTCCTCGTGTAAACTGTGACAGCCTACTGTCAAACGATAGGCTTCTTCTTTAGCATACCTGGGCATTGAAATCACCCATATACATAGTAACATCATGTTTGGCAATCCTTCCACACAACTATTCCAGTCGATGATAAAATTCATCCTTCACTACATCCTCAGTTTCCTCTGTTGGCGCATACACACAGACAAGCGTGATATTGAAGAATTTGGCTTTTATTCTTAGGGTGCATAGCCTGTCCGATACTGCTTTAAAGTTTAATACCGAAGCTATCATTGAATTATGAACAAGGAAGCCTGTACCATTTGTTCTCTGGGTTTCACCACTATGTACCATTTGTTCTCTGGGTTTCACCACTATGAAACTTTGTATAACCACCTGTTCGCATTAAACCCTCTCCAGTCCATCTGACCTCCTGTAAAGCTGCTATATTTATTCTATAAGTATCCATTTGTTCCTTTAAGTCTGTCAAAGCTCCTGCCCTGACTAATGTTCTCACATTCCACGTCGCCAAGATAACATCATTCCTTCAATTGTTTCGTTTAACATTCCTGGTCGTAAGTCCGTTAAATCTATCCGAGTTCCACGGCGCATTTGTTGCGTTCATAACAGAAAAGATTTTTGCAAGACAGGGTTGTTAGCCATGCGCTAAACTCCCAACCTAAACGGCCAGGTGATTTGTGATGAAGGTATTCTTCCTCTAGGCTTTGACGATCCAACGCCATTTACTACAAGACAGCGGCAACTAGATTTGGTCCACCCCGCTTATTTTATTTCCCCGTTACCCATCATATCTGATGAGTTTTCCCCTATTCGCCACCTGGGGAGGCGCCTGTTTTGTGACTAGTAACACCGCCAAAACAAAGATACATAATAACGGAGGAAATACAAAGATTGCTCAATGAAGACATAGTAGAGCCAAGCTGGAGTGAATGGAACGCACCGTTGCTAGTAGTCCCAGAAAAGCCGGGACCTGATGCACAGAAGCGATGGCGAATAGTGGTCGACTATAGGAAGTTGAATGAAGTAACCGAGGGGGATGCATACCCACTAGCCAGGATCGAAGACATTCTGGACCAGTTGGGGATTTCCCGATATGTTTCGGTACTCGACCTCGCCAGCGGCTATCATCAGATAGTAATGAAATCAGAAGATCGGGATCGAGCATCACTAATCACTACTGGGATCACTCATTAAGCCTTTAAACATGTGCTTTCGGACTGAAAGGAGCACCAGTGACGCTCAAGCGGCTCATGAACCATGTGTTAACTGGTTAACAAGGACTGCAGTGTTTTGTATATCTGGACGACATAGTTGTATACGGCTGAAATTTACGTGACCATAAAACAAAGCTACGGGCAATATTTCAACGATTGAGGGTGCATAACATAAAGTTAAACGTGGAGAAGTTTAACTTCCTCAAAAAGAAAATCATATACCTCGGACATAAATGCACAATAGAAGAAGTAGAGCCAGATCCAAGCTTGAAAGACAGCGTGCAAAACATCCCAACACCTAAAACCGTCGGTCAAATACAGTCCTTCTTAGGGCTAGCCAATTACTACAGGAGGTTCATATCGGATTTCTCCAAAATAGCGGTACCAATCAACATGCTCTTATGGAAAGATATTAAGTTCAACTGGGATGAAAGTTGCGCAACAGCTTTCAACAACCTCAAAGAAAAGTTGACAAGTCCACCGGTACTCCGATACCCGAACGTCAAAAAACCGTTCAAGCTATACACGGACGCAAGTGTAGAGGCGCTCGGCGCCGTGCTAGTGCAGGGTCAATCTAGCGCATTGTAGGGTACTTCCGAAAGGAATATAAATAATAAAATAATAAAAAAATAATTTTAAAGAAAAACAACTTATTATTACTTACCTTAGCGTTTATCAATATAGTTAGGTTAATATTGTATAAATTTAGATCTAAGTAGTTTAGCTTTTTTATACTCTATGAAAAATTGTCATTTTTAAAGAAGCAGAATTAGAGAAGTAATAATACTTAATTTATCATCTCCTTAAATATTATTATTATTTAAACAAATATATAAAATATAATAATAATAATTATATGTATATATTAATTAAAAAATGAAGGAATATTATTTAATCTAATAAGAATATCAGTAGATCAACATAATCTACACGAATAGAAGTCAATAGCTTATGCGAGTAGAACATTGAACGCAGCGGGGAGGAATTTCTCTACCATAGAACGGGAACTCTTGGCTATAGTATGGGCAGCCAAAAACTTCAGGTGTTACCTGTACGGACGACCCTTCAAAGTGTTTACTGACCACAAACCATTGAAGGGAGCAATAAGAATAAATAATCCAACAAATAGGATTCGCCGATTATGGCGCAAACTTTCCGAATAACGTTTGAGTAGAGTACACGATAGGGTCGCATAAACAATAACGCAGACGCATGAGTAGGATTCCCGACATGTTGCTAAACACACGAAAACAGGCAAGAGAACAAAGAGAAACACCGGATGTAGTAGTAGAAGCGGAGGTGCCGCCCACGGGCGAACAGCCCGATCCTACGTCATCAAGCAGTGTACATGAACAAGGAATGTCACACATACGAATTTTAACGGACTCGCAGGATATAGAAACCATACTGCGAGATATCTCCGACGCACCCCTGGGAGGTCATCGAGGGGTATTCAAGACCTACCATCGGTTAAAGAGAGAATACAGATGGAAGGGAATGCTGAAAGATATCAAGAAGTATATCCGAAAATGTAAGAAATGCCAGCTAGACAAGTTAAGTAGGTAACATAAGATGCCGATGGTCATAACGGACACAGCCCAGCAACCGTTCGACAAGGTCTACATGGATCTAGTAGGGTCACTTCCAGAAACGCCTTGCAAGAACAGGTACATCCTGAGCTTTGAAGATGACCTCTCCCGATTCATGGATGTCGTACCATTACCAAACATGGAGGCAAAGACAGTAGCCCAAGCATTTGTGGCAGAAATTATAAGTCGGTATAAGATTCCGAAAAAAATAATCACGGATCAAGGCGCAAATTTCACTTCTGAAATGTTCAGCAAAGTGTGTAAATTATCTTGGTTCTTGGTTGAATATCTGAGCAATTTCGTCGATGACAATCAAACGGATTGGGATGAGCATCTACGGGCCACGTTCGTCCGGAATAATAGCATGCACGCAACTACGAAGCTAACGCCGATGGACTGTCTATACGGGTTCCCCGCCCCGCTGCTCAACAATTTAGAGAAATCGCCTCAACCGGTGTATGACCGCGAGAATTACTATCGACACGTGAGAAACAAGCTCTAACAAGCCTATCAAACTGCCCGAAAGAATTTGGAGGTGGGTAAAATTCAGTCAAAAGAATATTATGACCAAAAGACTAATCCGTTGAAAATTCACCTCGGGGACTAAGTGTTACTGAGAAACGCGGCTCGAGAGAACAAACTGACACAATATTGGGTAGTGCCGTATAAATTGGTAGCTATAAACAATCCGGTCAAAAGCACCATACTGAAAGGCAAACGTAAAAGGCGCGTACATAACAACAGATTAAAGTTGTACCACTAAAACTATCATTTCTGCTTTTCAGAAATGCTCACCACAGTCTTAGTATTGGCGCTAGGAGTCGCCACCCAACAAGCACCAGTCGAGTTACATCAGATTACCCGTAAAAGAGTAGTGGACGAGCCTCTCGGAAAAGTGCGGATTTACCGCGACAATTGGACCATATTAACATGATTACCCAAACCAACATGGGGGCTACATCTAAAATACATCGGAGATTGTGAAGAATCAATACATCGATTATGCGACGATGTAGGCAGTTTAGCTGGGGAAGAGTACTGCCATCACTGGCAAAGTGAAACCAAAAAACAAGCAACACAAATACGCGAACTCATGTACAAGGCAGATTTCACGCAGGCACCTCATAGTCGAACCGAGAGGATTGATAAATCTAGGGGGGAAGATAATCAAGAGCATCTTCGGAACCATGGATAGTGAAGACTCGGAACACATCCATCAAAAGTTAGCGGAATTGGGAGGTGATAAAAAAACCACCCTGGATCTAGCCAAACAGCAATTTACAGTCATGAAAACCACTTTGAAGGCTATAGGCAAGAACAACGAAGAAATAACTGCCAGATAAAATAAGCTGGTACAAAGGTTTCCATTCAAAACTAGGAGAAATAGCTAAGCATTCGGACCAACTCCGTGTCATACATGTACGACTAGACATCAATGAATTGATACTATTCATGATGGTAAAGTTACAACAGATGTATTTAGAAATAATGGACCTGTTCATAGTGCTAGAGACACTGAATAGACGAGAACTTAGTCCACTGTTGGTACCAACCAGACAAATCCTGGAAGTTTGCGCCAAAGCAATTGAGAATCAACAGGGAAGAAAAACATCTATAGACCCAATTACGCTGCAGAAAATTGCAAGAGTAGACTATGAAAAGTGTCAAGGTTGAACCCTCATACAGGTCCAGATACCACTACTGGGAAGCCAGTTATACCCTGGACAGGGTAAACACAACACCGACAGATTCAGGCCATAACTCGCACTATGTGTATGACATCGGGACCACATATTCCTTATACACCAGTAGGTCCCGACAAAACATCAGACTAATTGAATTAGACTATCAAATTCAGTGCATTCTGGTGAACACCACCCATAGCGTTTGCTATCATGGCGATCCAGTCTTAGCAAAACCAACACGTACCGACTATACATTCGCGTTGTTCCGAGCTGTCGGTCAAGTTCATACCAATTGCCCGATACGCATATTGGTCAAAGCAGGACCTGTGGTAATACCTATCCATCAGGATAACGCCTGGCTTTATTAGGTGCAACAACCAACTCTCCTCATAAGTCAGTGTAAGAGCCACGAAAAACGTATCAATTAACTAGCCTGGGCATAGTGGAGCTGAAGCAACAATGCATGACAAACCACCTGGCCAAATACACCCTACGCTACAGAATGACCGAAATACAACCACTAAATATGCATCAACCTGGGGAAATTTTCAAGTTACCGAGCCCCGGTTAAACCCCGAATCACGGACATGCGAATGAAAATCTTGCACCCACTAGCGGTAAATGACCATCTCAAGGGCATTAGTGAGACTCTAGAAGACTTAGACTAGAAAGCGACAAAATCGCAGAAAGCCAACGAAGTCGGCACCGGAAAATCCAACTACACACCACATCCGCAATAACGGGAGATTTAATTGTAGGCTTAGCCCGTGGTGATACGCAACTACAAAAGTTGCAGAAATAGGAGTCGTCGACCACCATCACAAACTTCACGACCAAGTCCCCGGCTAATACAGATCGTAACGATGCCTGTAACGATCCCCAGAAGAGATCAGATTCTCACAGAAAATGAAAATAATACACCGACCCCTGGATCCGCATCAACTGGCATGGGGTCCACTCCTAGCGAACCATAACCACGATCGCACACGTTAAAGGAGAAACTCATAATAATAATAATAATAATAATAATAATAATAATAATAATAATAATAAAAAAAATAAATAAAATCACTTTAGCTATACCTTCTTACTAATTACCAGATTCCAAGATGTCCGAGAATAACAGACGACAAAGTTGCACCAAGATCATCGTTGCTAACAACAACATCACTGTAAACGTCGATGACAACCTGTCAACCGTCACCATTGAAGCTAGTCTCGACGTTCTACGCGTTGCTGATATCGTCGTCCGAATGGATTCGAACCATAAAAATGGTCAAGGTAACAAGGAAGATGTCGCAATAAACAAAATGAAAAACTTCGATGAAGATATCGAGGTACCAAAAGGCCGCGAAAGACCAGACATGTCCGTCGATGAGTTGGGATTGACAAAAGCTGCTTGGGAAGAAGCGCTCCAAGAGGCCGACCGAATGTACCACCAATTGAAATTGGACGAGCTGCAAGACAAAAACCAACCTAGACCCAACGACATAGGGGACATGGTTAAAGCCTCCAATGAAATCGCTAAAACCTGACGGAAGTTAGAAAGAGCAACATTAGGCAGGGATCCATTCACTGTACTCGAACCTAGGAAAATAGACTTACTTGGAGGACAGTCTTACAGGCATCTACAATACAAAACCGAAAGGAGGACCTACGTTGAGGCGGATCATGGGACCAACAAAGACAACAGGCATGTCAGCAACACTAGGCCTCCAGCGGAACCGTAAAATAGATATAAGTAGATACCTAAAAGATTATAAAGAACTACAGTGGGTGGCCAAATTATTATGAACACTTTTATTGCTTAGGTTTTTCGAAGCTTTTAAGTTTTGGGTGGGGCTACGATTTCTGACATATTCTTAAGGTAATTATGGATCCCTTTATTACTATATAAACCTACATCCGATGTATTCCGACCAACTTTATGTGATAAGAACATTGTTCAATCACTGGGATATGAGGATATACAAAATTCTATTCCGTGAGACACGGGTTTTCCTCCAAAGAAAGTCGCTTTTATGGATAGCTTTTAGGATATTAAATAAAATAGGGTAACCGTATCCTAATTATTTATGCATTTCTAAGGTTAAAAATCAAATATCATGATTTTGAACAACTTACAACTTGCTCATATTTCTAGATTAACCTTAGTATATTAGATTTAGTTACTATTACATATTAGCGAGTAAATATAGTAGCATTCAATCATAAAGTCTGTTTTTACTAGGACTGCGTGTATCCCACAAGACATCTCCTCTATGTTAAAAAAAGTGCAACTGTTCATAATAATATGGCCACCCACTGTATAAGGAAAATATTGAAATTACTGTCAAAAACCGAATTATAAATAAATAATAAATGATTTAGCGAATGAAACTCAAGCTTGATAGGTGGATTTGTGGAAGAGTGCATTAAGGATTAGATTCTGTTAGATAGTAGAGTAAGAGAAGTAATCGAGAAGGGAAAGTTGAATGAGAACGTAAATAGGCAATTTTCCGGCAGGAATTGACAGCAACAAGATAATAATAAGAATTCCAGGAATAAGATTGTAGTAAGGGTTATAAGCAACAAGATTGTAATTAGGAATAAGATTCTAATAAAGATTGTGTTACTCAAATCACTAAGCAATAAAATATAAGTCACTCGATCAAGAATTGTATTCAAGGCTTACCTCTAACATAACTCCAACTAACAACCGAAAAAATAAAATATATAACACACTTGCACGTTATAAATAACTAGCGGGTGACAGCTCTTAGCCCCTCCGCTTATGTCCCGACCACGGTTCTTTGAGACTACTGGGCAAAGCGCCCCTAGTGAGTGACAAACGCCAACAACTGGAAGAGGAGCTACGAAATCCCAAGGCGGGACCCCGGCCACTCACCATTGCAGAGTAAAGGGAGAGGAGAAAGTGGCAGCGAGATCATCGGGCGGACCCGATAACACCAGTAGTGTCCCCGAGAAAGCGGACAGGCAAAGAAGCGCAATTTCGGACGGTCATAGAACAGACTTGTCGACAACTACTGCTGGCTATGGGGCGCAAGAAGCGAGTAAAGGTCCAACAGGATCTCGAGCGATTCTACAACGAGAGGGCAAGATAACGTCTGAAAAAGAAGCGGGTTAGATACGAACCCAGGGCGAACGACGACTCGGGGTCCTCCGAATAAAGGTTTAACGAGTAGGGATAGTTAGATTTAGTTTAAGGGATATTTGTAAACACATTGTACCATGAATTTTAATTCATTCAATTTTTTAATAGTGTACCATGAAGAATAAATGTATGTGAACCAGAAGAAGTTTTTGTCGAATATATGTAAACAATCGCTTGTTATCAGGAATGTATCCCATTGACGAAAAACATTTGTGAGGTTTTTCCCCTAACCACTTAGGTGGTAAGGGAATATCTTCACAAGCCGCTGTTTGTAAATGATCATTCCTGAGCGTTGTGAATTCAGTATTTGTTTAAGATGGGGGTACATCCGGCACAAATTTTTTTTAAGAAACCCATTCCGCTTCTTTCCAAGTAATAATAAAGGAACTTGGTTTTGTTCACAAAAAACTGTTACATGCGTTACTCCCATATTGTCCAATCGCCATTCTCATCAAATGGCTCTAAGAACTTAATTCCACTTGTGTAAGAATTAATGTAAGTAAGTCGGTGAATTTTTGTTTTTACACTAACAAATTTACCCTAACATATTTTGGTTTCAATATACTTTGGGAAGAATTAATTTCCAATTGGATTGAGCAATAATCCTGAGAGGGCCAGTTATGACGCTATAGAGAATTCCCTTTAGTCGAATTGAAACCTGAAAGGCATGCGTGGCGACATTTGTGGATCACTGTTTCAGTTTGTGTTGTGATCCCGGTGCACGTAGTACGTTTTGCTTAAATTAGTGTGTGCTTTGTGCATTTTATGTTAATTTAGGCGAGTCAAATCACTGAGTGACTGGTGAATGATTGTATTTGGTTTTGTTGTGTTTTTTATATTATATTACATGTGATCAGGTGATTGCCAGGGGTTTTGGAATATAGATTCTCGTGTCGTAATCGATTTTAATGGATGGCTCTCCTCCATGAATGGGGTAAACCAATGGATGGTTCTCCTCCTTGTGATTTTGCCTCAGTCCTAATTTTCAATGTCAGTGTGTGGCTCTCCCTGACTGACGTATTCGATTGCAAAACACACTAATAGGCTTGCTGGATCACCCTCGCCTGTACATAGTTTTATTTCCATTTGGTTTAAGAATTTTGGATAAACATACTGGCAGTAACCTCGTTTTATGTATTTTGGGTGCTAAAGGTATCATAACCAAAATGTAGTCACTCATTTGTGGTTTTTCTTTCAGATGCGTGAAGACAACATCGGAGGAGAGGGCACACGTTTCGTAACTGCGCCTTAGTACATTATGTACTTGATTAAATTATAATGTATTCAATAATATACTTTAATATATATAAACATATTTTTTTTGATTATTTTATACTTGGATTCGCTGAATGACCCATTTCTTTTTTCATTTTGGCCAATTCCTGACTTTCCACTAATAATTATTTTCTTAGCTCTGCTAATTGACCAATTGACTCGCCATGCTCTTCTTTAATTGAAGTTCCTTAGGTATGACATTAATAAGGTATAATTAAGTAGTTCAATTATGAGTACACTCGACTAAACTGGTCCCGTCGACGTCTCCATACCCTAGTAACTGCCTCCATAGGTCGTATTCTTGAAACTTCTTATCGTTCCTTACAAAATAGTACAAAGTGACCTACCATTACGTTTTACAATGTAGTACAATGTCACTTATAGATTAGTTTTACAGTGCATTAAGCTCTCTCTTCCTCAGAATATAGGAGTTTCCCGTTGGATCATTATTTGCAGAACACGCGGGTAGAAAAGAAGGTTTCTCTCGCTGATACGGTGTGCCACGGTACTGTACATGCCTTCAAATTAAGTGGCAGTGATATCTTACAGGTTGTCGGGAAGAGTTGATTGCTTTGATAAAGGTTCTATCTGGAAGAACAAGAGGTCTCTACTCTTAATTTTTTTAACCGTTACATATAATGTAAAGGACAAATTTATGTACATCTATAAAATGTATTTATTTTGAAAATGAATTGTTAGACGGATTTATGCATGTTCAATATTACTTTAGGTTTGTTCCCTTACATTGGTAGTAAAAATCAAGTTTCTGTCACGTTTCGCATTGGTCATAGATCATAGGAGCATTGGTAAATTTTCATATAGCGAAGAATCAATAGGAAGATTCATTGTCTATTTGTGTATGTGCATCAGCTAATGTGTTACGAGTAGGCTCAGTACTTAGTTGGAATCGTTTGTGAAGTGCAGAGTTTTGTATATAAGAGCACCTCTTTTACTGCAAGGTGAGCTGTTGTTCCGGATAATTGGAGAATCGTTTTAACATAATTTTTATATACGTTAACAAC
Organism: Chrysops caecutiens; assembly: GCA_963971475.1. Lineage (NCBI taxonomy): Eukaryota > Metazoa > Arthropoda > Insecta > Diptera > Tabanidae > Chrysops > Chrysops caecutiens. Next base: position 25,927,086 of record OZ020568.1, on the reverse strand, counting down.
ATAAATCTAACACGTGAATCCGCCACGCGGATCCAACACGCGCGTGAAAATTATGCGCGATCGAATAATTCCAGAATTCTGGAAACGCGAAATATGAACCTTTTCTTCCGTTCCAAATCATTTCGGCCAGACAGTTTCCAAGGGCAAAATTAAGTTGTAAGCAAAATTCAGTAACAAAAATTGTGATAATTTCGCAAAGCAATTCAGTCACGATTTAGATTCAAGATAAGTATGTTGATATAGAAAATAAAGTTCAGTTCTTAAAACAACCTGAGTCTTTAATTTATTAACTTATATAGTTATTCAGATATTATTTAACTCAATTTCCATGAGTATTTCGATTATTTCAGAAAATTTTTAGAGGGCTGAAAAAGTATATTGGAGAGGTAAGTATTTCTTCTTTGGAAAAGTTGAGTATTGTCACACCAGTGCAACATTCGGGTAGGTAAGTAAATATGTCATTCGATTCCGACAATTCAGTTATTATGTTAAAATATGAATACGTTGTAAGTGAGGTAAGCAAGAATCATGGGAACGTGAGATGGTAAGATATGAAAATATGAATCTCAGATATTTAGAGTATATCTATATGAGCGTGCCAAGTAAGCCTATAATCAAATCCTAAGTATTTAGGAGTATATACTTTAGAGTAGAGAGAGTTGTATTTGCTTAGGCACATTTGTTTGATAACTACCGAATATCATATATACCGTTTCATCGACATTCAGTGTTAATTTATTTAAAGCTAACCAGTAGCTTACTTCATTTAGGTAGTTATTCACTTTATTTCCGACTTCAGACCACTTTTCCCCATAAGATATCATAGCGGCATCATCCGCATTCGACAATATAGTTTCATTATGCATATTTTGTTCATATCATCATTGAGACCTCGCAAATTTCACTGGCAACTCCATTACCTTTAACACTTTGTTTTCTTTTACTAAGATATGATGCCATAAGTAAATGTACATTTTACCTTATCCCGTACCTATATAATTTATCAAATAAAATTTTGTGATTTACTGTATCAAAGGCCTTGGCTAGGTCTAGAAATGTTACTGTAATAAGATCCTTGCTATTTATTTTTTCATATATAAGATTTGTTAAGAAGCTTAAGGCTTCTTTCGTTCCCGTGTTTTCCATGTATCGGTATTGTCTATCCGAAATTAATTTGTACTTTTTTAGGAATTCTAGTAATCTGTGGTAATAGATTTTTTCAAGTATTTTAGCTAACTTAGATATCAGGGATATTGGCCCGTAGTTGGATATATGCCTTTTTTCTTTCACTTTATGAGCTGGAATAACGTCTGCTTGTTTGAATGCATGAGGCCATGTCTCCACCTGTTATCCAACTCCACTTTTTAGTTTTAGACCATTTATAATTCTCATAGTTACTAAGTTTAAGAAAATCGTAGGGTTTGTTGGTTATATTGGCTTGCCATTGTTATATTGAAATTATTCGGGTGTTTGATTTTATCACTGAGCCTCCTACCAATACAGCTACAGTATTTATTAAAGCAGTTGGAGATTTTTACCGGATCATGAATTTTAGAATTGTTTTCACTATATACATAACTTATGTGCCCTGATCCTTTGGCATTCTTGCCTTATTTAGTATTAATAAATTTCCATAGATTTTTCGAATTATTTAATTTTCTTGTAACTTGTTGCTTATCATAATGTTTCTTAGTGTCTTTGATAATTTTGTCCAGTACAAGATTATTTGGGGCCAATTGCAACATTTAATAAAGTAATTCTTTCTTTTTACATGATGTTAAATAACCCTTTGGTAATCCATATGTTTCGCGGAACATATTTAAGTTTATTTCTTGATTTAGTTTTATGCTAAATTATACATTGGGTAATTTTTTCTATTAGAACCTCAGCTATTACATTGGGGTCTTGTTTTAATAATATAGTGGCCCAATCTGGTTTACTTGCGTCCTCTCTTATTTTTTATAATATAATTTCTCAAAATTCCTTACTTTTTTTACCAATTACACGTTTTTCAATTCAAGAAACAGAGGGTAGTGATCAGTAATCATACTTATTAGTTTATAAGCTTCAAAATCTATATTTTCATATTTAATAAAGATATTATTAATACAAGTCCCCATTTTATTATTATGTTCAGATGGTCCGGTAATATTTTGAAATCCTGGAACAAATCCATTTTTAAGAATGGAACTCAGAGAATTTTGAATCGTCCTCTAGAGTAATGCAAGAATTGCGTACATTTAACTTTCCTACAGATATAGATTTTGTGATTTCATTAATATTGTGTTTATTATACATTACCACACCATCAGCGATATTTATCGTTCCATTATTATAAAAAATCTTATACTTTGGTTAATTGTATATATTCATAATATTCTAAGTTCCATGTTTCAGAGCACACTATGATACTTGCTTTAACCTATCATCCTTCAATAAGAAGTTGCATATTATTAAAATTTTTATTGCTAATATTCTTATTGAAAGAATCCACGTTTTTGCACATTTTTTCCCGCCTAACAGATTCATTTTGAAATGTTTCAATTAGATCTATATTTGCATCAAGCTTACTCATATTAATCAACTAAAAATTATACGACTAACTTATCTCTACTATTTATTGCAATTTAGTGTAAAGGGTTCCTGTGGCATCCATGGATAGTTCGTCAAGTTTACATGTCTCTCCCACCGTGATCTATACTTCATAATTTTGGTATAAGTAGCGTTGGCAGATGCAGACGTCTAAATTATCGTACCAGAGCTGCCAAATTATTGTACAAAATGTGACAAACTTTGTAAAATTTATGTTTATTTTCAATTTATTATTTATTACCGTGTTTCTACAGGATTTTCGCTTACCGTACCACTTTTCCAACAAATGCTAGAGGTTTTTGCTTTTCAAATATTACAAAATTATGACATCAAATTGCAAAAAATATGAATAACCACTAGAAAAAATAAAAAATAAAATTAACAATACGAAGAAAACGCATGAATTGAAATTTTTGGTTTATATTTACTTCATTAAACTTATAACTAACATACTTTTTTTATCTAAGTGAAGTTTAAATATAAATTTTGCTCATATTAATGTACATATAAATTTATAGACAGAATTAAATTATTAAATGATTAAAAATAATTCGGCATGTATGTATATGTCTACCTCTTCTTCAATTTCTTCACTTGGACCTTTCTTTCTGTGTGGCAGCAAGCACATTTCTGACTATTGCCTTTAATTTAGTGGATTTTAATTTGAAATTTCTAGTAATTTCTGAGTCCGAAAAACAATCCTTAAATAAATCGCACAAATGGTTCACGGTGGCAAAGGAAATGTTATGCTCCACCATGAAGCCGCACATTTTAATTTCAGCTCTTTTCACCGATATAGCCAAATTGCTTTGCTCACTATGAGCTGGAGTAAGAAACTTCTCCAAACCTTTTTGTGACGTAGATGGCTTATGTGCTATATGAGCTTTCGATTTGGAATGATTCCTAATAACATTAATGTCTGCAGTGAACGATGCGTTACAAAGTCTACATTTAGCTTTGTGAACATCAAGGGGATCGGCCACTAACCATTTACTAAAATCGGCCTCATTTCGCCACGCATCTCTGAATTGCTGTCGACGAGTACTAATGGTCTTCCGTTTTTTTTCAGGTGTATCCACAGACCTATTTTCGTCACTTGATGACATTTTTCTTTATTTATTAATTAAAGTAGGTACTGAAAACTCCTCACTATTCACTTCCCACACAAGGCAATTTCCAAAAGTTAGTGTTTCTTCAAAGTTTTCACAGTTTTTCCTCAAAGTTTTTACACTGTATTTACTCAGCAACCGATAAAAAATTTCACAAAAATCGCCACTAAACAACGAAATTTTGATAAATCCAAAATGGGGAAACCCAAGATACAAAGAACGTAAACAGAAAGGAATATTAACACAATATAAAACTCATACATGTTCACATCTAATCTACATACACTACTTGTAGTTACGTACTAGATTCAGAGCAGGGGAAGACACATAATGCAGTACTAAAAAGGCTTTTTCAGGGTTGTGAAAAACGAAAGTAAAAAACCGCGAAAGGAAACAAATGTTCGTTCAGTTCAAATTATTGTACATATGCGTACAATAATGGAAACGTTATTGTACATTGTACAAAAATCGGAATTATTGTACGCGTGGAATAATTAGGGTACATATGCCAACCCTGGGTATAAGCATTCGAGGTCTGCTCACCGATACAGGCTATTTCACCATTTTTCTGCTTACACACATGAACTATTTTAAAGCATTTTGCTTCGAATCCATTACTGGTAATTATGTCTTCATTTAACTGATTTTTATTAAGATCTGACGAACTATTTATAACCTTGATTTATGGATTCTTTTTTTGTGATAGCAGCTCTGAAAATTTGTTGTCACAATTATTTTGTATAATATAAGAAATGATGTTAGAGTCTTGGTTAGTGACTCATGTCACAGTTATCTGATCATTTTTAATTTAACTTATATTTAATACTTTCGCACTCTTTTGATTGGCAACTTCCTTCTGAACTAACTGCATAACATTCCCATTGTAATTATTTTACGGTTGCACAACAAGCTTGTTGAATATAGTAATAATATCGTTGAATATGTTGTTGGATTAAAATTTACTGAATTAACCTCAGAGTTAACTACATCTTCATCCATATCAAGGTCTTGTACCGTTTGTAAATTTTTGATATTCTGTATATAAGGAGTTTATGGCACTAACTTTTTATTTTGAATTTCCATTTCTATATACCCATTCTCTTCCGCTTTTTCTAATGTGTTATAAATCATGTCACCATGCGACGGACTTATTATAATATTTGGGGTAATGTTAAACCCTTTTCCAGATTTAAATTTAGCATTAAAATCCGATCGGCAGCACCCTTTGTCACACAATAGACAGATGACAATTTTACAGTCTCTGGTTGGATGACATTTTAACTTATTTAAATCTGGTATACCGCGCGAACTGTGTTTTCATTTCGTTAATGAATTAAAAAAAACAAACTTTTTAAATTTTGAACTACGACTTTTATGAGCCAACAACTCGCTACAAACTTCTCTAAAAGACTCACTTAAAATTATATTTTCCCAAAATATATAAAATTGTTAAATGACGAATCGACACTTTTTCGTGAGAACGTATGTCGATTTGTCATTTTAGTTCTAACTGTTTCCATGGTGCTATTTGATGAGTATTGATTTTAATAAGTCATCAATAAGTTTTTAAGTTTGAAAACTTATGATCTAATATCTTAAATGTACAGTTATTATAATGAATTAATACATTTCCATTAATGATACATTTCTTTCATCGCAATTTTGATACTGTTACCCAAATGCAATATCGAATGCATTTTCCCAACGGTCCAATGGTTACCGTTATTGGACCCGTTTGTATTCGAGATAATTATTATTGAGTCAATAGTTTCCCGTACGTGTGGCGAATTGGACGCATATTACAAGGTTTTTTTAGATTTCTCAAGTAAATTGTTAAAGTAAGTTAGTAAATTGTTAAAGTTAGTTAGTAAATTGTCAAAGTTAGGTAAAGAAAAGAATAAAGATAGTAAAAATGGCAGAACCATCTTCCATTAACTTTGATGTGGATGCTCCCGGAGTCGACTCTGTCGTCGATCCTCCAGCGCCGAACCAAGACAGCTCTCCCGGAGTCGATTCGGTTGTCGACCCTCCAATCGCGGCCCGAAATCGTAACATTGGTGTCAGGTGTGGGGTGCCTGAGGAGGCGGAAAACCTCGAAGACACCCGCGACTTATTACACGTCATGCTGCAGTGGATGGCCGCCGACCGCGCCGAGAAGCGTGTCGAGAGGGAGGAACGCAGGAACCGTTTTGATCAGGTTTCGACGAGACTGGATCGCCTGGAACTGCTGATGATGGAACAACAGCGCTGGGCTACCACAAATTGGCAGCAACAGCTCGAAGATCAAACAGAGGTTCGCCGAGCCCTCGACGGGCTAAAGAAGGAATTGGGACATCTGTCTGAGAAAATTGCAGCAAAAGATACCACGTCAAATTCGCCGACTTTTGGAAGGCTATCGATGGAACCTACCGGAGACCACACCCAACGAATCCGAACTCCACGGGGCCAAATAATCGGGTCACCCGTAGACCAACCTTCTACAAGTAAAAACCTAGAAAAATCGACTCATCAGCAAGCCTACTCGTCGACAACTACCAAACAAGCACCGCCGCGACTACCAGACCTTCCACCAACTCCAGCGAGTCGGAGTTTCGAAAGAACTTTCCCGGTCATCGAGACTAGCCCAAATTCGTTCAGCGGCCACCGACCCGTTGGGCTCCAACTAATGCAGTTTGACGGGGAAGGATCCTGGGAAAGTTACTGCGTTCATTTGGAAACAGTATTGGAAGCCAACGGATGGGATGAAGACATCTGCCGAAGTCACGTTGCAGCCAATTTGAGAGGAAGGGCTCTAGAGTTTTTTCAAACACTGGAGAGGGAAGTACAACGTGATTTGGGTCGACTGATAAGAGCACTCGAGCGACGCTTCGGATCAAAGCAAAATGTTGGAGTGATCCAGAACAAGTTCCGTAACCGGCACCAGAAGACAAACGAATCTTTGGAAGAATTCGCCGCGGACGTACAACGATTGGGCCGCACTGCACACCCTTCTTGGCCCTCTAGTGTAATTTCGGAGTTGTGCCTTTCGCAGTTCTTAGACGGCATAAATGACCTCGATCTTCAATGTGTGGTTCGGGACAGGGAACCTAAGAACATCGACGACGCATTGAACATCGCGGAAAGGCTAGAACTGAATCGTAAAACTGCTCGTACGACAAGGAAGCTTCCTGTACGAACAGCCGAGATGCACTCCCCACTCGAAACTCCGCCGGTTCAACCAACGATGGTATCGCTACCGGGAAACGAGAACGAGTCGACCTAAAGGAGCGCTGGTTGACTCATCCCTCAAAAGCCGCTCAGCCACCTACACCACCTCAGAAACAGACGATGCGTGTGGCGTCACCAGTTGCATCCCCAAAATTGAGGAGCGCTTCACCATCTAATCCCTCACCAGCTGTAACGACGCGACAACCTACTGCGAATCGTATCAGATCTCCCGGTACCCCCTTGCAGAAGGTAACTCCGTGCTATGATCCGAAGCAAATTTACAACGGAAAAATAATGACGTTTTATTTTCGAAGGAGTTTTGGATTTATTGCGTGCCCAGAACTCGATTGCGTCCTTTTTGTTCGAAAGAAGAATATCCTGCGACCGAGGTTTGAAAACCGTTCTCTACAACTAGCGAGCGGGCTCGACGTAGAGTTTAAAATCGTTGATGGTAAACCACACTTGGAAGCCACAAATGTCACTGGGCCTGGTGGAAAATTGTTAACACTGAAAAGCCGGAGCTCTCCAAAATCAAAAAAACGGCAAGTGCGGATGACCCGGGACCAACACCCGCACTCTCATCTAAGGTCCCCAAATCTATCGTTATCTGCGTAGGAGATTGTCGCGACCAGGTCACGGTCGCAGCAAAAATCGACGACATTCCTGTATCTTGCCTAATTGACACCGGTGCCACTCACACAATCGTTCACCCAGCCGCACTGTCAACCGCTTGTTTGGAAAAGATGCAGCACACTTTCGCGTCAATCAAAGGAGTAGGTGGCGAGATAACCCCCGTCTTAGGAGTCGTCGACGTAAGCTTCACTTTCGATACGGTACGAGTGGTTCACCCGATTTACGTGGCTAACATCGCTAAAAGTGCTATCATCGGGATGGATTTCCTCACCAGCGTGGGCTGCATTATCGATTTGAAGGAAGGTTACATGCAAATTTGTGGCACCCGGATTGGTATACCCGTGACCAGCGCCTCCAGTACACCTAAGATGGAGCTCGCCGACAACTGCACCGCTAACCTGGTCGACCCCGAAGACATCATCAGAAGGCTGAAGCAGCCTCTACAGGATTTGTATCGCCGGTCAGCAGAGGGGCTAAATCCGCCACAGAAAACAAAACTGAGTTTGTTATTGGAAAAATATGAGCCAGTGTTCTCCAGTGATCAAAACGACGTAGGAAGGACGTCGATTGTCAAACACCAAATCGACAGCCAAGGCTGCAAACCCATCAAAATTCCTCCACGACGTCTCCCCATTTACCGACGAGAAGAAGCCTTCAAATTGTTAGAGGAAATGCAGGACGCTAAGTTGATACGACCATCCACTAGTCCTTGGAGTTCGCCTGTGGTCCTCGTTAAGAAGAAAAATGGATCACTTAGATTTTGTGTGGATTACCGCCGCCTTAACGAAGTCACCAAGAAGGATTCGTATCCCCTACCGCGAATAGACTTGACTCTTGAAGCGCTGGGAGGTTCACGATGGTTTAGCACTCTCGACCTACAGAGTGGCTATTGGCAAGTGGAAATGAACCCTGAAGATAAAGAAAAGACGGCATTTACCTTTGGACATGGGCTGTTCGAGTTCGAAGTAATGCCATTCGGACTGACCAATGCACCGGCGACTTTCCAACGTTTGATGGAACTGGTACTCCACGGAATACTAAACAAGTCTTGTTTAGCTTACCTCGATGACATCCTAGCCTACGGCCATACTTTCGAGGAAGCTCTTCAAAATCTTCAGTTGGTGTTGGAGTGACTCAACAAAGCTGGACTCAAACTGTCCCCCGCCAAATGCCATCTATTTCGAAACGAAATCAAGTATCTCGGTTATGTTATTTCGGAATTCGGCGTCAGAACCGACCCTGAGAAAGTCACCGCTGTAGAAAATTGGACTCAACCAAGTAACAAGAAAGAACTTCAGTCCTTTCTCGGATTTTGCGCCTACTACCGAAGGTTCGTGAAGGATTTCTCGACCATAGCAAGTCCACTAAATGCACTAACTCGGAAAGACTGCAAGTTTGTATGGACGAACGAAACCCAACTCGCTTTTGAAACGCTGAAGAAGGCTCTAGCTACAGCTCCCGTACTTCGTCAACCGAAAGAAGATGCAGAGTTCATTCTGGACACCGATGCTAGCCACCATGCATGGGGTGCCGTGCTCTCTCAAACCGTGGACAATCGAGAGTGCGTGGTAGAATACCACAGCAAAACCTTCAGCCGACCAGAAAGGAATTACTGCGTTACCAGGAAAGAACTGTTGGCAGTAGTTAAGGCCGTACAGCATTTCCAACCCTACCTTCTAGGACGACACTTTATCGTTCTAACGGATCATGCATCATTAAAGTGGCTTATAAATTTCAAAAACCCCGAAGGACAAACGGCACGCTGGTTGGAAATCCTCCAACAATTTGATTTCACTGTCCAACATCGTGCAGGGAGCCAACACACTAACGCTGACGCCCTATCTAGACGCCCGTGTGATGAATCTGGTTGCTCGAACTGTTCCAGGGTGGAGGCACGAGAACTAATTAGTGCGAATGTATCGGTTGCACTGGAGGATATCGGGATGTTGCAACAACAGGACGAAGACCTAAGTCAAATTCATCAGTGGTTGAAAGACGGTCATAAGCCGACTGCGGAACAAATACGGCACCTCAGTCCGGACGTGAAGGCATTCTGGTCAATGTGGCCGAGTTTACATCTTAAAAAATGGAACCATTATCCGAAATTTCAAACGGGCCGAAGAAAATGTGGAACAAATCCTACTCCCCCGATCACTGCATAATCGAGTCCTCGAACTACTCCACGAAAACCCAACAGGCGGTCATTTTGGATATGAGAAAACATTGCAAAAGGTCAAAACGCGATACTACTGGATAGGATGTAGTGACGATGTAAGGAATTGGTGCTCTGGGTGCACTGTGTGTCAAAGCCGGAATAATAGTCGCCGAAAACACCGAGCCCCATTGTGTCTAGTAAACGTGGGAGCCCCGTTTGAAAGGGTTGCTGTTGACGTTCTGGGTCCTCTCCCCACCACCAACCGAGGGAACCGGTACGTCCTCGTACTTATGGACTATTTTACAAAATGGCCGGAAGCCTTCGCCCTACCCGACCAAACTGCCGAGACGGTGGCAGACGCGCTAATCAGCAATGTGTTCTCACGATTTGGAGTGCCGTTGGAGCTTCATTCAGACCAAGGGCGTAACTTCGAGTCGGAGGTTTTCCAGCAAGTCCTAAAAAGGCTCAAAATAGAGAAAACGAGAACGACTCCCCGCCATCCCCAATCAGACGGCATGGTGGAGCGTTTTAACCGCACTGTAGCTGACTACCTCTCCAAGTACATCGAGGAGAATCAAAAAGACTGGGACCTTTACCTGCCTTTGTTGCTGTTGGCATACCGATCTGCAGTCCATGTGACACCACAGGACAAACTCCAGCCAAGTTGTTGCTCGGAAGAGAATTGCGTTTACCTGTCGACTTAGTACTGGGTTCCGCGCCAGAAGAAGTCACAAACCTTCCGGATTATGTGCGGACGCTGCAACACAATTTACATCAAATTCACCAAATCAACCGCAAGCACTCAATTCAAAAGAGTCGCGCGATGAAGGAACGGTATGACCTGAGCGCTACAAATAAGCCTTTTCATCCTGATGACGAAGTTTGGTTTTACTGGCCCCGACGAACAAGAGAAAGATGCCCAAAACTACAACGAGATTGGGAAGGACCCTACTACGTGAAGGAGAAACTAGGTGAGGTCCTTTACAAAATAGCGAAACCTCGTTCGCCAGTCACAAAAGTAGTACACCGAAACTACCTAGCCCCCTACAGGCGGCGACAGGAAGAACAAAGTTGATGAGCTCGGCCGGTGACTCGAGCCTCAAAGGAGGGGGTAATGTTACCCAAATGCAATATCGAATGCATTTTCCCAACGGTCCAATGGTTACCGTTATTGGACCCGTTTGTATTCGAGATAATTATTATTGAGTCAGTAGTTTCCCGTACGTGTGGCGAATTGGACGCATATTACAAGGTTTTTTTAGATTTCTCAAGTAAATTGTTAAAGTAAGTTAGTAAATTGTTAAAGTTAGTTAATAAATTGTCAAAGTTAGGTAAAGAAAAGAATAAAGATAGTAAAAATGGCAGAACCATCTTCCATTAACTTCGATGTGGATGCTCCCGGAGTCGACTCTGTCGTCGATCCTCCAGCGCCGAACCAAGACAGCTCTCCCGGAGTCGATTCGGTTGTCGACCCTCCAATCGCGGCCCGAAATCGTAACAATACATTTTCAATTCAATCGCATTTTTTATTACAATTGTTTCTTCATCAATTTCGATAATTTCTGTTTTATGTTTTTAACAAGAACACAATTTTTGTAGAAGATACAATGTTTACTTATTGCTAATTCGTTTAATGTTTTGGAACTTTCATAGTGATATATTTCATTACTAGGTGGCGTTCGCGAAGTCGCACACAAAATTGAGCTGAGCGGTAGATATATAGACACTCTGCTTCATAGTCATCTGTGGTAATGTAATAATTGGTAGCAATTGGTTCAAGTCGATACCATGTGTGTTGACTTGGTTTTAATGTAAAAAATATGTGAATTACAATTCTAGCCCTGATTTATTGGCCATTTCTTGTTTGTTATTCTATGTCTTCATTACCTTCAATGAGAGAAACTCAAGAGATAAAGGGCCATATACGATTTGGAATTTGAATCGGATATAAGAAAAACGAATGAATATTTGTCTAAAATTATAACTTTATTAGAAAGATTGAACATTTCCATTCACGAGTGAAACACAACATCATTCAAATGATTGCCAAGGCTGGCCTTACAGTACCCCATCGGATCAATCCAATTTTTCAATACATTTCGATTGTTTGGGCTTCAATCTCATGAATGGCAACTTCAATTCCGTGTTTCAAGGACTCAATCGTCTCTGGATGATGAGCGTTACATATATCCTTAATAGATCCCCACAAAAAATAGTCTTATGGGTTGAAATCACAGCTCTGAGGCGCCCAATTCGGATCAGAATTTCGCTTTATTATTCGATGTTCAAAAGCGGTGCGCAAAAGATCGATTGTATCGTTGGCTGTGTCGCAGCCCCATCCTGTTGAAAACAAATTCCGTCCATGTAACACTCTTCAATTTGTGGAAACTAAAGCCATTGACCCTGAGGGCGGAAATTTCGCTTATTGAAATAGTCTCCATGGTGGAAATGAGCTTCATCGGAAAAGATAATTTTTTGGTAAAAATGTTCATCTTCGACCAAACGATCTTCAGTCCATCCGATGCGAAAGGCGAACATAAAATGCATCAGATGGTCATGAGGCCTCATTTCTTGCACTCTTGTTTGTAGCCAAAATTCTCATCAGACAAGTGCGAGAAATGTTCAGTTCCTGAGAACGATGACGAATTGGTGTTGATGGATGTTCATGCACACTGTGCGAAACCGCAACAATTTTTTCGGGTATGCGCACTGGACGAAAACGGAAACGGGTTGTTTTGTCCACTAACGAACCGGTTTCACAAACTCGCTTCACTGATTGATCAACTGATTGGAAGGCAAATTTTTTCCGTGAATTTCTTATGGTTTCCGTAGAAAACTCACTTGAAGTAAGTTTTCAATAGTTCCCAACTTTGTTCAAGTGTAAAGCGTCCCATTTTGTAAACGTCAAACATAAGACTAATTTTCTGTTAGCTCATGAAAGTCATTATGACTATCAAACTCCAAATATACGGTAGTTCGTATTCCAAATATTAGATGCCTCTCTCTGTATTTTCTATCTTAGTTCTAATCCTATTGTGATCCCTATTTAATTATAGTTTATAAATTATTATTTCCCCTACACTGTTGAATTACTCAGCTTCTCTAATTTATGTTAAATAATTTAGAAAAGATGTAATATATGCTATTCATTGTTCTGAAAAATGCTAAATTTTTACAAAATTATTAGCTAGAATCTTAACTTTGGATATGAACACATTTTTAAAAACTCACAATAGAGGAAATAAATCTATAACAAAAATCCAGAAAATGTCAAAATAATGGGGGTCGGTCATATATATAAACACCTTAGGATACTTTGTTTGGCCGCTACGGACAAAAAACTGTTCAAAATCCAAAATTTGAATTTTATAACTTTCCCCGCCTTTTGTATGCACATCTTTAAACTCAATTTATAGAAAAATGATATATGAAAAAGAGATAGAAAATATCAAAATAATGGGGGTCGGTTTTACATATGAGCTCCCTAGGATGCTTCGTTTAGCCGCTACGAGCAAAAAACCATTAAATGTCCAAAATCAGAATTATATCAATTTTCCAATTTTCTCACGTTTAAAAACTCCATTTAGTAAAAAATCATGTATTACAGAAAGGTAGAGAATGTCAAAATAATGGGGTTCGCTTATACATATGCAACCCTTTAAGTGCATAATTTAGCCGCTAGGGGCAAAAAACTGTTAAAAACTCAAAATCTGAGTTTTATCAGTTTTCCGATCTTTTGTATGTATATCTTTAAAAACTCAGTTTAGAGAAAAATCATGTATGACAAAAAGCTATAAAATGACAAAAAACTGGGGGTTGGTCATACATACGAACACCCTAGGACGCTGCGTTTAGCCGCTACGGGCAAAAAACCGTTGAAAATTCAAAATTTTACTGGAAAAGTACCCTCAAAACCTGAAGAATATTGTCCATTTTCTGATTCCTGGAATCGTTCTTGTCCTGATTCAAAACTCATAAATTAAAATACTATTTTTCAAGAACCTGTAAAAATCCACTTGCTACGGTTTGAGTAAACCAAAATAAATTTTCTCTTCGTAGTTTCCGATTCCCCACAGCGAATTGGCGAAAGCCCCGGAAACAATCAGGTGCCTGTGCTAAGATCTTTATGTAAAAGCTAATTCTGGTTCGAGCACGCGAAAACTAATTACCTAAGGTCAATACCATAGCTTTAGTTATACAAGAAAACTAACGTTTATTGTTACAAAGGCAGCGATTTTTTGTCAAGATTGTGTTTTGTTTGCCGTATATTTTGGAATTCTTGGAAAAAAAACGCAGTGATCGTTCTAAATACATAAAATCTAAATTTAGGTTTCCATGACACAAACCTTCGTACTAATTTTGGTTCGTTCATCCGAAAAATTGTTAACTAAAAAGCCTACCACTAGTGACTTTTTTTCGCGAATTTGGTAACAAAAAATAGATGTTAGCACTCACCATCGAAAGTGTTTTTGTATGTAAAATTTCAGATCGATTGATCAAACAGTCTAGGAGGAGTTTGGTGACAAAGGATTCATATTTCGTCGACGCATAAGATTTATATTTATATATAAATAAAATTTATATTATACAGGGTGTCCCGTAAGTAGTGGACCAACGTTATGGTGGTGATAAAGAATGTCATAACCTAATAGAAACAGTAAATTTTATTGTTCTAGGCCTTGTGGTTTTACAGTTATGATTTTTTAAGTATTTATTTGAAACTCTCGTAGTATGTACACAAAATTGCAAATTTAATTAAAATTAGTTACTTTTTATAATTTTTTTTTATTGGGAGAACTTATTAAAGAAGTGTCTTTCTCGTTCAAGTGTTACTCAGGCCTACTTTTCGGCTACATAAGAATAAATGCTCAAACAAATGCAAATTTAAAATTACCCAAAAATTCGAATGTGATATTCTAATGAAGGTGGTGTAAAAAATTGTATAGTATTCTTGTGGAACATTATTTAAAAAACATGTGCAATCTATGCTGCATCCAATGAGGTATAACTTTCAGGCTTGAATGCATTAACAATTGATTTTTTTTTAATAAACCGTGAGAAACCCTTTTTTCAGCGATTTTTAAAATAAGGCAAATGCAATGTAATGTAAATGTTTTAAATACAATCTTTATTTTTATTGTCATTATTTTTACAGTAAATGTTCGAAATGCCTTCCTCTGGCTCCTAGGCACAACAAACATCTTCTCACAAAACTTCTTTTGAGGCTTCTAAGGGCCCGTGTATTATGTTTGACCTTTTCAGCGATAAGAATCAATTTTTGCCTTAACTCTCCTTCATTAATAATATTCGTTTCATAAACTGCTTCCTTGAAGTAGCCCCATAAGAAATAATCCAAGGGACTTAGATCCGGCGAGCGTGGTGGCCACGCAATAGTACCCCCGCGTCCTATCCATCGATTTGGGTACGACTTGTTCAAATAATCACGAACTTGTCGTGAGTAGTGGGCGGGTGCTCCATCGTGCTGTAGCCACATCCTCGATCAAGTACCTGACGTTCATCAACCGTTCTACGTCTTCCTTCACGATTTCCAATTCCGGGAATTCTTCCTTCTAAATACGAGCTATTGACACGGAGAAAAACCCGGTGATCAGGATACCGATCGCGATTAGGATAACGCTCACGATACGTAATTGCAGCTTGCCGAGCATTCCCGTCACACAGACCATAAATGAAAAACATTTCAGCATACTCACGAGGAGTGTAGGTATGAGGCATGTTCCAGTTGATCGATTCACCAATATCAAAATTAAAAAACAAACAAATTGAATCCCTTTCAACCGCAGTTCATTTGAAAATGATTGATAACGAAATCAAACACGCGTTAGAAGTGCCGAACAATTAGCATGTAACTGAATAATAATAACCGTTATAGGAAAAACCGCAAGAGCTATAAAAATTTCCTGGCACCAAACCTTTCTCTGCTGTTCAAAAATGTGTCATTAGACAAAAAAAATAAAGATTGTATGTAAAACATTTACATTACATTGCATTTGCCTTATTTTAAAAATCGCTGAAAAAAGGGTTTCTCACGGTTTATTAAAAAAAAATCAATTGTTAATGCATTCAAGCCTGAAAGTTATACCTCATTGGATGCAGCATAGATTGCACATGTTTTTTAAATAATGTTCCACAAGAATACTATACAATTTTTTACACCACCTTCATTAGAATATCACATTCGAATTTTTGGTAATTTTAAATTTGCATTTGTTTGAGCATTTATTCTTATGTAGCCGAAAAGTAGGCCTGAGTAATACTTGAACGAGAAAGACACTTCTTTAGTAAGTTCTCCCAATAAAAAAAAAATTATAAAAAGTAACTAATTTTAATTAAATTTGCAATTTTGTGTACATACTACGAGAGTTTCAAATAAATACTTAAAAAATCATAACTGTAAAACCACAAGGCCTAGAACAATAAAATTTACTGTTTCTATTGGGTTATGACATTCTTTATCACCACCATAACGTTGGTCCACTACTTACGGGACACCCTGTATATAACTATATTCAAACACAATTTCACTTTCAGAATAGATTTCTTTGAAAATTTTATTTGGCATTGGAGTGATTATCTTCAACGGAACTGTTTCGAACGTTTTAGGAACATTGATGGCGAGCATTAATAGATTATTTTCGAATTTTGCAACTCCTAATTTTATGAATTGCAGTTTATGGAAGTCTATATTATACTCTTTAATTTCTTCGTCAGTTAAGATAGTGGGATAGACAATCCCATGTCTAGCGGAAGCTATTTTGTCGAAAATGTGTTCAATTCTTGCTTTGAGGAGTTGAATTTTGAAAAGTTGGTCCAAATACAAGTATTCCTGCATATTTTGCTTTTTGATACTATTTAATTGGTTTGTGGGTAATATTCTATCGGCTTCTATGATTCGTTTAATTTGATGAAAAGTTCTGTTAAATTGATCATTTATCCTAACTTGCTTCACAAAATTTATTTCTAATTGGTGTTCTTTATTTTGAAATTTATTTAAATGTTCATTTATCTTAATCTTATCTTGTTCGTCCATTCTTCCGAACATCCATTTGGGTACTGTTCCTACTGCATTAATTAGTCCCCTTTTTGTTCTTTTCTCTTGAGCTACTATAGTTTTAAGACCATTCCTCAAATGTTCTATTGTTTGCTGTAGTATTTCCCTATACCTTACGTCTAAATCATTAATGTTATTCGAAAAACTATTTAAAATATTAATGATTTCATCCCTGTCGTTAACATGAATGATTATATCCGAGTCACTAACTATATCTACTTTATTTAGTTGTATTTCTGCATAACCTGCTTCTTCTTTAATTTCATTGATCTCTAATCTCTCTTTGATTGCTGTTATCCAAAGAAGCATTACCAGAATCGTTACCAATATCTGCAAATTTCGGTGCTCTTTTAATGTTTGTTGGATGAATGTTATTCAGGTTAGATTTAATGAATTTAGGTTTTTGTTTATGTCTTATCGCTCTGTAATTTTTGATGAAACCTGTAGAACGTTGTTGTTCATAATCTTCCTTATCAACATTTAGTTTCTTAAAGTTTTTCTCGTTTACTTCCTTAATATTTTCAAAAGCTTTCCCTGAGTCTACTTTCTTGTCTTGTACGTCTTGAGGCGTATGTTTGATAGTTGAATGATATCTATTGTTGTATACTCTAATGGATTTTTGTAAAAGCCTTTTTATTGAAAAGTTTTTGTAGGTTTGTTTTAGTATTCGATATATTTCCGCTATGCTACTATGAAGTCTTTCAACGTCTGAGTTTCCGGTATGTGAATTTGGTTTTGTAAGGTGAAGTGTAATACCCTCTTCTTGTAGAAATTGTTTAATTTGGATTGCCTTCAATTCGTTGTCGGCTACTATTGTTTGAGGTTTACCTACTCTACTGAAATGAGCTTCAAGCTGCTCAATTATGGATATATGCGTTTGATCCGCTAAGTAATATGCAGCAGCGAATTTCGAGAATTTATCGATAACCGTCAGAAAGCTACACTTCATTATCACGTAAGTGTCTATGTGAATGATGTTGTTAATATTCGATGGAATTGGAGTATACTTAAATTTTAGTTTTATTGGCCTTCGGTCGTAATTGACTCCTTGACAGATTTCACATTGGTTTATGACAATTTGAATGAGTTCCAACAGTTAAGGATAATATATTTTATTCTTGATTTTTTTGTATGTTTCTTCTATGCCTGAGTGAGAGCTTTCCCTCACATGGTAAAAAGAGATTTGCTTGACTGCCTCTGTTTCTGTTTTGACCTCTTGTGCCCTATATGTACATTTAATAAACTTTACCTGGCTGTCATTAGAAAAAAGTTCTCTTAACTTTTCCTGTACTACATTATATTGACTATCTGGTAACTCTGAATAAATCCCTGTTTTTCCTTTAACAATATATTTTCTTAAGATATCGTCTAAATTATCGAAATCATGTTGTGCAATATAAATAATTCTTCTACCTAACAAAAATTCTATTTCTTCTGTTTTGTTGTGGGTCAATATTGATTGATTTTTGTATATATTGACAATTTCCTCTTTAATTGGAATGTGGTCTTAAAGTTCTTCCTTGGCAGAGTGAATTGTTGCCATAGTTGCATCATCTGAATCTTCCTCCATATTAAATACTCCTACGTCTGAATCAATGTCTTCTTTTGCAACCTCTACAGATTTTTCTGAGTTTCCTTCCTTCCCTACACAAGCGTCCTCGCTATGTTCAATGCGGCTGAGAAAGTCTGAAACTTTATTTTCTTTACCTTCCAAGTATTCGATTTCAAATTGGTACTCTCCCAATTTGAGCATCCATCTTTGATGCCTTGGTGATATATCCTTACCTCTATACTTCGCATGGAGATATTTTATTGGTTGATGGTGTGTAAAAATTTTAAACTTCCTACCATACAGGTAAGGTCTATAGTAATTAACGCACCAAATGATCGCTAGGAATTCCTTGTCTGTGGCAGAAAAATTGCGTTCGTGTTTATTTAAGGTCCTCGATGCAAAGCAAACAGGATGGCCTTCTTACGAACATCGGTTGTTAACGTAAAGCTTTTATCGAAATTGGGGTACTTCAGAATTGGGTGACTTGTTATCAGCACTTTCAGTTTTTCGAAGGCTTTAATGTAATTTGGATCATTGATATTTATCTTTGTGTCCTTCTTTAATAATTTTGTAATTGGTTGGGCTACTTTAGCGTAGTCCTTAACAAACTTCCTATAAAACCCTGTTAATCCTAAGAACCTTTTTATTTCTTTCTGTGTTTTAGGAACTTCAATATCTTTGACAGCTTTAATTTTTTGTCTGTTGGGTTTTAATCCGTTTTTGTTAAAATGTCCCCTAAAAATTCGGTCTCTTTGCGCATAAAGTTACATATGTCTATTTGGATTTTTAAATTTTTAGACTCTTAAACCTTGAATATGTCCGAGATGGCTCTAATGTGTTCCTTGAGAGTTGTACTAAATATCAGTATATCGTCAAGGTACACTACGCAGGTTTTATTGATGAAATCTCTTAAGATTTCGTTCATCAATCTTTGGAATGTCGCCGGTGCATTTTTAAGACCAAACGGCATTCTATTGAACTCATAAAGACCATGTGGCGTTACGAAAGCTGTCTTTTTCCTATCTTCTTCCTTAATTAAAATTTGGTGATATCCCTTCGCTAGATCTATTGTCGTGAAATATTGGGCCCTACCTAATTTATGTAGTATAGAGTCTTTATTTGGGAGAGGAAACTTATCGTCGATCGTTACCTAGTTTAGTCTCCTATAATCTATAACTATTCTAAATTTCTTTTTGCCTGAATTGTCTGTTTTCTTTGGAACGACTATTAAAGGACTTGAATACTTAGAATTACTTTTTCTTATTATTCCTTGTTCTTCCATCTCCCTGACCTGTCTTCGAACTTCTTCCTCGTGTCTGGGAGGATACCTATATAGTTTTGAATTAATTTGTTGGTCTGTTGTGGTAACTATCTCATGTTGAATTTCAGTAGTACTTGTTAACTTATGCCCTTTCTTAAAAAATAGTTTCCCACATCTTTCAATAAGTTTTTCAACTTTATGACGTTCTTCATTATTAAGGTGATCTAATTCTAATAATTGTATATTTGGATCAATTGCTTCTAAACCAAATATTTCGTGAGATAAATAAGGATTACTGATCAATTTCATGGTTTGATTATTAAGTACTACAGTTCCTTCTTCTAAATTAATAATGCTATTCAGATTTTTAAGAAGATCTGCTCCTATTATAAACTGATATTTCCTACTTTTTAATTCTTTAACCTTCCACCTAATTAGGGGCGTTAGTAGGGGCTTTATATACTAGAGGGGCTGGTGTATGGATTTCATGCTCTCTATTAATGGTAGAAAAATATATTGGCTTTATTTTGACACTTGTAAAACCCTCAACTTTGCTATCGACAATAGACAGTGTTGATCCCATATCTTTAAAGGCTAAATATTGTTTGTCCTTAAAACTAAGTTCAATAATAGGTAGTTCATCCGAGGCTAGTTCATAAAAAAAAGTTATATTATTTGATTCATTTACAACATTATTATCTATACTTTCGATGTTGTCCACTTCCATTGGCTCAACACCTCTTGGTTGAGGATTATTCTGTTCGTGGCGATATTGGCCCGAATTTCCTCTAAAATTTCCAGAATTCGCTCTAAAATTACCCAAATTTCCTCTAAAATTATTTGAATTTCCCTGTGGCCATCTAAATTCACCCGAATTATTATTGTGGTGGGGATTTTTATTGAAAGGTTGTCGTTGTTGCCCCGAAAAATTACCATCAAAATTCCTATTATTATTTCTAGAAAATTCTCGCGAATTATTATTTCGAGATCCATTTTGTTCATTAAAATTTTCATTATTTTCACTCCAATTTCTGTTTCGGTGAAATTTTCTAACATTTCGTCCAAAATTATTTTTATTTTTTCTAAATTCTGGTCTTATACATTCTTTTTCAAAATTTCTTGATCTCATAATTGCTATAATTGTTCCTAGATTTTTGACGTGAATACGTCTTTAAATTTGCTACCATACGGGGGCAATCCAAAAAAACTAATGATAAAATCGGGGGATACAGTTTGGCGTTGTAGCTTCGAATCTCTGCACTACATCCGAAATTAAATTATACCACTGGATAGATAAAGGATCAAAGAAATCACTAGGATGAGCGAGATCGTTGGCGCATCGCGCGCGATTTTGGGTTATTGGGGTTATTTTGTACTAAATTTTGCCAATTTTGAATTTCAAAATCGAATTCAAACAACCAGCCTGGCAGAATCGCCAGCAACACAAAAATTTCGCCAGTACATGTGATTGTGCAACCGAACGTCAACTATCGGTGTCACCCCACCGAGAGAGACCCTTATTGTCACTTTCAATAATTTTAATATGATTTTTTTTTTCGATAAATTTTTTTTTCGGCAAGAGTTTTATTTATTTGACCTGGTAAATGTCCTTCTGTTACCGTGGCTTACTTCACAAATTTTGTCACTTCACAGGTTCTTATCACTTACACTCACAGGTTCTATATATCACTGGATTGCCTATCTATGCATAGCAATCCTACCGACTGCGCCAATTGTGTTTTTATTTCGTTAATGAATTAAAAAAAAACAAACTTTTTAAATTTTGAACTACGACTTTTATTAGCTTAAAACTCGCTTTAAACTTCTCTAAAAGACTCACTATTTATTTAAGACTATTTTCCCAAAATTTATAAAATTGTTAAATGACGAATCGACAGTTTTTCGTGAGAACGGATGTCGATTTGTCATTTTAGTTCTAACTGTTTCCATGGTGCTATTTGATGAGTATTGATTTTAATAAGTCATAAATTTTATTTTCCGGCATGCACCGTGAATTTTTCTGTGGGTACATGCGTACTCGCATATGTAACTCGCGCGTCTACACTCAACCACGACATTTCTAAGACATTTAATATTTCCGCTGCATGTATTCTTGCAAATTCAATTCTATCGAATATTTTATTGTATATTTAGCTATTCACTTGCGCAAGTTTAGAAATTAGTAAGCTCTAAATAAACAATTTTTAACTTGCTTTATGTTAGTTTCACCTGTAGGTATGTAACGGAATTTTTGAACATTATTTTAACCAACTTTGAAACACCGGGCCGATTTGAAACTTTGTATTATTATCAAGGACCGGTGACAATACAATAATTTCATAAGCTTGTTTTAGTATCCTGGCCAGGATCACCAGGATATCAAAAAAATGCGGAATTTGTGAAAATGATTTTCAACCAATCAAAAACATTGGATACACTTGAAAATTTGCATATCAACGACTTGTACCAATACAATAATTTCATGAGTTTGTCCTGGTATCCTGGCCAAGATCACCAGGATATAAAAAAAAGCAAATCTTTGAAGATGATTTTGACAAAATTAAAAAAATCAGAATAACTTTAAACTTTCTTTAAACTTGATTGCATCTCATCAAGGACCGGTGACAATGCAATATTATCATAAGTTTGTTCTAGTATTCTGGCAAGCATCACCAGGATATCAAAAAAATTCTAAATATTTGAAAATGATGTTTGCCTACTTAAAAACAATTGACATCAAGGAATTGACGCTTCTTGACGATAAATGACTTAAACCATACGAAGCTTTTTCACGTTCAAAAGTCAAAATTAAATTTAATATACCAATTGTTAGAAAGCGTTTAATTGTCTATTATTCGTGGAAACACCAATGGCATATGAAACAACAACACAAATATTTAAATAAAAAAACCGAAACGCCCAGTCAAGGTCCGCGCCGTAGATTTTCCGTGAAAACTTGGTGATATAATTATAATAAGTGTTTCTTATTAAAACGCACTTAAATCAATGTCTCTTATACAATGGTTATATAGAGTAATGCGGTGAAAGAACAGATAAATCACAAGTTTATTTTTTCGCGCCCGTTTTCATTGCTTTTTTAATGCTTCTGGTGCTCTGACATTTACTCGGCACTGGGCCTTTTAGGTTTTTTAGTTCGATTTGATGTAAGCTCTCTTCGGCTTACGTTTTATTCAATTCGGCCCATATTTACGAATCATATGAGTCGATAATTTGATTTTTTTTTAATTTTCAATTTAATACTGATTTTTCCTTATACTTCAGCGATTATTATTATTTTCTCACTTTAGGTCTTGGCAGTGCTTCTCAAACTCCATACAATGACATCCGAACGAACGTCGCTACACTGATTTATAATTTTACGTAACGCTTAACAACAATCATGCGTAAGTGAACTAGCCCGATGACGTCAGGCGCAAAACGAACGAAATTTTTTATCCATTGTGACCTCAACAGTTGTTATCACATCACTAGGCTCGTAGCTATTAGCGATTGAAATCTGACGGTTTATTGTACCGCAAGAAAGGTTATCTGGATATCAGTGTACTTAACGAGCGAAAGGACGTTTTAACGCCAAAAAAAATTTGGTACTTATATGTCCTTTGATTATCAAACTATTAATTACAATGGTTATGGAGAGGAGTACGGTAACAGAATCACAAGATATTTTTTCCGCCGTTTCTTATTTCTTCTTCGATGCCGCCGTCGCTCTCACACTTGCTCGGCGCTGAATATTTTTGGTTTTTAATATTCGGTTTGATGCGGGTTTTCTCCGATTTGATTTTTCTACAATTCGGTGCATATTTACGCCTCGTATGAGACGATATCTTCCATATTTTTTTGATTTTCAAATTCATACTGATTTTTGCTTGTATTTCGGGTGACATTTTTGTTGTTTTGCTTTAGGTCCTAGTAGCTTGTTTCATGCTTTTTACAATGGTACCCCAATTAACGTCCTAGCGTAACGCGTTCTCACGCTTCACCCATTAATATCTTCACGCAGCGCTAAAAACAATAACCACGCGTAGCCGCTTACACTAGCCCGATGACGTCACTGGAAAAACAAACGCCAGACAATAAATACGTACAAATATGTTCCATCCACTGTGACATCAGTCTCGTAGTTATTAGCGATTGAAAAATGACGGTGTTTTGTAACACAAGAATGTTAGACTGGCTGCCAATGTAAATATTCAACGAGAAGAAAGACGTTTACACGTCAAAAAATTTTTTTAATAAAATTTTCTCTTATGCGTCGACGAAATATGAAACCTTTGTAACCAAACTCCTCCTAGACCGTTTGATCAATCGATCTGAAATTTTACTTACTAATAGTATTTTCGACGGTGAATGCTAACATCTATTTTTTGTTACTAAATTCGCGAAAAAAAATCACTAGTGGTAGGCTTCTTAGTTAACAATTTTTCTGATGAACGAACCAAAATTAGTACAAAGGTTTGTGTCATGGAAATCTAAATTTAGTTTTTATGTATTAAGAACGATCACTGCGTTATTTTGCAAGAATTCCAAAATATACGACAAACGAAATACCATTTTGACGTTAGACGTTAGTTTACTTGCATAAATGAAGCTATGGTATTGATCTTAGGTAATTAGTTTTCGCGTGCTCGAACCAGAATTAGCTTTTACATAAAGATCTTAGCACAGGCACCTGATTGTTTCCGGGGCTTTCGCCAATTCGCTGTGGGGAATCGGAAACTTTGAAGTAAAAAATTTATTTTGGTTTACTCAAACCGTAGCAAGTGGTTTTTTACAGGTTCTTGAAAAATAGTATTTTAATTTATGAATTTTAAATCATGGGACAAGAAAGATTCCAGGAACCAGAAATTGGACAATTTTCTTCAGGTTTTTAGAGTACTTTTCCGGTAAAATTTTGAATTTTTAACGATTTTTTGCTCGTAGCGGCTAAACGCAACGTCCTAGGGTATTCGTATGTATGAACAACCCCCATTATTTTGTCATTTTCTACCTTTTTGTCATACATGATTTTTCTCTAAATTCAGTTTTTAAAGAAATACATACAAAAGATCGGAAAACTGATAAGACTCAGATTTTGAATTTTTAACAGTTTTTTGCCCGTAGCGGCTAAATTATGCACTGAAGGGGTTTCATATGTTTGAGCGACCCTCATTATTTTAACATTTTCTACCCTTTTGTCATACATAATTTTTTTCTTAATTGAGTTTTTAAACGTGTACATACAAAAAATGGGAAAAATGATAAAATTCAGATTGTGGACATTTAATGGTTTTTTGCTCGTAGCGGCTAAACGAAGCATCCTAGGGAGCTCATATGTAAAACCGACCCCCATTATTTTGATATTTTCTATCTCTTTTTCATATATCATTTTTCTATAAATTGAGTTTAAAGATGTGCATACAAAAGGCGGGGAAAGTTATAAAATTCAAATTTTGGATTTTGAACAGTTTTTTGTCCGTAGCGGCCAAACGAAGTATCTCAAGGTGTTTATATATATGACCGACCCCCATTATTTTGACATTTTCTGGATTTTTGTTATAGATTTATTTCCTCTATTGTGAGTTTTTAAAAATGTGTTCATATCCAAAGTTAAGATTCTAGCTAATAATTTTGTAAAAATTTAGCATTTTTCAGAACAATGAATAGCGTATATTACATCTTTTCTAAATTATTTAACATAAATTAGAGAAGCTGAGTAATTCAACAGTGTAGGGGAAATAATAATTTATAAACTATAATTAAATAGGGATCACAATAGGATTAGAACTAAGATAGAAAATACAGAGAGAGGCATCTAACATTTGGAATACGAACTACCGTATATTTGGAGTTTGATAGGCATAATGACTTTCATGAGCTAACAGAAAATTAGTCTTATGTTTGACGTTTACAAAATGGGACACTTTACACTTGAACAAAGTTGGGAACTATTGAAAACTTACTTCAAGTGAGTTTTCTACGGAAACCATAAGAAATTCACGGAAAAAATTTGCCTTCCAATCAGTTGATCAATCAGTGAAGCGAGTTTGTGAAACCGGTTCGTTATTGGACAAAACAACCCGTTCCCGTTTCCGTCCAGTGCGCATACCCGAAAAAATTGTTGCGGTTTCGCACAGTGTGCATGAACATCCATCAACACCAATTCGTCATCGTTCTCAGGAACTGAACATTTCTCGCACTTGTCTGATGAGAATTTTGGCTACAAACAAGAGTGCAAGAAATGAGGCCTCATGACCATCTGATGCATTTTATGTTCGCCTGTCGCATCGGATGGGCTGAAGATCGTTTGGTCGAAGATGAACATTTTTACCAAAAAATTGTCTTTTCCGATGAAGCTCATTTCCACCATGGAGACTATTTCAATAAGCGAAATTTCCGCCCTCAGGATCAATGGCTTTAGTTTCCACAAATTGAAGAGTGTTACATGGACGGAATTTGTTTTCAACAGGATGGGGCTGCGACACAGCCAACGATACAATCGATCTTTTGCGCACCGCTTTTGAACATCGAATAATAAAGCGAAATTCTGATCCGAATTGGGCGCCTCAGAGCTGTGATTTCAACCCATAAGACTATTTTTTGTGGGGATCTATTAAGGATATATGTAACGCTCATCATCCGGAGACGATTGAGTCCTTGAAACACGGAATTGAAGTTGCCATTCATGAGATTGAAGCCCAAGCAATCGAAATGTATTGAAAAATTGGATTGATCCGATGGGGTACTGTAAGGCCAGCCTTGGCAATCATTTGAATGATGTTGTGTTTCACTCGTGAATGGAAATGTTCAATCTTTCTAATAAAGTTATAATTTTGGACAAATTTTCATTCGTTTTTCTTATATCCGATTCAAATTCCAAATCGTATATGGCCCTTTATCTCTTGAGTTTCTCTCACTGAAGGTAATGAAGAGATAGAATAACAAACACGAAATGGCCAATAAATCAGTGTTTAGGGCTAGAATTGTAATACACATATTTTTTACATTAAAACCAAGTCAACACACATGGTATCGACTTGAACCAATTGCTACCAATTATTACATTACCACAGATGACTATGAAGCAGAGTGTCTATATATCTACCGCTCAGCTCAATTTTGTGTGCGACTTCGCGAACGCCACCTAGTATACAATGTTTTTAAAACGGCCTAAAAAGTATAAAATAATTTCTTCTAGCCCAATAGAGATTTGCAACACCATACAGATCCCTTACTCCATACAGATTGTCGTGGAAATTTGTGATTGTTAAATTTTAATAACTATGAAAATACTTGTAAGATTTAAAACGAAAAACGTGGGGCGCATATAACTCAGTGACAGCTACCCCTTACGCTTATTACCTTTATCTATTGGATGCGCCCCACGTTTTTCGTTTTGAATCTTACAAGTATTTTCATAGTAATTAAAATTTCATAGTTATCATAGTTATAGGCTGTGTTGTGTGCATCAACTTGTGCACGAGTTGGATATATGCGAATTGCTCTATTCAAATCAAAATCTCCAGATGCCTCTGTCAACACTTTTGACATCAATAGAGAAAAATGTGGGGCCTTCAACTCACCAACGCGTAGAGTATTCAAACGATCGACGAATGCTATGTCGCCATGTTGTCGCATGTTTTCCGTTGACTCCACAAGAATTAGAAGTCTCCACAAATGAGTTGCCGAAATGAATCTAGCAGGTTGGTGGAATACTTGGGATCCTTGGATAGATGGCAACTGAAATAAATCTCCGAAACCATTATAACTGCGTCGCACGCTAAAGACCCCGACTGTTCATGATTCAAACTCAAAGAATCTTTTGAATATGTCTATGCTCTACACGGCCTAGGCATAGAATATGAGAAAAACTGGCAGTAACCAGACATGTATACTTGAACCGTTGAATAGTCGCAACACTTTAAGACTCAAACACATAAACACTTTGGAGACTTCAAAATCCAAACACTCTTTGAACTCTTCAGGGTCCAACCCGGAATGGGGATTCTAGTTTCAGCCTGGGTTACCTAAATGAATCACTCAAGGTGTCGGCCCATGTCAGAGCTTTAATAGATCTTGCCTCCATTTCTTGTTGACTCAACCGAATTAGTCCCACAGAGTCTTCAGCGTGCTCGTCATTTGTGCCGAACTCACAAATGACCCCATCTTCAAAGTGGAGCTGCTTTTACAAGTGAAGGATACAATTTTACTATAGGCCCCTTAAATGTAGATACAGTTATTTTCACTGTAATGACGCTCGTCAATCCATCAGGTTCTGCATGAAGATCAACTACTCTTGCTAGTGGCCACTTTGGAGGATGGAGGATATCGAGGATATTAATGGAGAGACCTTAGATGGCAAAACTTCTCAAGCATGAGTCCCTCAATTTATTCCGTTTGAAGGGAATGCCGCACAAGAAGGCATTTTCGTGGCGGAACTAAGGATAGTTCCACTTAAAAATATCAATAGCTAAAAAAATTCTATCTACAAAATATTCAAAACGGGTACAAGTATCTACAGGTGTACATTTTGTGTATTCAAAGTTAAAGATTTGATTCAATTTCACTAATTTTTCGCTTGATATACTTAAAACGCAAAGAAATTGTCTGGCCTATTCCGAATAACGCCAAATGCTTTGATTTTAAAGGACTTTTCTACGGCACCGAATGGTATTTTTCATACACAGACTTCGTTTTGTGTCACTTCATGCGGGCATCTATATATAAATAGGCGACACGTTTTTTTGTTATCCCTTTTACAGGAAACCAGGTGGACTTACCAGGATAAAAATTATACCATTCGAAAGAATAGGTTTTCCTCTATGTGCATCACTTAATTTTTTTTCTTAAATTTAATTATAAATTAGTTTAACTTTAAATTGAAATTAAAAAAATCAATGGGATAGTATGCGTGAATTGAGCACACCTATAGCGTAGGTGATGCTTTTGGGAAGAATGTGTGCGTGTGAATGTTTTACATTTTGCCTGGAAATATGCAACCATATGTGAATATTTGGTTTGTGTCCCCGATACATAACAAGTACTAAATTAGTCGAAAATGAAACCAAATGGATCAATCTTCTACTGGTGACACAAACCAAAAGAATTAACATATAATTGCATCGCTCTACGAAATAATCAAAATATAGAACATACTTATTTAACATTATCATTTGCATAAATCATACGTTCGACTGAATAACCAACCATTCATGCCAAATACATGCATTCCTTTTACTCAAACCCAATATCTATGCCAATGATAGAGGGGCAAATACAGCCATATCACAGACAATAGTCATATGTTCATTCTTTTGCTTTTTGCCTGGAAGAAGGCAATTTTTGGCTAATAAAATTGCATTCTTCCAGACAAAAGCCGAAACAATGAACATATGGCCACAGACAATAATATGGATGCATTACCACAGACAAATTTAAAGCCATCGTTTACTTATACAATTGATAAAAAATATGCAAATTTTATTTTAAAATATATGGAAAATCACAATTTTACAGTTATTTCTAGAAAACGCGAGGTTAACTTTCACGAATATTTATGGAAAGCGAGCGAAAGTCTGAATTTGATCATATTTCCCTACTTTTGTATGGACCCACATTTAAAACACAATTTAGAGAAATATGATATATGGCAAAAAGTTGGGAAATGAAAAATTAATAGGGGTTGGTCATACCCCCTAGAATGCTTGATTTAGCCACTACGAGCAAAAAACTGTTAAAAATTCAAAATCAGAAACTATATCATATATCCGAACTTTCGTCTACACACCTTTAAAACCTCAATTTAGAGAAAAAAGAAATGGTAGGATATGAAAGTTGGTTCGTTTGTACGGAAATTCCAGATATATTTTAGTTACAACATAAATGTATTTCCCACAACTTTATAATTTAATTAAAAACCATATGATCCACGATCCATGTGGTTTATTGAATCGTATCCCCGTCTGTATGAGAGATGGTAAATGCAGCAAAAGCTTTTCTAAGGACTTTTAGAATGCAACTCTAGCCAATGTTAGATGCGTCGTGTTAATGGTATAACAGTTGAATTTCGTGGCCACTCTGTTGACAACCGTTATGCTGTTCCTTAAAATCCATATCATTTAGCGAAATTTGATTGCTACTTAAATGTGGAAGTTCTTTGCACAGTTAAGAGCCTAAAATATATGTACAAATATGTTTATAGGGGATACGACTTTGCCTCATTACAGTTTCGAAGAGTTTGAGGTGGAGTTGAGGGCAAAGTTTATATAGATTAAATCGAAAGCTTTTTGTCCGGTCACTATGTTGGATCTACGGAAGGTAGTTGGCGCATAAATGAGTATCCAATGCATTACCAGTCACATAATATATTATAGTTCGAGTTGAATGTCACTTGCCTCATTGGCAAAATGTAGTTTTTAGGGAAGGAAATGTTCAGCAAGCTCTTAAAATTCACAGAACAACAAAATTGACTGCATTCTATGGAATCAATCGAATTAGTTCGTCCGAGACGCCGATGCATTATATTTAGGTTGATAAAGAAAAGAAATGGGAAAAATCTCAAAGAGTAAGTAGTAGAGCTATTGCTAGATTATTTTATGTTGAGTTGTTCCATTTGAGACTATTCAAGCTTCATCTTCGAGGTCCCATCAGGATGTGGGTACTGTTGGGAACATTATTTACTGCAAATTTTCAGCACATGCACGACGTGTCGCATGAAATAATGGAGAGTGGCGTGAATATTTATTAGAAGTAAAAGAGTGTAAGTCCTCTCAGCAGTTAAGAGAGTTATTTGCCATATCCTATTTGTGGTATGAATTTTCCTACAAATGCATTAGATTTGTGGAATGAATTCAAAATGTTCATGTGTGAAGACTTTTTAAGAAATTCTTCAGGAAATTATTCATATAACCGTGCTTTATTAGCTATTGAGGAAATTTTGTTCAGTAAACGATTCATTCGGTACTTCAACTAAACTTTTCGGGTATAAGACTATTTTACTCTGTGGAGATTTTTGACGAATATTGCCACCTACATCTCACGGTACACGTGTACCACTTATTGAGAATTGTCTTACTTCATGGTCCAAATTTTCAAAATTCCACAAAATAACTTTCACCCAAAACATGAGAGTTTCACCTCATGAGATTGAATTCGTTGAATTTTTTAAGTCTCTGGGTAATGGAACTTTACCCACTTTTCCTGATTACAGCCAAGATGTTATTGAAATTCCTTCCCATTTAGTTAGCAACTTCGTCAATTCAGATACTTATGGCAATGTATCTGAAACCATGAAGTCTAACGATATTCTCAATTCGGTTATATTAGCACCTAAATATGAAGACTGCACTTTCATCGATGCAGAAATCTTTAACAGCCTGGCCGGAGAGAAACGAATATATTTAAGTTCCGATAACATCTTGAGTGATGATTATAGAGAGTTTAATTTTAATTAAATTTAACTGAATTTTTAAACTCAGTTGATGTAAGTGGGCTCCCGATCCCACAAATTTATTTTAAAAACCAAATTGCATACTTTTACTTATTCGTAATTTGTGTACAGTACATGACTTGCTTGGTCGATGGTACACCTCTTCGTTTAGTTCAAATGCAAAAGAAAATTGTTTGGATTGTGAGATTTTAGCAGGAGTTTTCCGAAACACACGTATATTGACACCACAAATAATCCTTGATTATAAAAGTACACTTCTGCCTTTTTTCTCTCAAAAAACTCAATTTCCCGTTATTCTGGCTTTTGAGATGACAATTAATTAATCCCATAAATCCCAAACGTTTCAAAAAGAAGGAATCTTACTTAAACCACCTATATTTTCTCACCGTTAATTGTATGTTGTAGCCAGTAGAGTTAGATCGCTTGATCGATTGCGTGTCTATATGTATTTCTGAAACACAAAGCAAAGGTCATTTGGCAGAAGATGAAAGAATTCTTACAAAAAGTATTTTGTATGAGAAAATTTTCAGATCTTTTAAGATCCGCAACCGCACCCACAAGGTTTTCGATAATTATAGATAGGGCCTCATTCAATATAGATGTACGTTGACGTGCCAAATGAGGTGAAATGATTGCTACAACAGTCTGAACTAAAAAACCTTTTTACTTACAATGCTACTGTATATAAAGCGCCATACGCGAGCTGTTAGAGTGAGCATAGCGAACGGCGGGGGTTGGCGAGCGTAGCGAGCAGGGGGCGTCCCCCTAGTTTCAATAAAATAATGAAACGAGATTCTTTCCACGTCCGATTACGGCGGCGTCCTATCATGAGAGCTCCGTTACTTAACAAAATAATAGGGAATCCTTTGGCCCCGAAAATATTGACCGTTGATTAAAAATGTCCGTTTATAGGATATGTCCCCTAACAGGTTTTTCACTTTTTTCTGTTTTTTTTTAAATTGAATATTTTTTTTTATATTTCTATAATATTGCATTGTTTTCCGGTTCTGGGCTATGTTTAAAGTTTCAAGTCTGTAGCTCATCGGGAAGTTAGTTAAAAACCAATTGCAAGATTCAACCCGTACAGACAGACAGACAGACAAGAAAGCGACATAATAAAAACGTTATAAAATGAGGTGATCGGAGATGAAAAGACAAAAGTTCATAACAAAAACATCAAACTCTCAAGCGGCGAAAAGATGCTACCCGCATCAGATTTCAAAATGGACAATAAACACTAACACAGCACCTTATTGGCCTCCTTGACCTAAGCAAAGATATACGTTGGTCGTTTGTAATCGTTGCAAGATTCATTTAAGTTAAAAAAAAAATAATACACCATCTGAAGCATTTTGGAATAATCTAGATCCTGGCCCGATTCCAGAATTGATTGCAAGTTTAACACACGCCGAACAAAGGTTGATTTCGCGCATCATTCTATTTGTTAAAGTTATAAAATTAAGTGGCATATTTGGGCAATACAGTTTCCGCGGTCAGGCGGTATTGTTTGCACAGAATGTTTCCGAATTTACTGAAAACCTACCGAAAATGCTACCAAGAAACTCAAATAATGCCGGAATCGTTGTCATTCTAGTGCGCCAAATTCCGACAGCGCCACTGTGTAGTAAAATGCCTGAAATTAATAAAAATCAAATTCTTAACCCTTTCATGCAAATGATGATGCAACAATTGACTACTCTGCAAAATATCCTCCAAGAACTGGTCCGCAACCAAAACACCCTTATCAACCAACTCCAACGTTCAAGATAAATTACTTGAAAATTTGTCACTGGAATGCCAACGGAATCAAACAACATAAACAAGAAATAGAACTGTTCCTTCAAACACATGACATAGATATCCTACTGGTGTCAGAAACACATTTAACTGACAAATACAACTTCAGAATCAGTGGATATTCATTCTACGACACGAAACACCCGCTCGCAAAAGGCCACGGGGGGACAGCAGTACTCATTAAAGAAAACATTCCGCACTATCCATTTTACAAACATAGGGAGCTCCACCTACAAGCAACCTCTATATGCATTGAGATTGGATATCTCAAACTAACTGCTGCATCCGTCTATTGCCCATCTAATCACAAAATCAATGCGGATGACTTCAGCCGGTTTTTTAAAAAATTGGGCCACCACTTCATTGCGGCGGGTGACTTCAACGCCAAACACCAGTACTGGGGCTCAAGGTTAACAACATCCAGAGGATCACAACTAATGAAAGCGATCGTCGGATACGACATTGCTTCTTGTGGCCAACCAACATATTAGCCATCCGATAGACGAAAGATACCCGACCTCATCGACATCGCCGTCACCAAAAACATTAACAGAAATAGAATACGATCCTCCCTCCTTCTTGATCTGTCCTCCGACCATGCATCGGTATTACTGGAATACTGTATAGAAGATGAAATACTGCAACAACCTTCCCTACCACAACTAACCACAAACCGAACCAACTGGATCAACTACAAAAAGTATATTACTGAACACCTGGGGCACTACAAGCCACATATCTCTCAGAAGGACATCGACTTAGACATTGTAAACTTCACCCAGATGATGGTCAACGCAGCACACTTGGCAACACCACTCCTGCTTCTTCCGGAAGACGTAATCGTCGCAAATTAATCATATCCAGCGAGATTATAGCCGCTATTCATGAAAAACGTAAACTGCGAAGGCAGTGGCAACAACACCGATCGCCCTCTTCCAAAAGGGAATTCTTAGAAGCACGCAAGAGACTTAAAGGCCTTCTATACAACAAAAGTCAATCTAGTCTTCACGAATTCCTAGAGAGACTTACACCAACCTCTGAAACAAATTACTTCTTATGGCGAGCCACAAAGAACGTGAAGCGACCACAATCACATGATCCTCCGATAAGGAAAGTAAACGGAGACTGGGCGAGAAGTGGCGAGGAAAAAAGTAAGGAGTTCGCTGACCACATAGAAACCGTTTTCCAATCGAATCCAGGTTGCAGCAGGTTACCCCAAAACGCCCCTCAAAGTACTCGAGTCGTGAAACTACCAAAAATCAAATACCAGGTTGTGAAACACGTTATAGAGAAGGATGTTAAGGGAAAAAAATCCCCAGGACACGACCTGATAACTGGGAAAATGGTGAAAGAGTTACCAGAAGCAGCAGTACGACGACTGACTCGTATCTTCAATTCAATGCTCAGGCTAGGTCTTTTTCCAACAACCTGGAAATTATGTGTGATAACAATGATTCCAAAACCAGGAAAGGAGCCAACTAACGTAGGTTCCTATAGACCTATCAGCCTGCTACCGATCCTCTCTAAACTCTTTGAGAAAGTGACCCTGAAGATAATTCTACCCCAAATTAAGGAGCACGTACCGCTGCACCAATTTGGTTTCCAGGCCGAACATAGTACAGTTGAGCTAGTTCACCGGGTAACAGCGCACATTCGCGAAGCCTTTGAAAGACGGAACTTTTGCTCCGCCGTATTCTTAGACGTTGCCCAGGCATTCGATAATGTGTGGCACGACGGTCTTTTACTCAAAATCCAACAAAAAACGCCACAACTGCATTAACTCATCAAATCGTACCTAGATGGTCGATCCTTCAGAGTAAGCTACAAAAATGCAGTCTGATCAGAGCGACCCATCAACGCGGGTGTGCCACAAGGAAGTGTATTTGGACCAATCCTTTACCTGATATTTACAGCCGTCATTCCAACATCCACAAATGTCCTAACGTCAACATTTGCTGACGATACGGAAGTGATCTGCACACACAAAAATCCACGTGTAGCAACAGCTGATCTCCAAGCACACCTACACACCTTAGAGGATTGGTTTAAAATGTGGCGCATCAAAATTAACGAACCGAAAAGCGTCCACGTAACATTCACCCTGAATAAGAAAACATCCCCTCAAGTTCATTTAAACGGCGTCACAATTCCACAGAAGGACGATGTAAAATACCTAGGATTCCACCTCGACCGACGATTTACGTGGACTAAGCACATCCAGTCAAAGAGAGACCAAATGAAAATTATGAGTAGAACCATGTACTGGCTAATCGGCAA
The DNA here is from genome assembly GCA_963971475.1 of Chrysops caecutiens. NCBI lineage: Eukaryota > Metazoa > Arthropoda > Insecta > Diptera > Tabanidae > Chrysops > Chrysops caecutiens. The sequence goes on along the minus strand of OZ020568.1, from coordinate 25,891,985 downwards.
ACACTCCAAATTAAAACTTGAGTATAAAATCCAGTTGTACAAATCACTAATTAAACCCATTTGGAGTTACGGCTGCCAACTTTGGCAATCCACAAGCAACAGCAATATCGACAAAATTCAGCGTCAGCAATCCATGATACTTAGGAGGATCGTAGGCGCTCCCTGGTACATACGTAACGATAACATCCACAGAGATGTGAATGTTAACAGAGTTAAAGAGGAACTGGAACTTATAAGAAATCGCTACAGAAGGAGGATTGAACAGCATCCTAATCCAGTCGCGAGAGACCTGAAAAACGTAAGATCAACGTCCCGACTAGTGAGGAAAATATTGACATTATAAAGTTGGTCTAAAATTTGCAAACCGTGTGTGTACCTGCCCCCGCAGTACATAAAAAAGTTATTTAGTTTTAAGAATTGAATCCTTTTTGTTATTTTCTCTTATAGAGAAAGATCCAATAAAATAAAAAAAAAAATAAAAAAACCCGAAAAAATGTTTAATGTACTCACAATTCAAAAAAAAAAAATTCGTCCATTATAACCTCACAGTTGAGGTTTTTGTTTACATTTTGTGACGTAAATTCAGCTGGATCTGATTTTGGCACTGTACATATGACGCGCTTTTCAAGCAAACAATGAACTTACTTTCGTGTTTATTTATGAATCATTTGTTAGGTTGCCGCGCAACTTGAATACTTAATTAACAAAATAAGATAACTTAAACGATATCTATAAATAAATATAGACTGATTCCATATATAAAATCTATAACTGTGATTACCTAAAACTGTTACTGAAAAAGTCAAAAAAAATTGTATATTAATACAATTACTGTACATATAACTTACTTAAGAGCTTTATACTTACTAGGGGGACGTCCCCTGCTCCCTTCACTCTTTGTTTCCCGGAATCAAAAATTAAACAACTTTCTTCCGGTTTTTAGGGGCTTTTTCCGGTAAAAATTTGATTTTTTAACGGTTTTCCGCTCATAGCGGCTAAATTAAGCGTCCCAGAGGGTTCATATGTATGACCGACCTCCATTATTTTTCTATTTTAAAACCTTTTCTCATACATCATTTTGCTCTAAATTAAGTTTTTAAAAATATGCAAACAAAAGTTGGGAAATATGATAAAGTTTAGATTTTGAATTTCTAACAGTTTTTTGGTCGCAGTGGCTAAATTAAACTTCCTAGAGGTATAATATGTATAACTGTATCCCACCATTTTGACATTTTCTAACTTTCTTTCATACATCATATTCCTGTATCGTCAGGTGTTAAGGGTGTCTCCATACAAAATTCAAATTTTTAATTTTCAACTGTTTTTTCTCGTAGCGGCTAAACTAAGCTTCCTAGGGGGCTACTAGGTATGGCAAAACCACATTATTTTGTCATTTCCTATCCTTTTGCCATGTATCAAATTTCTCTAAATTATGTTTTTAAAGGTATGTCCATAGAAAAGTTAGGAAATATGATAAAATTTAGATTTTTGAGCGTTTTCCGGAAGTATTCGTGGATGTAAATCTAGCTTTTTCTGTAAATGTGCATAAAATTTGTAATTTTCGACGGTTTTTGATATAAAATTTGGATATTTTTTTATCAAATTTACCAAAAACACTAATACACAAAAAACTTTCCGTTTTCTATACCAAAAACAGAAATGTTTGAGTGGATTTTCGTGTACGTGAGTAAATTTTACTCACCAATTATACACATACACATGATTTTTGTTTGTGTTTCTTTATTGAAAATTTCAGAAAATCCAAAAATCTATTTGCTCCGCGAAAATTTCTTTCAGCCCCCTTTCCCCTTATTGCGATGAACCTTTGCCATAATGACAATGAAACACCAGCTACAAGAAAAATTCGCTATCAGAGTGCATTGTCTGTCCTTCAGACATTGCAGTCGTTCCAAAGCACATACGTTCCATGGGTCATTTGTCTGCTGTTACGTGTCTGCTGTTGGAAAAAATTGGGTACGAAGTCATGTATGGGATCGCGACATCTGGATAGTTATTGTCTGTGATATTAGATTTGTGTCAAACGAATGCACGTATTTGGCATAAATGGTAGGTTATTCAGTCCAACGTATGATCTATGCCAATGATAATTTTAAATAAGTATGTTCTATATTTTGATGTTTTCGTAGTGGAATGCAATTATATGTTAATTCTTTTTGTTTGTGTCCCCAGTAGAAGATTGCTCCATTTGGTTTGATTTTTGGATAATTTAGTTCATGTCATATATTGGGGGCACAAACCAAAAATAATAATCTAATTGCATATATGCAGGCAAAAAGCAAAACAGTACCACACATACATTCTTCCCAAAAGCATCATCTACACTATACGTGTGCTCAATTCACACATACTACCCCACTGAATTTTTGAATTTCCATTTAAAATTGAACTAATTTATAATTAAATGTAAGAAATAAATTAAGTGATGCACCTAGAGAAAAAATAATAATATATTTGCTAGCATATTTGCTGCACAAAAGCTAAGCTAATATTTGCTTCGTGTAATGGACTTAGCTTCACAATTGAGCAAATATTTGCTCAAACATTTTCTTTGCTTATACCGAAATTTGGTATGAGCAATCAACAGCAAATGATGTCATGAGAAATGTCATTTCTCTTGTGACGCTCGCCGATCAACAACGTGTTTGCAGCTATTAGTAAATAGTTTCCATAAATTTAAGATGGCAGACCAAAATTTTTTTTGAAAATGACGCCTGTGATGATTTACCGTCGTTTTAAAGTGCTGCGATTCGTAAAACGAAGAAACGGAAAATGAAGCCTAAAGTGTCCTCGGAGTGGTCCGACGAGGAAGGTTTTAAACTCATTACATGTGTGAAGTTAGTGCCGCTGCTGTGGAACGCGAAAGAAGGGAAGTATCGAAACAAATTCGAAAGACAATCCGCTTGGAAGCAGATGTCAGAAATCGACTTTGGAGGCCATTTCATGGACAGCGAACTAATGGCGAAATGGTGAAACACACGGATCCAGTATTGAAGTTATTGGACCAAATACAATAAAACTAAATCCGGCCAAGGGGCAAATGAACCGGTGAAGTGGAAGTTCTACGAAGCAATGCATTTTGTTGGCCACGCTGAAGAGGAACAAACAGTAACTTCGGTTTCAAATCTGGTATGTATTTTTCGCACTATTCGTAATTGTTGTGTTTACCGTATTTAATTTATTTCTTTCCCTAAGATAAATACCGATGACAGATCGCCCGACTCCCCAAATTCATCAAGTACTTCATCCAAAAATAGGCGACTATCGCAATCATCTTCTGCAAATTCGTCAGCCTACATTGCTGGAGAAGGAATGAAGGATGCGGTAAGCCAATTAAAAGGACAACGGAGGAATGAAGATGAGTTCGATGCTTTCGGAAGATTCGTTGCATCTGAACTACGTTCTCTTTCTGATCCTAGATCTGCACAACGAGTTCGATTCGAAGTGGCACGCTGTTTAATTAACAGCATTGAAGCTGAAAATCAGGCCGCTAGTCAAGTTTATGTTCTTGATGACTCAGTGCTAATAAGTTCAACCGGACTTCAACAAGAACCACATGAATAATCACATTTGCAATTTCACTTTTCTTATCTATATATAAATAGGCGGAGGGTTTTTTGTTCTCCCTTTTACAGGAAACCAGGTGGACTTACCAGGATAAAAATTATACCATTCGAAAGATTAGTTTTTCCTCTATGTGCATCACTTAATTTTTTTTCTTAAATTTAATTATAAATAAGTATAATTTTATATTGAAATTAAAAAATTCAATGGGATAGTATGTGTGAATTGAGCACACGTATAGCGTAGATGGTGCTTTTGGGAAGAATGTATGTGTGGTACTGGTTTGCTTTTTACCTGAAAATATACAACCATATGATGATTTTTGGTTTGTGTCCCTAATAAATGGCAAGTACTAAATTAGTCGAAAATCGAACCAAATAGATCAGTCATTAATTGAGGACAAAAACCAAAACAATCAGCATATGGCTGCATATTAGTTATCTCACATTATGATTGCCATACATGATACGTTTGAGTAAATTACATACCGTTTCTGCCAAATGGGTGCATTCTTTTAAATCAATCCTGTCATTTATGTCATATTTGGTTTGTTGTGGTTTGTGTACCCAATAAACGTTTGATATTTAGGAAAACCAGCACGTGCACATAGTGGGAACGCACACCGAAACAATCAAGCTTGATTGCATTGTTCTAGGAAAAACGAAAACGATCAAGCATTTGCCGTTAATCGGGGCAATTCTGTACGCACTTAACAGATTCCGTTAATTTGACAGCCCATGTATTTTGTTGTTGGATTTCGAAAAGTTAGATTACAGTTTACGGCCAAAATTGGTATTCTGGGTGCCAAAGGTTAACAGATTTTTGTTAAAAATCGTTTAACGTAACATGCCCGAAATTGTTCAACTTAATCGTAACAGGTTTTTTGTTTAGAAAGTTGACAGATTTGGAACAAAACCGGGTTCGTAACAGATTTGAGAGTAAATTTTGGGCAGAATACCAATTTAACGAATTCTGTTAGAAACTAAATCTTTTAACTTTCTTAACAGAAATCTGTTAACTTAACGAAGGTGGCCAGAATCACCCCGAATATTACGTCTCTCACAATCTAATTACCACTACAATTCACGCTGCATTTTTGACGTATATCAGTCTGGGAATAAATAAAGATTTCGAAAAAAAAGATCTAGATCAAAATACAAATCAATTTTTCTACCCAATCGAACATGATGTTTTGATCTAGATCAACAAAATTGATTTAGAAATTGTTTAAAGTTTGTGTCCAATCGAAAACCACATGACATAACATTGCCTGGAAGAATGCAATCATATGCTCATAATTTCGGTGTGTGTCCGCAATAAATGAAACCTCAGACAACTGATATAACTTTGGATTCCTCCAGACACAAACCAAAATTATGCACAAATGGCATCATTGGCACAGACAACTATTCAGATGTCCTATTGCCATACATCGTGTTGGCACAAAATTTGTCTACTAGCGGACAGCTACTAGCGGACATAAAGCTTTTGATGAGCGCATGTTTTATGCGCTCTGAGAGCGAAATTTGTCTGCTAGTTGGTGTCGACTAGTTTGACGGTTGCGGGAAGGGAACATCGAAATAAGAAGAAAGGGGGGGAAATAAAATTTGGTGGAAGGAACAAAATTTTCATTTTCTGAAATTTTCGGTTCCTTCACACCAGCAGAAATTGTTTGAGTGTGTACATGCGTGAGTATAATTTACTCACGTACACGGAAATACACACAAAAATTTCTGTTTTCCGTGTTGGAAATGGAAATTTTTGTATGTATTGGTTGTTTTTATTAATTCGGGAAAAAATATGTAAATTATATATAAAAAATGAAAAAAAAATTATTTTGACGAGTTTTCTTGAACAGTATCAATTAACCGAAACATAATCGAAGATCTAAATTTTATGGGAGACAAAAATGTTGGGGTAGGGTACACATAAGTTAATTTTTTATTAGTGATTTATTTTTAAAGTACATTCTTAGTTAGATGTGACTGGAAAAATCGGTTTTTCCGTTCCAAAACACTAAATGTTAAATTGAATTCCGCGAGGAGCTCATAAAAGAATTTGTCACTTTTCGCCATGTTTCAAAAAAAAGGAAGTTTAGTGCACATTTTGAGCTTCGAACACAATAACTTTGAATTATTGAATGTTAAATAGATTTAGCTTATGTTGCTTTAATAAGGAGTTTATCAAAAATTATCATCAGGAAGGACTTCTCTTCATTAAATTTATGGAAAAGTTGTCCGTATTCTATAAGTTAAGAAAATAACTATAACTAAAACTTTTTTCAGGACTAAAAAAAATAATATTTTAATAATATTTTCACCTTAAAAAAAATCGTCATCATTAAATCTTAAAAGCAAGAAATATATACGAATATGATTTGCGTTAAATTAGGTATATCTTAACGGAAAATTGTTGAGTCAATCTTAACAAATATAGAATATGAAATAAATGACCAACAAATTACAAACTAAACTTCCTTTGAATAATTTAACATAATTATTTTAATGATCTTTCAAATTTTATTTGGTATTGAAATTAAATTTTAAACAAAACAATTAAATTACAACTATGAACTAGGAACCTATAAGCTATATAAACTATGCAATTCTCAATACGGTCGGAGACAATCATATGATGCAATTCAATTAGGTTTTGAGTTTTTCAAAGATTGATCATACATATGAGCCCTCTATGAGACCTCTATGTTAGTTTAGCCGCTAGAGTAGAAAACTGTTAAAAATTCAAAATTAGAATTTTGTATGGACACACCTTTAAAAACTCACGGTAGGGAAAAATATTGTATAAAAGAAAGATAGAAAATTTCATAATACTGGGGGTCAGTAATATATATGAGCCCCCTAAAATACTTAGTTTCGCCTCTACGAGCAACATTTGAATTTTATCATATTTCTTAACTTTTGTCTGTACACCTTTAAAAACTCAATTTATAGTACAAAAATGCAGAAAGAAAATGTAAAAAATAGAAAAATAAAGGGAGTCGTTCATAAATATGGACCCTCTAGGACTCTTAGTTAAGCCGCTACAAGCAAAAAGTTGTTAAAAATTCAAAATCTGAATTTTTTAATATTTCTTAACTTTTCTATATATTTTCAAAAACCCAATGTAGAGAAAAATTATATCTACCAAAAAGATAGGAAATGAAAAAATAATTGGGGTTGGTCATACATATGAACCTCCTAAGATAGTTAGCTAAGCAGTTATAATAATAATAATAATAATAATAATATTTTGATTTTCAATTTACGATATTTACAATGAATAAGGTTAGAAATATTTTAACAGCAATGGCCTTAGCCGTCTGCCGGAGTTAGCTCAGTATGCAAAAAAGAGACAAAAAAAAGGTAAAGAAAAAAAAATAAATAAAGGTTAGAGATTACAGAGAGAAGATTAAATATTAAAGATTGACAAAACTAAGAATAAACTAAGTATAAACTAAGTATAACATTCAGTATAGGTACAATGAAGAGAAAAAGAAGATTTAGCACCTGTAATGGCACCTGTCATTTATTGAAACATAATAAAAATAGAGTAAAGTTGAGATGAATGGACAGATTAGAAGTCGGAAATCCAGTCATAACGAACTCTCCAGGCGTGGCGGGCAAACTGAATCAAAGGCCGTGGGTCCTGGTGCCCAGATAGGAAGGACTTCACTCCGCGAACCTCCGCTAACAAAGGGCATACAGCCAGGAAGTGGAAGATATCCTCCGGGACACCCCAGTTACACAGGGGGCACAGTTCAGTTTCAGAGCTTCTGGTAACCCAAGGCCTGTGGTTAAGGAACAGTAGCTCGCACCTCAAACGCAACATCCAGCGAGTTTCAGTAAAGCTCAAATTAAGGGATAAATTAGCCGTTACATGGTCTTCGAACTCAACAATTAAAGCCTAGTATAGCAAAAATCTGTCAGACTCGATTGCCCGACTTAAGCACCGATCGATGTGAGTTTTGTTAATTGCAGGTATAAGACGTGACAACTGACCGGACCAGCTGGGTAAGCCATCTAGCTCGGCGCTAAACATACATGAGTGCTGCTGACATAGAGTTATCCAATGCTTAAACCAAAGGATTTTTTGGAAACTACCAATGAGCCTAGGCTCAGCCACACATGCTCTCTCCCCCCCCCCCCACCGTCGTGATGAAATCTGATCGCGTAAGTTCGGAAAATTTAAAAAACAAAGTGCTAATTGCGCACATTCCGGGTCGCCATGCGCGACTTATTGAAAGTGCGCGTCAGCATTCGAGATCGAGATTTAAGGGCCCCAAACTGACGCGCATTTTCAGTCGATCCGTGGCCGGTGACTGAAGTGGTCGCCGTTTCTTTATCCTTTTTCTTCACCAAGTTAGTTTCGCGCGCAGTCACCGACTCACTACATTTAGACTCGAATAATTAGTTTTTGTAAATTAAAAATTGTAATTGTAAATTGTAAAAAGTTCTTGGGCCTGAATTTGAAAGTTATAAGAAATGAAAATAAAACTTAAAAGTGATGAATTAAAATTGTAATTGTAAATTGAAAAAAAGTTCTTGGGCCTGAATTTGAAAGTTATAAGAAATGAAAATAAAACTTAAAAATGATGAATTAAAATTGTAATTGTAAATTGTAAAAAGTTCTTTGGCTTGAATTTGAAGTTATAAGAAATGAAAATAAAACTTAAATGTGACGAATTAAAACTGTAATTGTAAATTGTAAAAAAATTCTATGGCTTGAATTTGAAAATTATAGTGAACCATAAAGAAATGAAAATAAAACTTAAATTGTAATTGTAAATTGTAAAAGGTTCTCTGGCTTGAATAAAACTTAAATGTGACGAATTAAAATTGTAATTGTAAATTGCAACAAGTTCTATGGCTTGAATTTGAAAATTACAGTGAACCTTAAAATAAAACTTAAATGTGACGAATTAAAATTATAACTGTAAATTGTAAAGAGTTCTTTGGCTTGAAATAAACTTAAATGTGACGAATTAAAATTATAATTGTAAATTATAAAAAGTTCTTTGGCTCGAATAAAACTTAAATGTGACGAATTAAAATTATAATTGTAACTTGTAAAGAGTTCTTTGGCTTGAAATAAACTTAAATGTGACGAATTAAAATTATAATTGTAAATTATAAAAAGTTCTTTGGCTCGAATAAAACTTAAATGTGACGAATTAAAATTATAATTGTAAATTGTAAAGAGTTCTTTGGCTTGAAATAAACTTAAATGTGACGAATTAAAATTATAATTGTAAATTATAAAAAGTTCTTTGGCTCGAATAAAACTTAAATGTGACGAATTAAAATTATAATTGTAACTTGTAAAGAGTTCTTTGGCTTGAAATAAACTTAAATGTGACGAATTAAAATTATAATTGTAAATTATAAAAAGTTCTTTGGCTCGAATAAAACTTAAATGTGACGAATTAAAATTATAATTGTAAATTGTAAAGAGTTCTTTGGCTTGAAATAAACTTAAATGTGACGAATTAAAATTATAATTGTAAATTATAAAAAGTTCTTTGGCTCGAATAAAACTTAAATGTGACGAATTAAAATTATAATTGTAAATTGTAAAGAGTTCTTTGGCTTGAAATAAACTTAAATGTGACGAATTAAAATTATAATTGTAAATTATAAAAAGTTCTTTGGCTCGAATAAAACTTAAATGTGACGAATTAAAATTATAATTGTAAATTGTAAAAAGTTCTCCGGCTTGAATAAAACTTAAATGTGACGAATTAAAATTGTAATTGTAAATTGCAACAAGTTCTATGGCTTGAATGTGAAAATTATAGTGAACCTTAAAATAAAACTTAAATGTGACGAATTAAAATTGTAATTGTAAATTGTAAAAAGCTCTTTGGCTCGAATTTGAAAAATTATAGCGAAATCAAATAAAACTTGAATGTGAAAAAAAAAACACAAAATCTCGCTTTTTATTTTACAAGGAGTTGCAAATAATCCCTTCACGCCGGGTACAGGAGAACTTCTCCATACGGAAAGCACTCCCTGTTCCTTTCCGCCCAAAAGATAAAAAAAAAACGAATTGGCGGATAAAACATTTGGTGGCAGCGGTGGGATGCCGAATGGCTCCCAAACACAAAAAAAGGGGGATAATAATTATAAAAAAAAAATAATAAAAAAAAAATAAAATAATAAAATTTAATAAATTAGAACATGTAAAACGTAAATTTAACTAAAAGTGAAGTGATAAGGGTTTTTGGTCTCCAGGCGAGCACAAAATTAAACCCCAACGAATTTCTTTTAGGGGCTCCAACCCTGCCCGCATCTTTAGTGACCGGTGAGTCCTCAACAGATAGGATAAATAAACAGCCAAACCAACTGCCAGCCAGAAAACACCACCCCCGACCAACGAAGGAAGAATTAAACATGAAGCCGTGAGTTTTAGTTTAAGAAAAAAAAAATAATAACGATGTTTTAATATAACACATATATATTTTTATAAAATTTTTGTAAACCTTTTGAGAGCCGAATATTTTACCTTTTTAAAATTTTCGAAAATAATACTTAATGAAAAATAACATTAATAACTAAATAAACAAAACTAACCCGCGCGCCTAGAAGAAATCCAAGATTTCCCCTACCCAAGGTAAGAGTCTTGGACAGTCTGCTAGGCAAGGGAACTGTCACGCTGACATTCCGGCTTCTACGTACCCGATAATATAAAAATATAATAAAAAGAAAATTTTACTGTTCCCACATCCTCCTTCACCGGCTCTCGTTTCCATTTTTTTTTGTATCAGAAGAGTTCATTCCGAATCGCATCTTTGTATCTCTCTTGTTGTCGGGAAATACGTGAGCTTGGAGCGTCATATTGAGAGGACTCTCCAGACATCCTTAAATCCAGATCGTATCTTAAACTTCAATTTTGGTTCAACCACCGTGGGAATGTATCCCAAATTCTTCTGTTGATGCTCGATTACTCGTATATTTGCAAGCTCGTACTAGCTCCGATCAATCTACCAGTATCTTATCGTCGTGCCTCTTCCCTGTTTAAAAATTGAACCCCTTTTTTTGGGAGACTCCGAATTTTTAAATCTTATTAATCGCAAAGATTCTGCGGACCGATATTAAGAAATAGCTATAACCAATTTTAAACAAGGAGATAGTTGGTTAACAATGAATGTAACCGCCTAAACCCAAAACTTATCTAGTTCGACCAATTACTGATTCGCGAGTGATATTTGACACTCGTCAAAAGTACTGTTCAACACCCCTTCCTTGCATTAAAAGCCCGTTAGTCCCCTTTTTTTTGTAATTGCTCTAATTCTTTATTAAATCCATCTAACGCTCGAATTAATTTCTTGATTTCGACGCAAATTCCACCTTCCATTGATCAGCTTTGATCTTCGGTTAACTCTTGCTCAACAGTACCCTTCAAACAGCCTAATAATGTCTCCTCCCACGTTTCACGATCTTTGCCTTGCGCAACTTCAGTAAGGCGCCCAAATCTTCAAGGACCGCCGATTATACAAAAAAGAAACTCAGCCTCCTAGAGGAAGCTTGGGGAAATTTCCAAAAGGGCCATGTTTCTCTCAAAGATCACCCCGAACGGGATGATAAGCATGAATATTTCACTCTCGACTGCCATGGGAAGGCCCACGATTGGTAGAAGACCACGAAAGCGGCCCTTAGTGATTGGCTCGTTAGCCCCTCACTAGCTAAGGCCACCAGCCAATTTTTCATACCTCCAGCCCCCGAAACTCAAAAAAAGGCTAACGCCCCCGAAGCCGTATCCGAAGTCAACGAATCACCTAATCCTGGAAGGCTCAGGCTCCAAAAGGAAAGGAGCCAGGTAATCCGGCGGATTGTTTCTCAAATTACCCCTGACTTCCTCCGAGACGCTAGCAAGGTTGCCTTGCAGAATAAAATCACCACCCTGAAAAAATACTGGGAACCTTTTGCGCAAACCCATTTCCAAATTCTAGCGGATTTGTACGACGACGAGGAAGAAGATTCATATTTTACCAGTAACACATTCGAGGAGATCCAAGGACAATATGATAACACCTTTGACCTCCTGCAAGACGGGTTGCAGGACAGATACCCTTTCCAAGAACCTAATATTCAGGACCAATTAAATGCTACATTGGGCTCAATTCTACACCATGCTTCTCCAATGTCCGGTTTCTCCCTTGCAAATTCGCAACGACTGTTGCCAGAATTTTTCGGAAATACCAGGGATTTACACCGATTCCTTACCTGTGCGGACGACATTTTTTCCACTGTGTCAACAGGGACAGACCATCAAAGTTTCATGGGTCTTGTCAAAAGTAAATTGAGTGGTCCAGCGTACGACGTGTACAAATATAACCCCACTGACGACTGGACTGTTCTACGTTCCGCTCTATCATCCAAGTTCGAAACCCGACTATCCAGATTTACCCTACAAACCCAATTAGGACAGTTAAAGCAGAAAACTGGCGAGGGTGTTAAAGAATTCTTAAATCGTCTGACCACCACCTTTACTCTGTTAAACGAAGCCACGCGAAAATATACAAGCGACAACGTCCTGTTGAGATCCCTTCTTAAAGACAACGAGGCGCAGGCCGTCAGAACCCTCGAAGACGGGCTGCTAAATGGCCAGCTGCAAATGCTTGCCAAGGTATTTTCTGAAAAGAAACTCGCCTCAATGTCCGACTATATATTAGAGCACGCGACGCGACTTAATCAAATCAATACCCCGAGACAGGATCCAACGAAGCCCCGGGTAGATCCACCACAGCAGAACCCTTTAAGGAATACTACCTGCTTCAGATGTGGCCAGCCAGGTCACATCGCCCCACAGTGCCATTTACCGCCCCGCTCCATACAACGCCAGGAAAGGTCTAACCCATCTACAATACACCACCTCTCGTCCGGGAACGGAACCCCTGAAAACTCCATTCCAAAACAGATTCCGAAAATATGTAATTATTGCCATAACAAAGGCCACACAATTGACGAATGTCGGAAGAGGGAGACCAACAACCGAAGAAGAAGGCCACCATATAACCCACAATCGCGTTACTCACAACCCCTGTCTCCTCTGTCACCACGGAATCCTCCTTACCCGTCAACTACGCATTCCAACAACCCGGAAAACTCCCAGGTGCGGGGGAAATTCGTCGGCAACCCCCCGCAGATCGTCATTCAGGCCGATGTACATGGAAATCGGACCCAACCTCCCAACACTCAAGGATAAAACTCCCCATAACCGTACGACCTTCATCCATAACCCTCACCCTAGCCTCTAAAACGTCCGTTAGTCCATACACCGAGTTCTTAATAAATACCGGAGCGGAGATCAGCTTAATTCGAAGTCAGTCACTGAAACCTGGTAGCAGGTATTACAGCGATATTATTTGTCACATCAATACAGTTTTTTCCCAATCTACTTCCACAGAGGGTCTCATAATAAGCGAACTACACCACGAAGGTGCAGATTTCCAAATCGAACATCCTTTCCAAATTCTGAGGGATGCTTCGGCAATGGCATATGAAGGCTTATAAGGTCACGACTTCTTGACCAGATATAAGGCACAAATTGATTATGGGGCTCAGATACTAACACTCGAGGTCAGTCGCGACTCGATTCCTTACACCTTGGAGCAATATCTCAGTGATTTCCCTCAGTTTTATCGTAGGACTATAAACTCCACGAATACCCGTCCTGGGCAAGACGTTAAACTGCACCCAACGTCCAGTCCTTCTTTAGTATTCTCATCTAATACCCGTCCTAAGCAAGACGTTAAACTGCATCCAATAATATCTTCTTCGTCGCCTTCGATTATATCTCCCTCCTCGTCTTTATCTGTCTCCCCGTCAGCACCTCCGCTCTCGTCTAATACGCGTCCTAAGCATGACGTTAAACTGCATCCAATAATATCTTCTTCGTCGCCTTCGATTATATCTCCCTCCTCGTCTTTATCTGTCTCCCCGTCAGCACCTCCGCTCTCGTCTAATACGCGTCCTAAGCACGACGTTAAACTGCATCCAATAATATCTTCTTCGTCGCCTTCGATCATATCTCCTTCCTCGTTAGTTAAGTCAGAAGTATCTCCTGCCTCGTTAGTTAAGTCAGAAGTATCTCCTTCCTCGATAGTTAAGTCAGAAATATCTCCTTCCTCGTTAATAAAGTCAACAATAGTATCTCCTTCCTCGTTAGTTAAGTCAGAAGTATCTCCTTCCTCGATAGTTAAGTCAGAAATATCTCCTTCCTCGTTAATAAAGTCAACAATTGTATCTCCTTCCTCGTTAGTGAAGTCAGAAGTATCTCCTTCCTCGTTAGTTAAGTCAGAAGTATCTCCTTCCTCGTTAGTGAAGTCAGAAGTATCTCTTTCCTCGTTAGTTAAGTCAGAAGTATCTCCTTCCTCGTTAGTTAAGTCAGAAGTATCTCCTTCCTCGCTAGTTAAGTCAGAAGTATCTCCTTCCTCGTTAGTTAAGTATATATCTCCTTCCTCGTTAATTAACCGTCCTGGGCAAGACATCAAACTGCAACCAGCAACATCTTCTCAAAAGGGCATTCGTCCTGGGCACGACGGTAAACTGCAAACACATTTCAACCCAAGTACCTTAAGCCGTGCGATCATTCCAGCTCGAGCAGAAACAATCCACTTAATACCCACTACGGCTTCCACAGAAACGGTAATATCGAATAAAAAAATAATTCCCGGAGTGTATATAGGCAATTCTATTGGTACTCCTGAAAATGGAATGGTAAAAGTCTTAATCCTCAATACTACAGAGGAAGACGTTAGTTTACCTCTCCATGATCTGGACCTAGAGTATCTAGATGCAAAGAAGTTCGACATGATAACTCCAAACTTCGACCAAGATCCGATTCAGGGCAGAATAAAAAAACTGCAGAACCTTGTAAAATTGGATCATTGTAATGAAGAAGAAGAGACATCAATTCTTCATCGAGATATCTGTAGAACCTTCAATGATATATTTTATCTAGAAGGAGATATATTGTCCTACACGGACGCGACTACCCATAAAATTGAGGTAGAAGCCAATCATCCCCCTATATACACAAAACCGTACAGATTACCGGAGGCAAATCGTAAGGAAGTAGATAACCAAGTCCAAGAGATGCTAAAATCAGGCATTGTCAGACCATCCTATAGTCCCTGGAACTCTCCCCTACTCCTCGTTCCGAAGAAACCCGATGAACAAGGGAATAAGAGATGGCGAGTAGTGGTAGATTTCCGGCGTCTTAATGAGATTACGGTAGGAGACGCGTTCCCTCTACCAAATATAACAGACATATTGGACCAACTTGGGAAATCTAAGTATTTTACGACGCTCGACTTGGCCAGCGGATTCCACCAGATAAGAATGGACGACAGGGATCGGGAAAAAACAGCCTTCAGTACGCCTTATGGCCATTACGAATACAATCGAATGCCATTCGGTCTGAAAGGAGCTCCCGCTACATTCCAAAGAACTATGAATAATATCTTGTCTGGATTACAAGGAATTCACTGCTTCATTTATATGGACGACATAGTCATCCATGGCTACAATCTATCTCAACACAACAATAGGCTCATTGCTGTATTCCAACGTTTACGCGACTTCAAACTAAAGTTGCAGGCAGAAAAATGCCATTTTCTTCGGAAAGAAATCATGTATCTGGGACACTTAATTACGGAAAACGGTGTCAAACCAGATCCAGGGAAGATAACAGCAGTCAAAACATATCCAAGACCTAAAAAGGTAAAAGATATCAGAGCTTTTCTCGGATTTATCGGGTATTACCGCCGATTTATCCCAAATTTCTCTAAGATCGCCAAACCCTTGACCAACCTTTTAAAAAAGGACGTACCCTTTAAATTTGATGCCCTTTGTGACGAAGCTTTTACGAACTTAAAGCAACGGTTAATAACCTCTCCCATCTTGGCATACCCCGATTTTTCGCGGCAATTCTACGTCACGGCCGATGCCAGTGACATAGCTCTAGGAGCTGTTCTCTCGCAGCAGTTCGAAGATGGAGACCACCCCATTGCCTACGCGAGCCGTGCTCTAAACGGTGCCGAAACAAGATACCCGACAATAGAGAAAGAATTACTTGCCATCGTGTACGCCGTGGAACAATTTCGTCCATATGTATATAGAAGGAAGTTCTCCATTATCACTGACCACAAGCCTCTAGTTTGGCTCATGAATCTAAAGGACCACTCGTCAAGATTGATGAGATGGAGAATCCGTTTGGAAGAATACGACTACACGATAATTCACAAGGCCGGGAAACTTAATGCAAACGCCGATGCCTTAAGTAGAGTAACCGCGGAAGCACAAGAGAACTCTCCTGAGACTGATAAATCGGAAAATCGAAACGACCCTAAAAACGCCACCTCTCTATACGCGATAACAAGTAGCCAAGCAAAGGTCACTGATAACCCGGATCAGGATGCACAAAAGAAGGCCAGAACCAATAATGACAACTACTTATCATCATCCCTCATTGAAACTGACGACTCTTTATTGCTGTCTAAATCTGCCCGCGCCAAATTCTTTATTTTGCCCACAAGGGACACAAATCTGGAACGGCGTTTAGCCGCCATACTAAGTGTCGATTTGAGTGAAATCAATTTCTCCCTCGAGCCTAAAATATTCCCGTTCAAAGAATCCGATTTCATTGTCAAAAGATTAATACTTCCCCTTCGTACCCCTCAGGATGAGGACAACCTCAACACTACCCTCTCCAACTTCGTATCCCTGGCCGTAGAAAGAAACCTGAAGACCATACACATAAGTATTCCGAAACTGGACTTACAGACCCTAATGACACTTAAGGACAAAATCCGTAAGGCGTTTAAAATCGACGCAATACTCCATGTCGAAACAATTAGGTACTTAGATGACCCCAAGGAAAGGGAGCAAATAATAAAAGATTTCCATTTGCTACCCACGGGAGGTCACCAAGGTGTATCTCGGACCTTGAAGAGGATCAAGAAACAGTTTTATTGGGAAGCAATGACCCAAGCTGTTGTAACATTTATTAGAAACTGCACACAGTGCCAACTAAACAATGTATCGCGAAATCCTAAACTCCCTATGAAAATAACCTCAGTGAGTTCTAAGCCTTTCGAAAGAATTTATTTAGATGTTGTGGGGCCACTACCCGTTTCGTACTTAGGAAATAAATACCTCCTCACTTTCCAGAATGATTTAACAAAATTTTCGGAGGCAATCCCTGTTCCCAATGCCGAATCAACCACCCTCGCGGAAGCGTTTACTACTACAATCATATGTAGACACGGAATACCTGAAAGTATATTGACTGATCAAGGTGCTAACCTGATCGCAGGAGTGTTTCAGGAAGTCTCCAAACTCCTAAGAATCAAGAGGTTGAAAACAACTCCTTACCACCCTCAGTCTAACGGAGCCCTAGAGAGAAGTCATCGAACTCTAGCGGAATACCTCCGTTCTTATATAGAAAAGGATCCACTGTCATGGGACACCTGGGTTCCTTACGCCATGTTCGTGTACAACACTACTCCCGACTCAAGTACCAATTATTCTCCGCACGAACTCCTTTATGGCTTTCCCGCCGAAGTTCCGAACCATCTGAAGTCCTCCCCCGAAATTGGGTACAATTACGATAATTATGCTCACGAACTCAAGGCACGACTTCGGCACTGTCATCAAATCGCTAGACAGATCGTGTTAGAAAACAAACAGCGATCCAAACAATACTACGATAGGGGAACACAACAAAAATCCTTTGAAATCGGAGATCTGGTCCTTCTAAGAGCGAGAACAAGAGACAACAAATTCTCACCCTTATGGCAAGGCCCTTACACTTTAACTCAGGTGAATACCCCTGAAAATTCGACAATAAAAATAAAAAACAAGGAAAAACGCGTACATAATAACGACTTAAAAAAATTCATACAACCATAATTTCTTAACTAAGTTCTCTCTCAAACTAAAACCTCTTCCTTTCGTTCCCAGGGCAAGGGTTTATCTGTTCGCGGTCCTGTGCCTTACCGTCTCAGCTTTCTCTCGCGAGGAGCTGGGAATCCAAATCACTCCTCTCACTTCCACGGTCGGCATATACTTCGAAGAAATAGGAAGGACGAGGCTGTTCACAAGCGAATGGAAGATAATAACTTACTACGACCTAGCGGCCTTCCAGGAAGAATACCTCTCAATATTAAGAATCACGGGTAAGCTTCAGCAAATGTGTAGCCAGTTGGCCTCTGGGACGCCTTTAAAAACGATCTGCCTCTCTTCTATCACGCAATTAGATAACTTGGAGGAAGCGATAGAAAACAAAAATAGGATTATATTTCCCCCGCTTAGAAAAACTAGGTCCCTTTTTAATTTTGTCGGGAAGATTACCAAACCCCTTTTTGGAATCCTTAATGAGGACGATGCTCAAAGATACGACGAGCAAATACGAACCCTTCAACGAAATAACTATCACTTACATTCCCTATTGAAAAATCAGACCTCTATCTTGGACGCGACCATTAATCTAACCAATAAAACTCGGGAAAGCATTAGGAAAGATCGTGCCGTAATTTTCACCAAAATAACCACCCTCGAATCCAAGGTCTCCAAAGTTGAAAATCAAGTACATGTAAATGAATGGGCAACCGAAATAAACTCTCTTTTCTCGTTAGTCCTTATTATTATAAATCAATACCAATCTACTCAATCCGACCTGATAGACCTCCTAGCAGATGTAAAACACAGCCAATTTCACCCCACGCTCATAACTCCTTCTCAGATAGAAAACATTCTCTCCACCATTCGGCAGGAAATGGACCCTCAAAAAACTCTTCCATTCGACCCTCTTCCCAATATGATATGGCAAATTTACAAGCTCTCCACTATGTCCGCCACAATAATTAATTCTAAATTAATCATCGAATTAAAATTACCCCTACCTTTCAGAGATGTATATCAAACCTTCAGGATTCTTCCACTACCTACAGTCTACAACAACTCCCTTTGTTACATTCAACCCTCTTCCGAAATCCTCTTGGTCGATCTTAACCGAGAGCATTTTTATGAAATGAGCATTAGCGATTTTCACGACTGTCTATCCTCAGACGCCTCTAAATTCTTCTGTCGAGCGAAATTCCCTATTTTTAATGCTCAGTCAAGCCCGTTCAAATGTGAAATTGCCCTCATAAGGAGTGGCGTGGATACATCCCAGTGCCAACTTACTTGTACCGAGCGTACTTCTTACTGGATTTCCCTTTCTCGCCCTAACACTTGGATCTACGCCACCAAGACACTCCGCAATGCCGACGTCGTGTGTAACAACACTGTTCAGTCCTTCGAACTAAATCAGACAGCGTTACTCCACATTGAACCCACTTGCTACCTCAGAACCAGTAACTTCATCATACATGGCCAAAACGAGAGGCAAAGCTCTAGTTTCCCCCATACCATACGCCACATAAATGTCACAGCTCTTTTGGCAACCAAGCCAGATCCTAAATACACGACTCTACCCCCTCCGGAGGGCCCTTACATCAAAGAATCCCCAAGAAAACCAGAGGACGACTTGGACGAATTGGCAGCAAAAATTTCACAGCAGAAGAGAGACGAACAGGTACCCCTCCTGAACCTGAACAACCACCACATTCACCACTACACTATGTTATACGTAGTCCTCTCCCTTGTTCTCGTAATTGGAATTATGCAATTATTTAAAAGAGGACGCCAGCGAAACCTTCCCCTTCAAGTCGTGGCAGAACATAGAAGCCACATTCCTCCCACCCCAAACCCAAGACTCTCGTTGTTTCACATACCATCTCCGCCCCAAGAAGAGGATTCACCAAACGGTTTAACGTCCTAAGCACGACGTTAAACTGCCCCTTCAAGTCCTTCCACCTCTCAGTAAGGACTCATCCCAGCCGTGATGTTGAAATATTCTCTCTCTCACAAAATAAAAGCCCTTTTCTCTCCGTATAATTACCTTTTGTTCTCTCTCCCTTTCTCTCCGGTTTATTTTCGAATACGTTAAATACGTTTTTGTCTTACTCAACACACCCCATTCGTCCTAAGCATGACATTAAACTGCATCCCCTTTCCTTAACCCCTTTTTTTTCTTTTCGAACTCTGTTCTCCAGCCCCATTTGCTCCTCACAAGCACGACGTTAAATTGCCCTGCCCCTTTTCTCAAACATAACGTGAGCAGCCCAACGATTTCAGTCCAACGATCTTCATCGTCCCAGGCATGACGTTAAACTGCTCTCTCTTTCTTTTTCTTTTCTCTCTCCCTTTACTCTTGTTACTTGGAATACACTATGGATTTCAACTGAATATATATATTTTTTTTGAAAGGCCTCTCCTTTTCCTTCATATTTTTTTTTGTGGTGTTTATGTCGGGATTTAGAATATTTTCGTTTCAACCTAGATCCATTCTTGCCCTGTTAAACATTTTTACCTTGGAAAAAATTTTAGAATTTGAGCTCCGTTTAGATGAGGAATTACTTGATTGTACTTGGCTGTCTGCTAGTAAGATACTTTGTTTCAAATCCACGTTTCAATCGTCCCAAGCACGACGATAAACTGCTCTCCCCAAATCGTTGGACTGTGTTCCCCCTGTGAGCTAGAAGTCTAATTTAATTGTTTTATCTCTCTCCTTTTTTTTTCTCCTTTATAAGAACTGCACAGTCGGCATACTAAATATATTCTAACCGTCGTTATTGTTTGAAGTCAAGTAAGTCACTTCGTTCCCTTAGTGCGACACGAACCTCTAAAACCTTCCTTGTTTTCCGTCAACCCTTGCGCAGCCTAATAACGTTCATGTCCTAGGCCGCATCATCAAAACCCCCTTTCGTGCTATCCTTTTTATTATTATTTTTTTCCCCTCTTTGAACTTTCGCCCCGTTTATTAGTCCCAAGCATGACGTTAAACTGCTCTCCTAATATCTCTTGTTTTTCCTCCCCCTCTGTGACTTTGCGTTTTTGTTTTCGATCAAACTGAACATAGTTCAACACACCCATAGTCCCAAGCATGACGTTAAACTGCTCTCCTAATATCTGTTGTCTTTCCTCCCCCTTTGTGACTTTGCGTTTTTTGTTTCCGGTCGAACTGAACATAGTTCAACACACCCATCGTCCCAAGCATGACGTTAAACTGCTCTCCTAACATCTCTTGCTTTTCCTTCCCCTTTGTGGCTTTGCGTTTTTGCTTTCGATCAAACTGAACATAGTTCAACACACCCCATTCGTCCTAAGCATGACATTAAACTGCATTATCGAAATCCTTTTTTTTTTTGCCCTTTTTATCTCTCTTTTTCTCTCCTTCCCTTCTTCTTCTTTCTCTTCTTTTCTCTTTGTATTCTTTGGAATCTCGCGCCCCATTCATTCGTCCCAGGCATGCCGCCAAACTGCTCGCTCGACAACCAAAACCCCTTTTGTCTTTTCCTCCCCCTTTGTGACTTTACTCCTTTTGCTTTCGATCAAAATGCACATAGTTTGGTTTACCCCTTCGAACTTGGTACCACAGTACCGTCAATCTCCAACTCACTTCTATTATTCTGTTGTCATTTTAATAATTCCACTAACGCGTTATTCTAATTCCATTTTTTTTAACAAAATTTTTATTACCCACCGTTTGTTTGAGATAATAACCATTTGCTCAAGTAAATAAGTCGTCTCGTTCTTTTCATGCGTTATTTTATAATGGTTCCCTAACTGGGCTGCTAGCTAGCCTTCTCACAACCACAGGCCCCTGCTAAACCTACGAATTGGGTCCTACAGTTGTTTTTCCATTTCGTCTCAGTTGTTTTGCTTTCGACTGGACAGGTACCCTTCCTCCAGTCCAAGCCAACTACACCCCCACACTAGGATTATAATCCCTCTCCCCCTCTTGTATCTACCTTCCTCCGCTGACCAGGCCTGCGAATTACTTGACCGAATATAAGAATTAATACGACTATAAATATTATGGCTAATGCAAGGGCCGATGAAGGAAAAGGATGAAAAATATCCCCAGGATCCAATAAAAATCCTATAAGGCTCTCAAGAGGTATAACTTTAAGAAAAAATGTATAAGAGTACATACGTATGTAATGGCGAAGAAAAAAAAATGTAATACTGATGTAAGGCAGATATAGACATATATGGAAAATATGTATATGCCTAAATCTACCATAAATTATAGAAAAAGACACATGTATTTACCTGGCATTAAGAACAAATAACTTAACATGATAAGTTACATATAGCAAACAATTTCACACAAAAAAAAAATGTTTAACAAAAAAAAATAATAATCATACCATAGAACGGTTCCGGTTTCACACAAGTTCAAAGTTAGCCACCTCAACAACAAAAATTTCCCCGAAATTTTTGTTTTTCCAAGGGGGGTGGAATGTTGTGACTGAGCCTAGGCTCAGCCACACATGCTCTCTCCCCCCCCCCCCCCCTTGTTACCACCCCAGCCGTTGAACAGTTTCCATGGGAACTCGTCCATTCCCAACCCAAAATGCTGACGTTGCATTTTGGGTTCCCATGCGCGAAATTCTGTCGCGATCAAGTCTTATCACTAAGATGTAACCTGATCGCGACAGAATAAAACCCATGCGCGACAAAAATTTCCTGTTGCGATCAAGTTTTATCACTCTGATAAAACTTGATCGCAACCCAACCATGGGATCGCGACGAACTGTCGCGATCGGATTTCATCACCGTCGTGATGAAATCTGATCGCGTAAGTTCGGAAAATTTAAAAAACAAAGTGCTAATTGCGCACATTCCGGGTCGCCATGCGCGACTTATTGAAAGTGCGCGTTAGCATTTTGGGTCGAGATTTAAGGGCCCCAAACTGACGCGCATTTTCAGTCGATCCGTGGCCGGTGACTGAAGTGGTCGCCGTTTCTTTATCCTTTTTCTTCACCAAGTTAGTTTCGCGCGCAGTCACCGACTCACTACATTTAGACTCGAATAATTAGTTTTTGTAAATTAAAAATTGTAATTGTAAATTGTAAAAAGTTCTTTGGCCTGAATTTGAAAGTTATAAGAAATGAAAATAAAACTTAAAAGTGATGAATTAAAATTGTAATTGTAAATTGAAAAAAAGTTCTTGGGCCTGAATTTGAAAATTATAAGAAATGAAAATAAAACTTAAAAGTGACGAACTAAAATTGTAATTGTAGATTGTAAAAAGTTCTTTGGCTTGAATTTGAAGTTATAAGAAATGAAAATAAAACTTAAATGTGACGAATTAAAACTGTAATTGTAAATTGTAAAAAAATTCTATGGCTTGAATTTGAAAATTATAGTGAACCATAAAGAAATGAAAATAAAACTTAAATTGTAATTGTAAATTGTAAAAGGTTCTCTGGCTTGAATAAAACTTAAATGTGACGAATTAAAATTGTAATTGTAAATTGCAACAAGTTCTATGGCTTGAATTTGAAAATTATAGTGAACCTTAAAATAAAACTTAAATGTGACGAATTAAAATTATAATTGTAAATTGTAAAGAGTTCTTTGGCTTGAAATAAACTTAAATGTGACGAATTAAAATTATAATTGTAAATTATAAAAAGTTCTTTGGCTCGAATAAAACTTAAATGTGACGAATTAAAATTATAATTGTAACTTGTAAAGAGTTTTTTGGCTTGAAATAAACTTAAATGTGACGAATTAAAATTATAATTGTAAATTATAAAAAGTTCTTTGGCTCGAATAAAACTTAAATGTGACGAATTAAAATTATAATTGTAAATTGTAAAGAGTTCTTTGGCTTGAAATAAACTTAAATGTGACGAATTAAAATTATAATTGTAAATTATAAAAAGTTCCTTGGCTCGAATAAAACTTAAATGTGACGAATTAAAATTATAATTGTAAATTATAAAAAGTTCTTTGGCTCGAATAAAACTTAAATGTGACGAATTAAAATTATAATTGTAAATTATAAAAAGTTCTTTGGTTCGAATAAAACATAAATGTGACGAATTAAAATTATAATTCTAAATTGTAAAAAGTTCTCCGGCTTGAAATAAACTTAAATGTGACGAATTAAAATTATAATTGTAAATTATAAAAAGTTCCTTGGCTCGAATAAAACTTAAATGTGACGAATTAAAATTATAATTGTAAATTGTAAAAAGTTCTCCGGCTTGAATAAAACTTAAATGTGACGAATTAAAATTGTAATTGTAAATTGCAACAAGTTCTATGGCTTGAATTTGAAAATTATATTGAACCTTAAAATAAAACTTAAATGTGACGAATTAAAATTGTAATTGTAAATTGTAAAAAGCTCTTTGGCTCGAATTTGAAAAATTATAGCGAAATCAAATAAAACTTGAATGTGAAAAAAAAAAACACAAAATCTCCCTTTTTATTTTACAAGGAGTTGCAAATAATCCCTTCACGCCGGGTACAGGAGAACTTCTCCATACGGAAAGCACTCCCTGTTCCTTTCCGCCCAAAAGATAAAAAAAAACTAATTGGCGGATAAAACACGGCTGCAAAGGAGTAGAGCTTTTTAAGTGTTGCCATAAATTTCGACGATACACCCAGGTTGAACAATTTAAGAAAGAGCGCTGAGTGATCAACAGTGTCGAACGCTGCTCTGAGGTCAATGAAGAAGCAGTATGTCTTCTTACCCCACTCAGATAGCCTAATATTAATTAAATTGGTAAGAATGAAGAGATTACCCAGAACAGAATAACCTCGCCTGAAGCCAGCTTGGAACTCACTCAGTAGCGCATTTCCCTGCACAAATTGATTGAGTCTTGAAAGTAGCAGGGATGTAAAAATTTTCGCCAGAGTATTGAGGCAAGAGATTCCTCTGTAATTACTGACCTCGTTTGCATCACCCTTTTTATATATTGGAAATATTATTGATTCTCCAAAGGACGCAGGAACGGCACCGTGCTCATAGATAGAGTTAAAAAGGCCCAAAAGGCTCTCAATGAATGATTCAGGAGCAAATTTGTAGACTTCGTAGGTTATCCGGTCCGGGTCTGGAGCTTTGTTGCGCTTAAGGCAAGCTAACGATGACGTGAGTTCCTTTAAATTGAATCGGGAGTCTAGTATAGAGGAGAGGGTTGATGGCTCGGCATAAGAATAGCAGTACTCCGTAGTTGGGTTAAGGAGAGACTTAAAGTGATTAACGAGCCTGTCAAGGGTTATATCTGGACCTATACTGAGTTTTCTTCTGTGGAAGAAGTTTACTAGATTCCAGAACCTACGCGAGTCGCTGGCCGCTTGGAATTTTTCAGTGAGTGATGCATAATACTGCCTCTTATGCTCCTTACAAACGGACACATACTCCTTTTTGGCTTCTAGATACGCTCTTCTGGCAAAGTCAGAGTGGGTTTTCCGAAACAAATTCAGACATTTAAAGGATCTGTTCCTCGCACGAAGACAATTGAAATTAAACCACGGGCTCTTTTGTCGGATCCTAATAAAAGAAGGGGCTGCAAGAACTGGGGACGCTCTGGTAATAATGTCAGTCAAAGCATTAGCGTAATCCTGGCTATTGTCAGGAAAGCTGTTAATAGAGGAGATGGACGAGTCGAGGTTTGAACAGTAACAATCTCTATCCTGGTCGCGCCAGACTAATTGGGGTAACAACGGGAGTGAATCGGCAATCGTAACCCCGGCATCGGCCAGGAGGGAGAGTGAAAGTGGCAAGTGGTCGGAAAAGGATTCCGCAAGTACAGAAAAGTGCTTAACTAGGGGCAAACAATCATAAGACACACAGCAGAGGTCGATCACTGAACACCCCATTGGACCAACAAAGGTAAACTCCCCATCCAAATCCCCCGGGGACCGGCCGTTCAGAATTACTAAATCATTCTCGTTACAAAAGCTAATGAAATTCGAACTTTGGGGACTTAAAAAAGTATCACGCGACGATCTGGAGGGATAAACATCAGGATTATTGGGAATCAATTCCTCGGGGAGAGATTGCAAGTTACCCGTTCTCACATTGAAGTCGCCAATTAGTATCAGTCTGTCAGTGCAAATAGTCTCAATCGTTTCGGAGAGTTTGCCAAAGTCAGTATCCCAGTGATTACAATTCAGATAGATAGGTATTAACGCGATAGGAGATTTATTGTCATTGTCGTAAAAATAGATGATTGGAAGTCCAGATACGTACGAAGAATGGATGTTCCTGAGCGATTTTTTTATGCCAATGAGCTTTCCACCACTTGCCCGTCCGACATTAGACCGTCTGACTGCCGACTCCCAAACTAGTCTATACCCAGGAAAAAAATTAACAAAATAAGAGCATGAGTCCTCCAATACAAAGGTTTCAACAAAGATGAAGATATCGTACTTGCTAACTAAGTTTAGAAAAGAAGATGAATGATTAAACATTTTTGACTTTAAGCCAGACACATTGTATGATAGAATTGAGGTTGAGCCTACATTACCGTAAGATTCTGAAAGACCTGTATTTTGGCAGACGGCTAAGTTATCTCAGAGAACTCGTTGATCGCTGGCCGGGACCCTACTGCAGGAAGCTAAAGGCTCTTGAGGGCCTCTTTCAAAGTAGTCCTTGGGTAGGGAATCCGACCTTATCGCTGATATGAAGTCGAGTAGATTTACTTTGACAAGACTGGACAGCTTCTCCTCTCCTTTCCTCCCAGAGTACAATAAGCCCTCAGCATCGGACCAGAAGAACTTCAGCCCGTCTACCAGCAAGTGATTAGCGCGAAGCCGCACAGTGACGTCCTTGTTCGCTCTCGCGATTTCCTTTCTAATTAATATAAGTTTAGACCTCTTTGATCTAGTGACCTCCGGGAGGTCTTGATGAATAACAAATCCGGTCCCCTTCAGGCGTTTCGAGCTGGTAAGAATTTTTGTCCTGGTCTGGGAACAAGAGAGTGACACCATTAAAGGTCTCTTGGAGGCGTTCGTGGCTCCCAAAGGGAAAACACTTAGGTCGTTAGAAGAAACGTCAACTTTTAATAGGTCCTGACAAAAGTTTGATACTGTGGACTCAAGATCCGTTGAGGAGGAATGGTCGAGTCCTCTAAAGCAGTGATGGGGGAAAAAACTGTTACAAATTCAAAATCTGAATTCTATCATATTTCCCAACTTTTATCTGTACATTTTTAAAAACTCAATTTAGAGCAAAATGATGTATAAAAAAAGTTAGCAAATAGAAAAATAATGGGAGTCGATCATACATATGAACCCTCTTAGACGCTTTGTTTAGCCGCTACGGGCAAAAAACCGTTGTAAACTCAAATTTTTACCGGAAAAGACCCCTAAAAACCGGAAGAAAACTTATAAATTTATGGTTCCCAGAAACTATAATGTTCTGTAATCTGTAATTCATAACTAAACTTACCATTTTACATAATCCTTAAAAATTCACCTGCTACGGGTTGAATGAACAAAAAGTCATTCAACCCGAGCAAAGGGATTGTTGTTGTTGTTGGGAAACAAAATTACTCAAATTAAATATTTGAAAAATTCGCTTCCGAATTTATGTACCAACACACTGCCAACAATCCCTTTGGTAGTGTGTGTAGCTACGTACATATATAACCGGTCTTGAATTTATTTCATAGAACATTGCGATCTATGAAATAGATTCAAAACCGGTTTTCACCCTAGGGACAAATGAAACTTTGAAGAGAGCAAGCTCTTCATAGTTCCACCACGTGTCACATTCCCAACAACGAGTTGGCAAAACCTCCTGAAAAGAGCTTTCAAAATCGGGTGCCAACTCGTTGTATGGGAATGCGACATCTGATTACTTGTTTGTGGTCATATGGTCAGAAACGGTGTCATGTGATGTAATCGTTCTGGTTTGTGTCTTCAATAAATGGCACGGGCTAAGTTTGTCGAAAATCGAAACATATGGAATGGATCAATCATGTTTCACATAAAAACGAAAATTAAATTACTATTGGAGTAAAAAATTATTTCAATTTCATGAATACTAATTACTCCTAACTATTACTAATTACTAGACACAAATTAAATTTAGAACACTGAGGATATGGCAACTCCTTACAATCTTCAAAGATCCGTTATTTCTCACAAATCTGTCATCCAAAGCTTGAATTATTGTCAATGCTAACTAACCGTTGGTTTTACCAAATTCATTTAAAGATTTATTTAAACGACTATAAACTAAATAAACTGTCGATTTATTCACAAAATCATTAAAAAAATTGTGTTTCTAATATAAATAGTTGTGTTCATAATAATAATCATAAATTAAATATATATTGTGAGTGCATTTGAAAAAGAATATTGTGAGTGGATTTTGGTTGAGTGGATTTTCGTGAGTGCAGTTTTTATTTCAATTTATAATTGTTGCATATTAGGTTTTCTTCTAATTATTTCTTTATTCATTTGTTTATTTATATATGTTGTTTTAAAATGCCGCGTCGCCAATCGTTAACAGGTAATAGTGGACGTAGACAAAGGCGTAGAATCTCGGTAGGGACAGACAGAGTTATAACTAATGATTTAATTGATGAAAACAGTTTAGTTGAATTGCAAGGATCTTATAAGTGTGCACTCAATATGCCTCCAAATAACTTTAATTAGTTCAACTCAGCAAATGTGACCTTTCGTTGCTCTTTCAGTTCAGCTAGGCATTTTCAATTAGAAATTACAGGTTGGGAAAATGATGCATTTTCTCTATGTTGTTACAAGGGAAAGGTAATGTTGCCGGCATTGACGCCCAATAACTTCTTTCTAAAGTTGTTGAAAGATGTAAATTCAACTAATGTTACCAACGAAAAACGTGCACAGAACTAGCAAGTATTCGTTCTTATAACGCTTCATTTGCTATGATGAGCTCAGAAGCTCAAATAGATGAAAATGTTTTAAACGGGATCTATCACTTCAAAATACATAACGTATTTTATCACCGAATTGGTGCTGTTCAAAATTTGCCTAATCGTGTAGCATGCTATGCACAACTATACTTTTATGATGTTGAGACTGCTCTTCAGTACAGAATGAGTGACAGAAGTAATGTTAGATGTGGTTTGGGAATTATACGTTCTTTAGCAGAGGAGTTATATCGGGTCAATCCTTTCATCCGCTCATTCAAAACAATGTCTGAGTATTGTCAGCAACCTGAAAACAGTGCTGCTGAAGTAAGTATGGTAATTAGAGTCAATCAGGATTTAGAAATGCGGCGTTATAATGATGCAATCCAAACGGATGTTGCAACCATTTTTAAAAGCGTTAACGGCAAACTTCCTTTTGAACGAAATATGATTACTTTTTTCAAAACTTCAAATTCTGTTCACAGTGTTTCGGTACTTGATTCTTCGTTAGATCCATTAGCTTGTCCCTTATTATTTCCCAATGGTGATACTGGATGGCACGTGAATTTGAAACATTCAGCAAGGCCTACTTATGCTTGTACTGGCCCCGAAATTAGATGTCAATGCTGCAATATGCATCATTTAGTCTGGCTATTCGAGATGAATTCAGTATTCTCCATTCTTCACAGAAATTGTTTTTACAGTGGATTGTAGACATTTATGTCCGTATAGAAGGAAGCCGTTTGCACTTTATTCGACAAAATCAAGCCACTCTACGAGCTGATGTATATAATAACTTAACAGATTTACAGCAGCATCCATATGATTCTGTTAATTCGGTAGGCTGCAGAATAGTTTTACCCTCTTCTTTTATTGGTTCGCCAAGAAATATGTGCCAAAATTATTTAGATGCTATGGCAATAGTTCAGCATGATGGAAAGCCTTCACTTTTTATCACAATGAAATGCAACCCCAAATGGCCAGAAATTATTAATAACATTTCGCCTGGCGATACTCTGAATTTTCAACCTCACATTGTCGTCCGTGTCTTTCGTTCAAAGTTGAAAAAATTGATTGAATGTCTAGAAAAATCTAAAATTTTCGGAAAAGTTAAGGCACTCATATTCACGATTGAATTTCAAAAGCGTGATTTGCCACACGCTCATATCCTACTTACTTTAGATTCAACTGGCAGAATAAATGACATCGATAAATTTGTTTGTGCGGAAATTCCAAATATATCAGTTAACCCAAAACTTCATGATTTAGTCAAAAAACATATGATTCACGGTCCATGTGGTTTATTAAATCCTAACTTCGTTTGTATGAGAGATGGTAAATGCAGCAAAAGCTTTCCTAAAGACTTTTCCAATACAACTCAGGCTAACGTAAATGGCTATCCAGTTTATATGCGTCGTAATAATGGTAGAACAGTCGACGTTCGTGGCCAATCTGTTGATAACCGTTATGTTGTCCCTTACAATCCATATCTTCTAGCAAAATTTGATTGCCACCTAAATGTTGAAGTTTGTAGCACAGTTAAGAGTATAAAATATATATCCAAATATGTTTATAAGGGTTACGACTGTGCCTCATTACAGTTCGGTAGGGTTAGTGATGGAGTTCAGGGCGAAGTTCATATAGATGAAATCGATAGCTTTTTGTCCGGTCGCTATGTTGGATCTACAGAAGCTAACTGGCGCATAAATGAGTCCCCATTGCATTACCAGTCACATAATATAGTTCGACTTGAATGTCACTTGCCTCAACGGCAAAATGTAGTTTTTAGGGGAGGAAATGTTCAGCAAGCTCTTCAAAGTCATAGAGGAACAAAATTGACTGCTTTCTTTGAAATCAATCAAATTGATTCCTCCAATCTTCTACATACAGAGATGTCGGTACATTATATTTGGGTAGATAAAGAAAAGAAATGGAAAAATCGTCTAAGAGGGGGTGGTAGAACTATTGCTAGATTATTTTATGTTTCTCCAAAAGATGTTTAACTGTTTCATTTGAGATTACTTTTGCTTCATGTTCGAGGTCCCATTTGTTTTCAGGATTTGCGTACTGTTGGTAACATTGTTTACCCCACATTTTCAGCTGCTGCACATGCACGAGGTATCGCATCAAATGATAGGGAGTGCCGTGAATGTTTATTAGAAGCAGAAGAATGTAAGTCCCCTCAGCAGTTAAGAGAGTTACTTGCCATTATTTGTGGTATGAACGTTCCTGCCAATGCTTTAGATTTGTGGAATGAATTCAAAATTTTCATGTGTGAAGAATTTTTAAGAAATTTTTCAGAAAACGATTCATATAACCGTACTTTATTAGTTATAGAGGAAATTTCGCTCAGTCATAATTTGTCATGTGAACAGCTAGGCCTTCCAATTCCTCAATCTTTATCAGGTATTATAACAAATGTCAATGTAGATCCAGAAAGAGAATAAGCAATCTTTGAAGAAATGTTCCAAAGTGCCAATGCCGAACAGCGTTCCGCTATTGATTTAGTTTTGCAGGAAGTTTTAAATAGTAATATTGGTTGCAATATTTTTTGTCTTACAGCTCATGCTGGTTGTGGTAAGACTTTTGTCCAAACAGCAATTATACGCAAATTGAATTCTTTGAACCTACAGTGTATTGCGTGCGCTTTCAGTGGTATTGCATCCACTCTTTTAATTCAAGGTCGAACTCTTCACAATGTTTTCAAATAACCCATTTTAGAGAATTCCATATCAAGCCTCTCTGTAAACAGTGTCCAAGCACAGTTTATAAAGTCTGCATCTATTATTATCATAGATGAAATCTCAATGTGCCCGCTTAATGCTCTCAAATTAATTGACCGTTTTTTAAACGATTTATGCGGAGCTCCAACTAAACTTTTCGGAGGTAAGACTATTTTACTATGTGGAGATTTTCTACAAACTTTGCCAGTTGTACCTCACGGTACATGTGTATCACTTATTGAGAATTGTCTTACTTCATGGTCCGAATTTTCAAAATTCCACAAAATAACTTTGACCCAAAACATGCGAGCTTTACCTCGTGAAATTGATTTCGTTGAATTTCTTAAATCTCTTGGTAATGCAACTTTACCCACATTTCCTGATTTCGGACAAGACGTTATTTAAATTCCTTCTAATCTAGTTAGCAGCAACTCCGTGATTGCAGATACTTATGGCAAGGTATCTGAAACCATTCAGTCTAACGATATACTCAATTCGGTTATATTAGCACCCAAATACCAAGACTGCACTTTCATCAATGCATAAATTCTAAAAAGTCTGCCCGGAGAGGAACGAATATATTTGAGTTCCGATAAAATCTTGAGTGATGATTACAGAGAGCAAAATAAATTTCAGTCGAATTTTTAAACTCAGTTGATGTGAGTGGGCTTCCCCCCCCCAACAAATTAATTTAAAAATTAAATTGCATACTTTTACTCATTCGTAATTTAAATACAGGACATGGCTTGGTCAATGGCACACGTATGCGTTTAGTTCAAATGCACAATAATTGTTTAGATTGTGAGATTTTAACAGGAGTTGCTCGAAACACACGTATTTTGATACCACGGATACACCTTAATTATTCAGGTACACTTCTGCCTTTTTCCTTTCAAAGAACTCAATTTCCCGTCATTTTGGCTTTTGCGATGACAATCAATAAATCTCAGGGACAAACATTTCAAAAAGTAGGAATCTTACTCAGACAACCTGTCTTTTCTCATGGACAATTGTATGTTGCAGCCAGTAGAGTTAGATCGTTTGAGGAATTGCGTTTCTATATTTCTGAAACACCAGAGCAAGGTCATTTGGCAGGAAATAATCGCATTTTTACAAAAAATATTGTTTGTAAGGAAATTTTAAGATCTTTTTAAATCCGCATCCGCTAGGTCTTTTATAGCTATAGGTGGGGTCTCATTCAATAAAGGTGTACCTTGACGTGGTGAATGAGCTTAAACGATTGCTACTGCAATCTGAACTAAATCACCTTTTTGCTTACAGCGCTACTAGACATGGAGCGCCGTGCGCGAGCTACTATAATGAGCGTAGCGAACTACGGGGGTTGGCGAGCGTAGCGAGCAGGGGGCTTCCCCGTAGTATATTATTATTAGGTATCGACCGTCATGGGATTGAAGTCAATACTGCTTCGCGTTATGAGGTAATTATGCAGAGCACAGCAAGCAATTGTGATTTTTTGTGTCTTTTCTGGATCAAGTTGAATCGGTTTTCCGAATACACGAAAGCGACTTGCTAAAATGCCAAATGCATTCTATCACAAGTCTTGCACGCGACAAGCGATAATTGAAAATTCGCTCGAGTCCACTTAAATTTCGTTTTGAATACGGTTTCATTAAATTATTGCTCAATGCGAAGGCATCATCTCCCACAAGGAAATAGGGAATTGGTTCATCTCGTCCGGGCAATGGGTCTGGTGCTGGCAAATGTAATTTGTCATGAGTGAGTGATGAGAAAAACGATGTGCGCTTAAATACACCCCCGTCTGACATTCGTCCGTTCGCTCCAACATCAATGTTTATGAATATATATTTTGCATCCGCAATTCCCATCAGCGCAACACAATGCGTTCCTTAAAAAAAACAGACTGATTTCTCAAAGTAGCGAAGCGAATTCATACCTTTATAGTTATAGTAAACACTTCCTGAACAGGACGGGGCTTTGATTACAACGTGTTTACCATCAACAGCGCCAATGAAATGTGGAAAGTTCCAGCTATCATTGAAGTCACGAGTCAATTCCATCCAATTTTCTTCATTCAATGGACACTAGAATACAAATTGTAGTTTGAATTGTTGAGCTGACTGATGAATTCAGAAGATATAACTTTTAAAAAGTGAGACAGCAAAACTTTGTATAGTGCGTCGCAAACCTCTGGAATTATGGTCGAGATAGTTGATTGAGGAATTCTAAAAAGGTATTGTAGGGACATGAAACTGTCACCTGTAGCCAGAAAACGCTGTGTGAGAGCTAAATGTTCACCAGGTGAAATAGCTTGCCGCATGTTTGAATCATTCAAACATCATTTCATTCAATCAGTGGAGATACAATTTCCAAAAGATGATTGAAACCATCAATATTCATGCGTAGAAAATTTTTGTAAAGATGTGGCACTTCATTCTCTAGCTCTCGAAGAAGTTGACTGTAGATCCATGTTCATTGCGTCGTCTGACCCAATCGCACACACACACTACGTTTTCGACGAGCTTTTTGATTCGACGAACTTGTATCTTCTTTAGAATCAGTCATATTTACTCTATTTGAAAAGTTTATTGATAATGAACAAACTACAAACGATATAACATGTCAAATGACATTTCTGACATACGAAGTACTCGCAGCAAATAATATTTTTCTGAAATTATTTGCTATAATGTAATGGGATAGCAAATATATTTGCTACGAAATGAGCAAACAGACTTTGCTACCCGTTGAGTAAGCAGGTTAAGTCTCTAACTTTTGCTACAATGTTCTCTCAGAAATTCAACTTGTATAATCTTTGTAAAGGGACGTAAGTCCGTTTATTTCTTAATAAATTAATAAATAAGGAATTAAATCCTTTTAATGTGGGACAAAGTGCTCCAGGAGAGAACGTTTTTATTTATGTCACAAAATGAGACGAAAATATTATATAGATTTCTTAATATTTCGTTCGATATAATTTTCCATCTGATTTGCTCAAATAAGTGATCGCAAATTATTTACGCTATTCTTTTCAAGATATTAAACAAGGTCCAAAAATTCGAA
Source organism: Chrysops caecutiens (assembly GCA_963971475.1). Classification (NCBI taxonomy): domain Eukaryota; kingdom Metazoa; phylum Arthropoda; class Insecta; order Diptera; family Tabanidae; genus Chrysops; species Chrysops caecutiens. Next base: position 25,857,893 of record OZ020568.1, on the reverse strand, counting down.
TGATAGAAATATAACGAACATATTAAAACCATCCTGATTGGCACAACTCCTCAACCGTGGTTGGGACGAGTCAGCAAATTTTTTGAAAAGACTTTACTTATTCCCAAAATTAACTAAGGTAAGCAAATCAAGAACAAAAATCCAGGAAAAATCAAACGAAGATATAAGATGTTGGCTAGTGTTGTCGATTAGTGGAAAAATCGAACAGGATCAAAAAATTCAAAGATTCTTTATTTCTAGATAAAAATCAAATTAAACACTAATTTTAATTACAACAGATTCAATTGTGTATAGCTCACTCAAATAGTATTTTTATATGCATTTCAAACTCTTTTGAAAGCAGGTTGTACATTTAGCGTAATTATTAGTCTCTAAATACTAAATCTAAATTCTTTCAAAGAGGCAGTGACTGAAGAAAATTTATCTGGAATTCTGTGTCTGAAAACCAATCATCCTGAACTCTGTAAGTACATTTATATAAGATTGGATAATTTTTTAAGTTATCTGTATTACCTTGCAGCATTTCGAATCATATCCTTTATAGCCAAAACACCAATTTGATTCCCTTCTCATGTCCCAATTGTATGCAGCAGAGGACCGCCATGCAATGCATTCAACAATTTATATGTCAAACTAGCTGTACCCGCCCGCTTTGCTTGGCATTACGTAATACTGCATATTTCTTGTATACTGTATATGTTGATACTATATATGTTTTGTTTTTCTTTAGTTATAGATTTTTGATTCTTAGCAGTTATCTCTTGATTGTAACATAAGTTCAAAAACTTCCAAGAAATCTTTGACTTTTTCAACAATGTTTTTATTAACGTTTGGCTAAAAATTTTCGCCGTAAAATAGATAATAAATTGAAAGTATAAATAGTGCCTAATAAGAAAATGAGAAATAAACTTAAAACAACTATTCAAGCACTATTTCAAAAAGAGCCAATTTTGGAATTATTACTGAACCTTACAGCACCTATTAATTTTAAAGTTACAAAAACATTGAAATATAGTTGTTATTAGAAATCGAAATTTATCCTATGTTCGGTGACAACAATGAAACAAATAAGGATTTATAGATTGCCGGTTGAAACTCAAACACAACTGGTTAACTTTTTACTTAAACTTCGATAAGTACCGAATGTAAATTTTTTATTGCATATTTGAGAGGTTACTCCGATCCGATCGGCCGCATCAACAATACGCCCACGTTAGCCGTGTAAATTTATTTTCGGCGAATTTGTTGAAAATTATTGCTTTCTTCTACTTACAAAAAAAGTTAAGGTTTAATCACAGACAAATTAATTTATCAGATGTCGCGATCCCATGTGACTCTCTACCCATTTTTTTCCAACATCACACACGTAACAGCAGACAAAAGATCTATGGGCCGAATGCGCCTTTGACCGTCTTTAACGTTTAAAGAACAGACAGTGCGCGAATTGATGGTGATGTTTGATTGTCAACTAGGGAATGAGTGATCACAATAATAGGAAAGGGGGCTGAAACAAAATTTCGCGGATGGAACACAATGTACATGTACACACAATGCACACAATTTCGATGTTCTGAAATTTGCACAAAACAAACACAAACAAAAATGTGTACCATTAGAGAGTAAAATTTACTCAAAAATTTCTGTTTTCTGTGTAATAGTATTTTCTATTGATTTAAAGAAAAAATATACAAATTGAGTTTCCAATATATAAAAAATTACAAAATTTTTCCGAAAAACGCGACATTTTGCGTTTACGGATTTTAGTCTGAATTTTATCATATATCATAGCTTTTGTTTGGACACACTTTTAAAAACTCAATTAAGAGAAAAAAAATGTTTTGAAAAGTTTAGGAAATTTAAAAAACATGGGGGTCTTTCATACGTATGAATCCCGTAGGACGCTTCGTTTAGCCGCTAGAAACAAAAAATCGTTAAAAATTCAAAATCTGAATTTTATCAATTTTCCGATCTTGTGAATGCACACCTTTAAAATCTCAATTTAGAGAAAAATGACGTATGAAAGGAAGGTAGGAGCTGTCAAAATAGTGGGGAACGGTCATACATATGAGCCCCGTGCGACGCTTCGTTAAGCCGCTACGGGCAAAAAACCATATAAAATCCAAATTTTGCCGGAAAAGAACCCTTCAAACCGGAAGAAAATTGGTCAACTTGGGATTCAAAGTTAGGAAATTTAAAAAAAATGGAGGTGGGTCATACGTATGAACTTCGTAGGACGCTTCGTTTAACCGCTAGGAACAAAAAATGGTTAAAAATTCAAAATCTTAATTAACGGTTCCCTCATACGCAAGTAAAGGTTGACGTTTTCGTATTCCAGATGGGCATAAGAAGATCCAAAAATAAATAAATCCCCATTTCCTAATCGAAAACCACATGACATGAAGTCGCATCCATCTCTAGTATGAATCCATGGATGGATTTCATATCAAGAGAAAGTGTACTTTGCTTCTTAAGAAAAATAAATGAAGAGAGATCGTGCAATAAACAAAATGCTGAAATGTTCTCTCGAATACGTCTCATATTTAAGAGAGAGGGAGTAACCGCTAACGATGCGATAATTGCACGATCTCTCTTCATTTATTGATCTTAAGCTTAAGCGCTAAAGTCGACTTTCTCTTGAAAAGTAAAACGTGAAAAATTTAAATCTTAAATATTTCCAAAAGTTTAAACCAATTTTTTTTAAACTTTACATAAACACTTACCTACCGGACAGTAATCTTCATGCCAAATTTTATTGAAATCGACTCGGCAGATTCCGAGTTTAGTCGCGACAAACATTTTCAACAAGATATCTTTTTATATATTAAAGATAGTGTGTATCAATTCATGTAACACTCACTTTAAATTCGACAGCATTTTCTATATTACTGTTTGGGAGCAACGTCAAATTCAGTTGTACAATTTGTTAACTATATGCAACCTTAGCAAACATTCTGTAATGAGCAAGGTTAAGCTATGTAAGAAATGAGTTTCTTACAACACAGCTGCTGTTACTGTGGTCGTACGCTCTGCACTTATGGCTCAAAATTCATGAAAAGTGGACATAAACACCCATTCTACATTCTCCTAAAAATATAAATAGATGAAAAATGAACCTCTATTATTAACTTCAAACCTTACAAATGATTCATAAATAAACACGAAAGTAAGTTCGTTGTTTGCATGAAAAGTGACATGTAGACGGCGCGTCATATGTACACTGTCAAAATCAGATCCAGCTAATTTTACGTTCCAAAATGTAAACAAAAACCTCAACTGTGAGGTTAAAATGGACGAATTTCTTTTTTGAATTGTGAGTAAGTTATATATTTTTTCGGGTAAATAATTTGATTTTTGACGTGAAAACGTCTTTCTTCTCGTTGAGTATGTGCATTGGTAGCCAGTCTAATATTCTTGTGTTACAAAATACCGTCATTTGTCAATCGCTTATCACTACGAGACTAATTACAAGATAACAACGGTTGAGGTCACAGTGAAAAGGACATATTTGTGCGTATAAACTGTGCAGCGTTTGTTTTTCCCCTGACGTCATGCGCAAGCACCCACGGGTGATTGTTGTTGTTTAGCCATGTGTGCGGACATTTATGAGTGTAGCGTGAGAACGCGTTAAACTAAGACGCTGATTGGTATATTATTGTAAAAAGCATGAAAAAAGCTACCAGGACCTAAAGTAAAACAATAAAAATGTATTCCGAAATATAAGCGGTAATATCGGTATGAATTTGAAAATCGAAAAAATATAGAAGATATCGTCTCATATGAGCAGTATATATGCACCGAATTGTAAAAAAAAAAACAAATTGGAGAAAACTCGCATCAAAACGAATATTAAAAACCAAAAATGTTCAGTGCCGAGCAAGTGTGAGAGCTACGGCGGCATCGAAGAAGAAAAAAAAACGGCGGAAAAGATAAACGTGTGATTTATCTATTCTGTAACTGTACAACTATCCGTGACCATTGTAATAAATAGTTATAATATAAGTTCATATTAGAACGAAAATTTTGTTAAAATATTTTTGACGTTCAAACATCTTTTCGCTCGTTAAGTTCACTGATAGCCAGCCAAACTTTCTTGCCGTACAATATACCGTCAGATTTCATTCACCAATAGCTATGAGGCTCATAACGCGATAGCAACTGTTCAGGACACAATGGATAGAGAATTCCTGTACGTATTTACCTCGCAGCATTAATTTTGCGTGTGACGTCATAGGTCTAGTTCACTTACGCATGATTGTTGTTAATAAGCGTTGCGTAAAATTATAAATCAGTGTAGCGGGAGAACGCGAACATGCAGGGCGTTCATTCGTGTGTCATTGTAAAGAGTTTAAGAAGAAATAGTGCGACTTTAAGTGAAACAATGAAAATATTCGCCGAAGTATAAGTAAAAGTTGGTATCAATGTGAAAATTTATAAAATAATTAAAGATATCGTCTCATATGAGTCGTAAACATGGCCCGAATTGAATAAATCGAAAATCAAAGGAGCAAGCATCTTAACAAATTCAAAAAACCTAAAGTGTTCAGTGCCGAATAATGTCAGAGCTACGGCAGCATTGAAAAAGAAATTAAAAATGGCGCGAAAAAATAAACTCATGATTTACCTTTTCTGTCAGCGTACTACTCTATATAACCATTGTATTCAGGAGATTGATTTAAGTATATACTAATAAGAAACACTTATTATAATTTTATCCCCAAGTTTTCATGGAAAATTTACAACGCGGACCTTTCGACCTTTTGAATGAGCCTTTCGTTTTCTATTAACTTCAGGCATTTTGCTACACAGTAGCGTTGTCGTGTTGTGAGACGCCGCATCACCTAAAAACATAAGAGGTTAAAACACCATAATAATGCAAACACGAAGCACCTACCATACCCATAACACCGGATAACCTAAAAAACAAAATACACAAAAAACACATATAATCATAATCACCATTTCACTCACCAAGAGAAGTAATGTTTATGTTCTCGTTGACAATGGTAATGCGCAACAGCTCAGCATATACAAACATAGGAAAGCATAATGTCACATGTCACCATGCTCACTATCAAACAGTCCGGTGACTGTTTCAAGGTGTCCGGTGGTTTATCCGGTGAAGTGTTTCAAAACAAAATAACCCTAGAAGAAATCAAACATCAGACATCAGCTGGTTCCATAAAACTTACCTGCACATGGCCGTCCACATAAATCTGCATAAAAACACATAAAACTACATAAAACAAACATAAACAACTGCGCACTGTCACTTGCCAAAATCGACTGTCACTTGTCGAAGTCCAAAACATGAGGAAAAGTGAGTTCTAAGAAACTCAACTGGTCACTACATGATGGAGCCACCGTACACTAAAAGGAATTTAGCAACACATGACAAAATCACAATAACGGACGAAATTCCCGGTTTCAAAATATAAAAATCCAGCGAAAGCTAGTGAAAGCATCAGTTGTCAAAGCTAAACCTGACTAGGAGAATGTCCAAGAAAGGACAAGTGAGTACAACTAGCGCCGAAAGTGGTACGTAAAGCCCATCGGTTAAAAGGAATTGGGGTAGAAAGAGGTTGAAAAACCCATCATCCCAATTTCAAAATCCTCTACCGAACACGGTTCCAGCAACCTATCGGTCTTTCGGGGGTGTCTAAAGCGAAAGTGGTTGTATAAACCCATCGTTTAACGTCCGAACCAACCAACCGAACACGGTTCCTGGAACCTATCGGTTTCTGGGGAATCATCAAGTGGAAAGCGCCTGATAAAACCCATCAACTAGGTTCCAATTCAACCAAACTAATAAGTTGGTCCATCCTCAGTGCCAGAATCGCCCGGGAAATCGTTGACGGAGGCTTTGCGTGACTCGGGGGCCGGTCCTTGGCCTATCACACCGGAGGAGTACCGCGCCCGGACCGCACGGCCATCCCCTCAGCCCAACGTTCGTGTCCCGAAACGCCGCACGGGAAAGGAGGCTAACTTCCGCCGGGCAATAGAGGAGGTCCGTCGTCGCCTGCTGTTGGCCGTAGGGCGGGAACAACGACTACAAATCAGTAGGGAGTTGCAGAAGCTGCACAACGAGCGGCTTAAGTATAGAAAGGAGAAGCGAGTTAGTAAAAATAAAGAAAAAAAGCAAGTGAGAGAGTTATAAAAGAATAAAAATAAAAGAAAAAGAAAAGAGAAAATTATGAAATAAAAATAAATAAATAAGGAAATTATAAGGATACTCTGCAGAACGCGAATTCAAATCCACCCAACAGCCGGCAATTTTGGCTAAGTATAAGTTTAAGAATTATTCTGTAAAATGAGTTTAAACTCATCAGCGTACGAAAAGAAATTAATAGGATCTAGAAGTTGGATTATATAATTAATAAGCGTATGAAAAGGAATTAGAATAAGGTTTTAGGAATGAGCAAAAATTTGATTGTTGTAGAGATCTCGTAACTAATAGGAGCGATTAAGAATTAGGATTATATAGAGATTTTTTAATTAAGTGACATATGTAAGGAACTAAGAATAAGGTTCAATTAAATAACAACTTTCAAAAAAGAAAGTTGGACTTTGATTTATCAAATGGGCTGTCAACCTTCGACATTTAACTGTATTGAATTCAACAACTTGTTGTTAAACTAAAGTTTCAGTAACCAAAATTAAACCACAACAGTCGGAACTTGACGCACTTGAATGGATAATCGTGCTGCTTAAATGATTTCTACTGCAGTCTGAACTAAATCACACCTTTACTCAAAATGCTTCTGTATATGGAGCGCCGTGCGCAAGCTATTCGAGTGAGCGTAGCGAACGACTACGGTTGGCGAGCGTAGCGAGAAGGAGGCGCCCCCCTTGTATTGATGAATATAAGTTGATAAATTTGTGAAAAAATAATTGTTTTCTCTTTGTAATGTGAATTAAAGGAAAAACCGGAAAGATTAGTCAAGGTCAGCGCCGTAGATTTTTCGTGAAAACTTCGGAATAAAATTATAGTAAGTGTGTCTTAAAATGTACTTAAGTAATTCTCCTTGTAACAATTGTTGTATCGAGTAGTACGGGGACAGAATAGATAAACATATATAGATATCTATAACAAGTTTATTGTTTTGCGCCGTTTTTTCATTTCTTCTTCGATGTTGCAGTAGCAGTTGCTTGGCAGTGGGCATTTTAGGTTTTTTTAAATTCGTTTTGATGCGAGCTTTATCTGATTTGCGTTTTATTGTATTCGGCGCATATATACGATACGCATAGGACGATCTCTTAAATATTTTTCCAGTTTTGAATCCAATACCGATTTTTACTCATATTTCGGGAAATATGTTTATTGTTCACTTCAGGTCCTAGTAGTTCTTTTGTATCTCCTGACAATGACTTCCAAATCTACGTTCTAGCTAAAACGCATTTTCCAGCTACACTAATTTATAGTTTCACCCATTGCTAATTAACAACAATCACGCGTATGCGCTTACACGAGTCCGATGACGTCACGGGCAAAACAAGCGCTGTACAGTAAATACGTACAAATATGCTCTATCCACTGAGACCTAAATCCTGCCCGGAGCCGTCCCGTGCAGAAGTACAGCGTGTACAGTGCAAGTATAGTGAAGTGAAAGGCAGTAGGGAGAGAGAAAACAGAAAACAAAGTTAACCCACCCGAAGTTTCACTTCAACCGACTGTTCCGAACAGAACCAATTTTCATATTTTTATTTATTTAGTTGTTTCAATTGAAGACTTAATCATCCTTCTCACGCTCTTTACAAAGACGCCTGAATGAACGTCCTAGCTCAACGCGTTCTCACGCTAACTAATTTAGAATTTTACACAATGCTCATCAACAACAATCACGCGTAGCCGCGCACACGTGCCTGTTGACGTCACGGGCAAAACAACCGCCACACGAAAGACATGTACGGGCATGTTCTGTTCATGGTGTCCCCAACCGTTGTTATCGCATTATTAGCCTCGTAGTTATTAGCGATTGAAATCTGACGGTATTTTGTGCCGCAAGAAAGTTTGACTTTCGAAAAGTCGTTTTCAAGTCAAAAATATTATAACAAGTGTTTCGTTCTAATATGTACTTTAATTATTAATCTCTTAAATACAATCATCATATAGAGTGGTATGGTTAAAGAATAGATAAATCATAAAAAACGGCGCATATTATTTTGCACCGTTTTTTCATATCTTCTTCGATGCCGCCGTAGCTCTGACACTTGCTCGGCAATAAACATTTTATGTTTTTTAAATACGTTTTGATTCGAGTTTTCTCCAATTCGGTGCATATTTACGACTTATATGAAACGATATGTTTAAATTTTTTTCCATTTTCAAATTCATACAGACTTATAATTATACTACGGCGAATATTTTTATTGTTTTACTTTAGGTCCTGGTAGTTCTTTTCAAGCTTCTTACAAAAAATTTTATTGTCCTTCGTGTGAGTGAGTGCGGTTTGAAAAAATTCTGAACTGAAAGTGTTTTTCAGAATCATACGTAGAAGGAGCCAAGCCGTGAGTTTAATTCACATGGTATTCATTTTGACAAAATGACTGGTCAACTTTTAGAATTGCGGTAAATCTTGAGCAAATAATAGCCCTTCGGTTGCAACGGTTTTATTATCTGGAGACATTGGCCGAGCAACTGAATGATGAGAGTTAGCTTCTATGAGTTTACCAGCTGTGTCAAGTCATCCGGAATTTCTTAAGAAAAAGTGGGATCAGTTGGATTTCTTGCATAATACATTCTATGATACAAAGAGCGATGAAATCCTCACTACTGAGAATCATTTGCAAGATATCTACGATCAAGCTCAACTTTTGTTTGTTAACCTGAGGGCTGCTTTAATGGAGATGAAAGAGACGCTTTTAACGTGAAACTCCATCCGGGAAAGATCTCCTTGACATTTCTCCAGTTGCTTCTGCTGCAATTAATTTAAATCATCATGCCTGAAATAAAATTACCAATATTAACTGGGGATCCAATGGACCCATTTCGAAACTTACACTTAGCCATTATCGGTAAGGATGCTAGTGTTCAGCATGCTACTAAGATGTATTATCTTAAAACTCAACTTGCTGGTGAACCGAAATCCCTTATCGAGAGTCTCCCCCCATCAAATGAGTCCTTTAAACCTGCATGGGATTTGCTTGTGCGACGATATGACAATGGTTCACGTGTTACTGGACGTCCGGATACAGAATCAAAGGAAATTATTGCCACTAATAGTAGCGCCTAAGATTCTCTGAAGTCACTGGGATGTTGTGCCTGCGCTAAGGTCCAGTCACACATGTTCCTTTTCCCCCTTAAACTTGATCGCGAAGAAAAATAAACAAACTGGATCATGCGCGGGAAATTTTTCGTCATGATCAAATTTGATCTCATGATTGAATTTGATCATGATCAAGTTACACATGCGCGACGAACATATTCACATTCCCAAAGCGCAAAGAACTAGAGTTCGAAACACATAATCAAGCCGCCGATTGCGCAGATTATTTGTCGCCATGCGCGTCATACTGAAAATATGCGTCAGCAATTTTGGCCCCTACTTGAGGGCCCTCAAAATTACGCGCATTCTCAGTCGTGATTTGACCGATGACTGGAGAAGTCGCCGTGTAACCTTCTTCCTTTTTAATTCTTCACTTCCTCTTGTAACTATTGTTTCGCGAACGGTCACCGGCCAGACGCTGGGACGAGTATTGATGTATTGTGTTCTGAAAAAATTTTTAAGGAAAGAAAAACTAAAAAGGAAACTTAGTTCGTGGAAATTAAAACTAATTATTGTGTTTAGAGAAGGAAAACAAGGATTGTAAAAATTTAAAACATTGTAATGAAAAACTTTTTATCGTGCTCGGAGGAAAATTTTCCAAAAACTTGTGAAAAAAGAAAACAAACCTTGTAAAAATTCAAAAAAGAAAAGAAAAAGGGTTTAAAAAGAAAAAAAATATTTATTTGGACGAAGTCTAAGTTCGTGGAAATTAAAATTAATTATTGTGTTCAGAGAGTGAACTAAAGATTGTAAAAATTTAAAATATTATAAACCACTTTATCGTGTTTGAAGGAAAATTTTCAAAAAAAGAAATATGAAAGAAAACAAACTTTGAAAAATATTTTAAAGACTAAAAAAAACAAAAGGGGAATTCCTTTTTTTGGAAGACAGCTAAGTACTTGAAAATTAAAGAGATTCTAAAACAAAGGAAAACTAAGTTCGTGGAAATTTAACTTTTTTTTAAATATAATTATTGTGTTAGAGAAAAATTTCGAGAGAAAAATGTTGTAAAAAAATTGTAAACATTTTAAAAGTGAAACTATTCCTTGTGTTCCGAGATAATTTAAAAGGAAGATTGTGGAAATTGTAACTAGAATTCAAAGATTGGATTGATTTATCGAAAATTTAAATGTTTCGAAAAGGAAACTTTTCATTGTGTTTGGAGGAATGGAAGAAAACTAAGGCTGTGTGAATTTAAAAGATTTAAAAAAATAGATTCAATTATGAATGTGTCTTGTTAACATCTTTTTAGTTCTTTGGTGCAGTAAGTCTGGGTTTTGGTTTCCTAAATTAACTTTTTTTATTTTTAGCTTTTTAGTTTAATATGTAGTCGGAGCGTAAGCAGGTAACAAATAGGCAAGTTTATTATGTTGTAAGAAGTTTTGTGCTGACGTCATATAAGCTACGCACACTCCAGAGATGAAGATTTACGTCCGCCATATAATGTTTTGGGTCTCGTCACATAACCTTTGACATTTGGAAGATTACGAATCTAATAACACCTCACTTATTAAAATTGATTAACACGTTTGAGGTAAAAGAGGTAAATATTAGCTATACACACACGAAGGATGAAGGTTTAAGTGCACCATATTGATTTTTTTCTGACGCCACATAGCCTTGGACACTGTAGGGAGAATAAGAAGCTAATGACAACCATTTCTTCAAGATCGGTCAAGCCGTTCCAGGTACAGGAGGTATATGTTAGGTAAATTTAAGCAGGTAACGTCCGCCATATTGATTTTTTTGGTGTTATCGCATGGCCTATGTCACTCGAGGGAAGGAAACGGGTCTAATGACACTCCACTCTTCAAAATCGGTCAAGCCATTTGAGTTACAGGAGGTAAATGTTGGCAGGTGAATATTAGTAGGTAATGTCCGCCATATTGATTTTTTGGTGACGCCTTATAATATATGACGTTTGAGAGAATAATAAAAATCAATGACACCCTTCCTTCAAAATCGGTCAAGCCGTTTCAGGTACGAGAAGTAAGTGTGAGCAGGTAAATATTAGCAGTTTACTCCGCCATATTAATTTTCTGCTGACGTCCCATAGCCTTTGACATTTGCTGGAAGAACAGAAATCTAATGGCATCTCACTCTTTAAAATCGGTCAAGCCGTTTAGGCTACAGGTGGAAGCAAAGGAACAGACCTCCATACATACGTGCGAAAAACATAACCCTCCTTTGGTCAGTCGGGTGACAACAAAGTAAATTACGTTCGTAGAGGTTCAAAGACATCTCCTTTCTTATAACTGTTCAAAAAAAATGAGGTCGTAGAAACTTAGTAGAAAATTATCGTTGTAAAACTTAATAGAAAAATTGTGTTCAAGAAATGTTAAGAAACAATAAGAGTTTGAAAATCAATAAATAGAAAACAGAGGAGAGGTTGGTTTGTGAAAATTTTGGAGGTCTCGAAAGGCGAGTTCAGGTGCAGGTGATCTTCTACACTCCCTACTCCTTTCCGTCGGGGATAAAACAAATTGATAGTGACTGCCGATTGTCTCCCTAACACAAAAAAATAATAAATAATAAAACAAGAAAATTCGTAACATAAAATATGTAATAATATAAAATAAAATACGGCGAAACAAATTTTTTTTAACAAAGAGTGAAGTGAAAATGGTTTTTGTGCTCCAGGCGAGCATAAGATAACCCCAACGAAAATTATCTGGGGCTCTAACCCTGCCCGCATCTTTAGGGGCCGACGTGTCCACACCGAAACTGAAATCTCAAATAAAAAAGGAAAAGGAAAAGGAACCAACCATCAATCCAGAGGAAGGACAACTCCCAACCCAAGGATGTTACTGTGAGTTAGAACTAATTTTTTTTCCTTTTAACATACTTATATTGTAAGCCCCTTGAGAGCCCTTGAAGTTTTTTTTGCGTGATTCTTAACTGTTGTTAATAAATCACGAAATTATAAATAAAATAAAAAACAAATTAATCCGCACGCCTAGTAGAAATTCATGGTCCAAGGTGAGATTCTTGGACATTCTGCTAGGCAGGGGAATTGTCACGCTGACATTCCAGATGCTACGCACTCTATAATATAAGGATATAATAACAACACATTTTTTTTGTCAAATGAGTTCGAACCCTTGGCCACGTTATACGATACAAACACATTAATATAATGTGGTATAATAATTGTCAACCGATTAAACGTTATAATTCAATTTATTAAAAATAAGATGATTGGCTTACATTTCAATTATAGAAATTTTTATTCGCGGACAGAATTCTTAATAATCTGCTGAACAATTTTCTGGAAGACTATCTTTCTTTTCGTGGCTCTCTCGCAAGAACAATTTTCCCACGCGTCAAGGCTTCCTTTTCCTAAGCATCCAAGAGATACTTTCACTTCATCGAAGCTTAACGTCCTCTTGTCCAACAGCTGCCTCCAAACATTATAAAAATGTCTCCCCTCACGTTTAATGATCATTGCCTTGGGCAAATGCAGATCAATTCAGAGATCTTCAAACCGTATAACAATTTCAGGAAGGTGCCGAAATCATCAAGAACCGCCGAATATACAATAAAGAAACTTAGCCTCCTAGAGGAATCTTGGAAAAAGTTTCAAAGGGGCATGCTTTTCTCATGGATCACCCGGAAAGGAATGATAAGCAAGAATATTTTATTCTAGACTGTCACGGAGAGGCAAACGACTGGTAAAAACCACGAAAGCGGCCTTTAGTGATTGGCTTGCTAGTTCCTTACTAGCTAAAGCTTCCCGTCAATTTTTCGAACCTCCAGCCCCAGAAATTCAAAAAGGCTAATATCTCTGTCAGTTATGTCAACAACATCTTTCCTCGTCAGTTACGTCAATATCATATTCTTCGTCGGTTAATTGTCCTGGGCAAGACGTTAAACTGCATCCAACAACATCTCCTTCCATGTCAGTTATGTCAATAATATCCCCTTTCACGTCAGTTACGTTCACAATATCTCCTTCCTCGTCAGTCACGTCAATATCATCTTCCTCGTCAGCTAATCGTCCTGGGCAAGACGTTAAACTGCATCCAACAACATCTCCTTCCTCGTCAGTTGCAACGATAATATCTCCTTCTTCGTTAGTTACCTTAATAATATCTCCTTCCACGTCAGTTATGTCAAGAACATCTGCTTCCTCGTCAGTTACGTCAATATCATCTTCCTCGTCAGTTAATCGTCCCGGGCAAGAAGTAAACCGCATCCAACAATATTTCCTTCCTCGTCAAATACGTCTATAATATCTCGTTCCACGTCAGTTACGTCAAAATCATCTTCCTCGTCAAATAATCGTAATGGGCAAGACGTTAAACTGGATCCAATAACATTCCCTGCCACGTCAGTTACGTCAAATATGCCACGTCAGTTACGCTTTCGTCGGTATCCATATCATATCTACATCTTCGACTGTTACGAGTCCTGGGCAACAAGTTAAACTGCAACCAGTAACATCTTCTACTCCCAAAGGCTTTCGTCCTGGGCAGGCCGGTAAACTGCAACTACATTCCAATCAAAGTACGTCAAGCGATGCGATTATTCCAGCTAGAGCGGAAACAATCGGCCTAATACCCACAGCGGTCTCCACAGAAGCGGTAATCTTGAATAAATAAATAATTCCCAGAGTGTATAGAAGCAATTCTATTCCTAGACCTGAAAATGGAATGATGAAATTCTTAATCCTCAATACTACAGAGGAAGACGTTAGTTTACCCTTCCATGATCTGGACTTAGAGTACCGCGATGCGAAGAACTTCGAAATGATAGCTCCAAACTTCGATCAAGATCCAATTGAGGGCAGAAAAAAAAGACTGCAAAACCTCGTGAAATTGGGTCATTGTAATATGGAGGAAGAGACATCCAAGCAATCTAAAAATAACCCAGTCGAATACCTATCGCCTCCCCTTATCGAAACTGACGACTCTCTATTACTATAGAGATATCTAAATTATTGTCAAAAGAGTAATTTCTCCTCTGTGTACTCCTAAGGGTGATGACGATCTCAACACAGCCCTCTCTAAATTTGTATCACTAGCCGTAGAAAGAAATCTGAAGACCACAACATAAGTATTCCGAAACAGGTACTACAAACCCTAATGACACTGAAGGACATAATCCGTAACGCGGTTAAAATCGACACAATTAGGTACTTAGACGACCCTAGGGAAAGAGAGTAAATAATAAAAGATTTCTATTTGCTACCCACGGGGGGCCACCAAGGTGTATCTCGGACTTTAAAGAGGATTAAGAAACAGTTTCATTGGGAAGCAATGACTCATGCCGTCGTAACATTTATCAGGAACAGTAAGCAGTATCAGATAAATAAAGTATCCCGAAGTCCTAAAATCCCTATCAAAATAACTTCAATGAGTTCCAAGCCTTTCGAAAGAGTTTATTTAGACGTCGTGGGACCTTTACCCATCTCATACCTTGGGACCAAATACCTCCTAACTTTCCAGGATTATTTGACAAAATTTTCAGAGGCAATGCCTCTCCCTCACGCCAAATCAACCACCCTCGCCGAAGCGTTTACTAATATGGTTATATTTAGACACGGGATACCTGAGAGGGCCTCGACTGATCAGGGAGCTAACCTCATCGCAGGAATGTTTCACGAAGTCTCAAAACTCCTAAGGATCAAGAGACTGAAAAAAACTCCTTTCCACCCTCAGTCTAACGGAGCCCTAGAGAGAAGTCATCGAACTCTAGCGGAATACCTCCGTTCATACATAGAACAAGATGCCGTGTCATGGGACACCTGGGTTCCTTACGCCATGTTCGTGTACAACAATACTCCCCACTCAAGTACCAATTATTCTCCACACGATCCCTTCTACAGTTTTCCCGCCGAAGTTCCTAATCATTTTAAGTCCTCCCCTGAAATTTTGTACAATTACGACAATTATGCCCACGAATTCAAGGCACGAGTCCAGCACTGTCATCAAATCGCTAAACTAACCGCGTTAGAAAATAAAGAACTGTCTCAACCATACTACGACAAAGGAACGCAACAAAATTCCTTTGAAATTGGAGACCTAGTCTTTTTGAAGGCAAGAACTCAAATTCTCGCCCCTATGGGAAGGCCCCTATGTACTGACTCAGTTGTACAATAAAAAATATAGTACAATAAAAATTAAAAACAAGGAAAAGCGCGTACATAATAACGACCTTAAAAAAATGCATTCATAAATAATTCCTCAACCTAGTTCTCTCCCAAACTAAATTCTCTTCCTTTCGAGGAGAACTGGGAAACCAAATTACTCCTCTCAACTCCACGGTTGGCATGTATTTCGAAAAAATAGGAAGGACAAGGCTTTTCACCAGCGAATGAAAGCTAATAAGCTACTATGACCCAGTGGCCTTCCAGGAACAATACCTTTCAATATTAAGAATCACGGCTGAGCTTAAGCAAATGTGTAACCTCTTGATCTCTGAGACGCCTTTAAAATCAATTTGTCTGTCCTCTATCGCGCAATTGGATAACGTTTAGGAAGCGATAGAAAAAAATGGGATTATATTTCATTCTTTTAGAAAGATAAGGTCCCTTTTGAATTTTGTCGGGGTGGTTACCAAGCCCCTTTTTGGAATCCTGGGTGAGGACGACGCACAAAGATACGACGATACGCAAATACTGACGCTTCAACAGAATAATCTCCATTTACATTCCCTATTTAAGAATCAGACCTCTATCTTGGACGCAACCCTCAATCTAAGCAATAAAACTCGGGAAGGCATTAGGAAAGATCGTGCCGTAATCTTCTCCAAATTTAACACCCTCGAACCCAAGATCTCTACAGTAGAAAATCAGATACATGTAAATTAATGGGCTATCGCAATCAACTCTCTTTTCTCGTTAGTTCTTATAGTTATAAACCGATACCAATCCACTCAATCGGACTTGATAGAACTCTTAGCAGACGTAAAACACGGCAGATTCCACCCTACAATTATAACCCCTTCTCAGATGGAAATCCTTCTCTCTACCTTTCGGCAGGAAATGGACCCTCACAAGACTCTTCCGTTCGACGCTCTTTCCAACGTGATCTGGCAAATTTATAAGCTCTCTACTATGTCTGCTACAATCCAACTTTCAGAATTCTCCCACTACACGCATCCTACAACCTTCTTCCGAAGTCCTCTTGATCGATCTTAACCGAGAACGTTTTTATGAGATAACTATTTTCGATTTTCATGACTGCCTACCCTCAGACGCCTATCAGTACTTCTATCGAATAAAACACCCTATTTTTAATGCTCAGTTAGGCCCTTTCAAATGTAAGATTGCCATCGTATGGAGTGGCTTAGATACATCCCAGTGCCAACTTACTTGTACCGAGCGTATCTCTTACTGGATTTCCCTCTCTCGCACTAACACTTGGATCTACGCTACCATGATACCCCAAATCCCGGATGTTGTGTATACAGCTCAGTTCAATCAGTGGAACTGAACAAAACAGCGTGACACCTCATATTGAACCCACTTGGTATCTGAAGACTAGTAACTTCATCATACATGTCCGAAACGAGAGGCAGAGTTCTAGTTTCCGTCATACCATGCATCACATTAACATTACAGCACTCTGAGCAACCAAGCCCGATCCTAAAACCACTACTTCTCCTACCCCTGAAGCCTCTAATATCGAAGGGTCCTCGCAAAAACTCGATTAGTAGCCCTCCTAAATTTAGACAACCACCATTTTCACCACTACACTATGGTATACATAGTTTTCTCACTTATCCTCACATTTGGAGTCATTCATTTATGTAAAAGAGGACGCCAAGAAATGACAGAACACAGAAGCGCCGTTTCACCCCCCGAGTCCCAGACTCTTGTTGTTCCATGTACCTGCGCCCCAGGAATATCCGCCAAACGATCCTACGTCCTAGGCACGATGTTAAACTGCACTAAAAATTCCCCTTTCTGTTTAGTGGCAGAATCTTCATTTTACATAGTTTCAACGTACTTCGTCGTCGTTAGCAAGGCGTTTTATACCCTTTCATCGTCCTGGGTTAGACGGTAACTACATCCGTACTTAAAGTAGTCCCTTTTCTGTTTTAAATTAGATTCCATTTTTAATAGCTGCCCCTTTTTCTTACTCTAGCATTTACTATCACCTGCCTCGGAGTGCTTTATAGATTCGCTGATGGCTCCTTAATGCATAGAACGCATAATGGAACCGCAGCAATAGCATCTATTCCTTCGGTTTCTGAGCCATCTTTCCAAAAGCCTTTCTTCGGCATGATTTTCTCGTTGTTCTCATTAAAAAGAATCCATGTGGCAGCCAAGCACTTGGCCTTGCACAAGGTATATATGCAGTACTACCTGGATCCTGTAGTGAAACCCTGTTTCCTCAAGAGGTGGTTGATCGTTTTCTTAGTTTCTTCCCGGTTTTACTCATCCTAATTTGGCACCGACATAATAGTTCCCACTACCGTTAATGAATTTCCAGGAAACAGCACTTGTGTCCGTTACGTAATATTCAAATTTATATAAAACTTTACTGCGCCTTTGATTAAAAGGAATCCATTGTTGGTGTAGTTATTCCATTTCTCGAGAGTATTCCCTTACTAAAGAAGGAAATCCTTGAGTCGCATCGTCCAAGACCACTACATATCCATCGTTAGCTCTTAATAGAACTCTCATTTGAAAAGTTTCTACCTTCCACCGCTGACCAAGCTTGTGTACTACCTGACTGAAAAGAGGGAATGCTGAGAATGGGACTGAAAAGAAAGAATATGTCGAAATTCATTGTAATATTCTTTCGTGTTGTCGTGTCGGGGAGATATAACCGTCCTTAGCAGAACGTACTAAGGACTATCTTAGAACAACCAATAAGGCTCTCAAGAGGTATAAGCTTAAAAAAAATGTTTATAAATACTAAAAAAAAACACAAAATCAAATAAAATGTAAGCCTTAAGAGGCGAGAGATGAAAAATTTTTTAATCTAACGTCTTACCCAGGACGATGGTCCTTTTCGTTATATAATTAAAGGTTATTGTTATGTACCCGTTTTTCTTTATTTCTGTAGATTAACGTAGAATTTCCTCAAGAGCTCATTTTCGTAATGACGTAAGGCCCAGCTCACAGGGATGAAAATTAGTTTCCTTTAGTTTTCGCCATGAGTAAGACTCTATACACTATTTTAAAACGTTTCTTGTTGGTTCTCTCGTCGTACTAAGTTTTTGACTAAAGTTTATGCTTAAGCATTGTGTCCCTCACCATTTCATGGCTAAATTGTGATCGTGCCCTTAATTCGTTCGCGTAATTCTCGTAATTATAGCAGATTGTAGGCGAATTTTCGAGGTTAATTGGTATTTCAGCTGGAAAACCACAATGGAGTTCATTAGGTGTAAAGTTGGTGCTGAAATGGCGTGTATTATATGCAAACATGGCATAGGGAATCCAGGCATCCCATGATTGCATATCCTTCTCTAAATAAGATCTAAGGTATTCTACCAACGTTATGTGGCTACGCTCTAGGGCTCCGTTGGTTTGAGGGTGGTAGGGTGTAGTTATTAGTCTTTTGATTTTCAGTACTTCACTGAACATCCCATACAGCAGTAAGATTCGCTTCTTGGTCAGTAAGTATACTTTCAGGGATCCCTAATCTGCATATAATGGTGGTTACAAGTGCTTCAGTCAGTGTGCTGGAATCGGTAGTACTGATAGCCATAGATACCGAGAATTTAGCGAGGACATCTTGGAAAGTCAGTTGGACTAAACATCTCCGGTTTGTTAGTCAGTATTATAAAAAAATACAAATAATTACGCTTACCTTAAATACTTTGCAACATCATTTGTTGATCAGCTTTGCTTACAAATAGAAATAATGTTAATCGCAGTTGCTTCTGTAAAATGTTATAGTCCAATTTTCCTATATATAGACAGTCTGTCTCTTCTTGATTTCTTAATCTGTTCTTTGTTATAATGTGAAAATAGAACTTGTGCTTCCAATCTTTTTGCATTTAAACAATGTTGGTGTTTGATTCAGTGCAGTTATCTTTCGATTAAACTTGACGCTACGCTTGACAACATTTTAAAGGCGGGTGTGCTGGAGAATTTGGATCTCAACTGGCTTACGTCTTATGGATGGGTGTGCTAGAGAATTTTGGATAGTTTTAAGACAATAGTTGCTAATAGTTTGTTATCGATTCATTCTACAACACTAAAGCTATATAAGTCTATTTAAACTTGGTAAGAAACACTGATTCATTGCACTGATCATACAGCGTATGGTAACTAGAAAGTTTCGCTATAGGCACCACAGTAGTTCAAAGAGTGACTCAGGCGGTACCCCTTTAGCCTTTACCATAAAATAACTTTACATTTCTAATTCGGTTGACTTCTACTAGAAAGTTTCGCTGGGAATGATTACAGTAGTCAAGCAACGACTCATCGCAACGATCTAGCTGTATCTAAAATGAATGAATTGTTTTCTTCTGAGCAAAATGTATCATCTTCATTTCAGAGTGGAGTGGAGAGTTCTAAGGCTGCATGGTGGTCTGATGATATTATTTCCTATCATTTCTTGGATTTGCCTGGCCACCTCCCTTGTCTGGTAGCCTGTAAGGTCTGTTATAAATGAGGGTTTGGCTATTTATTACCTCATTTTTGTGAGTTGCTGCGTAAGTACAACTTAAAAAGTCCCCTATTATTTTACTGACTCCGCTCTTATGCGTCGACGAAATATGAAACCTTTGTAACCAAGCTCCTCCTAGACCGTTTCATCAATCGATCTGAAATTTTACATACTAATAGTATTTTCGACGGTGAGTGCTAACATCTATTTTTTGGTACTAAATTCGCGAAAATAAATCACTAGTGGTAGGCTTCTTAGTTAACAATTTTTCTGATGAACGAACCAAAATCAGTACAAAGGTTTGTGTCATGGAAATCTAAATTTAGTTTTTATGTATTTAGAACGAACACTGCGTTTTTTTCCAAGAATTCCAAAATATACGGCAAACAAAATACAATCTTAACAAAAAAGCGCTGGCTTTGTAACAATGAACGTTAGTTTTCTTGCATAAATGAAATTATGGTATTGATCTTAGGTAATTAGTTTTCGCGTGCTCGAACCAGAATTAGCTTTAACATAAAGATCTTAGCACAGGCACCTGATTGTTTCCAGGGCTTTCGCCAATTCGCTGTGGGGAATCGGAAACTTTGAAGAGAAAATTTATTTTGGTTTACTCAAACCGTAGCAAGTGGATTTTAACAGGTTCTTGAAAAATAGTATTTTAATTTATGAATTTTGAATCATGGGACAAGAATGATTCCAGGAACCAGAAATTGGACAATTTTCTTCAGGTTTTGAGGGTACTTTTCCGGTAAAATTTTGAATTTTTAACGGTTTTTTGTCCGTAGCGGCTAAACGCAGCGTCCTAGGGTGTTCGTATGTATGACCGACCCCCATTATTTTGTCATTTTCTACATTTTTTTCCGACATAGTTTTTCTCTAAATTCAGTTTTTAAAGATATACATACAAAAGATGGGAAAACTGATAAAACTCAGATTTTGAATTTTTAACAGTTTTTTGCCCGTACCGGCTAAACGAAGCGTTTAAGGGCTTTTATATGTATGACCAACCCCCATTATTTTGGCATTTTGTACCTTTCTTTGATACATCATTTTTCTCTAAATTGAATTTTTAAAGGTGTGCATAGAAAAAATCGGAAAATCAGTAAAATTCAGATTTTGAATTTTCAACGATTTTTTGCCCGTAGCGGCTAAACGAAGCGTCCTAGGGTGTTCGGATGTATGACCAACCCTAATTATATTGACATTTCCTGCATTTTTGTCATACATTATTTTCCTCTACTGCGAGTTTTTAAAAATGTGTCCATATCCAAAATTACGACTCTAGCTCATAATTTTATATATCAATGAAATCTGATAGTAAAGATGATTGAATGAAATACTGGAAATAGTTTCATAACATCAATATACATACTCGTAATCATAATAAATAAATACATATATTCATATATAATATAAAAAACATAATACTAGAAATCCCAAAATAACAAAAAGTCATGAGTTATTAGAAAATGTTAACTAGAATAATAGGAATCAAGTAATTTCAAAGTTTACCATTTTTCAGAACAATGAATAACATTTATTACATTTTGTCAAAATTATTTAACATAAATTATAGAAGCTGAGTAATTCTCTAGTGTAGACGAAGTAATAATTTATAAACTATAATTAAATAGGGCTCACTATAGGATTAGAACTAAGATAGAAAATACAGGGAGGGACATCTAATATTTGGAATTTGAACTGCTGTATATTTTGAGTTTGATAGGCATAATGTCTTTCATGAGCTAACAGAAAATTTGTCTTATGTTTGACATTTACGAAATGTGACGCTTTACGCTTGAACAAAATTGGGAAATATTGAAAACTTACTTCAACACTGGTGAATTTTCTACGGAAACCATAAGAAAATTTACGGAAAAAATTTGCATTCCAATCAGTTGATCAATCAGTGAACCGAGTTCGTGAAACCGGTTCATTATTAAACAAAACAACCCGTTCCCGTTTTCGTCCAGTGCGCACACCCGAAAACATTGCTGCGGTTGCGCACAATGTGCATGAACATCCATCAACATCAATTGGTCATCGTTCTCAGGAACTGAACATTTCTCGCACTTGTCTGAGGAGAATTTTGGCTACAAACAAGAGTCCAAGAATTGAAGCCTCATGACCATCTGATGCGTTTTATGTTCGCCTGTCGCATCGGATGAGCTGAAGATCGTTTGGTCGAAGATGAACATTTTTACCGTAAAATTATCTTTTCCAATGAAGCTCATTTCTACCGTGGAGGCTATTTCAATAAGCGAAATTGCCGCCCTCAGCGCCCCCTCAGGATCAATGGCGAGCGTTACAGAGCCATGTTAAATGGATTTTTGTTCCCACAAATTGAAGAGTGTTACATGGACGGAATTTGCTTTCAACAGGACGGAGCTGCGACACAGCCAACGATACAATCGATCTTTTGCGCACCGCTTTTGAACATCGAATAATAAAGCGAAATTCCGATCCGAATTGGGCGCCTCAGAGCTGTGATTTGAACTCATTAGACTATTTTTTGTAGGAATCCATTAAGGATATATGTTACGCTTATCATCCAGAGACGATTGAGTCCATGAAACACGAAATTGAAGTTGCCATTCATGAGACTGAAGCCCAAACAATCGAAAATGCATTGAAAAATTTAGTTGATCGGATGGAGACTGTAATGCCAGCCGTGGCAGTCATTCAAATGATTGTGTTTCATTCGTAAATGGAAATGTTCAATCTTTCTCTTATCTCTTGAGTTTCTCTCACTGAAGGTAATGAGATAGAACAACATACAAGAAATGGCCAATAAATCATAGTTTAGGGCTAGAATTATTATGCACATATTTTTTACATTAAAACTAAGTCAACACGCATGGTATCGATGTGAACCAATTACTACCAATTATTACATTACCACAAATGACTATGAAGCAGAGTGTCTATAAATCGACCGCTCAGCTCAATTTTGTGTGCGACTTCGTGAACGCCACCTAGTAAAAATAGTTCGCTTTATTCTTTACAAATCATTTGGATACTCATAGTTTCCTCTGAGTTACAAAGATCCAACTTAATGAGCTAATGCAGCCTTTTCATTCTGCCTCTCAAGGGTTCCGTACCATAATCAGAAGTCACTATATCGAAGTCATCTAAATTCTGATAATCTAGGCGAGTGACATCTCTCAGAAAAGTTATGTCATGTTAATTATTGCTTAAAATTAGTGTTTTATTTCGCTTTTAAACGTAACCATTTCGGTTTTGGATTGTGCCGGTACTGTTATAACAGTTTCAGCCGGAGCCGGTATAGTTACGAATTCGGCATCTTTCTTTTTAGCGCAAGGTAAAGGACTCTAATGGAGATATTTCTCAGAGATTTACTGTATATTAGAGGTTTCCTTCTGAATATAAGTAATTAATGCGTTTTTCGGGATAAACTCGCGGGTATTTCGGGATCGCGGGATAGTTACATGACCCTTTTTCCAGGGTAATGGTATTTGCATCGTAGTTTAAGTTGGCCTTGGTTTTTTGAAGGAATATGTGGCGTAGTAGGCGTAGTTCGGCCAGGACCGAATAATCATATTTAAGGTCGTCTTAATTACTCCTAAGAATAATTTGTGTTCGTCCACCTTGCGAGCGTTGTCGAAGTTATATTCACCGCAGGACAAAAATTTATGCAATTCTTTAGAATTATCGTGAAACCCAGGAATCAAGATTTAAGTGTTTCAAAGAGAAAGTGAACGAGAAAATAGGAATCCATTATATTTTCAGGAATGGACCCTCGTTGAATTTGTGGGCCTTCACAGAAACTTTTCTCTATATGCTCCATCAGAAGATCTATAGCGGCATTATAGTATATGGTTCCTGTTCGTTATTCGTTCCTGTCATATCATGTTTGATTCACAAAAAACGCGTTTGAACTAAACAAAAATTCAATTCAGAATTTTTCTTTCAATTCAGTTCAATTCAACTCGGTTCAGTTTGGAAATTCCTGTTTTTTGTTAAAAGAAGTAATAGAAAGTGAACAAAAAGTGTGCAATTAGCAAAAAAATAAAACTGTATCGGAACTTATAACTGTGCAATCAGTGACAAATTGGAACAATCTCCAAGGAGAATACCCAAAGCAACAATTGTTTCACTTTGAGTTGAAATACAGTTCCAAGTTGAAAGTTCAAGAAGGCGGTCTTTAACATTAGCACAGTGGTTGTGGTTTGTATCTGTTACATGTTCATTGTGCATTTCGATATTTATATTTACATTTTTTGGTAACATTTACATTTACATTTTTCATCATCGATATTCTTGCCTTAAAAAAAAATTGTTTTAACTTTTGATTTGATACGATCGTTGGGTTTTCATCTCACGTCTACCTAAGATTATGATATCTTGTGATTGATTGAAATACAAATTCTAATCTCTGAATTATAAAAGTGCAATTTAATCAACACGAACTTGTATTCTCATAAGTGTGCATGCTGCCCAAGGCACCTCTAAGTGAATCACATCAAGTCACCTTGCACAATTTAATAAACTGTTTCGAGTGTTTATACAAGATGGATTCTGTGCCGTATCAAATATATAACTAATTATAATAAGTACCTACTCATAACATCGTGGAAGTTTCCAACTCCTAAGGGCTGTACGCTAAATAAAAATGGTAACTTCTAGAGGAACTTTCCACGAAATCAGATTTCCTTTGTTTCTTCACTCGGGATGTCTCTTGCTGGATGTCGATGAGTTATAATCCCAATTGGACTGACCACTGGGGCACTGACCTGAACCAACAATCAACTTACATTGGATTCTCCCTCGCCTGCTCTCAACGGTAGCCGGACTGACTGTGGACTTGCCAGGCCTGATATTTTCTTATCAACTCTTGATCTATTTTATACGTATTTTTTGCCTAGCCTTGTTTCTAGTATTGTTCAAACATTATATTTCTTGCTTAACACTTAATCATTTTGTTCACGCAGCCGGATCAACGACCCTAGTTCATACCGATACTTTCCATTTTTATCCCTAGTATTTATAATTTTCATCACATTTCATAGGAATTCTCCTTTGCTCTCAACTATGACGCCAACCTGTGGTGCCGGCTCCTGCAAGGATAGGAGCTCTGGTAGGCTGCTGTCCTGTCATGGCATGTATGAGGCCTACTTCCTGACAGGTGAAAGGGTCTGACAGGTGCGCTAGCTGACAAGATCGAGTCAAGGGATTTGGGTATCTACTGGTACTGTTCACGTTGCCGGAAGGACACCGTGAATGCTTTATGTTCTCGCCTTAAACAAATCGAATCTGAGCTTCGAAAACTGGGTAAAAACATTGCAGAGTCATCCTCCCTCCAATCGGCTGTTTTAGCATCAGCCGTGTCCCTTAAGGAGTTCATCCCTCCTCACACTGACCCCTCACAAATAATCCAATCCTCTGCTGTTCCTTCATTACCGTCGGAGTCCTTACAAAATTCATTTCCCAGAGTGACTAGATCGAGTAAATCTAACCTATCTATGCAACAAGACCCTCCTCTAATAAACCTCTTCCCACTGCCTTCTCCCTCTCTTCCTTCCCAGTCCGATCTTTTGAACTGCGCCGTCATAGTAGATAAACCGGTGTCCCTGAGGAGCTCGCCTGTCCTCGATCGTAAGACTAACGGGAAGTTGTCGGGTGAAACTGGTTCCACTAACACCTTGGACTCCCATGCAACAATCCCACTTTCTCAGCGCACACCTCCCCTCACTGCTCCCTGCACTGTTGTTCCTGTCCCTGATACCTCAGTGGCATCCTCCCAAATGAACCCTCATCTATTGCATCCAAGTACTCTTCGAACGGTCCCGAAGACTAAATCTATCTTTTTGACTGAACTGGTCCCTTCTACACAGCCTAGTGACATCATCAATCACATTGTGAATGTCCTAGGGGTGAATGTGGAGAAGAACCGGAAAAAAGTCTTTAAGCTCGCGGAAAAGAGATGTTCTTCTTTCAAGATCATCGTCCCTCAGTCCTTCTTCGAGTCCCTAATCAACAAATCCGACTGGCCCAAGGATAACTACCTAAAAGAATTCCTCCCTAGGGAAAGCTCCACCAGAAGTAGTGTTGGGGAAGTGGCTGCTAACTCCCACCACACGCAGGGTGGCCTTTCACACGAAAAAAACTATTCGCTCTCTCAGTTTACTACCAAAACGTGAGGGGCCTTCGCACAATCCCCATGCTACTCTCTTATCGTCTCAAACATTACCCTACGACGTTTTCTGCCTAACAGAAACTTGGCTCTTTACCAACATTCACGACCTCGAAGTCCTTGGTCCCTATCTTACAATTTTTCGGAAAGACCGCTCCCTTGGTGATCCAAATCGCCGAGGGGTGGGGGAGTGCTAATAGCTGTGCGATCCTCGCTCAACGCTTCCCTAATCTCTACCCCTTCACAGGATCCTCTTGAAATGATTGCTGTACGGATATCTCTCCCCTCAATGAGCCTTATTCTTATTACTTGTTATATCCCTCCGCGCTCTGACGACCATGTGTACCTACACCTCTCTGATGTTATGGACTCCTTATCTGCTCTTACCCCATGTGAGGACCATATTTTACTGCTTGGTGATTTTAACCTCCGCAAACTTGAATTGGCTTTCGACGTGGAATCGAACTGTTTCATTGCCAAAAACCCTGACTCACCATCCGAAATTGCCTTCTGACTTCTTATCGTTGCACGGTGTGTCTCAAATCAATCCCATCAAAAACCAGCATAATCGACAACTCGACCTCGTCTTTTCAAATGATCCAACAAACGTACTTGTTTCCAACTGCACGATGGAACTCTGCAACATTGATCCCCAGCACCCTCCAATCAGTGAATGTCTCTCCCACTATCGTCCTCCCCACCCTATTGACACAAATTCTCCACCGCGCCTTAACTTTCGTAAAACTAACTTTGACCTACTTAATTCAACCCTTCATGATACCCTCCAAGATCTGAACTTTACGGGAAGTGATCTGACTTCCAATATTATTATGCTCTACGAATCTCTGCTTCATGGCATCTACATTCCTACCCCCACCTCAGCCCCTCGTCCCCCCAATCCCTCCCCTCCTTGGTATACTAGAGAACTGAAAGCCATAAGGAACAAGCGTAACTCTAATTGGAAACGTTATCTTGCCTCGAACTTGCCTGATGACTACGATAAATTCGTAGTTTCATACACCAACTTCGCTTCTCTAAATAGGTCTCTTTATACCGAATACCTTTCTTTGGTCAAGACTAGTCTCCTTTCTAATCCCCGCGACTTCTATTCCTTTGTAAACTCAAAAAGGGGACAGCGTAAGGACTGCTTCCCTAATTCCTTCTCCTACCTCGGAGAAGAGTGTGACCATTCTCAAGCAATCGCGAACATGTTTGCTAACTTTTTCGTGTCTACCTTCCAAGATGGTAGATTTGAGCCAGATGTGGCATACTTTTCCTCACTATATAGTACAACAACACTACCCGTTGTAGACCTTCTTTTTCTTACCATTGAAGAACGAGAAGTATATGAACGACTATTGCATCTCAAGGACGACTCCTCCCCGGGCCCGGACGGTATCCCCCCTATAATCTTGAAGCGCTGCGCCAACATCCTGGCGCGTCCATTATCACAGATTTACAACATCTCTCTCACTACAGGCGAGCTCCCAGACCTGGCTTACTAACTCCGGTTTATAAGAAGGGTTCAAAAACGCTAGTCACGAGTTATCGGCCCATCGCCAAACTTCCGGCACTCCCGAAACTTTTTGAACAACTTCTTGTAGAGAAATTTTACACGTCCTTCTCTGCGATCATATCTCCGCATCAGCACGGCTTCCTCAAGGGCAAGTCAACGGTCACAAATCTGATACAATTTACTTCCTACACTTTGAATGCTCTTGAACGTGGAGAAGTGGTCGAAGCTATCTTTACAGAGATGAGGAAAGCCTTTGACAGCATCCCTCACAACCTTATACTCCTTAAAGCCCTTTTCACCTCCCTCGTTCGCCCAATAATGGAATACGCCACGCAGCTTTGGTCTCCATATCCTAAACTCCACATCGGGGACTTGAGGCAGTACAGAAGCGCTTCCTGCGGTGTGCTCTCAGAAGCCTCCCATGGGTTAATCCTATCCTCCTCTCGCCGTACGAAGACTGGTTAAACCTTATCGGCCTCCAATCACTCGCTTCCCGTAGGGTCATGGCCGATTATTCTTTCATTCATGGCTTGATTCAGGGAACCATTGTAGCTCCTTGCATCCTTGAGCTTGTCAAGATACGATCTCGTCGGATGAACCTCAGAATGGGCAAATCCCTTTCCACCATACGGAATTCTGTCGGATGGAGGCCATCACACGCATGCTCAGGACGCACAACCAGGTCTCTACCTTTCTGCAATCTGCGCAGGTTGACCACAACAATCGAGATTATATCCGCACCTGCATAAACATCATCTGTAGGGACTAAGACCCGAGTCTAGGCTCTTTGATC
This sequence comes from Chrysops caecutiens, assembly GCA_963971475.1. Classification (NCBI taxonomy): domain Eukaryota; kingdom Metazoa; phylum Arthropoda; class Insecta; order Diptera; family Tabanidae; genus Chrysops; species Chrysops caecutiens. The sequence goes on along the minus strand of OZ020568.1, from coordinate 25,829,596 downwards.
CGACTTTGCGTTCAGATATTCTCATGTCAATAAGTTACTTGTAGGGATTTTTCTATTTTTCTATTAAGCAGTCTATTTATCAATCTATACTACATTTCTTTTTCTTCTTTTCCCATTTGTAGTATTTTAATTGTAATTTCTAATTTTAAGCTTGATTAACCTCTCTATCTCTTTGTACCTCACTTGTCCTAAGTTAAGATAAAATAAAATAAAATAAAATTGAGTAGTGAGATATTTGGAATCTTCATTCTCCGAACTATAATCTTTAACAATTTCGAAATGGGTTTCTCCGAATGGTTTCCGGTATTGAGCGAGGCTGGTAATTTCCCGATAAAGGGCAGATTTTCCAACGCCAGATAAAATCTGGTGCTCTAATTCAAAAGCCATACTCAACAGCAACTTGATCCCTTTTTTTTGGACTCTTTCTAACTCCTCATGAGTCATTAAAATTGGAGTGGAGTCTTGACGCTTTGACAATTTGAAGTTTGGGGTAGTGGGCTTTCGGGGTCCGTGACAACGACTTCCTCAATTTCGGCGCTTCGTTTCGGACCGAGATAACTTAAATTCAATTGCTCCAACTGCTGCAAGATTTTTTTGAATGGACTCCTGGTTTGCTTCAACCCAATCCTTGGTAGTGTCGAAGCACCTTAGTTTAAAATAGTCGTGAGAGGGGTCGGCGTCTGGGTGCCTTTTGATCTTCCCGTCTGCGTCACAAAAGTTTTCCGATAATCTCGAAGGGTCTTTTAATTTATTATTTGAAACCCTCGTTGATTTTATTTCTTTTATGGCGTCGTCGTCGACTTTCCTTATTTCCTCGGTCAATTGTCATGTAGTGGTATATTCCTTTTCGGTCATTCTAAATAAAATATTTCGGAAATCCCATTAAGAGAGAAAAGGAAAGAAGCTATTTGAGGTGATTTATAATTTTGAGCGTATAATCTTATCTTAATTATAATAATAAATATCAAGAGCGCTCAATGGAAAGGGTAAAGGAGAAACTGTCTTTTCAGCGGCCTCAAAAAATAATTTCAAAAAAATCACAAAATGATATGATCGTTTGTCATCAAACTTGGCATAAAAAATGTATACGCGATACATATCGATGACATTGGCAAATACTGGCGAAATGGCAATGCAGAACTCAACCTCCAAGAGCAAAAGAAAAATTCGAAATATTTAGGGTTTATACAAAATAAGATCAACGGCTACATCCATGTATACTCGGAATGTTAACTATTTAAAATTGTCGAGCGTGATGATAAGAGCGAGAGGAGGAAAAGGAAACGAATTTTAACAGCTCAGAGTTCCATGTTTATGATATATTTCTGACGAGCACGTTTGAGTACCACTGTTTTATCCGCTATGGAAAAGTTCACCTGCACCCGGGCTAAATATAATATAAATAAAGTAAAATCCGTGTCATTTCCTCAGAAATCTCCTTTATTGAAGTATATCCTTAACACCTGGTGGCTTGACTGACATAAATAATCTATACACGGGAAGAATGGGATATGTTATTAAGATTCAAAAGTCAATTGTTCACAAAATTCAAATTTCAATCGTTCTCATTTATTTTCCAAAATTTATTTCAATTTTCACTTTCGATACTTAACTATGTCCTCAAAATACAAAGTTCAAGCATTCTTAAATTTATTTTCAACTTCCACCTTCCAAAACTCAATTCTTCTCTTAATTCAAAATTCAATCGTTCCCCAAATTCAAAATCCAATCATTCTCATATTTTTTCCTAAATTTATTTCAACTTTCACTTTCGATAACAAGCTATGATCCCAAGATACAAAATTCAAGCGTTCTTAATTTTATTTTCAATTTCCACCTTTCAAAATTCAATTCTTCTCTAAATTCAAAATTCAATCGTTCTCCAAATTCAAAATCCAATGGTCCTCATTAATTTTTTCCACATTTATTTCAACCTTTACTTTCGTTAATAAACTATGATTTCAAGGCACAAAATTCCAGCGTTCTTACATTTATTTTCAATTTACACTCTTCAAGATTAAAAATTCCATTGTTTTTCACTTTCTCTTTCGAGCCGGGGTCTCCCCGGCAACCCGAAATAATTTCGTCTAAATTTACCAGAAAAATAAGGAACGACCTCTTAGGTCATCGGGGACACCGGTCACTTTGGGGTCCTTAAGTAGGGACTCAAAATGGGTGATGTGTTGAAATCCGAACGCGACAGTCCGTCGCGCATGTGATTTGATTCGCAATGATAAAAATTGATCGTGATTGATTTTATCATGGTGATAAAAATTCGATCGCGACAGAAATTTCTCGCGCATGGGACTCATAATGCGATGTCTGAGGGTAAGGGAGAGAAGGGGAGCATACGCGCAGTGACAACATACCAGTTAATAAATTTTTATTTATTATTTTATAAAAAAAAACAAATTTTTAATTTCGTTTTTACACGTCTTTATTCAAAGGCTTCCAAATAACAACTGAACTTAACTTAGAACTTAAATCTACTTATCACCTAGTTATGTTAGATTTTACCTGAGCTTGCCCAATCTATTTCCCGTGGGAAATGAGTTCCCGCCGTCTGCCGAAATCCGATGCTTTTCGCGTGGAGTTGGTTTTTAGTTGATTTGAGTAAATTCCATGGGAACGGTTGTTGCCGGGACAAGTCACGTTGCAGCAGCACATGTCCAATTTTTTATTGGGGAACATTCCAGAATATAATGTTAAGTCTTCCCCTCTTAAATTCAGATGTCCTCATCTGAAGCGGCTGTTATTGGTCCATATTTATTTGAATGACGTTTGGTAGTTGAGGTTCCATTGCGTTGATTGATGCTGGCCTACGTTCGATAAAGTCGGTAAGTTTTCGGCACCTTTGCAGGAGAACTGCGACGAGAATTAATATGAGGACAGTAAGTGTGGAAAATGTTGAAAACTGGTAGACTACTCGTTCTGCTTGTAAAAGTTCTATCTTCTTGGTGTTATTTATATGGATTTCCTCTAACATTGGTAGGGACATTATTTGTTCGAAGTGACTTTCGTTTGGTGTGAACTGAAGGATCGGTGGTAGGATGTGGTGTGCTGCTTTCTCTATTGATTGGTAGGTTCTTCCTTTGATGGTTATGGATGCATTGTGGAACTTGACGAGATATGTCCCGTTGAGGCGGTGTGTTTCGTTGGCAATGGTTATGTCGTCGTTGAATTGATTCAGGAGAAGTAAACCATCGGATATTTGTTCCACGGTAGGGATGTGCTGGTTGTTACTTTTTTTACATTGAGATGGACGGCTTTGCAGCAGATTTGGGAGGTAAGTGTCATTGATTATATTGACTAAATCTATTCCTTTACAAATTGTTAAATTCTTAATTAACTTACAATTTCCTTTTATTCCGTACATTTTGTCTTGCAATCTTATTACATTTTTAAATTCTATAAGGTTAACAACATTCTTTGTTTTAACTGGTCTAATTAACAATTTTTCATATGTTTCATTTGTCGTCATTGGGATGCTTACAATGTACAGTAAACAAGAATTATTTGTTACAATTTTAATATCTGAATAATCTAAAAGTTCATCTACAGTAGAAAATGGTAATTTTTCCTTTTCAATTGTGTCAATAGCTAGTTTTACCTCTGCGTTCGACAAAATTAGACTGTTAATTATTCCTGATTTCGCCCAATGAATGGCGTATTCAATATTAACTAATTCTTCTTTTATTATTTTTAATTTATATTGTAAGCTTAAAATATGTTGGTTTTTAATAATGTCATCTCTTTTTACTTCATTTATTAAATCATTTGTTATTTTAGTTAAATTGTTCATTCTTTCATTATAAAGTCTGTTTATAATTCTTTGTTTATTATTATTTTCTAGCAAATTATTCATTTTATTAATTACAATCTGAAAATCATCATGGTCCGGATTACCGGCAATCCACTTCCATGCACTACCAATAAAATTGAGTGATCGTTTATTTCTTAATGGTTTAATCCTATTCAGAGATTCTTCGATTTGAGATAGTTCATGTGTTAGGTGAGAATATAAAGGACTTGTGTTTGTTACAAATCTGTCTAGTATTGTTCGTGTCTCGTCTATGAATTGTTGGAATCTGTCCAGTTCTATTATGTGGATCAATTTGAAGTTTCCATCGTGGATGATGGCCTTGCCATCGTTTATAGTTACAATTTGTGAGTTAGAATAATCAAGAATTTGTATTTCGGCGAGTGTAATGCCGATGAGGTACCTATAATAAAAATTTATTTAATTTCTTATATTGCTTTTGTGAACAATTTTGCCTGACTCTGTTACAACGGTAGTACGTCTATTTTCTTTAACAATTTCTGCAGTATACCTAACAGATAATTTCGAACCTAATCTTTTATTGTGTTTGACGTAAATCGTTTGACCTTTTTCGTACGTTTTTATTGATTTTCGTTTTTTATTATGATAATTAATGTCTTTTTTTTGTTTCGTTTGTAGTCTCTGAATGTTATTTTGGCGAAATTGTTCCAATTGTTCTGGTGAAGCATTTGGAATCCTTCCAAAGTATAATTCAACTGGTTTTTTTCCAGTTGTAGAGTGAACGGAATAGTTGTACTCATTCACGGCCCTGTCTAGAAGTTCTTCGAAAGTCCTTTCAATGCCATCTGCTTTTAGGCATCTCATGATTTCTGATAGGGTTGAATGGAATCGTTCTATCTGTCCATTTACTTCACTTTTGTATGGTGGGGTTTTAAAAATTTTTATTTTTAGACAGTCTTCTAACATAGAAGTTATTGATGCAGAATTTAGAGACTTTTCATTGTCAATTACTATCATTTCGGGTACGCTAAAAAAATACATGATCTCTCTAAGTTTTTCTTTGATATCTTCAACGGACTTTGATTTAATAATAAAACACTTTGCGAGTTTGGCGAATTTATCAATGGCTGTTAGGACCAATTTACCTAATGTAGAGTAAATATCTATGTGAATGATATGTCCTGGGTATTTTGGAATTGGGGTAGGACAAAGTTCCTGTTTGTTAGGATGCCTATCGTACTTGTTTTCTTTACAAATAGTACAGCGTTTGACTAAGAAAGTTATTTTTTTCGCCATTTTTGGGAAATAATATTTGTCGAGAATTTGTTCCCTATTTTCCTGCGCGTTACGGTGAGCCCGTTTGTGAACAGTAAGGATTTTTTCATCTTGATCGTTCTCGTTTGGAATATCTTGCACTTGTTTTTGAGTGAAACGAATTTTATAATTTTTAAAGTGGATCGGATAAATTTCCTGAATTTTTCCCATTATATGCTCTTCCGTTTTTAACCCGTTTAGGGTTGAAGGATTGAGATACCGTTTGAAAATTTCTATGAGATCTTCCTCAGAATAATCAGATTTAGTATGGATATGTCTCACGTAATTAGGGAAAGGTTGTATTAATTGGTAACTAGTTTCGTCACCAATCTGAAGGATGAGTTGGTTACGGAATACGTTTATTGGCACTTCAACTGTGGGGATAAGATTGTGAGAGGAGCTATCATCGCTATGTTGTGTTACACTACTTAGTGCATTGATTTGATTTCGTTCAGGGATTCTTGACAGGGCATCTGCGACAATGTTGGATTTTCCGGGTTTGTATTTAAGTTCATAATTATATTCTTCAAGAATGGCCTTCCAACGCTTCATTTTGGGATTGGTGTTCTTGTTGCTAAGGGCATAAGTGAGAGGTTGGTGATCAGTAAAAATCTTTACTTTTCTTGACCCGTAAAGGAAGTTTCTTAGAGTACTTAGAGCCCAAATTATCGCAAGCATTTCCTTCTCATTGGCTGCATAGTTTTCTTCTGTTTTATTGAGTGTTCTTGAAATAAAGGAAATTGGCTTGTCGTTTTGTGAAAGTACAGCCCCTAGGGCGAAATTAGATGCATCCGTCGTGAGCTCGAATTCTTTCGTAAAATCAGGGTAGGAGAGAAGGACTTCGCTGGAAAGGAGTGAATTCTTTATTTTGTTGAACACTTCGACTCCACTCTGGTCGATATTTATGATTCGCTTTTTAGATTCATGTTTGGACACATGTCCATCTTCCCCTCTTAAGAGCGACGTCAAAGGTTTTGCGAGATTAGCATAGCCTTTGATGAAGCGACGATAATAACTTGACATACCTAGAAAGGAGCGTAATTCTTTAACTGTTGTAGGCAGGGGATAATTAACAATTGCTTTGACTTTCTTTGGGTTTGCTCTAACGCCATTCTTTGATATAAGGAAGCCCAAAAATTCAACTTCATCTTGTAAAAATTCGCACTTATCCAATTGTACTTTCATATTTGCTGTTTCTAAAGTTTTAAGAACTATTTCTAGATTTCGTAAATGTTCCAATTCGGTTTTGCCAAAGATAATGATGTCGTCTATATAGACATAACATCTTTTACCTATGTGCTCTCTCAAAATGTCATCAAGTGTACGTTGGAAAATGGAAGGAGCATTCTTTAAGCCAAATGGCAAACGAGTAAATTCATATTTTCCATTATTTACTGAAAAAGCAGTCTTCTCGATGTCTGATTCCCTTAGGGGTATCTGATGAAAACCGCTCTTCAGGTCAACGACGGTGAACACTTTATTCTCCCCAAGATTTGCAAGTACATCGTTAATGTCAGGGATGGGATATCTGTCGGCAATTGTGACAGAGTTAAGTTTACGGAAATCGATGACCAGTCTATACTTCTTTTCTCCTGATGCGTCTTCTTTTTTTGGAACAATCCAAACGGGGGAATTGTAAGGCGACTTGGAAGGTCTGATTATTCCGTCTTGACGCAAAATATGAATTTGTTTCTCTACTTCGTCCTTAAGACAAGCGGGATATGGGTATGGTCGCGAGTATACCGGATCAGAATTTGTTGTTCGAATTTCTCCTTTAACAGTGGTCGTGTAAGTAAGTCTTTCGTCTGGCGTCGAAAAGACTTTGGCGCATCTTTTGATTATTTGTTCTAAATTTTCTTTTTGCTGCGAATTTAGATGTGAAGTTCGTAAATTAATATTGTTAACTGAATCAGAGATCCGTTGTTTGAGTGGTATTATAATATCTGGGTGAATTACCATGTACCCTTTGTCTGTATGAATTGTTGCCTTTAGCTGTTTGAGACTGTCATTTCCAATTATGCCGTCAAAAGATTTTAAATTTGGCAGGAGAAAAAATTTCAATTTAACGCCTCTATCGAAAAGATCAATTAAACCATAGTGTGTAACTTTTACACTACCTGCTACGGAATTAGCCAAGAAAGGTTTTTCATTAGGGATAGGATTTCTCATAAAACGTGATTGTACGTAATTTTTGTTCGATCCCGTATCTATAAGAAAACTAAATGTTTTACCGCTCTTCGCTTTGTATTCAAAGTAGGGGAGCGAAGAGCTTTCTAATCTAAAAAATGAATTTCGTTTGAGTTTTCTTGCTGTTCGTCATGAAGTGTATCGATTTCTTCGTAATTTACGGATTGTTCATCATGAAATGTATCGGTTCCTTCATAATTTTCAGGTTCTATTGAATGTTGGCTATTGATATAATCTACAAAGGATTGGTCATAAGGTTCGTCTTGTTTGTTTATTGTCTCAGTGTTCTGCGTCATATGGTTAATCCTCTGATACTTTACAGGTTGATGGATCTGATTAGATCCTGGTCTCTTCTGTGTGTAGCCTTGAGGAGGCGGTCTGTTCATGTAGTTCACTTGTCTGGATCTTGTTGACTGATCTACATCCATTGGTTCAGGTTTTTGAAAATTATTTTGGAAATATGTCGGTTTTTGTGGGACGAATGGTCGGAAGTTTTCTTGGCGACGGAACGGAGTTTGTGGTGGCCTTGGATGAAGATGAGGATGGAAATTTTGTGGCGGAATATGGTTTCGTTGTGGTGGGACATGTGGTTTTTTTGGTGGAATCGGAGGTGGTAGGGAATGTTGCGATGGTCTAAAGTTACCATGACTATGTTGAATTCGATAGTTAACGTTTTCGAGTTTGAGGCACAAATGAAGTGCTTCTGGTAAATCGCACGGGCCACGCATACTTAAAAGTCTAGGTAAGTCACCTTTTAAGCCACGAATGAAAGTATCCAAAGCTTTGTCACGATATGACCGTGTCATTGCATTTAAAGCGTCTTGGCTCATTTCCATTGAAGACAATTTGTTTAGTATAAGAGATAAATGGTAATAAACTTGTTGATAAAACTCTTGAATAGTTTGATTGCGTTGAATAAGGGTAGTCATCTGGTATTCTAGAGTACCTATGTCTCTTTTATCGGCATAATGCAAGGACAAACAACGAGAAATTTTATCCCAATTTAAAGGGGTATTATAAGATTCGAGGGCGGTATCTGCTTGCCCTGTTATCTTATTTCTCACAACACTAAGTATGCCGTAGTATTTAGGGGTGCCTTTGATAGATTCGTAAATCTTTAAAATTCTTTCGACACTTTTCTTCCAGGACCCGAATTCTCCTGGTTGCCCTGAAAAATCGCGTAAACTTTTTACAACGTCGGGAATTTTGTCCATTTCACTAATATTTTGCGCATACCGCGAGTCTATCGTCTGGTCTAAGTTTGTGTCAGAAGTATTGATTTCGGATGTGTTTGAATTTGTAAACTGTCCCAACATCTGTTGGTTCTCTGTTCGAACAATCTCAGATATAATATTTCTTAATTCACTAAGATTGAAGGGACTTGTATTAGCTTGGTTATGTTGTCCCATAATTGGGGGTCTGAGTGGATTGTTTTCGGTAGGCATTTCTATTAATTATGTTTATTTTGTGTAATGCACGAAAATGGATTTTACAATATTAATGACAATGGGTTTTTTGACACAGTATTGTTCAAGTTTAGTGTTCAAGTTAAATCACTTTCCGTAAAAAAATTTTTATCGATTCTTAGACACTAATTCTCTATCTTTAGATAACTGATTTCCTACTTTTATTTATTTAACTTTTATATTTTCTCAAAAAAAATTTTTTAGGAACAAGTTTACTTACAATACTAACAGATGTATGGTTGCCATCTGGAGTTGTATTCGGTTGCGCAATTGACTTGGTTTGGGATCCTTTGGTTTATCTTTGTCCACGGCTTAGGCGGCTGTTGCCAAATATTTCCTGGGTGATAAAGTTGTCCTAAATCGCCTTCTATTTGGGAACTCCGTTTTCTCCTTTCGGTGTACTCCGGGGCCTCGTTTCCTATGCACTTAATCTTGGACACAAAGTAAAATTTTAACACTGACTTTCACACTTTTCCGTTTCTTTAAAAGTATTTTATTCACTTTATAGTTTTAATTATTTATTTTTAAAGAAATGTTTGTTTAATTCACTATGAACTTTATCGCGTCTGATTGATTTGCATTTTATTATTTTATTTCTATTGTTCACGATTTGTTCAAATTTTACTTAATACTTTCTTTTACCAAGGGTCCCTGCTCGGGCGCCAGTTAATAAATTTTTATTTATTATTTTATAAAAAAAACAAATTTTTAATTTCGTTTTTACACGTCCTTATTCAAAGGCTTCCAAATGACAACTGAACTTAACTTAGAACTTAAATCTACTTATCACCTAGTTATGTTAGATTTTACCTGAGCTTGCCCAATCTATTTCCCGTGGGAAATGAGTTCCCGCCGTCTGCCGAAATCCGATGCTTTTCGCGTGGAGTTGGTTTTTAGTTGATTTGAGTAAATTCCATGGGAACGGTTGTTGCCGGGACAAGTCACGTTGCAGCAGCACATGTCCAATTTTTTATTGGGGAACATTCCAGAATATAATGTTAAGTTACCACCTCCCTTGGAAACACAACAAACAATAAACAAACAACAATCCCTTGTTGATTTCATTGATTGAAACATTGATTGAAACATGAATTTGAAAAAGTTTAAAACTGAATTGAATGTGAAACCGAACCCTTTCCGTTCTTCCATTTTTTTTGCTTATGAAGCTTAATGTCCTTTTGTATTTTGAAAGATAATATCTCTTTGTTTTTTTTTTTATTATATATCTGTTGCCCCTTTTTTTGACTAGTTCACAAAACTAGAAGCGTACATGTATCCCCTTTCCCTATTTTTCATGATAGATTTATACATATATATACATATGTATGTATGTATGTACGTACATACATGTCCTTATTTTTCTATATATGTTTATATCTGCCTTACATTACTGGACATACATACTTGTCTATATTGCAATGGTTACTACTATAACATGTACCATTTTGTTGTTCTATTTTTATTATTATATATATTTTTTTTGTACATATATTTTCCCGCCACTTTAGGCTTTTTTTTTAGTTAAATTGACTTCTTATACTTAAGCTTATACCTCTTGAGAGCCTTCGTACGTTATTTTCTTAGTATATTGTACAACAAGGACTTTATCTATGAACCACAGAAAAAAAAACAATAGCTTGGTCAGTGGAGGGAGGTAGATAAAAAAGGGAAAGAGGGGGTTTCTGAAGAGGGTTTGTGGACTTATTGGCCCCTACTTAAGGTCGTGATTTGACCGGTGACTGGAGAAGTCGCCGTGTAACTTTCTTCTTCTTAATTCTTCACTTCCTAATGTAACTATTGTTCCGCGAACGGTCACTGACGCGAACAGTTATTGATGTATTCTGTGCTGAGAAATTTTTTAAAGAAAAACTAAAAGAAAACTTAGTTCGTGGAAATTAAAATTAATTTTTGTGTTCAGAGAAAAAAAATACAGATTGTAAGAATTGGAAACATTATAATGAAAAACTTTTTACCGTGCTTGGAGGAAAATTTTCCAAAAACTTTTAAAAAAAGTAAACAAACCTTGTCAAAATTCAAAAGAGTTTAAAAAGAAAAAAAGCTGGGGTGTGGCTGTGTCATGGACACGGCCGTGTGTTGTACGTGAATACGTTTATGTAACGGATAATATTTCTTGAATAAAATATTTTTATTCATGTATTTAGGACAAAAGCAAGGAAACAAATCATTATTTTGTTACAATATAACTTTATTAATTATAGGTATGTGATACGAAAAGTACGACACAAATGGCATACAAGATACATCCAGATTTCTGGTAAACGTTAAATCAATACAGGTATTATCTAACGTTGTTGGAGAAGTTTCAATATAAAACAAGTTGAACTCGCTGAGCATGAAGTCAGGCAATGAACAGTTTTGTGAGACATCAACATTAAAGTCTCCAACTATCATAACTGGTGTAGTAAGATCAGGCTCGTAATAGGGTATAATTTTAGCGATGTTTTTGGAATATTTTAACAACGATCGTATCATTAAGAGTTTAATATCTGCTAACGCTGTGCCCGGGTGGATATACGCACACCCGAGTATGAATTTGAAGATGCCATTGGCGTTAACTAGACAGACATCACCTGCTTTTGGGTCTTTAATTTCCAAATAAATTTCCGAAATGTCAATGTCAACTCTATTACAATCAGTGAAGCTATTGATGTTGCGATATATGGCGACACCACCGGCTTTGACTTGATGATGATGATACCGCTACCGATAAAGTAGTAGCAATTTGTCTGTTCTTAGCGGTTTTACAATATGTAGTCAAATCAAAGCCAGGCACCGAAAAATGGAGATTTTTCACCAAATTTTGCCAATTTTGAATTTCAAAATCGAATTCAATCAACCAGGCTGGCAGAATCGCCAGCAACACAAAAATTTCGCCACGGCACAAAATTGTGCAAAAAACATTGACCATACGGTGACACCCTACAAAGGGAGCGTGAGTGACGCTCGCATGTGTTTGTTTCGATGAGAAACAAACGCATGCGGGCGCCACACACACTCTCTCGGTGGGGTGACACCGATCGTTGACGTTCGGTGGCACAATCACATGTACTGGCGAAATTTTTGTGTTGCTGGCGATTCTGCCAGCCTGGCTGTTTGAATTTGATTTTGAAATTCAAAATCGGCAAAATTTAGTACAAAATAACCCCATTTTCGGCGCTTCCCCCTCCGCCGCGCGCGACGCGCCAATGATCTCGCTTATCCTAGTGATTTCTTTGATCCTTCATCTATCCAGTGGTATAATTTAGTTTCGGATGTAGTGCAGAGATTCGAAGCTACAACGCCAAACTGTATCCCCCGATTTTATAATTAGTTTTTTTGGATTGCCCCCGTATGGTAGCAAATTTAAAGACGTATTCACGTCAAAAAAATTTATGTGGAGGAAGTCTAACTTCGTGGAAATTAAAACTAGTTATTGTGTTCACAGAAAGAAAACAAAGATTGTAACAAAGATTGTAAGAATTTAAAATATTATAATACAAACCTTCTTATCGTGTTTGGAGGAAAATTTACAAAATTTTTAAAGAAAGAAAACTCACTTTGAAAAATATTTTAAAGAGCCTAAAAAAAACAAATGGGGAATTCCTTTTTCCTTGGGAGAAAGCTAAGTTCTTTGAAATTAAAGAGATTCCATCACAAAGGAAAACTAAGTTCGTGGAAATTTAACGTTTTTTCTTTAGAAAATATAATTATTGTGTTAGAGAAAAATTTCGAGAGAAAGATTGTAAAAAAATTGAGAAGATTTTAAAAAAGGAACTATTACTTGTGTTCGGAGATTATTTTAAAGGAAGATTGTGGAAATTGTATTTAGAATTGAAAGATTGCATTGATTTTTCGAAAATCTAAAAGATTTTGAAGAGGAAAATTTTTTATTGTGTTTGGAGGAAAGGAAGAAAACTAAGTCTGTGTGAATTTAAAGAATTTAAAAAAAAGTTTATTTAAAAAACCAAGAAACCCGACTGACTCCAACAAAGAACTAAAAAGATGTAAACAAGACACATTCATAATTAAATCTATAAATGAGTACTATTAAAATTGTACTTGTGTCGTTCTAGTTTTGTGCTGATAGTGAGTGCACCTATAGTTATATTTTATTGCTAACATAGGCATTAATGCACCTATCAGTGAAAACTTCTTCATGAAAACACAATTCAAGAGATGAATCTGGTCTTTATATTGTTAGATTACCACAAAAATCTTTACCATCTACTCTTGGTGATTCTTCTGTTAAAGCCAAGAGTTGCTTATCAAGTATCTTGAGACGTCTAGCGAGTAATCATGCATATGGGAAGCTGCATGCAGAGTTTATGAATGAATATGAAAATCTGAGTCATATGAGGAGAGTACTAGTCGAATACTCTGAGACACGACTTCATTATCTTCCGCATCACGGAGTTTTAAGAGAGCAGAGTACTACAACTAAACTACGAGTAGTCTTTAATGGTTCCAGGAATACTTATTCGGGTTCTTCATTAAATGAGTTGCTACAAAGTGTTCCAAAGATTCAAATGGATATTTCAGATGAACTTTAATGGCTGAAAAGACATTGTATTATTTTTGCAAAAGATATTGTTGAGCGCAGACTCCTTTGCCTACGCTTTGTTAGATCAATTTAGGTGTGTCACCGAAAATGATTTTTCTCCGGACTCTTTTTCAAGGAGGTAGCTTTAAGTATCAATCGAGGTGTTATACCAAGACTGTTTTTGGATGCGCAAAGGTACATTAGACAGCTATATAAGAATAACACGAAGTGAAAGGCTGAGTTCTAGTTAACGACTGAACTTATTTATTCTAATTTGCGCGAATTTATACAAATAAAAGTGCTGACATGCGGTAAATTGTTTTTTTTTGCGACTAAGTACAGGTGAGTCCAACAAAATTAAATCGTCAACAAAATTAATACCTTTTGTTCATAATTGATGATGAGAACGTCTGGAAAGATGAGTTTAGGTGCGGAAGGAATCCTCTGACGGGACAGAAAAAAGGCATTTTAAAAGTGAGTAGTACATTGAGGTAAGAAATTATTCGTGCATCGTACAGTCAGGTAAGGCATTTGTGAACATCTTCCCTGACGTTGAATGGGTTCATTCAACAAAGGCTTACGGTGAAAGGTTCGGTGGATGCTGTATTGTCTTGGGTGACTGGAAGATCCTCAGCAGTTGTGCATGATGGTGGTTGTGATATCCGGTATCCGCGATAAGTCCTTGTTGCCATCCAGATTACCCCAATGGTGGCTATGGTTACGACGGACAGTGTTCCATTAGGTTAGGTTAGGTTAGCAGGAAGAAGTGTTAACACCGATTGTGCGATCCGCTCCCACTCGGTGGCCAAGTGGCGCATTGTCATGCCCTTTATATTTTCGCTATCCCCTTCTTCTCCTATTTCTTGATCCTTTTTTCCTCTGTCGTGAGGCATTTCCACCCTTTGGCAAAGTTCCTCAATGGTTGAACATCCATGACCCCTATTTCCTCCAACCCTGTGAAGGATTCACTCCCCAATATTTGGGCAAGAGCACAATAGATGTTCCATTGTCTCCTCTTCCTCGTAACACTCCTTATAGAAACTGTCGCTTGCGAGCCTCCACCTCTGGAGGTTTCTTCCAACCGGACAGTGTCCTGTAATAATGTCCTGAGGTCTTTTTTTGCTCTTAACAAGCCCGCCGTTCTTGTTGCCTCAATTCTGGGCCACAAATGCCTTGAATTGAAGCAGTCGTCTCTGTTGCTCCATCTCTTGCCACGTTGTTCCCGAATTACTCTGTCGATGGTACCTTTCAACAACTTCAGCTGTGGCTTTGAAAAGTTGGCCTCTTCAGTACTATGAATTTCGGTTCCGATCCTTGCCAATTTATCCGCCTGTAGATTCCCTTCCACATTGCTGTGTGCGGGCACCCAACAGAGGCTGACTTTGTCTCGGATCCAAGATAGTTCTTCTCGGCAACTCATCACCGCCTTTGACTTGATTGTCTTAAATTCCAGTGTTCTAAGAGCCGCCTGGCTGTCGCTGTAGATTGTGACCTTCAGAATTTTTTCGTCGGTCAGCTGCTTTAGTCGGGCTGCTCTCTTTATCGCGTTAAACTCCACTCCGACTCCAGCCCCCGTTTCAGTTACTGAGCCGTCCGTAAAGACGCTTATTTCGTCTTTTTCAAAAATGGAACCATTTTCCCATTCCTCTCTGGTTGGGATTTTGATCTCCAGCTCCTCCCCAAACCATTGTTTCGCCACCATATAGTCCGTGCGCTGACGTGGCACTCCGGTTTCAACGGTGCCTCCCATTTTTATTATCTCTACCAGTACACTAGCATGCCCTTGGCCTGCATGCCACCACAGTTTCGTTTCTCTCAGCCGTAGGGCTGTTTTGGCTGCAAGGCCCTTTATAAATAGGTCTAACGGTTGCAAATTTAAGATCGCCTCCAGCGCCGCCTGAGGTGTGCTTTTGATCGCTCCCGTTATACCTATCGCTGCTAGTCGCTGCACCTTTCCCAACATCTGTCTGTTCGTCTCCTTGCCATGGCTTTCCACCACACAAGGGCTCCATATGTGATAATGGGTCTGACAATCGTTGTGTAGATCCAGTGTATGATCTTTGGTTGCAGACCCCAGTTCCTGACAAACATTTTCCTACGTATGTAGAAAGTGTTTATCCCGTTTTTCATCCTTTCCACCACGGTACTCCTCCAAGTGAGTTTAGAGTCCAGGATGACTTCTAAGTACTTCGCCTCTCTAGAGAGGTCTAGTACCCGTCCTTTCACCTTTGGTAGTCTGACCTTCGGTATCTTATACCTTCTGGTGAAGAGAACTAGCTTCGTCTTTTCCGGGTTTATCCCTAGGCCATTCCTCTCCGCCCTGTTGCTCGTTTCTCTTAAAGCTTCACCCATGGTGTCGCAGATCGTTTGTAGATCTTTGCCTGTTGTCAGTGTAACTACGTTATCTGCGTATGCGGTGATCCTAACTCTCCTACCCCTGAGTTCTTTAAAGATCGTGCTGATTATGATCAACCACAAAAGTGGGGATATCTACCCCTGCCTGTGGTGTACCCCTGGTCGCCAGTCTTCTGATTTTGTGTTCCCCCGTCTCTGTACTGATAATTCTGCTTTTTAGCATATTTATTATCCAGTATGTGATGGTGGGCTCCACTTTCAGCTCCATTAATGCCTCTTTTATTGCATTGGTCTTGACGTTGTTGAACGCTCCCTCTACGTCCAGAAACGCCCCTAGGGCATATTCCTTTTGCTGGAGGGATTTTTCAATCGTTCCGACCACTTCATGCAGCGCACTTTCCACAGATTTACCTTAGAGGTAGGTGTGCTGTGTACACTCCTCCTCTATTTTGGTCTTCTGCTTGATGTTAAGGTCCAAGAGCCTCTCCTTGTCTTTAACAGGAACGAGGAGAGGCTTATTGGCCTAAAGTCCTTTGGTGTAGTGCTGCTCGACTTCCCCGATTTGGGTACGAAGGCAACCCTTACCTCTCTCCATGTTTCAGGGATGTATCCTTATGATAAACAGCCCTGAAAGATGCTCGTCAGTACCTCTGCTATGCTGCCGGACCCGCAGATTTGTATGGCTCGAATGTTTTCACCGCCCATATTACCTTCTCCTTGGTGATGGCGTCCCTTGTAGTTACCTCCTTTGGACCAATCCTGATTCTTGGGCTCTCTTCCTCGCCCCATGTTGTCAGGCAGCCTGGGAAGTGAGTCTCCATCAGCAGCTCTAGTGTCTCCTTGCTCGACTCCGTCCACGAACCATTTGGTTTCTTCAGGTTTACCGTGACTATGACGTCTTTGGAAAGAATTTTCCTGAACCTTGTGGCCTCGTTCACGTCCTCTATAGAGCTGACGAAGTCGACCAGGCAGTCCCATTTTGTGTTTCTTATCTTATTCTTATACTCATTAAAACTGCGCTTGTAGTTAGCCCAGTCCTCCTCTTCTTTACTTTTCTTCGCTTTGTTATAAAGCCTTCTAGTAGCGTCCCTACTTTGCTTGAGCCCTTTGTTCCAACACTTATTAGGTACCATTCGAGCTCTGCTTATGGGGCAAGTTTTCTGGAAGGCTTTTAGCAAAATCTCGGGAAGTTGTTTTACTGACTTTTCCAGATCCGCCACCGTGTGGAGATAGGTACCGAAGCACTGTGTGCTCTTCGTTTTCATTGCCTTCCCCACTTCGGTGGAAAATCTGTTCCAGTCCATGTTCCTTGGATTCCTGTAGGGTTTTCCTACCTGATCCTTCCGATTAATGTCGAAAAAAATTCTCCCATGATCCGAAAAGGAGTGCTCGGGAGAAACTCTCCAGTTTTCTACGTTTAAATTATTAGTGTTAGTGGCCAATGTAAGGTCTATTACCTCCTCCCTAATTTTGTTAGTAAAAGTGGGTGTGTCACCCCGATTACAAATTGTTAGGTTGGTAGCAAATATAAACTCTAAAATTGACTCACCCCTTCTGTTGATGTTACTGCTCCCCCATTAGACGTGATGAAAGTTCGCGCCGCATCCCATCACCATGTGCCATCCGCTATCTTCGGCCTCTTGTACAAGGGCTCGGACCGCTGCTGATGGGGGGTCTCCTTCCTCGTATGGCATGAATGTTGAGGCCAGGAGCAGGTTAGTTTTGCGCCTCTCCTCTAGTACTGTCACCACCATGTCATTTGTGCTGTGCTGTGAAAGTAGAGTGAGGTTTAATTATTTCTTTGCTACTAAACACGCTCTATTTTTACCTGTTGTGCTTGCGTGAAGTA
The DNA here is from genome assembly GCA_963971475.1 of Chrysops caecutiens. Classification (NCBI taxonomy): domain Eukaryota; kingdom Metazoa; phylum Arthropoda; class Insecta; order Diptera; family Tabanidae; genus Chrysops; species Chrysops caecutiens. The sequence continues at coordinate 25,812,104 of OZ020568.1, read as the reverse complement.
GACTATAATTTTTCGACCTAAGTCCTCGGATTTTGTCCCCTGAGAGCCACTGTTCCTGGACAGAGGCCACGTCTACTCCATTTGCCTCCATATACAGCATCAAATCCTCGGTGGCCGCTTCGCAGTGGTGCAAATTACTTTGCACTGCTTGCAGCCTCCTCGGTGCCGCTCTTGGATTCATTTGGAAGCCTCACTTTTGCGGCACTCACTTCTTAAGGCTTCCTCTTCTTCTTCTTAGGCTTCCTTAACAAGAGCTTCTTCAAACTGGCCTTGGCGCTTTTGTACCTCGTAAGGGACAGTTGTGCGTTGGTCGGCTTCCTCTTCTTCTTTTCAGAGGCCTTGGCTTCGGTAGCCTCGCCCAGCAATCTCTTTTCGGCCTCGGAGTCAATGGTTTCTGTACTGTTGACGGACATGCCGTCGTCAGTTAGGAGCCTTAACTCCAGGCCTGTAGAGAGGCTAAACGACCCACCTGTGCCTTGTTGCCTCCCACTTGTAGCATCCACCGCAACGGTGGCCAAGTGTTCCACCGTCGTTGCTTTCGCAGGCTTGAGTTTAGCCCCCCCCCCCCCCCCCAGAATCCGAATGGGGCACGGCCACCTCCGAAGAGTTGGATGGATTTGACGACTGAGTCGCCGAACCACCTGGGGTAATTTGAATTTGGCTCAAACCCTCCATATTTAAAGGGGGGTCCTCCCATTGTCCGCGGCCGAGTATTGAGCTTCCCGAGTTCAACTTGTACTCTTCTGCCTATTACTCGACGATCCAAGAGACATTTCCTCTGGACTTCCACTATCCGCAAGCTATGGACGCGACCGGTGGCTAGGGAGGTGTCTAAAACCTCAAAGAGGATTACTAGCCGTTATTTGTATCCCGGGCAGTGTTCCATTGGTCAACGTTTGATGACGGTGAGAGAGTCTCTGTATTAAGGCTGGGATTTGGCCGTCCATTTCTGAAAGTTTGCGCTTGACTGTTTCTTATTCCTGGATATGTGGGTCGAAGTGGTGTTGATAACGCAAGACTGATGTCATGTTGAGCGGATCAATGATGTCGTTCAAATTAAAGGCCGGAACGTAGGAAGCGTGCCTCCCTGTGGAGTAGCTCTTGTGCCCGCGAATCGTGATGAGAGGCTGCTCTATAACGTAATTGGTATCAATCGTTAAGATACCCGTCTGGTGGAGAGTCAGCTGTGACATGTCATCTCCGCAGACAATGTTGACCGTCATTCTTCCTTCAAGTGTGATCAAATTGTAAAAATGGAGTATGTCGTCCTGATTGAGGGGAAATCGTAAGCTTGAGGATAGATTGGCCCGAATGGTGCTTAGAACGGTCCTTAGCTGTACTGGAGTTAAAAGATGTCTGCTGACTCTTCCTCGATGTAGATTGACTAAGGCGTCTAAGAGAAGACCTTGGGTCCGTGGAAAGTTGGTGGCGAGCAGTGTAGCTTGTAGTGACAGTGGGATGAAGGATCTATATCGAGCTTCTTGTTGCGCATCATTATGTATTGCGTTTATCTGTGAGGACAGATCATTCAAATGAGACTCAACTTTCTGGAATTCTACGTCGATGGCCTGATGGTCTTTTTTCTTAACGTTGATGGTGGCATCTAGAATGGAGGTTTGATTACGTAGCAGGTTTGTTAAATGTCCTTCGTTGTCCTTTATGGAATCGATGGTTAGGGACATATCTTCAGCGTATTTGGAATCGAGAACAACAACCATGAAGTTAGCTGCGTTGCCAACGACGTTGAGCAGTCCTCGTTTTGCTCAACCTGGTGGAAGACAACTTAATGGCTGATTGGTTTGGCCAAGTTCATCCACGACACAGTTAATTTTTTGGCTATTTTATTATGACACCTGGGTTTGTCGTGAAGGGAATTATATTCGCCCGAGATGCCATGGTTGGAGAAAGGATGAAGCATACCAACAACACGCTAAAACGAGCGGAGCGAGCGTGTTTAACTGGCGTGGGGCCTTGGTGCACTGATAGTTGATGCATTGTTCTCTTTTTCGGTTGCTCCAAAGTTGGTTCCATTTCACTGGTCTTCAGTCTTGATAGGAAGTGGTGCCAATCGGTGTATTGGTCGACACAAAATATTGTTTGTTGTTTTTACGTCAACAACTTGGACGAGCCCGTCTTCGCCCTTAACGACGTTTGTTACGCGTCCTAAAGGCCACTTTAACGGGGGAAGATTGTCCTCCTTCACAATCATCATTGTACCGGGCGTAACGTTTTGGGCCGTATGTTTCCATTTAAATCGGTGCTGAAGTTGCTTCAAGTATTCGGTCGACCACCGTTTCCACAACTCGTTCTTGACGTACGTGACGAGCTTCCACCTAGTCAATAAGTTGGCCTTGTTTGATTTAGCCTGAGGATCGACAAGCGTGGTTATTGGCTCACCAATCAAGAAGTGAGCTGGCGTGAGGCCGGCAAGTTCATTGGCGTTATCGGACATCGGCGTAATGGGACGGGAGTTCAATATGGCTTCTACTCCGACAACAACGGTATCCATTTCTTCATACGTAAACGAGGCTGACACATGGCTATGTTGCATTAGTTTCTCTGCGGATTTGACGGCAGCTTCTCACAGCCCACCGAAATGAGGTGCTAGAGGAGGGATGAAGTGGAAGTCAATTCCTCGATATCTAGAGGAGGGATGAAGTGGAAGTCAGTTCCACGATAGCTGCACTCCTTGCATAGTTTCTCCTTGGAAGTATTGATGCAATTGATCTCGAGCACCGACGAAGTTGGTCGCGTTATCGCAATAGATCTTCCGGCAATGTCCTCGTCGTGATATGAAACGACGCAAAGCTCCAAGAAAGCCATCCGTTGATAGATCGCTAACCGATTCCAAATGCCCAGCCTTCAAAAGCAAAAGACAGCTATGTAAGCCTTTTGTGGCTGTTTACCACGGATCTTGTAGTGGACAAAAACTGGGCCGCAAAAATCTACTCCGGAGTTGATGAATTGTCTTGCAGGTGAAACACGATCTGGTGGCAAATTTCCCATTAGTTGTGTCAATAGTTTGGATTTAGCTTTGGCACAACGAACGCAGTGTTGCACAACGAGCTAAGTTCTTGCCGCCGAGTGGCCAAAGCTTTTGTCGTGCGATGACGAGTAGAGCTTGGGGACCCGCATGCATATTTTCCATCTGTAGTGCATTGAATAGCATATTGGTGATTGGATTAGAATACGGGAGCAAAGCAGAATGCTTGGCTCGATAGTCGACATGTGAAGATTCGAGGCGTCCGCCTACCCGAAGGACTCCATTCTGGTCCAAAGGAGGGTCAAGGAGCTGATTGAGCTGCCCTTGAAGACTTCACCATATTTCATTATGTGTTGGAGTTCGTCACTGAACCCTTGTCGTTGGGAAAGTTTGATTAATATGTTTTGGGCATTGTGAAGCTCGATCACGGATGGAGGGAGTTTATTGTTCGTGCTAGAACAATGTTTCGTAGCTTAGATGAAGCGAAGAACATATGCAATTATACGGTGAAGTCTTCTGTAAAAATTTTGATGGTTGATGTCAACGAGGAAATCCATCGTGTCTGTCGATCCAAGGTAGGCAGGTTGGGCCTTAGTCCGCTGTTCCAAAGTGCATTCATCTGGTTTTGGATTAAGATTGGGCCAGGCGTCTTCTCTACCATGAAGGAACATTGGACCATAAGACCACAGAGCATTGTTGGCTAATTTTTCAGACGGGACGCCTCTTGATAATAAGTCCGCCGGATTATCCAAAGATGGCACGTGTCTTCATTGTTCAGGGATGCTGGCTCGCTGTACGGTCGAGATGCGATTGGTAACGAAGGTGTGGATGATTCGGCCTTGATCCAACCGAGGACTATTGTTGAATCGGTCCAAAGCAATATTTGATTGTTATTCAGTTGCAAATCATTTTTAACGCGTTGTTTGAGTTGAGTGGCCATTTTGGCAGCGCATACTTTGAGCCGAGGTAATGTGATATGCTTAATTGGTGCAACCTTGGACGTGGCACATATTAACCGCGCGATGACAACGGATACAAGAACGAATATAAGTGGAAGCACCATATGCCTTTTCTGAGGCGTCAGCGAAGATATGTATGCAACTGTATCTGGGATGTGATTTTGTGAGCAAAAACATGTGCACTTAAGCCATCTCTAAAGTTGTTCCACTTGGTGTGTAATTCTTGAGGGAGAGCAGCATTTCAATCGAAATTTAACTTCCACAATTTCTACAAAAACAGTTTGGCTGTTATGACCACTGGCGCCAGTATGCCTATTGGGTCGAAGATATGCGCGATATCCGAAGACGCGGTTCGCTTCGTGACCCTTTGCGTGGAGATTAAGGTGCTTCGAATGGTGAAAAAATCGGTTTTGTGTTGCGAGGTTAACGCCATTGTTTTGATGCTGTCTTTGGACTGGTTACTGAAGTCTGAACCAGATAAAATATCATCCACAAAGAAGTCATTCTTGAGCGAGTGAGAAGCTAGTGGAAATTGATCCTTCACATTATCGGCCAGCATATGCAAAGTGCGCGTAGCGAGATACAAAGCGGGATCAGTACCATAAGTGACAGTGAAAAGCTGATAGCACTTCAAATTCTCAGCATCATTCTTCCACCATATCAATTGATATTTTTAGTCAGCTGGATCGGCTTGGATTTGGCAGTAAATTTTTTCGATGTCTGTGGTAAGAACGTGTCGAGGAAGACGGAAGCGCAGTAGGATTGTGAAGACGTCACCTTGGATGGCTGGCCCGACTGCTAAAACGTTATGCAGCGACAGGTTGCAGGTTGTTTTCGCTGATTCGTCGAAGACCACTCGTAATTTTGTAGTCGTGCTTTCGGGTCTGAGATCACAATGATGTAGAAGAAAGTAATATGGTTCTTCCACCATGGTAAAACAGATTTCCTTCATATGGCCCAAGTATATATACTCCTTCATGAACGTGTTATATTGCTGCCTTATAGTGTGATCCCTGGCCAATCTCCTTTCCAAGGAGTGGAAGCGTCGAAGGGCCGTATAACTGGATTCGTCTAATCCACGTGGATCGCATCTGAAAGGCAGTCGAACGACGAAGCGCCCATTGTTGTCCCTCTTGGTGGTCTGAAGGAAGAATTCTTCGCATTTATTCTCGGCAGTTGTATAATTTCATAACTGCCACTAACGACATATCAAGGGTTGTTTTGCACTCTAATATGCTATCTTATGCTGACGACGCTAAGATATTTAAAAATATCACTCATCCCTCAGACTCTTATAAGCTTCAGATGGATTTGAACCATCTTTCACAATGGTGCTTTAAAAGTAACCTCATCTTAAATGTCTCCAAGTGCGAGCACGTCTGCTTCCACCGCAAGCGTAACTATAATCCTCACTCTTTCTCCCTTAATGGCTCCGCGGTTAGGACGGTGAACTGCGTCCTCGATCTGGGTGTCCATCTTGATTTCAAACTCTGTTTCCACGAGCACCTTACTCATGTGATACGTAGAGCCAGTACCATGTTGGCGTTCATCACTAGGTGGTCTAGGGAATTTGCTGACCCATACGTCTATAAAACGCTCTTTATTTCGCTTGTTCGCCCTATACTAGATTATGCTTCCCAAGTCTGGTCTCCTTACCACAAACTCCATATTGCGAGAGTCGAGGCAGTTCAGAAGCGCTTTCTCCGTTTCGCTCTCCGCCACCTTCCATGGTCCGATCCCGTCCACCTTCTCCCTTATGCGGACCGTCTTAAACTTCTCAATCTACAATCTCTTTCTGGGCGCCGCCTCACGGCTGATTTATCTTTCATACATGGAGTCGTCCAGGGAGATATTGTCGCCCCGAACATCCTTAGCCAGGTTGCTTTGCGACCCTGTGGTAGATACTTAAGGTCCTATGATTCATTTTCCCTTAGCTATCACCGCACGGACTTCGGCAGGATGGAGCCAGTTACTCGTATGCTCCGGGCTTACAATCAGGCCGTCCCTCTTTTTCAAGTCGCGGGAGGCAACACTAGTGCCCGTTCGATCTTTCGAATCTGCGCTGATAACATGTCACAGCAGTCTTGCACGTGATCGTACCCGTCTTCCGTGACTCGACTGGACCCTATGACTATGACTTGTTATATCTTGTTATATGAACTTGTACTAAGTTGTAAATAAATAAATACGCCAACATCTATCCTTGCACTGTAGTCTTTATATTGTAATCTATTTGGATGTTGGCTCTTGATTGCGTGTTCTGTGCGACTGACCCTCTTCAAAAGCCTTTCCGAGATGAAATTCAGTTGGGAACCGGAATCTAACCAGGCCCTTGCTTGTATTTGGTTTGACCATTTGTCAGTAATCTTAATGAGTACGGTACTCAGCAAAGTGTATGAACCAACAGGTAACGGCGTGAACTGAGAGAAGCAGCTTCGATGGAACTCGAGTCTGGAAGTGCTTGTAATTGTTGGCTGTTGACCACGCGAGGTGCCTGATTACTCGAAGCTTGAGATTTTGGGCTGTTGTCGTCCAAGTGAAGTAGGGTGCTGTGTTTCTTGGAACACTTGTGGCAATTACCAGAGGGACATTTATTGAAGCGATGTCCCTTCTTGAGGCAATTAAGTTGTATGAGTTTAAGACGCCCATCAGGACTATGATTGAGAAAACTGGAGCAGGAAAAGATTGTATGATCTCCATTTCAAACGAAGCACGCCGTCCTTGAGGATACTACAGCTCATGCCTTTGGGGTTCGTCTTTTGCCGAAATTAATGTCGTTTGTGGCATTCCTTGCGTTTTTGTTAGGAAGGGATTTTAGTGACTAAAATCGCCTTTCACAAACGCGAGAAAATGATCCAATGATTGCAGATCCCTTGGGTGTTGCAGGTCCTGCTCGTAGAGCGTGTATGTGACACCATCTAAGTTTTTAATGAGAAGGTGAAAGAGCAAAAGATCCCAGTTCTTGATGTTGACTTGAAGATTCGTCAGACTTAGTTAGCACTCCCGTGTTGTGTCATGGAGCGATTTAATGGCGAAGTCCGATTCCATATGAATGTTCGGTTGATTCAGGAGCTTGTTTAAAAGAGCTGTTTCCAATAATCTTTTGTTGTCGCACCTTTCCTTGAGCATGTTACAAGCTGAGAGATAATTTGCGTCGGAAAGACTCAAATGACTAATGCATCGTTCGGCTTCACCCGTGAGGCTTGTTTTGTGATACCACATCTTTTGAGCGTTTCCCAAGCTTTGCTAATGGACGGTCTGCAGGAACAAGTCGTGGAACTGCTTCCAACTGAGGTTATTGCCTTCAAACTTTGGCAGGGGTAAGGTTGGAAGCTTCACCTTCGGCGCCGCATCGGTTGTGGATGGAATAGGAGGCCCAGATGATGGTCTCATTTTCTGTTGTACATCAATTATCGTAGAGAGAATTCATCAGAGAGCGATAAGTAATTCTCCTGGTCAAATCCGGCAGCAATGAGGTCATCTGCAATTCCTCAAATTGTGTCATGAAAGGGGCCTCCACGTTTGCCCACTGACGTTCGATGGAGCGACATTTCACCTCGTAAACGACGACGTTTTGTTGAGGTGCAAGATGGTGGATTGTGTCCAAGGCGCGCTTTAAGGGGACGATTGCAGCGTTCAGTTTCCGTTGCGTGCCCTGAAGTGGAGAAGTTTCGGCGGTAGATCCTTTGTCGTCTTTAGATTCAGTGTTACTAGACTGAATTTTCGATAAGATGTCGGTGCGCTCCTTGACATCTTCTACAAACCATTTGTACAAGTCTTCAATGTTTACGAAGTACTGCATCTTGAAATATGAATGGCTGGTTTCGTCGCCATATTTGGACCGAATGTCATAGTCCACAGCCTGGAATGTTTCCCTAAGATCAGTGATGGTTTTGGAACTATTGGTGAGGTAGTCAGTGCCCTTGCGGATTGCTGAATCTTTCTTGTAATTCCTTATGTTCCACTCGATTTCTCCTCCTGTCTGGTTCTGTTGGTTAGTGAGTTCTTCTAAAGTTTCTGTTGGTTAGTGCTAGTTGGCTGCCGAAAACTGCCATCAGAAACGGAGGATGATGTAGTAGGGATGCAGAAGCGATGAAGAAGCCGACTATCCTGATGAATGGATGATGAGTATTCGCGTTTTTAACGAATTGCCACGACGATAAATGATTTAAAATTAGCGTGACGTTTAATCACGTCAAGGTCACCAAATGTTGAGCGCAGACACCTTTGCCTACGCTTTGTTAAATCAATTCATGTGTGGCACCGAAATTGATTCTTCTCCGGACTCTTTTTCAAGGAGGTAACTTTAAGAACCAATCGAGGTGTTTATTTATTTTCTTAACTTAGGACAAGTGAGGTACAGAGAGAATAGAGAGGTTAATCAAGCTTAAAGTGAGAAATTATAATTAAAATACTACAAATAGGAAAGGAAATAGAAAAATAGAAAAATACCTCCAAGTAACTTATTAAGATAAGAGTATCTGAACGCAAAGTCGGATCAAAGAGCCTAGACACGGGTCTTAGTCCCTACAAATGATGTTAATGCAGGTGCGGATATAATCTCGGTTGTTGTGGTCAACCTGCGCGGACTGCAGAAAGGTAGAGACCTGGTTGTGCGTCCTAAGCATGCGTGTGATGGGCTCCATCCGACCAAATTCCGTATGGTGGAAAGGGATATGCAGATGGCCGCCCGTTCTGAGGTTCATCCCACGAGATCGTATCTTGACAAGTTCAAGGATGTAAGGAGCTACAATGGTTCCCTGAATCACGCCATGAATGAAAGAATAATCAGCCATTACCCTACGGGAAGCAAGTGATTGGAGGCCGATGAGGCTTAACCGGTCTTCGTATGGCGGGAAGAGGTTAGGATTAACCCATGGGAGGCTTCTGAGAGCACACCGCAGGAAGCGCTTCTGTACTGCCTCAAGTCTCCCGATGTGGAGTTTGTGATATGGAGACCAAACCTGCGTGGCGTATTCCATTATTGGGCGAACGAGGGAGGTGAAAAGGGCTTTATAAATAAGCGGATCCTCTAACTGCCTGGCCCACCTAGTAATGAACCCTAGGACACCTCGTGCTTTCCTGATCACATAGTTAGTGTGCTCAAGGAATGTTAGCCTAGAATCAAAGGAAACGCCAAGATCTTGGACAGCTCCCACCGGTTCTACGGTGGTACCATAAATCGAATAGATGTGGGGAACATTATTGAGTTTTCGACTGAAGCAGACGTACTGACACTTCAAAACATTCAGCGATAGGTTACTTTTTGAGCACCATTCAGCAAACCGGTTCACGTCATCTTGGAGTTCAAGGCGGTCCGTCTGATGAGCTACTTGTTTGAAGATTTTAGTGTCGTCAGCATAGCTTAGGATGACTGAGTTCTTGACGACTCGGTAGGAGTCGTTAGTCGCAAGAATGAAGAGGAGGGGGCCAATATGGCTACCTTGTGGGACCCCAGATGTAGCTTTTATTGTGACTGAAAGGTGTGACCGGAAAGAAATCTTGTAGGTGCGGTTGGAGAGGTATGAGTGGGCCCACTTGAGGAGAAAGTCAGGGCATCTCGCCATTTTTAATTTAAGGAGTATTAGGTTGTGAGAGATGCTATCAAAGGCTTTGCTCATGTCCGTAAAGATAGCGTCGACCACTTCTCCTCGTTCAAGAGCATTCAAAGTGTAGGAAGTAAATTGTATTAAATTTGTGACCGTTGACTTGCCCTTGAGGAAGCCGTGCTGATGCGGAGATATGATTGCAGAGAATGACGTGTAAAGTTTCTCTACAAGAAGTTGTTCGAAAAGTTTCGAACAGGTGGTGTTGTAGTACTATATAGTGAGGAAAAGTATGCCACATCTGGCTCAAATATTCCATCTTGGAAGGTAGACGCGAAAAAGTTGGCAAACATGTTCGCAATTGCTTGAGGATGATCACACTCTGCACCGAGGTAGGAGAAGGAATTAGGGAAGCAGTCCTTACGCTGTCTCCTTTTTGAGTTTACAAAGGAATAGAAGTCGCGGGGATTAGAAGGAGACGAGTCTTGACCAAAGAAAGGTATTCGGTATAAAGAGACCTATTTAGAGAAGCGAAGTTGGTGTATGAAACTACGAATTTATCGTAGTCATCAGGCAAGTTCGAGGCAAGATAACGTTTCCAATTGGAGTTACGTTTGTTCCTTATGGCTTTCAGTTCTCTAGTATACCAAGGAGGGGAAGGATTAGGGGGACGAGGGGCTGAGGTGGGGGTAGAAATGTAGATGCCATGAAGCAGAGATTCGTAGAGCATACTAATATGGGAAGTAAGATCATTTCCCGTAAAGTTCAGATCTTGGAAGGTATCATGAAGGGATGAATTAAGTAGGTCAAAGTTAGTTTTACGAAATTTAAGGCGCGTTGGAAAATCTGTGTCAATAGGGTGTGGAGGACGATAGTGGGAGAGACATACACTGATTGGAGGGTGGTGGGGATCAACGTTGCAGAGTTCCATCGTGCAGTTGGAAACAAGTACATTTATTGGATTATTTGAAAAGACGAGGTCGAGTTGTCGATTATTCTGGTTTTTGATGGGATTGATTTGAGACAGACCGTGCAACGATAAGGCGTCAGTGAAGGCAATTTCGGATGGTGAGGTTGGGTTTTTGGCAATGAAACTGTTCGATTCTACGTCGAAAGCCCATTCAAGCTTGGGGAGGTTAAAATCACCAAGCAGTAGTATATAGTCCTCACATTGGGTAAGAGCAGATATGGAGTCCATAACATCAGAGAGGTGTAGGTACACTTGGTCGTCAGAGCGCGGAGGAATATAACAAGTAATAAGGATAAAGCTCATTGAGGGGAGAGAGATCCGTACAGCAATAATTTCAAGAGGATCCTGTGAGGGGGTAGAGATTAGGGAAGCGTTGAGCGAGGAGCGCACAGCTATTAGCACTCCCCCGCCTCGGCGATTTGGATCACCAAGGGACCGGTCTTTGCGAAAAATTGTGAGATGTGGACCAAGGACTTCGAGGTCGTGAATGTTGGTACAGAGCCAAGTTTCTGTTAGGCAGAAAACGTCGTAGGGTAATGTTTGAGACGATAAGAAAGTCGCATGGGTCTTTGTGCGAAGGCCCCTCACGTTTTGGTAGTAAACTGAGAGATCGGATAGTTTTTTTCTTGCGAAAGGCCACCCTGCGTGTGGTGGGAGTTAGTAGCCACTTCCTCAACACTACGTCTGGTGGAGCTTTCCCTAGGGAGGAATTCTTTTAGGAAGACATCCTTTGGCCAATTGGATTTGTTGATTAGGGACTCGAAGAAGGAGTGAGGGGCGATGATCTTGAAAGAAGAACACCTCTTTTCCGCGAGCTTGAAGACTTTTATATGGCTCTGCTCCAAATCACCCCTATGACATTCTCTATGTGATTGATGATGTCACTAGGCTGTGTAGAAGGGACCAGTTCAGTCACAAAGATAGATTTAGTCTTCGGGACCGTTCGAAGAGTACTTGGATGCGATAGATGAGGGTCCATTTGGGAGGATGCCACTGAGGTATGAGGGACAGGAACAACAGTGCAGGGAGCAGTGAGGGGAGGTGTGCGCTGAGAGAGTAGAATTGTTGCGTGGGAGTCCAAGGTGTTAGTGGAACCAGTTTCACCCGACAACTTCCCGTCTGTCTTACAATCGAGGGCAGGTGAGCTCCTCAGGGACACCGGTTTATCTACTATGACGGCGCCGTTCTAAAGATCGGACTGGGAAGGAAGAGAGGGAGGTGTTACACCAAGACTGTTTTTGGAAGTGCAAAGGTCGAAGTCCGATAGACAAGAATATGGAACGAAGTGAAAGGCTGAGTTCTAATTAACGACTTAACTTATTTATTCTAATTTGCGCGAATTTATATACATAAAAGTGCTGACATACGGTAAATTGTTTTTTAGCAACTAAGTACAGGTGAGTCTAACAAAATCAAATCGTCAAGAAAATTAACATCTTTTGTACATAACTTGATGATAAGATTGTCTGGAAAGATGATCCCGCGGATGAAAGTGAATTTAGGTGCGAAAGGAATCCTCTGACGGGACAGAAAGAAGGCATTTTAGCGGTGAGTAGTACAATGTGGTAAGAAATTATTCGTGCATCTTACAGTAAGGTAAGGCATTTGTGAACAGATATCATCCGGACTTTCCGTCAAATAAAGGTTCATCCTGACGACTGGGATCTACAGAGGATTTGGTGGGTTGATGGAAACAAGAAAATGATTCCTTATCAACTCACAACAGTAATTTATGGGACAAGATGTGCACCTTATTTTGCTGTGAAAGGTCTTATTCCTTATTCTACCTGATTCTGCTTCGACTTGCAACGGACGAAAAGGAAAATTACCCACTCGCTATTGTTCCGCTTATCAAGGGCCGTTATGGGGATGAAATCTTTGGAGGAGCAGAGATGTTCAATACTGGGAATAGTCACACTGTGATTGATCTGACATGGAAACAATCACCCTGTTGTTTAGTTGGGTTCATGTGCTCAACTCAACAACGGACAATATCTACCCGCTATGCCAACGGGACTAAGGGGCGTGGAGATGATTCGCATCAATCGAATCATCTCGATGTCCACTAGTTGAGTTTTGGCCAAAACGGAGGTTTTATCTTAGCGAATATCATAAAGTCGTGCTAATGATCATGTGAGGAGGCAGTCTTTGGACAAAGGGAGACTTTAAGGAGGTTGAATATCTAAAGAAGTTTGAATTTATGAGGTTGTTTTCTTTAAAACATTTATTTTGTATAATTTTTAAATTCGCCCGTTCATATAAGAAAACCAAAATTTAACTGAATTAAAGAAACATATCAGAGAAAAACGCTTCTGTGTTTGATGATGAAAGTTAAAATTCGAAAAAGAAACATTTGAGAATTTATTAAAGAAATATAATTAACGATTTTTGCATAAATTTATAAAGAAAATGTGAATTAACTTGGAAACAGTGTAAATTTGAATAACATTGGAAATGTACATGAATTAGACATAAGATTTTGCTAGAGAGAAAAGAGGAGATAATTTCGATCTGATGGATGGGCCGACATTTCGAGATCTTTCCGTCACTGTAATAGGAAGTGACCCTACACTGGATGCCACGACAAAGATGTACTACCTCAAAACGCAACTAGATGATGAAGCAGAAAACCTTCTTGAGAGCCTCCTTTCCACGAATGAACAATTCCAACCAGCCTTGGACCTTCTAATTCGTAGGTACGGCAACCCGAGGTTCTAGTCAGATTCTAGATTCGTAGGTTCTAGTCACTGCAACTGTCAACAAACAAGATCAACATACGCTCACCAAATGGGAGACCAAACTTGGAGTATCCAAAGAGTTACTTTCGTACACAAAACTCCTAGATTTCCTTGACGTTACTGCAAGAGTCTGGAAGGGCTTCGAGAGCCTTCAAACTACTTCATTCTTCAAGGGCAAACCACCTACTAGTCGACTATCAAGATGACCTTCATCTCCCAAAAAATCGACCGTCAGTTAAACCACCATGACAAAGTCAGGTACAGCCGTGGGAAACACTAACACCCAAAATACATGTGCAATGTGTGGACAAAATAACTATATGCTTTGGTGTCCCAAGTTTAAGAAATTATTAGTCGAAGAAAATGTGAGCAAGGTAAAACAACTGAGACTTTGCTTTAATTGCTTGGGAAAACACAATGTGAAGAGTTGTACAAGCAAGAAGAGATGTCAAAAGTGTAATACTCCTCATCACACAGAAATTCATTTTGAAGAAAGAGCAAAGGAAATATTCGCAACCTTCACCAACCCAACCATCCACACCAGCACCAGAGCAATGAGTTTTGGAGTCTTCTAACCAAATCCAGAGCCACCTGAGATCCTTATCTTCATCTATCTACAAAGATTTAAAGCTTCTTCTGAGTACTCTCAGTTTCAACTTTCTATAGTCAAAAAACATCTGCACACAGCTTACAACAGAGATCACTTCATTTATTACCTCAGAGAACCTGCTTCATACAGTAGATCTATTAGAGAAAACGGCACGAGTACAGTTAGTTAGGTTTCGGAAGGCGCGCACTTAATCGACATGAAACCTGTACAAATATAATCTATATTTAAAAATAAGAATTATATACTTAAAGGAATAATCCTTGATTTTGCCTCGTTTTCGATATTTGTATGATTTTACGTAAACGTGTTTTTTCGGGTGTTCATAAAATTAACGCATCCTACTGCAACAAAGTATTGAAATTACAAATCAATACTCAAGAATAAACAATTAATGTTGTATGCAAAAACTCATAATTCGATCTAATTTTCGATATTTTCGTATTTTATATATAATTCGAATTAACCTCAAAACTGACATAAATGGGGTGGTTGCGTCACCGATGATGTTGTCACGAACGATGTTGGCCACCTATGTGTGAAAATCTAACATTGTGTGTTCGAGACACCATTCACATATGTTCGGCTACGTTCGTTTTTAAATTTTATATATTAATGTTTATAATAAAATAAATGTGTATATTATTAAATGGAAATGTTTCTAAATGTATACTTTCAACTGTAAGAAAATAAATATATATATATTATGAGAACATTATCCAATTATATAATCTTTGGAAATATTTGAACGAAGAAAACCCCTTCAATTGTTTGCGGTTTTATATGGAAAAATTATTCTCTCAACACAACTTAAGGATCAACTCCTTGGAAGGAATATTCCCGTAAAATATACTTTTACCCTCAGTTAATCAGTTAACCCTCAGTAAAACATCATCGAAGGTAGTAGCCATAACTACAACAAGCAAACGCACATAACTACAACAAAAAAACGGTTTGCTGGGTGGGCACCTCTTCTTTTTATATATAATATTAGAAGGTTTCGATTCTCCTACTGATTTGTCTTTTCAACGTACCTTGAGACGAACATTTTTAAATCAACTACGTTCAAAACTAGATATTATAAACACTTTCCGTATCCCAAAAATAGCTCATTCACTTATTTTTAGAGTGGAAACAAGGTATCTACATATGCATGTGGAAATGATGCTGTTTCTATGAAACTTCACAAGGAAAGTCTTCTTTTTGTTGGATGTTACGACGGCTTCATTTAAGTTATTAACAAATCAACTGGCGGACAACTAGGAAGATTCCCAGGATCTTGGAAGGTTTTACCTTCAATATACATCGTAGCTGACAAAGTGAGTGACAGTAACGTTTTTAATATTAGAACATAATTTTTCTTTGCAGTGAACATCATCTAGAGATTCTCATATGCAAGTCTGGATATACCAAAGTATACTTTAGCTCTTGTACAGTAAATGTGTCATCAACTCCTTTAATGGGAATATTTTGTACTAAAGCAGATTATATAAAACAGCATTTGATTTTTAAATTTGTTTCAATCCTAGTCTAGCTTTGGATTGAGAAGATAGTATATATAAGATCATACATCAATTTTCGATAAGATATGATACAGAAGATAGAAAAGACGAAAATGATAGGGAAGAAAAAGTTAGTTTGTAGCAAGATTGGTTAAAAGGAAAATGTTATTAATTTTAATTTTGCATTCGCAAATTTATTTAGCTATACGAAACTATTCGACATAGTCCTCCACACAAAGACTAGCATTGGTACCTCCAAACCCGAAAACATTTTCAGTTCTATTGGACGCGCTCCTGCACTCCATTCTGCCTTACTTGTTACAAAATTCATATTCATTCCCTCGTCGACCTTTTCTATATTTATTGATGGAGACAGAGACGTATGAAACATGCCCTGGTGGTATTCCAGCGGAATTCATAGCACGTTGCAAAGCTTAAAATGCACCTCGAGCATCCTCGCTAGGTGTTGTTAAATGAGCAGCATCACCAGAAAGGCCATGACCCAATATTTCTGCTAATATACTCGCTCCACGCCGTTTAGCGTTTTCCAACTCTTCCAGAACAAGAATAGCCGAACTTTCACCAGTAACAAAACCATCCCTTCTTAAACCTTTTGTACGGTCTTAGTGATTTTCTAGACATTCGTTGAACGATGTACTCTATGCTCGCAGCCTACAAAATCCTGCAACAGAAAATGGATCTATACAACTTTCTCTACTACCACAAGTCATCACATCCGCATCATTGTACTTGATAAATCTGTAGGCACCTCCAATTCCATGGGCTCCTGTGGCACAACCTGTATACTCCTGTATACTAATCTACCACATGCCATGTTCAGTAGCACTTTGGGAACAAAGAATGGACTTAACTTTTTATAACTACTTTTAAAAGCCTGATATAAGGTGTATATGTCTACTAAGTCTACCATTCCCATTGCTGCACAAACTCCTAATCTTTCTTTAGTTTGTTCCTTCATAGCTAAGAGCTTTGCTGGCAGCCACAAGAGATTACATAATAGCAGCAGACATGCATTTCGTTTCACTTTTTAAACATTTTTCACCTACATTGAGCACATTTCTATTAACTTGGGCAGTAATCTTTGAGGGAAGGTTCTGGTAGCTTTCTTTAGTAAATTTTTTTATGGCACATTAGCTGCTAACAAGATTTTTTCATGAATCTTGAACATTGTTTCCTAGTGGGTTAACAGTCCCTAAGCTAGTCACTACTACTCGCCGGTCTGATAAACTGTGTTGACATCGCAAGTGGTTGGATATAGGTATTAAGCTGTGGTCTTAAATGTAAAATGAAGCGTTTAATGTTCATTTCTTATCCGAATAGCACCTAAAATAGAATAAAGCTGAAATTAAAATTATATTAAACATGATGTCTGGACTCGGACTGTAAATAGTTTCTATTACCTACTCCTGACAGCTGATTTTGCAGTTGAGCACTGAACTGTACATCTGAAAACATTCCTGACCCAATTATTTTTGAAACTTAAACGTATGGATTCCAATTGCTTCCGTCTCAGGTAACAAATAAATTGTCTTTTGCCGGACAGATCAAAATACCACCGACCAATTGCTTGTATTTGCACAATGACATTAAGTTTCGACCAGCATTTGGAGCTCGTATAATCACTCACTTTGAAAAATTAACACCAGCTGCTAAGAATGATGTACAACATATCACACATGACGTTCCCAGCCTGTAAGCTATTTCGTATGCTATATTCAAAAGCTTTCGTTCATCTGTCATCTGAGTGATGATCCGCCATGTCACGGGGAATGATTTTTTCCAAAACTGGACTCAAACTCCCACACACATCTTCGAGAGCTTTCACCAATGAATTCTTATACTTTCTCTTATGCTCGGTGTACAAATTTCGCAGACACGAGTCATTAGAAATAACTTCCGACACAAGTCCAGCTAGATGATCTGGATCAGCCCTGGTCATTTCCGTACTGTACTAAAATTATGAAAATAATAAAACAAAAACATGACACACATAACATGTGTAGAAATACTATATATGTATATCCTGCCCATTTGAATTGATTTCAAAAATAACTTTTTCACACTTTAGAAACTCAGCTCTACCAAACGAAAGCCACTAGGGGGTGAGATATTTCTGGTATGTTTCCAATGGCTGCACTCATCCCGACAATTTGAATTCCAGCTAGTGTCAGAAAAATGTTTAATATAATATATTTTAACTGCTAATAAGAAATACCTTTGATATGCATGACATTAGTCAAAAAAGTTGTCAATGTAGCGCCACGACCCATATCGCCGAACGAGTGCACTTCGTTGACAACTACTTAATCAATTTCTTTTCAGAGCTCTTTTTGCCTCTATTACGGTACAACATACTATTATTGAAGCTTTTTCAATAGCAGCTATATATTAAGATTTGTTTGTTCTTCACCGTCTTTTCCCTGCTGTGCACTCTTCAACAAGGAAATTAAAATTTAAAGTAAAATGCGCCATTGCACTGACCTGAAACAAAGATACCCAAACTTTATGTAAACTACAATACTGACTGGTGCTCTTGTTACCTTTTCCTGGACAATTGAAACAAAACGACATATAAGTTCACATAGCATAAGTATTTCCGCCACTAGCGTTTTACCACCACTTGTTATTAGTGAATAAACTAAGTTTTCTCCAAGGTGCGTACAGACGATCATATATTCCGTCATCTTATTTTTCGTCCTGTTTCAAAAACGTGTGTGTACAGTTCTTCAATATGTCATAGATATGATGTATTTTTCTATGATCGTCTGTAGGCACCACTATACGACTCTCTTATAATTTGGAAAATAGCAATGAATGAAATTTTTTTACTAAAATGTATTGACAGAAAAATTATCAATTCAAAAATCAAACGCAATTGAAAAGTTTTCTTCGTATAAATATTTCCAAAAATTATACAAACTAGGGGGGCGCCCCCTGCTTGCTACGCTCGCCAACCCCCGCTGTTCGCTCCGCTCACTCTAATAGCTCGCGCATGGAGCTATATATACAGTAGCATTGTAAGTAATAAGGTTATTGAGTTCAGACTGTAGTAGCAATCATTTCAGCTCATTTTGCACGTCAAAGTACATCTATATTGAATGAGGCCCTATCTATAATTATCGAAAACCTTGCGGGTGCGGTTGCGGATGTCAAAAGATCTTAAAATTTTCTCATACAAAATACTTTTTGTAAAAATTCTTTCATCTTCTGCCAAATGACCTTGGCTTTGTGTTTCAGAAATACATATAAACACGCAATCGGTTAAACGATCTAACTCTACTGGCTACAACATACAATTAACAGTGAGAAAATATAGGTTGTTTGAGTAAGATTCCTGATTTTTGAAACGTTTGCCCCTGGGATTTATTTATTGTCATCGCAAAAGCCAGAATGACGGGAAGTTGAGTTTCTTGAAAAGAAAAAGGCAAAAATACGTCACACGTGTCGAAACACGTGTGTTTCGGAAAACTCCTGCTAAAATCTCACAATCCAAAAAATTTTCTTTTGCATTTGAACTAAACGAATAGGTGTACCATTGACCAAGCAAGTCATGTCCTGTACACAAATTACGAATAAGTAAAAGTATGTAATTTGGTTTTTAAAATAAATTTGTGGGATCGGGAGCCAACTTACATCAACTGAGTTTAAAAATTCTACTGGAAAATTATTTTGCTCTCTATAATCATCACTCAAGATTTTTTCGGAACTCAAATATATTCGTTTCTCTCCGGCCAGGCTGTTAAAGATTTCTGCATCAATGAAAGTACAGCCTTCATATTTGAGTGCTAATATAACCGAATTGAGAATATCGTTAGACTTTATGGTTTCAGTTACATTGCCATGAGTATCTGCAATCACGAAGTTGCTAACTAAATGGGCAGGAATTTCAATAACATCTTGGCTGTAAACTGGAAATGTGGGTAAAGTTCCATTACCAAGAGATTTAAGAAATTCAACGAATTCAATCTCATGAGGTAAAGCTCTCATGTTTTGAGTAAAAGTTATTTTGTGGAATTTTGAAAATTTGGACCATGAAGTAAGGCAATAAATGGTATCTCAATAAGTGGTACACGTGTACCGTGAGATGTGGGTGACAATATTCGTCAAAAATCTCCACAGTGTAAAATAGTCTTATATCCGAAAAGTTTAGTTGGAGTACCGAATGAATCGTTTACTGAAAAAAATTTTCTAAATAGCTAATGAAGCACGGTTATATGAATCATTTTCTGAAGAATTTCTTAAAACGTCTTCACACATGAATACTTTGAATTCATTCCACAAATCTAATGCATTTGTAGGAACGTTCATACCACAAATAGGATATGGCAAATAACTCTCTTAACTGCTGAGAGGAGTTACACTCTTTTACTTCTAATAAATATTCACGCCACTCTCCATAATTTCATGCGATACGTCGTGCATGTGCTGAAAATGTGCAGTAAATAATGTTCCCAACAGTACCCAAATCCTGATGGGACCTCGAACATGAAGCAGAATAGTCTCAAATGGAGCATCTCAACATAAAACATAAAATAATGTAGCAATAGCTCTACTACTTCCTCTTTGAGGTTTTTCGATTTCTTTTCTTTATCTACCTAAATATAATGTATCGGCGTCTCTGTATATAGAAAAAGAACTAATTCGATTGATTTCATAGAATGCAGTCAATTTTGTTCTTCTGTGATTTGTAAGAGCTTGCTGAACATTTCCTTCCCTAAAGACTACATTTTGCCGGTGAGGCAAGTAACATTCAAGTCGAACTATAATATATTACGTGACTGGTAATGCATTGGATACTCATTCATGCGCCCATTAGCTTCCGTAGATCCAACATAGGGACCGGACAAAAAGCTATTGATTTCATCTATATAAACTTTGCCCTCAACTCCACCTCACACTCTTCCAAACTGTAATGAGGCACAGTCGTATCCCTTATTAACATATTTGTGCATATATTTTAGGCTCTTAACTGTGCCAAGAACCTCCACATTTAAGTGGCAATCAAATTTCGCTAAAAGATATGGATTTTAAGGAACAGCATAACGGCTGTCAACAGAGTGGCCACGAAAGTCAACTGTTATACCATTAACACGGCGCATCTAACATTGGCCTGAGTTGTATTGTAAAAGTCCTTAGAAAAGCTTTTGCTGCATTTACCATCTCTCATACAGACGGGGATACGATTCAATAAACCACATGAACCGTGGATCATGTGGTTTTTAACTAAATTATGAAGTTGTGGGAAATACATTGTATATTGTAAATAAAATATATCTGGAATTTCCGTACAACCGTACCAACCTTCATTTCCTACCTTTTCTTTTTTCTCTAAATTGAGGTTTTAAGGGCGAGCAGACAAAAGTTTGGAAATATGATATAATTTTAGATTTTCAATTTTAAACAGTTTTTTGCTCGTAGCGGCCAAATCAAGCATTCTAGGGGGTATGACCAACCTCTATTATTTTTTCATTTCCCAACATTTGGCCATATATCATATTTCTCTAAATTATGTTTTAAATATGGGTCCATACAAAAGTTGGTCATACATGATAAAATTCAGACTTTCGTTCGCTTTCCATAAATATTCGTGAAAGATAACTTCGCGTTTTCTAGAAATAACTGTAAAATTTTGATTTTCCATATTTTTTGAAATAAAATTTGCATATATTTTTATCAAATTAGCAAAAAACAACGGTATAAGTAAACAGTGGCTTTAAATTTGTCTGTGGTAATGCATCCATATTATTGTCTGTGGCCATATGTTCATTGTTTTGGCTTTTGTCTGGAAGAATGCAAATTTATTAGCCAATGGTTGCCTTCTTCCAGGCAAAAAACAAAAGAATGAACATGTGAATATTGTCTGTGATATGGCTGCAGTTTCCCTTCACATTATCATTGGCATAGATATTAGGTTTGAGTGAAAAGAATGCACGTATTTGGCATAAATGGTTGTTTATTCAGTCGAACGTATGATCTATGCAAATGATAATGTTAAATAAGTATGTTCTATATTTTAATTTTTTCGTAGAGGAATGCAATTATATGTTAATTCTTTTGGTTTGTGTCGCCAGTAGAAGATTGATCCATTTGGTTTGATTTTCGACTAATTTAGTACTTGTTATGTATCGGGGACACAAACCAAAAATTCACATATGGTTGCATATTTCCAGGCAAAAAGTAAAACATTCACATGCACACATTCTTTCCAAAAGCATCATCTACGCTATACGTGTGCTCAATTCACACATACTATCCCATTGAATTTTTTAATTTCAATTTAAAATTAAACTAATTTATAATCAAATTTAAGAAAAAAAATTAGGTGATGCACATAGAGGAAAAACTAATCTTTCGAATGGTATAATTTTCATGCTGGTAATTCCACCTGGTTTCCTGTAAAAGGGATAACAAAAATACGTGTCGCCTATTTATATATAGATTGAATAATGTTCTCATAATATATATTTATTTATTTTCTTACAGTTGAAAGTATAAATTTAGGAACATTTCCATTTAATAATATACACATTTATTTTCTTATAAACATTAATATATAAAATTTAAAAACGAACGTAGCCGAAAATATGTGAATGACGTCTCGAACACACAAGGTTAGATTTTCACACATAGGTGGCCAACATCGTTCGTGACACCAACATGACGCAATCACCCCATTTATGTCAATTTTGAGGTTAATTCGGATTATATTTAAAATACGAAAATATCGAAAATTAGATCGAATTATGAGTTTTTGCATATAATATTAATTGTTTATTCTTGAGTATTGATTTGTTATTTCAATACTTTGTTGCAGTAGTATGCGTTACTTTTATGAAAACCCGAAAAAACACGTTCACGTAAAATCATAAAAATATCGAAAACGAGGCAAAATCGAGGATTTTTCCTTTAAGTATAAAATTTTTATTTTTAAATATAGATTATATTTGTACAAGTTTCATGTCGATTAAGTGCGTACCTTCAAAAACTTAACGAACTGTATTCTTGCCGAGAAAACGAGTAACCATCGACTAGCTGAACAACGAAATTAAATGTTTGAGACAGAAAAATCTTCTGTTTTGCTTGCTACTGGGAAATTGTGAGTGATATATGCTCAAGGGAATGAGGTAGAGGCTAGAGTACTCGTCAATTCGGGTTCTGAGTTGTCTTTTATCTCAGAAAAGGTCTAAAAAACATTGAAAATTCCTAGAGAGTCATCGAGTATAGCGCTAAGGGGAACTGAAAATTCTTCTAGTGGATTTACGACAGGAGTTTGCAATCTTAAACGTAAATCAAAATACTCTGAGACGTCAATTCTCCTTCAGGCGTTTGTATTGAATAAACTTACGGCTCAATTACCTTCGGAGAGTATCAAACAGACCAACTTGTTACATCTTAAAATCCTTAAACAAGCTTATTCTGAATATTGTATGTCAAACCGAGTTGACATTCTAATAGGACTTGTTCCATCAAGTGTTATCATGCAACGTGCATTGATTAGAGGTGAGAGCGTCACCCCAATAGCCCAATCAACAATATTTGGCTGGATTGTCTATGGCGCTGTTCAAGGTTGCCAGTTAAACGGTCACCTTCTGAACTTGGAGACTCATCAATCAAGGTCAAACGATGTTTGTCCAGCATACTTAAATGGCTAGAGGACAATGTTGAGTATGGAAGACTTTATCACGAGTTCAAGAGTGAGTACGAGTACTTGAATCACATGAGAAAAGCAGTAACTGAAAATTGTGAGTCAACAATCTATTATCAACCTCATCATGGCGTCTCACGAGAGCAAAACACGTCGACTAAGCTAAGAGTGTTATTCAATGGTTCCAGCAAATCTACGTCTAGTGTTTCATTGAGTGAAATCTTACATATTTGTCCCAAAATCCAGCCTGGCATCACTGATCTCTTGTTATGGGTGAGACGACATCGCTTTGTTTTCGCCACAGATATTACTAAGATGTTCCGGCAAATAAAGGTTCACCATGATGACTGGGACCTACAGAGAATCTACTGGATGGGCAATGAGAAGAATATAATACCATACCAGCTCCCTACAGTAACGTATGGTACGAAATATGCGCCATATCTTGCTGTAAGTGTTCTGTTGCAGCTGGTAGAAGATGATGGCAAAATATATCCACTAGCAGTTGAATCTTTAATCAGAAGGAGATATGTAGATGACATATTTGGAGGTGGAGAATCAATTTCTGAGGCAATACGTTCTGCCGAACAGTTCAGAGTGATAAAACTTGATCGCAACGGAAAATTTATCGCGCATAATTATTTATTCTGTCGCGATCAAGTTTCATCTTGGTGATAAGGCTTGATCGCGAAAGAATTTCGCGCATGGGAACCCAAAATGCAACGTCAGCATTTTGGGTTGGGAACGGATGAGTTCCCATGGAACAGCAGCAGGGCTGTTCCCTGCAAGGGTGGTAAAGAGGGGGGGGATAGAACATGTGTGGCTGAGCCTAGGCTCAGTCACAACATTCCACCCCCCTTGGAAAAACAAAAATTTCGGGCAAATTTTTTTTTGTTGAGGTGGCTAGATGGCGTGAATTTCGAAAGTGGTTCAAAACTATGTATGTTTAATCAGGACCGTTCTATTGTTTCAACATTATTGTATATTTATTATTGTTTGCCTTTGTGGAAAATTTTTACTTTTTCTACTTCTTAATGCTAGGCGAATACATGTGTCTTCTTCTATAATTTATGGTAGATTTAGGCATATACATATTTTCCATATATATATATATGTCTATATCTGCCGTTCATCTGTATTACATTTTTGTTCTTTTTCGCCATTAAGGCTTACAATTCTTTTTCGCTTATTTACTCATATACTTTTTTTTCTTAATGTTATACCTCTTGAGAGCCTTATTTGACTTTTATTTGATCTTTGGGATATTTTTCATCCTTTTCCTTCATCGGCCCTTGCATGAGCCATAATATGTAGGGTTATAACACATCTTATATTCGGTCAGGAAATTCGCAGGCTTGGTCAGCGGAGGAAGGTAGATACGAAAAGGGATTTTAATCCTAGTGTGTGGGTGTAGTTGGCTTGGACCTAGGAGAATTAAAATTATTAGAATGACAATAGGATAAAGATGTGAGTTGGAGATTGACGGTACTGTGGTGCTTAGGTCGAAGGGGTAAATTAAACTATGTGCAGTTTGATCGAAAGCAAAGTGAGTAAAACATCAAAAGGGGGAGAGATAGACCAAAGGGGTTTTGGATGTCGAGTGGGCAGTTTGACGGCATGCCTGGGACGAATGAATGGGGCGAGAGATTACAAAGAATAAAGAGAGAGAAGAAGAAGAAGAAGAAGAGAGGGAAAAAATAGGAGACAAAAAAAAAGGGATTTCGATAATGCAGTTTAACGTCATGCTTAGGACGATGGGGTACGTTAGACTACGTTCAGTTTGACGTCATGCCTGGGACGATGGAGATCGTTGGACTGAAATCGTTGGGCTGCTCACGTTACGTTTAGGAAAAAGGGGTAAGAAAACTATCCAAAAAAAGGGGGTAGGGCAGGGTAGTTTAACGTCGTGCTTAGGAAGTTCGACGAGAAAAAAAAGGAGGGACAGCAAAAGGGGATGCAGTTTAATGTCATGCTTCGGACGAATGAGACGTTGAGCTGTGTGTAGTCAGATGCTAATTTGGGATGTACCCAAAGAAACCAGCGGTTGAGAAAGAGAAGGGAAGAAGAGAAAAGGATGTTTTGAGAGAGACAAAAACGTATTTAACGTATTCGAAAATAAGAAGGAGAGAAACAGAGAGAGAACATTTCAATGTCATGGCTGGGATGAACGAAAAGGGTCCTTACTGAGAGGTGGAAGGCCTTGAAGGGTGCACTTTAACGTCGTGCTTAGGACGTGCAATCGTTTGGTGAATCCTCATCTTGTGGCGTAGATGGTATGTGGAACAACGAGAGTCTTGGGTTTGGGGTGGGAGGAATGTGGCTTCTATGTTCTGCCACGACTTGAAGGGGTAGGGTTCGCTGGCGTCCTCTTTTACATAATTGCATAATTCCAATTACGAGAATAAGGGAGAGGACTACGTATAACATAGTGTAATGGTGAATGTGGTGGTTGTTCGGGTTCAGGAGGGGTACCTGTTCGTCCTCCTTCAGCTGTGAAATTTTTGCTGCCAATTCGTCCAAGTCGTCGTCTGGTTTTCTTGAAGATTCTTTGATATCCTCTGGTGAGGGTAGAGTCATGTATTTAGAATCAGGGTTGGTTGCCAGGAGAGCTGTGACATTTATGTGGCGTTTGGTATGGGGGAAACTAGAGCTCCGCCTCTCGTGTTGGCCATGTATGATGAAATTACTGAGATAGCAAGTGGGTTCGATTTGGAGTAACGCTGTTTGATTTAATTCAAAGGACTGAACAGAGTTGTTTCACACGACGTCGGCATTGCGGAGTGTCTGGGTGGCGTAGATCCAAGTGTTAGGGCGAGAATGGGAAATCCAGTAAGAAGTACGCTCGGTACAAGTAAGTTGACACTGGGATGTATCTATGCCACTCCTTATGAGGGCAATTTCACATTTGAACGGGCTTGACTGAGCATTAAAAATATGGAATTTCGCTCGACAGAAGAATTGAGTGGCTTCTGAGGATAGACAGTCGTGAAAATCGCTAATGCTCATTTCATAAAAATGCTCTCGGTTAAGATCGATCAAGAGGATTTCGGATGATTGTTTAATATAACATAGGGAGTTGTTGTAGACTGTAGGTAGTGGAAGAATCCTGAATGTTTGATATACATCTCTGTAAGATAGGGGTAATTTTAATTCGATGATTAATTTAGAATTAATTATTGTGGCGGACATAGTGGAGAGCTTGTAAATTTGCCAAATCATATTGGGATGAGGGTCGAATGGGAGAGTTTTTTGAGGGTTCATTTCCTGCCGAATGGTGGAGAGAAGGTTTTCTTTCTGAGAAGGAGTCATGAGCGTAGGGTGAAATTGGTCGTGTTTTACATCTGCTAGGAGATCTATCAGGTCGGATTGAGTGGATTGGTATTGATTTATAATAATAAGGACAAACGAGAAAAGAGAGTTTATTTCGGTTGCCCATTCATTTACATGTACTTGATTTTCAACTTTGGAGACCTTGGATTCGAGGGTGGTTATTTTGGTGAAGATTACGGCACGATCTTTCCTAATGCTTTCCCGGGTTTTATTGGTTAGATTGATGGTCGCGTCCAAGATAGAGGTCTGATTTTTCAATAGGGAATGTAAGTGGAGGTTATTTCGTTGAAGGGTTCGTATCTGTTCGTCGTATCTTTGAGCGTCGTCCTCATTCAGGATTCCAAAAAGGGGCTTGGTAACCATTCCGACAAAACTAAAAAGGGACTAAGTTTTTCTAAGCGGGGGAAATATAATCCTATTTTTTTTTCTATCGCTTCTTCCAAGTTATCTAATTGCGCGATAGAAGAGAGACAGATCGTTTTTAAGGGCGTCTCAGAGGCCAACTGGCTAAACATTTGCTGAAGCTTACCCGTGATTCTTAATATTGAGAGGTATGCTTCCTGGAAGGCCGATAGGTCGTGGTAAGTTATTATCTTCCATTCGCTTGTGAACAGTCTCGTCCATCTCAAATTCTTCGAAGTAAAAGCCGACCGTGGAAGTGAGAGGAGTAATTTGGATTCCCAGCTCCTCGCGAGAGAAAGCTGAGACGGTAACGCACCAGACCGCGAACAGATAAACCCTTGCCCTGGGAACGAATGGAAGAGGTTTTATTTTGAGAGAGAACTTAATTAAGAAATTATGGATGTATGAATTTTTTAGGTCTTTATTATGTACGCGTTTTTCCTTGTTTTTTATTTTTATTGTTGAATTTTCAGGGGTATTTACCTGAGTTAAAACGTAAGGGTCATGTCATAAGGGTGAGAATTTGTTGTCCTTTGTTCTCGCTTTTAGAAAGACCAGATCTCCGATTTCAAAGGATTTTTGTTGTGTTCCCCTGTCGTAGTATTGTTTGGATCGTTCTTTATTTTCTAACGCGATCTGTCTAGCGATTTGATGACAGTGCCGGAGTCGTGCCTTGAGTTCGTGGGCATAATTATCGTAATTGTACCCAATTTCGGGGGAGGACTTTAGATGGTTTGGAACCTCGGCGGGAAAACCATAAAGGAGTTCGTGCGGAGAATAATTGGTACTTGAGTGGGGAGTAGTGTTGTCCACGAACATGACGTAAGGAACCCAGGTGTCCCATGACAGGGGATCTTTTTCTATGTAAGAACGGAGGTATTCCGCTAGAGTTCGATGACTTCTCTCTAGGGCTCCGTTAAACTGAGGATGGTAAGGAGTTGTTTTCAACCTCCTGATTCTGAGGAGTTTTAAAACTTCCTAAAACATTCCCGCGATTAAGTTAGCACCTTGATCAGTCAATATACCTTCATGTATTCCGTGTCTACATATGATTGTAGTAGTAAACGCTTCCGCGAGGGTAGTTGATTCGAAAAGTCGTGACCTAATAAACCTTCATATGTCATTACCGAAGCATCGCTCAGAATTTGAAAAGGATGTTCGATTTTGAAGTCTGCACCTTCATGGTGTAGTTCGCTTATTATGAGACCCTCTGTGGAAGTAGATTGGGAAAAGACTGTATTGATATGACAAATAATATCGCTGTAATACCTGCAACCAGGATTCAGAGACTGACTTCGAACTAAGCTGATCTCCGCTCCGTATCTATTAAGAATTCGGTATATGGACTAACGGACACTTTAGAAGCTAGGGTGAGGGTTATGGATGAACGTCGTACGGTTATGGGGAGTTTTATCCTTGAGTGTTGGAAGGTTGGGTCCGATTTCCATGTACGTCGGCCTGAATGACGATCTGCGGGGGATTGCCGACGAAATTTCCCCGCATCTTGGAGTTTTCCGGGTTGTTGGAGTGCGAAAAAGGAGTAGATGACGAGTGAAGTTCCTGAGGGGGCGGAGGAGTCGGGGATTGTATGAAGCGCGATGGTTGGTTATACGGTGGCCGACTTCGTTGGTTATTTCTCTCTCTTGTTCGACATCCGTCAATGGTATGTCCCTTTCTATGGCAGTAGTTGCAAATTTTGGGATTCTGGCCTTGGATGGAGTTTTCAGGAGCCCTGTTCCCAGAGGCGAGGTGGTGTATTGCAGGTGGACTGGATCTTTTGGGGCGCTGTGCGGAACGTGGTGGTAAATGACACTGAGGGTCTATGTGACCCGGTTGGCCACATCTGAAACAGGTAGTATTCCTTAAAGGGTTTTGTTGTGATTGATCTACCCTGGGTTTCGTTGGGTCCTGTTTCGGGATATTGATCTGATTGAGTCACATCGCGTGCTCTAATACATAGTCGGACATTGAGGCGAGTTTCTTTTCAGAAAAGACCTTGGCAATCATTTGCAGCTGGCCATTTGACAGTCCGTCTTCTAGGGTTCTAACTGCCTGGGCTTCGTTGTTCTTAAGGAGGGATCGAAGTAGGACATTGTCGCTTGTGTATTTTCGCGTTGCTTCGTTTATCAGAGTAAAGGTAGTAGTTAATCGATTTAAGAATTCCTTAACACCCTCGCCAGTTTTTTGTTTTAGCTGCCCTAATTGGGTTTGAAGAATCTGGATAGTCGGGTTTCGAACTTGGATGATAAAGCGGAACGTAGAACAGTCCAGTCGTTGGTGGGGTTATATTTGTACACGTCGTACGCTGGACCACTCAATTTACTTTTGACAAGACCCACGAAACTTTGATGGTCGGTCCTCGTTGTCACAGTGGAAAAAATATCATCTGCACAGGAAAGGAATCGGCGTAAATCCCTTGTGTTTCCAGTAAATTCTGGCAATAACCGCTGTGAATTGGCGAGGGAGAACCTGGAAGTTGGTGCAGTTTGATGTAGGATTGAACCAAACGTAGCGTTTAACTGGTCTTGAATATTTATGAGTGGTTCTGGGGAAGGGTATCTATCCTGCAACCCATCTTGCAGGAGATCGAAAGTGATGTTGTAATATATTAGCCTTGAATGTCTTCGAATGTTTTACTGGTAAAATATGCATCTTCTTCCTCGTCGTCCTACAAATCCGCTAGAATTTGGAAATGTGTCTGCTCAAAAGGTTCCCAGTACTTTTTCAGGGTGATGATTTTATTCTGTATGGCGACTTTGCTGGCGTCTCGGAGGAAGTCAGGGGTGATTTGTGAAACGATTCTCCGGATCACTTGGCTCCTTTCTTTTTGAAGTCTGAGTCTACCAGGACTTGGGGATACACTGACTTCAGAGTTTGCCACGCGGGCGTTAACCTTTTTTTGGATTTCGGGGGCTGGTGGAATAAAAAAT
The DNA here is from genome assembly GCA_963971475.1 of Chrysops caecutiens. Taxonomy (NCBI): domain Eukaryota; kingdom Metazoa; phylum Arthropoda; class Insecta; order Diptera; family Tabanidae; genus Chrysops; species Chrysops caecutiens. The sequence goes on along the minus strand of OZ020568.1, from coordinate 25,782,471 downwards.
TGGCTGGTAGCCTTAGCTAGCAAAGGACTAGAGAGCCAATCATTAAGGGCTGCTTTCGTGGTTTTGTACCAATCGTGTGTTTTCCCATGGCAGTCGAGAGTAAAATATTCATGTTTCTCGTCCCGTTCGGGGTGTTCTTTAAGAGAAATATGCCCCTTTTGAAAATTTTCCCAAGATTCTTCAAGGAGACCAAGTTTTCTTTTTATATACTCGGCGGTTCTTGAAGATTTGGGCGCTTTACTGAAATTATTATAAAGCTTGACGATCTCTGAATTTATCTGCACTTGCTCAAGGCAAAGGTCGTGAAACGTGGACATTGTTAGACTGTTTGGAGGAGGTTATTTAAGCGATCGGGGCTAAAAATCAAATGAGTAGTTTGAGGTTAGAAAACGTCCAACTAAATTAGAGGATTGAGGTGAGGAATTGGCGAGTAGAAAAAAAAAGGGACTAACGGACTTCACCTAAGGTAGTGTGAAGGACAGTACTTGTATCGAAGAATAAAAGGAAAAACCAGATTACAACGTTTGATTGAAAAGATTGTATAGATTACATTCGATGTTAGCCAACTATCCCTTTCTTTCAAAAATTGTTCAACGATTTCTATTTATTGGTACGCATAAGCTTATGGAAAAAAAAGGTTAAAAAAAAATTTAAAAAATTTTTTTTTTATAAAGCGAGAGGCACGACGCTAGGATGTGGGTAGATAATCGGAGCTAGAACGGTCCCTAAAGGTGCGGGCAGGGTTGGAGCTCCGAGAAAATTTTCGTTGGGGTTTCCTTTTTGCTCGCCTGGAGCTCAAAAACCCTTTTCACTTCACTTTATATTCTTATGCTCTTTTATATTATTATGTTTTCCTTTTTGTTTAATATTAGTCCCCTTTTTTTTTAAATTGTTTGGGATCTGGTCGGCGATCCCACCGCTGCCACCAAATGTTTTATCTCAATTTAACCGATTGAGACAGGAGCAAGGAGTGCTTGCCCGAAGGGAGAAGTTCACCTGCACCTCGCTGTATAAAAAGAAAGGACCTTTCTTTTTCACAATATATTTCAATACATTTTATTATTTAATATTACTTTACATTTTTTTTCTTTTTTTTATTTAAAGTAAAATATAGTTATTCTATTAAAAAAAAGTTTTCTTTAATTTTTGGTTTTTTTTTAAATATCAACTTTATTTTTTTTTTTTTTGGTTTTTAAATTTACACTGCAAACTAAATTTAGTTATTTAATGATATTTGCTTTAAATTTTCTTTTTCTTCACACACATCAACTTTACATTTTTATGTTTTTAGATTTATGATCTTATTTGATTTTTTGTTTAATATTTCTGTTGCCGCCGCATGTTGAGCATTGCACTTTTCAGGTGCAATGCTCTGGAAATCGCAACGTCCGGTCGTCGCGTTTACATTTTACATTTTTTGATGAATCTATTGATTGCTTTGCATTTTAGGGTATTGAACTTATAACCAAAATTAGATCATAAGCATAATTTCTGTATATAAATCGTACCTGCAATAAATTAAAGTTAGTTCTTGTTTGGCTACCAGCAGGACTGTTTCATTTCAATTTCCTAATCCTTACCCTCAAGACTGCTTTTGATACCGTGAGGAACTAGCGTTACCTAGTCTCTTCACGTATTAAGAAAGGTCTCTTAACGCAATACAAACCCTCTTAGACTGAGCTAGTGTTCCCTAGCCTCCGCCTAAGAATTTTGTATTGTCTCCCTAACATTTTTTGGTGACCCCGACGTGATCACGTTTAAGTGGTCACACGAGCATCGCAACACCAGGACGAGAAGCAGTCAGAACGAGAAGCAGTCAGGACGAGTCATTAAATCCCGAGGACAGCAAAGAAGTTCTGATACATCATGACAGATTTCGAGTTGTTGTCAACGCGTCAAGCGAAACTAGGCAAGGAGATTGAGAAGTTAGCGGTTGCGTATAAATCCGAGGCTCCAGAGAGGAAGACGCTCAGCTATTTACAAGACAGGCATAGCAAGCTCCAGAAGGCGTGGTCCGAATTCGAGTCTAATAAGCAGCTTCTGCGAGAGCAACAGTCTGCTCAATCCCAGCATCAGTATTTCCAATCGAACTATTATAACAATGTGAAGACAGTTCACGACGCTATGTTAGCCGAGGTTTTATCACTTATTAATGCCGTGCAAGCTCATCAATCAAGTTCATCAGAGAGGAATCAATCCACTTCCTCAGACAAGGTACCGGAATCCAGTCCTGAGATAGTGAAAATCATTCGCAACCAGGAGCGATTGATCACAACATTGGATCAATTGCTAACAACGATACTGGCCAATGGCAGCATCCAGTCACCCCAATACTATGCCGTAAAATCTGAGACTGCGAAGAAGTACTGGATGGAAATCGAGGACGCTAATAAGGCTATCTGGGAAGCTACAGGCGACAAAGTGGCTAGTGGTTACGACATGCAGCGCTTCTTCGCCATTCAAGATAAGTACCAGGCCGTTCTAATCAAGTTTGCGGATGAGCAAGAGTGATACAATGTGCAAGCTGCTACAAGTCACATACCAGATGCATCACCGATGATGAGATTGCCCGAAATAGAAATACCAAAGTTTGATGGCAGTTATTTAAAATGGCAGCAATTTTATGACCTATTCAACCAGATGGTCCATAGTAGCCCCATGAGCAACGTACAGAAGATGTTTTACCTCAAGTCAAATTTGGAAGGTGAAGCAGAACGTTTAATAAGGCACATTCCTGTGTCAGAGAACAATTATTCTTCCGCTTGGGAAGTTCTCACAAACAGGTACGCTAATAAACGCCTGTTGGTCAATGCATTATTAGAGAAGTTAGTAGCCCAGCCAGTTGTCAATCAAGAGAAAGCAGCAACCCTCAAGCATTTGCATGACGTCACTCGTGAATGCGTTTTGGGATTGGAGAACTTAGGGCTCTGCGTATACGAGCAATGGGATCCAATTCTTTTGCACATTCTACTTAAGAAATTGGACAAAAATACGCACACATACTATGAGCAGTCACTTACCCAACCTAGAGAGTTGCAGTCGCTGAGAAAATTTCTGGATTTCATCGAGCTTAGATTTCAAGCACTTGAAGCATTGGGTACGAAAAGAGTGACCGAACAAACAAGGCCAAGATCGGCAGCTCTTCATTCTGCAGCTAAATCAAATAAGTCACTTGGCTGTTACTACTGCAGCAAGAATCATTTGATATATTATTGCGATCGATTCATTAAGTTATCACCACAAGAGAAACAGGCCGCTGTTAAAAAACTGAATCTATGTTTTAACTGCCTTAGACAAGATCATGCAGCAAGTCAGTGCAAGTGGTCAGGATGTCGTAAATGTAACGAGAAACACAATACAACGTTACATGTAGATAGACCGAAGGAGAATGTTCCAGTTTCGTCTAACCTAGGGTCAAACCCAACCAAGGAGGGTTCGTATGTATTACTAGGCACAGCAACAGCATGTCTCCTGAATGGACAAGGTGAACCAGTTAAATGCCGTGTGCTCTTAGATTCAGGATCCCAAGTTAACCTGATTTCGGAGAGATTAAGCCGGAAATTAAAATTGCCAACTACGCGAGACCAACTGCATATAAGTGGCATCGGCAATGTCAAGTCAAGCACAAGTGACCGAGTGCGCCTAACCCTTCAGTCCTCCACCAACCACAAGTTCTCATCGAACCTAGAAGCCCATGTGATCAAGGATATTACCTCCCTCCAACCGCAACAATTCATCAACACAGAGGAGTGGAAAATCCCAACCAATCTCTCATTAGCAGATACAGATTTCAATAAACCAAATAAGATTGATCTCTTGATTGGAGCGGAACTATATGGGGAAATTATGTTGAACGGGCAAGTCAAACTAGGTGAAGAATTACCTATCCTCCAGAACACGACACTGGGTTGGATAGTGTTGGGCAAAGTTTCAAACCCAACACCATTCTGCGGCATAACCAATGCAGAACTTAACGAGAACTTGAAGCAGTTTTGGGAACTAGAAGAATGCTCAGAAGAAAAACTACCTAGTCAGATTGACAAGAGAGTTGAGGAATTCTTCATGTCGACCACCACCAGGAATGCGGAAGGCAGATATACAGTGAATCTTCCAATATTTACCGAGCCATCACTATTAGGAAATTCACAAGCCATGGCGCAGAAGCGTTTAGTAAACCTGGAGAAAAGGCTCATGAAGCAGCCTCATTTATATCACCAATACAAGGAGTTTCTTAAGGAATACCTGCGCCTAGGTCACATGAAGGAAATTACTTATGAGGAGATTCCGAAAATTCATTATTTTCTTCCTCATCACTATGTGTTAAAGCCATCAAGTACCACCACAAAGCTACGAGTGGTGTTCGACGCATCAGCTAAGACGTCCTCAAATCTGGCACTCAATCATTTAATGGTCGCTGGGCCTCGCATTCAGGATGAGCTATTCGAAATCCTCTTGCGATTCAGGAGCCATAAATACGTGTTCACAGCGGATATAGCTCAAATGTATCGGCAGATATTGCTGAATGAAGACGATAGGAATCTGCAGCTTATTCTGTGGAGAGATAATCCCAACGATTCGATAAAGGTGTTCCAGCTACTGACCGTTACCTACGGCACAAAGGCGGCTCAATTCTTGGCCACAACAGTTACAACAGTTAGCCATTGATGAAGGCATTAGATATCCTAACGCAGCCAAAGTAATAAGGGATTTCTATGTAGACGATATTATAACAAGTCACGATAGCCTCAACCAAATAAAGAAAATTCAAGAAGAGTTGAACAAGATGATGAAAGCGGGAGGACTTAAAGTAAGAAAATGGTGTGCTAATCATCCGACTATTTTGGAAGGCATTCCACGAGAGGACTTAGAAGCGCAAATTGACTTTTCAAGTATTCACAACGAACACATAAAAACTCTAGGCCTATCATGGGAGCCAAGGCGCGACTGTTTCAAATATACTATTAATTGGCCAAATCGGGCCATAGTTTCCAAAAGGACAATATTATCAGATATTGCGCAACTTTACGATCCACTGGGCCTAGTCAATCCGGTTGTTGTGCTAGGCAAAATCTTCATGCAGCAACTATGGTCCATGGAGCTAGATTGGGACGACCAGCTGCCTGACGAATTGCAGACCAAATGGCTCGATTTTCGCGCCAATTTACGGTTCCTGAATGACCTGAAGGTTGGCAGATATACAGTCATAGAACCATTTGCTCCACTAGTGGAACTTCATGCCTTCGCGGATGCTAGTGAACGAGCGTATGGAACAGCACTCTACGTTAGATCGAAGGACCATGATGGCAATATCATGGTGAAATTGTTATGTGCCAAGTCACGAGTCGCGCCCAGAAAATTCGTCACATTGCCCAGGTTAGAACTATGTGCCGCCAAGTTAGCCACACAATTAGTTCAGAAGGTGCTTCATACCATGACCATGAAGTTTTCCAGCGTCACCTACTGGTCTGATTCGACCATCGTATTGTCCTGGATCCACGGTGATCCCGCTACTCTGAAGACGTTCAACGCCAATCGCGTCCAAAGAATCCAGGAAGTTTCGTCATCAGACCAGTGGAAGTATATAAACACAAAGCAAAATCCTGCGGACATGGTTTCCAGAGGCTGCACCCCACAACTATTAAGAGACTCCGAGCTCTGGTTTTGTGGTCCTGCGTTCCTTAAGGCACCAGAGTCGGAGTGGCCGGATACCAACTTTGTGGTCTCAAGGATGCCTGCAGAAGAAAGGGCCACAAGAGTTGTCCTAACAAGTGGCACTACAGACATGCCATTAGAGTTCGTATCCAGAATCAACCACGGGAATTCATTCATGAAATTGCAGCGTGTAGTAGCGTATGTGTTAAGAAGCATCAAAATATTTAAAAAAGAGCTGCAGAAGGAAAATATCAGCGACTTTCTGTAAGTCAAAGAATTGGACGAGGCGCTATTTGCTATCGTGAGAGCTATACAAGCTTCTAGCTTTCAATCGGATATTGAAGATTTAAGAAAAGGAGGAGCGGTTAAAGGTTCTAGTCGGCTCGCAACTCTAACACCATTCCTTGATGGGGAGGGTATGTTAAGAGTAGGAGGAAGATTAGAGGCAGCCGAAATTACATATGATGCGAAACATCCCATCCTACTACCTGGAGACCATACATGGTCTAATCTTCTGCTAAATCACCTGCACCTACAAAACTTACACGCTGGACCTAAAGCACTGATGGCGATATCTCGTCAACGTTTTTGGATCTTACAAGCCAGAGCCTTAGTTAGGTCAGTGGTGAATAACTGTGTGCAATGTGCTCGAGCAAAACCCAGACTGATGCAGCAACTTATGGGGAATCTTCCATCAACAAGAGTTTTACCAGGGCGTCCATTCTTAACAACAGGAGTCGATTTCTGTGGTCCTATATGGACGCATTATAAATTACGAGGCAAGAGACCACACAAGTCCTATGTAGCAGTATTTTGTTGTTTCGCTACCAAGGCGGTTCACTTAGAAGTGGTTTCGGATTTGACAACAGAAGCCTTCATAGGAGCACTCAAACGATTTACGGCCAGACGAGGAATCTGCCGGGATATTTATTGCGACAACGCTACGAATTTTGTAGGCGCAAGGAATAAATTTGAGGAAATCACAAGGATGTTGCAAGAGAAGGAAGCAAGGGAAAAAATTGCGTTGGAGTGTGCAAATCGTCACATACAATTTCACTTCAGTCCCCCGAGAGCGCCCCATTTCGGGGGCCTCTGGGAAGCAGCTGTTAAATCATTCAAGCAATTGCTGTACAAAACCGTCGCGCCGGCCTCCCTAACGTTTGAAGAATTAACAACAGTGGTCACAGAAATCGAAGCGATTTTGAACTCCCGTCCCCTAACACCAATGTCTGACCCATCTGATTTGGCTGCACTTACACCCGGACACTTTCTTATCGGCGAGCCATTGACTGCAATCCCAGATTCTGAAACAGCAGCAAAAATGTCATCTCTCTCGCGGTGGAAGCTTGTAAGCAGCCTCACTCAAGAATTCTGGAAGCGTTGGACCACTGAATATCTAGTCGAGCTGCAAAAAAGAGTCAAATGGACTAAGGAAAGTCCCAATATCAAGGTTGGGACCATGGTAATCATAAAGGATGACAACCTGCCTCCCTTAAGATGGCCATTGGGACGAGTTATAAGCGTCCAGTATGGAAAGGATGGCAAAATCAGAGTAGTAGAAGTTCGAACCGCATCTGGCACGTTCACACGTGCAATTCACAATCTGTGCCCACTTCCTATAGAAACTAGTGAGGATCAAAATTGCGAGGGTTCAGCAACCAAGCGGGAAATTCGAGACGACAACGATGACGGCCCAAGACAGAAGAAACGATCCATTTCGGGGGCAATTGGCGCATTATTACTAACATGCCTTTTGTTACCATGCTCAACAGCAGCGGCGGACGATAGCCAATACATACAAATAGTCCCGTTCACGAATCAAGCAGGGATCTATTACGAGAACTTGGGGCATGCCCGCCTAACATCGCATGAATGGAAATGGATAATTTACTACAATATGACGTCCTACTGGAACCTGCTCACCACTATAGAGAAGGGTGTCAAGAAGCTGGAGATTCTCGAAGCTATGTTACAGAAGCAGTCGTATCTTGATGCCATTGTGAAGCAGCACCAACACATTCTACGCGAAATTCATCAAATCAACGAATTGCTGCTGTCACATCATGGTCGTCGACAGTTAGCTAGAGCAAGACGTGGACTAATTAACGGCGTTGGTACAGTTGCAAGGAAGCTTTTCGGAATTTTAGATGAAGACTACGCTACAGAAGTAAGGGACACCATCCATCAGGTGCATCAAAACGAAAACCACATGATGGAACTTCTCAAGAATCAAACGTCGCTAATGGAAGCAACAACGTCTATCATAAAGCGCTCAGAAAAGGAGAGAATAAAGCAAGCTAGAGCCGTCCAGAACCTCTTCGAAGACCATATGCAGAAATTTCGGAATCTGAATGCTGAAATGAAGGAAGGGAGTATTACACGAACCTTCCTACTGCTGAGCGAATTCCTGTCCCTCATTACATCCGAGTATATGCAGATCCAGTGAACACTATTCGAAACAATTACGGATGTGCATCACGGTAAAATGAACCCGCGCATCATGTCAGGCGAAAAACTTCGCACCGAAATCACATCCATAAACCAACATCTGCCACCATCATTGAGTATCCCTACAAAGGAAGTCTCAGACCTGTACCGCCTCATGACTGTCAAATGTGACATCAGTAAGGATTACACCATCTTCGTGGTAAAATTGCCGCTAGCAACAGTCATGGAATTCGAGATTTTCAGGCTTATTCCACTTCCAACATTAGTCAAAGGTTCGTTCGTATCAGTTAAGCCATCTACGGAATTGCTCATGGTCAACTTAGAAAGGGACGCGTTCTATCCCTTATCACAAATCGACTTCGCACATTGCATTGAATTGAGCCCAGAAAACTTACTCTGTCCACAAGCCCATCCCATCTACGACAGGAACGCAGACACTCTACGCTGTGAGGCAGAAATGATGAACCTCCAACGAATCTCGGATAAATGTTCCATATCAATCCAACCACCAGCGAGAATATGGATCCAGCTGAGCCACACCAATCAATGGATCTTCTCATTAGATCAAAATTACATCTACAACATTGTGTGCGACCGACAAGCCTTCCAAAAAACACTTCAATCCACCGGACTTTTCAGACTACAAAAGGGATGTGTATTGAAGGACGACCAGATCATGATTACCTCACACTCACAACTGGAATCAAGCTTCAATGCCGCTTTCCATTCTGGTATCAATTTAACTCAAGAGATCTCGCTGCCAAGCAATTTTAGTGTAGCATCGCAGGCTAAGGTGGATATTCTCTACGGCAATCACACTGAAGAATTGACGAAGCTACAAAACCAAATTCAACATGTTCGTGATATGTCTTCGTTCCCGAACAATCTTCAACCCCATGATGTCCACCAATTCGGAATTGGCTACGCTGCTCTGGCAACTGCTGTATTCATTGGCATTGGCTTATGCTACCTATGCGCTCGTTTAAGGACAGTAACGTGGCGGCCAGCAGAATCATCCAGACCAGCACCAGCGCAGCATACGAGTTCTCTTTTCACCATTGAACTTGATTAGTTCAAGGGGGGCGAAGATGTTGCCGCCGCATGTTGAGCATTGCACTTTTCAGGTGCAATGCTCTGGAAATCGCAACGTCCGGTCGTCGCGTTTACATTTTACATTTTTTGATGAGCATTGCACCTCTAAGGTGCAATGCTCGAATCTATTGATTGCTTTGCATTTTAGGGTATTGAACTTATAACCAAAATTAGATCATAAGCATAATTTCTGTATATAAATCGTACCTGCAATAAATTAAAGTTAGTTCTTGTTTGGCTACCAGCAGGACTGTTTCATTTCAATTTCCTAATCCTTACCCTCAAGACTGATTTTGATACCGTGAGGGACTAACGTTACCTAGTCTCTTCACGTATTAAGAAAGGTCTCTTAACGCAATACAAACCCTCTTAGACTGAGCTAGTGTTCCCTAGCCTCCGCCTAAGAATTTTGTATTGTCTCCCTAACAATTTCATTAAAATTATTTCCTTTTACACACATCAACTTTATCAACTTTTTTCTTCTTCCTTTTCTTGTTTTTAGATTGACACCCCTTAAAATTTTTCCAAAACGTCAACTTTATTATTATTTTTTTTTCTTTAAGTGCTCACTCTTCAATTTAAATTTTGATAATTATGTTGTTTCAATCGAACTGAATGTTAAAATAATTTCCAACTTATATATTTTTTTTTGCTTTTAGGTTTATGATCTTATGTGATTTTTCATTAAAATTATTTCCTTTTACACACATCAACTTTATGTTTTTCTTTTTCCTTTTCTTGTTTTTAGATTTACAATCCTTAAAATTTTTCCAAAATGTCAGCTTTATTATTATTTTGTTTTTCCTTAAGTGCTCACGCTTCAATTTAAATTTTTGATAATTAAGTTGTTTCAATCGATCTTAATGTTAAAATAATTTCCTTCTGTTCGCTTTCCTTGACACTTGACTTGAATTGATTAATTTTTATTTAACAATAAATTATATCCCGTATTTAATGTACACGCAATTAATTGAAATTTGTTGAGATCTTCTCCATTTTCCCACCTGCGAATAACTCCGCGAATTCAATGCGACTCCTCAGTCACCGGCCCAAGCGCGACTGAAAATGCGCATCAGTTTTCGGCCCTTAAATCGGGGCAGAAATTGATGACGCGAATTTCCGGCAAGTCGCGCATAGCGACGGAAAATGCGCGCAATCAGCGCTTTATTCGATTTTTCGAACTTACGCGATCAGATTTCATCACGACGGTGATGAAATCCGATCGCGACAGTTCGTCGAAATTCTACGATTGGGTTGCAATCAAGTTTTATCAGTGTGATAAAACTTGATCGCAACGGAAAATTTATCGCGCATAATTATTTATTCTGTCGCGATCAAGTTTCATCTTGGTGATAAGGCTTGATCGCGAAAGAATTTTGCGCATGGGGACCCAAAATGCAACGTCAGCATTTTGGGTTGGGAACGGACGAGTTCCCATGGAGGCTGTTTTACGGCAGGGATGGTAAAGGGGGGGGGATAGAATATGTGTGGCTGAGCCTAGGCTCAGTCACAACAAGAGGTTGTACATAAATTCACTAAGTATTAAGTTTGAAGTATTTGAATTCTTCAACCTTTTAATAATTTCACTAAGTTTTCAATTCAAATTTGAGGTTTTTTAGTTCTTAAAGTTCTTATGTTTTAAAGAAATTCACTAAGTATTAGATTTTAAATAACTGAATTCTTAAATCTTTTAATAAGTTCACAAAATTTTCAGATCAAATTTTAAGTATTTTAATTCTTAGATTTTTTACATAAATTTTCCAAGCATTAAATGACAAGTATTTGAACTCTAAAATCCTTTAGTAATTTCAATAAATTTTCAGTTCGATTTTTAAGTATATTAATTCTTAGAAGTCTTACATAAAATCACTATGTATTAAATATTTGGATTGTTAAATCTTTCAATAATTTCACTAAGTTTTCGGTTCGAATTTTATTTATTTTAATTCTTAGAGGTTGTACATAAATGCACTTAGTATTAAGTTTTAATTATATGAATTCTAAAATCCTTTAATAGATTCACTAAGTTTCATTTTTAGTTTTTACACATTTTACAAGACCGGACAGCCCGATGTCCTCCTCAAGTCTACTCTGCCTTTTGAACAAAAATCCCCAAGCTTTTAAGCGCGACCGAACAGTAATCCCTTTTTTAGGGGAGTATCCGAACCGGTATCCAAATCCATGAATGGTAAATTTTTCCCTCTTCATTGCATTTTCTGCAATTGATCTTTCATGGATTTGCAAGCAAAACAAATTCAAAGCGAATTCAAACAAAATTTCCCAGGAAATCAATTGAGATTCTGCAGAGCGCACGAAAGATCAATTCTTTTCATTTCAATTCTGCATTCATTTTCAGAATAGATCTTCCGTGCGTTTTAGGGGGCGGATGTCCCTGGGAACAACAAATGATTTTTCGTTCCCAAGGAATCAATAGAATAGGCAGAACAGGATCGCCAGTCAAAAAAATTCTTCCTAGCAAGATCGCGCACTGCCACGCGCCGATGGTACAGGGTGGTTTGGATTTTAGAATTATTTTATTTTAGTTTTTAATTTTTTTAGCGTTTTTGGTTTTTGTGTAACTCCATTTTCATAACACTCCATCCCCCTAGGGGAAACAAAATTTTTATTTTTTGAAGAAAAAGTTAATTTATGTATATTTCTATAAAATAAAATAACAATTCATTTATATATCTTAAATTATTTATATGTCTTATATATATCCGTGTATATTTCTGTATATATATCTATGTCTATGTTATCTAAGTCTGTATTTATGTACATATTTTAAAAAATTTCTAAGAAGAGAGGGGGGGGGGGGTTGTACTAATAGTGAAGAAAGAGAAGGAAAAAAGGAAAAAGAGAGCAAAAAGGAAGCCTTGTAGAGCTAAATGAACCAATGCTAAACGTGCCAAAGAATATGAACCCAATAAAAACAAGAAGGATCATTGTGGTCTTGCCAGAGAAATGGCAACTATACAAAGAGATATGGGAGAAAAGGTTTAAATTGTGCATATTGTACTATTATTCTAAAAGGGTTAAATTGAGCATACCAGTTCCACTGATGATGCGTGAAAATCTATTTTAAAAGTAAATTTCGGCTAAGAATTAATATAGTAAAAATAAAGATCGAAGGAAGATACGGAAGAGATGCTGTAGAGCGATAGAGACAAAGGTAGGGAGAAAAAGAGAAGGAAGGAAAGAAAAAAATTATACGATGTTGAAGGACCATGCCATATATGGATTTATTTATAATCGAGATATGGTTTTAAGTCGTTGTTATGAACACTCTTCGTCTTCCTATTAATTTTGATGGTCGTGTGTTCCTTTGAATTGACCTGTATGACTGTGTAAGGACCATGCCATATAGGTGACAATTGGCTTTCCTTAGTTCTGAACTTTAATAGGGCTTTGTATCCAATGTTGAAGCTTTTCCCTTTGGTTCCCTTGTCGTAGTAAATTTTAGATTTTTGTATTGAAATCAGGATGGTTTCTCTGGCTATTTGGTGACTAAATTGTAGACGGGACCTTAATTCGTTAACGTAACTGTCGTAGCTGTAGCATACAGATGGGGAATTTTTTAGATTATTGGGTATCTCAGCCGGGAACCCATATAATAGTTCGTGTGAAGAGAAGTTAGTACTAGAATGTGGAGTCGTTTTATAGACGAACATAGCATATGGTATCCAGGAGTCCCAAGTTCGAGGGTCTCTATCAGTACAGGAACGTGAGTATTCGATTAGCGTCCAGTGGCATCGTTCCAGGGCGCCATTTGTTTGAGGGTGGCATGGGGTAGTAGTTAGTCTTTATATTTTTAGTAATTTTGATACCTCTGCGAACAATCCCGCTATAAGGTTGGCTCCTTGATCCGTAAGTACGCTCTCTGGGGTTCCGTGTCTACAGACGATGTTGATAACGAAGGCTTCGAGTAGGGCAGCAGATTCTGTGTTTGGTACTGATACTGCTTCGGAGAACTTGGTGAGATCATCTTAAAAGGTGAGTATATATTTGTTTCCTGAATATGAGACGGGGAGAGGTCCTACTACGTCGAGGTACACTTGTTCGAATGTCTTGGAACTGACTCTAGGAATTCTCATGGGGGTTTTGGGGTTTTAAGAAACCTAATTGGCTTGGCAAATTGCGCAGGATTTGATGAAATTCGCACTGTCCTTGGTCAATCCTTTCCAGTGAAATTGTTTCCTTATTCGTTGTATAGTCCTCCAGACTCCTTGGTGTCCTCCAGAGGGTCACTCGTGGAAGTCCTTAAGTGCTTGTTTGATCTCTGTCGGAGAATTGAGGGTTTTGATTGTGTCGATATACATATGGGTTAACACCGATTTGGTTTGAAACTAGTATTTTTCGAATGGCCGTTTTTAATATCATCTGAGTTTCTGGAGCGACGTGGGGTATGGATAAATTTATTTCGTCTAATTTTAGATCCTTTGTTATATCGAGAATGGAAGAGATGGCATTTTCTAATTGTTCCTTGTCCTTGGTGGTTCGAATATTGAGATTTAGTTTGTATACTTTATACTCGCGTTTTTTGTCGCAGGAATAAGTGTTGTTGTTAAGGGGGGGGGGGGAGGTGTATGCTATTAAGACTCAGTTAGCCGGTTGTTCTTTCTTCTAAATCACTTTTAGGAATAGGTAATAGGAAAAATTTAGGAGTTGAGTTATTATAAAAGAGAGTTTCGTTCCTTTGTCTTATGAAGGTCTCTTAAGTACCCAGATTGCTGGCAGGAGTTAACTGAGGTGCAGGATCAGCACAGGTCTCTATCGTTTGCAGTAGTTCCTTGGGTTGAGCTTGTCCTCGAGTTACAACATTGACCAGCTTTTCTCCGTCTTTCTCGATAGGGTTGATAGGGGTTTCGTCCGATATGGCCCGACTGAGGGCATCGGCATTAATATTCAGTAAAGCCTGAATTGTTCGATGGCAAAAACAATCACAAGTAGCTCCTTCTCGATAGTAGAGTACCGGGTCTCAGCACCATTTAACACTCTACTAGCGTTGAATATGGGTCTGTCCCTTGATTTGAACTTCTGAGATAAAACTGCTCCAATTGCAAAATCGCTGGCGTCGGCTGTGACAACGAATTCCTTGGAAAAGTCGGGATAGAAGAGGATCGGAGTTTGGATTAGGCGTTCCTTGAGAGAAATGAACGCTTCATCACACTCGGCGTCGAATCTGAAGGGAACGTCATTTTTGAGTAATGTAGTGAGGGTTTAAGCTATTTTAGGAATTTTTGGTATGAATCTAATGTCCTTGGTCATCTTTGAAAGGCTCTAATGTCCTTGGCCTTCTTGGGTCCCAGATAGGGCCTTACGCTCTGTATCCTTGCTGCGTTAGGTTTTACGCCATCGTCAGTTATAAGGTGTCCCAAGTACATAATGTCCTTCCTCAAGATGTGGCCCTTCTCCATTTGCAGTTTGAGGCTGTACTCCAATCGTCGTTCAAACACGGCCGTAAGTATGTTGTTATGCTCAGCTAGGTTGTATCCGTGAACCACGATGGCATCCATATAAATAAAACATTGGATGTTCTGGAGGCCTGACAATACGTTATTCGTGGTTCGCTTGCAGGTCGGTGCGGCATTTTTCTACGGGCATACGTAGTGACCATACGCGGTGTTGAACGCTGTTTTCTCTCTGTCTCTTGGGTTCATCAGGATCTTGTTGTTGTGGCTGAGCCCAGGCCCAGTCACACATGTTCCATTTTTTTCTTCCCTCTGTCCCCTACCCCCCCTCCTCCTGTAAAAAAAAAAGAAAAAAAACTTTCATGGGAACTCGTCCGTTCCCAGCCCAAAATGCTGACGCCGCATTTTGGGTTCCCATGCGCGAAATTCTGTAGCAATCAAGCCTTATCACCAAGATGAAATTTCATCGCGACAGAATAAATAATCAAAAAATCGCGATAAATTTCCCGTTGCGATCAAGTTTTGTCACTCTGATAAAACTTGATCGCAACCCAATCGTAGCATCTGTCGCGATTGGATTCAATCACCGTCGTGGTGAAATCTGATCGCGTAGGTTCGTAATAATTGGAAGAACGAACGCTGATTGCGCGCATTTTCCGTCGCCATGCGCGACTTGCCGAAAATGCGCGTGATTAATTTCTGTCCCGATTTAAGGGCCCCAAACTGACGCGCACACGCAGTTGTGATTTTGACCGGTGACTGGAGCGGTCGCCGGCTTTCCCTTCTTTAAGTTTCGCGCACAGTCACCGGACAGACCCCCGGCTCGTATTCAGAGCCTAACGGAAAAATCAATAGAATTAAAGAAACTTGATTGAAAAAATTTGGAAAAAGTTCTTGAAATCAAAATTTGAAAACGTTCCATATAAATATATAAAATTGAAAACTATTTTGACAAAAACTAAAACTTTAAAGTGAATGTGGAAAGATCAATAGAAGTAAAGAAAATTGATAAAAAAAAAATTGGAAAATGTTCTTGAAATCAAAATTTGAAAAAGTTCCCTATCTTTAATATATAAAAAAAATTAATTTAAAAAATTAAAAAACCCGATTACGCAAAAAATGTATTTTAAATATAATCTAAAAAGAAAAAAACAAGTCCATTAATCTAGAATTCTATTAAGAAATATTAAAAAATTACACCATTTAAATAATTTCATGGTGAATATATACATAAAACAAATAATAATTTCTAATGCAGAAGTTAGCGACTCAAACAGTTGGGACCTATTAAACATCTAGAGACTAGCTAAAACAATAATGGTCCCGACTGTTTGAGTCGCTAACTTCTGCATTAGAAATTATTATTTGTTTTATGTATATATTCACCATGAAATTATTTAAATGGTGTAATTTTTTACTATTTCTTAATAGAATTCTAGATTAATGGACTTGTTTTTTTCTTTTTAGATTATATTTAAAATACATTTTTCGCGTAGTCGGGTTTTTTAATTTTTTAAATTAATTTTTTTATTTTACACTTTTTAGTTGGACGATTAGACGTAATTTTCTTTTCAGTTTATACTTAAAATACATTTTTTGCGTAGTCGGTTTTTTTATTTTTTTCCTTTTTAGGTCAAAATGATTATTCATTATTCGAACAAATCAATAGACGTAAAAACCATCGAAATCGGCCCACGCGTTTTGTCTCTAGAGCGCCACAAAGGAACAAACTCACATACATAGGCTGACTAGTAGTCGCCATATTGAATTTTGATCGATATAATATCTTCAGTGACACTCGCAAGATGAAGACAAATCAATAGACGTAAAAACCATCGAAATCGGCCCACGCGTTTGGTCTGTAGAGCGCCACAAAGGAACAAACTCACATACATAGGCTGGCTAGTAGTCGCCATATTTAATTTTGATCGATATAATATCTTCAGTGACACTCGCAAGATGAAGACAAATCAATAGACGTAAAAACCATCGAAATCGGCCCACGCGTTTGGTCTCTAGAGAGCCAGAAAGGAACAAACTCACATACATAGACTGATAAACACATAACCCTCTTTTGCTTCGCGCAGTCGGGTAAAAAGATATCTTTTTGAAAATGTTTGTCGCGGCTAAACTCGGAATCAAGTCGATTTCAATAAAATTTGGCATGAAAATTACTGTTCGGTAGGTGAGTGTTTATGTAAAGTTTAAACAAAATTGGTTTTAAACTTTTGGAAATATTTAAGATTTAAATTTTTCACGGTTTACGTTTGAAGAGAAAGTCGACTTTAGCGCTTAAGCTTAAGATCAATAAATGAAGAGAGATCGTGCAATTACTTACTCCCTCTCTCTTAAATATGAGACGTATTCGAGAGAACATTTCGGCATTTTGTTGATTGCCCGATCTCTCTTCATTTATTTTTCTTAAGAAGCAAAGTACACTTTCTCTTGATATGAAATCCATCCATGGATTCATACTAGAGATGGATGCGACTTCATGTCATGTGGTTTCCGATTAGGAAATGGGGATTGATTTATTTTTGGATCTTCTAATGCCCATCTCGAATACGAAAACGTCAACCTTCACTTGCGTATTAGGGAACCGTTACTTTTCGCTTTTGAAAATCGGAACAAAAGCTCTCTCTCAAGAATTCTCTATGATTTGACACTCTGTATTTCCGTAGAGCCGGTTTAAATTGTTTTCTTCAAATTTTACTCGGGTTATTCAATACAATTTTTGATCATTAAACCCGTAGCAGATAGATTTGTTCAAATTGGTGGAAAATGGTAAATATTTTTTTGAATTTCAGATCGTTGGACATCATAGTTTCCGGGAATCCCAAGTTGACTGATTTTCTTCCGGTTTGAAGGGTTCTTTTCCGGTAAAAATTTGAATTTTTAACGGTTTTTTGCCCGTAGCGGCTAAACGAAGCGTCCTACGGGGTTCATATGTATGACCAACCCATTAAGGTTTTAAAGGTATGCATTCAAAAGATCGGAAAATTAATAAAATTCAGATTTTGAATGTTTAACCATTTTTTGTTCCTAGCGGTTAAACGAAGCGACCCACGGAGTTCATACGTATGACCCACCCCCACTTCTTTTAAATTTCCTAACTTTAATCCCAAGTTGACCAATTTTCTTCCGGTTTGAAGGGTTCTTTTCCGGCAAAATTTGAATTTTATATGGTTTCTTGCCCGTAGCGGCTTAACGAGGCGTCCCACGGGGCTCATACGTAAGACCGACCCCCACTATGTTGACATTTCCTACCTTCCTTTCATACGTCATTTTTCTCTCAATTGAGGTTTTAAAGGTGTGCATTCAAAAGATCGGAAAATTAATAAAATTCAGATTTTGAATTTTTAACGATTTTTTGTTCCTAGCGGCTAAACGAAGCGTCCTACGGAGTTCATAGGTATGACCGACCCCCATTTTTTTTAAATTTCCTAACTTTGAATCCCAAGTTGACCAATTTTCTTCCGGTTTGAAGGGTTCTTTTCCGGCAAAAACGTGAATTTTATACGGTTTTTTGCCCGTAGTGGCTAAACGAAGCGTCCCACGGGGCTCATATGGATGACCGACTTCCACTATTTTGACATTTCCTACCTTCCTTTCATACGTAATTTTTCTCTCAATTGATGTTTTAAAGGTGTGCATTCAAAAGATCGGAAAATTGATAAAATTCAGATTTTGAATTTTTAACGATTTTTTGTTCCTAGCGGCTAAACGAAGCGTCCTACGGGATTCATACGTACGACCGACCCCCAATTTCCTAAATTTTTCAATACATCTTTTTTCTCTGAATTGAGTTTTTAAAAGTGTGTCCAAACAAAAGTTATGATATATGATAAAATTCAGATTAAAATTCGTAAACGCAAAATCTCGCGTTTTTCGGAAAAATTTTGTAATTTTTTATATA
The DNA here is from genome assembly GCA_963971475.1 of Chrysops caecutiens. NCBI lineage: Eukaryota > Metazoa > Arthropoda > Insecta > Diptera > Tabanidae > Chrysops > Chrysops caecutiens. Next base: position 25,763,952 of record OZ020568.1, on the reverse strand, counting down.
TTGGAAACTCAATTTGTATATTTTTTCTTTACATCAATAGAAAATAGTATTACGCAGAAAACAGAAATTTTTAAGTAAATTTTACTCTTCAATGGTACACATTTTTGTTTGTGTTTGTTTTGTGCAAATTTCAGAACATCAAAATTGTGTGCATTGTGTGTACATGTACATTGTGTTCCATCCGCGAAATTTTGTTTCAGCCCCCTTTCCTATTATTGTGATCACTCATTCCCTATTTGACAATCAAACATCAACATCAATTCGCACACTGGCTGTTGTTTAAACGTTAAAGACGGTCAAAGGCGCATACGGCCCATGGATCTTTTGAATTTGGGAGAGGTTTATGAAATCGAAATTTGTATATAAAGTTAAAAAGCATTTTAAAGAAATTGTGGACGTTGAACGTGAGAGGTTTCTTTTCTTTATATTTCTGTTTTTACCCAGTGAGGTGCAGGTGACCTTCACCCTTAAGGGAAAGCACTCCCTGCTCCCTTCCCAAGCTCCCCCAATTTGGGATAAAACATTTGATGGCAGCAGTGGGATCATTTGTGATCAGGTCCCAAACAAATTTAAAAAAAAAAAAAACAAACGGGAAAACATAATAAAATAAATTGAATTAATGAGTGAAGTGCAGTGGAAAGGGTTTTTGTGCTCCAGGCGAGCATTATTCCAACCCCAACTAAATTTATCTCTGGGGCTCCAACCTTGCCCGCACCTTTAGGGACCGGCGCGTCCACTCCAAGACAAAAGGAAATCTACCAACAGCCAGCCAGGACACATAATCCTCAACCGACAAAAGGAACTCATCTGAAAAGGCAGCCATCATAACATGAAGCCGTGAGTTATAAATATAATTTGAAATTTTGTTTTTTATAAATTAATTACAAATTGTAAACCCCTCGAGAGCCCTAGAAGTTTAGTTTTGAATGCAAATTTTTTTTTTTAGAAAATTATAAAAAAAGGAGAAAAGGGGAAAAGGGGAAATATAATAAATGAATAATGATAATCCGCGCGGCTAGAAGAAATCCAAGACTTGCCCTGCTAGGCAAACGAATTGTATGCTATGCAAGGGAATTGTCTCGCTGACCCAATAATATAAAGATATAATAATGACATAACAAAAACGGAAATTTTACTGTCCTCACATCTTCCTTCACCGGCTCTTGGTTCCGAACCCGCATTCTAAATCGTATTTGTTATTTGTTGTCAGGAGGTACGAAAGTGTGGAACATTATTTTTAGGGGACGTCCTCTTTCCTCTCTCGAGTACGTATCTTAAATTTTAATTTTGGTATCCTAGATTTTGGAATTCATGTTTGTTCAGTCTCCCTTAGGTCGTATCCTAGATCTTGCCGCTCACATTAGCCACTGTTCGTTTGTTCGTATCTCCTCGTCTCCCGATCTCTTCGTACCCCTTCATATAAGCAGGCTCGTCTCTATGATCGCCGAAACCTCAATAAGCGTAATCCTTGTGTGTGAGTCCCTTTTATGTGAACGACTGCGCTGTCTTCAAAGATCCTGCGAACCGATATTTCGAAATTGATGCAAAAAAAAATTTTTTTTAACATAATATCCTTTTTGTTGAAGAGATACTCGGTTAAGCAACGAATGTAAACGACCTCAAGGACCTTATCTAAATTCAATCAAATGTTGTATTCTGTTACGCGCTTTCCCTCTTATAAGACATTCAAATCCTTTGGTACCGTACTGTTACTACTGTGCAAATATGCATCCTGTTTTTAAGTCCGTTAGTCTCGTTAATCATAATCATTTAATTCAACCCTACAAATGTCTAATTACATTTAACATCTAAATCCGTTTAACGCTAAAATTAATTAATTTCCTTGATTTCGACCCCTTAGTTATTTAAGTTTCTAGCAAATTCCTCAACTTCTATTGATCTAGCCTTCACGAATTGTACATTATTGAATCTTCAAGCGACAGCCTTGGTCTTCGGTCAATTCTTGCTCAACAGTACCCTTCAACATCGTAATAATGTCTCCTCCCATGTTTCACGACCTTTGCCTTGCGCAAATGCAAATCAATTCAGAGATCGTCAAATTATATAGCAGCTTCAGTAAGGCGCTCATATCTTCAAGAACAGCCGACTGTACAAAAAAGAAACTCAGCCTCCTAGAGGAAGCTTGGGAAAATATTCAAAAGGGGCATGTTTCTCTCAAAGATCACGCCGAACGGGATGACAAGCATGAATATTTTACTCTCGACTGCCATGGGTAGGCCCACGATTGGTACAAGACCATAAAAGCGGCCCTTAGTGATTGGCTCACTAGCCCCTTACTAGCTAAGGCTACCAGCCAATTTTTCATACCTCCAGCCCCCGAAATTCAAAAAAAGGCTAACGCCCCCGAAGCCGAATCCGAAGTCAGCGAATCACCTAATCCTGGAAGGTTCAGGTTCCACAAGGAAAGAAGCCAGGTGATCTGGCGAATCGTTTCTCAAATTACCCCTGATTTTCTCCGAGACGCCAGTAAAGTTGCCATGCAAAACAAAATTTTCACCCTGAAAAAGTATTGGGAACCCTTTGAACAGACCCACTTTCAAATTTTAGCTGACTTGAACGATGGCGAGGAAGAAGACCCATATTTCACTAATAATACTTTCGAGGACATCCAAAGCCAGTATGACAATACTTTTGATCTCCTGCAAGACGGGTTGCAGGGCAGATACCCTTCCCAAGAACCTAATATTCAGGACTAATTTTAGGCTAAATTGGGTTCAATTTTACACCATGCTTCTCCAACGTCCGGGTTCTCCCTTACCAATTCACAACGACTTTTGCCAGAATTTTCTGGAAATACCAGGGATCTACACCGATTCCTTACCTGTGCGGATGATATTTTTTCCACTGTGTCAACGGAGACAGACCATCAAAGTTTCATGGGTCTTGTCAAAAGTAAATTGAGTGGTCCAGCGTACGGCGTATACAAATATAACTCCACTGACGACTGGCCTGTTCTACGCTCCGCTATATCATCCAACTTCGAAATCCGACTATCCAGATTAACCCTCCAAACCCAACTAGGGCAGCTACAGCAGAAAACTGGCGACGGTGTTAAAGAATTCTTAAATCGTCTGACCACAACCTTCAATCTGTTAAACGAAGCCACACAAAAATATACCAGCGACAACGTCCTGTTGAGATCCCTCCTTAAAGACAACGAGGCATAGGCCGTCAGAACCCTCGAAGACGGGCTGCTAAATGGCCAGCTGCAAATGCTCGCCAAGGTCTTTCCTGAAAAAATAACTCGGCTCAATGTCCGACTATGTATTAGAGCACCCGACGCGACTTAATCAAATCAATACCCCGAGACATACCATTGACGTATGTCGGAAAAGGGAAGCCAACAACCGAAGAAGAAGGCCACCATATAACCCACAATCTCGGTTCCCACAACCCCCTCTGTCACTACCGAATCCTTCTTACCCGTCATCTACGCATTCCAACAACCCGGAAAACTCCCAGATGTGGGGGAAATTTGTCGGCAATCGCCCGCAGATCGTCATTCAGGCCGACGTACATGGAAATCAGACCCAACCTTCCAACACTCAAGGATAGAACTCCCCATAACCGTACGACCTTCATCCATAACCCTCACCATGGCCTCTAAAGTGTCCGTTAATCCGGAGATCAGCTTAGTTCGAAGTCAGTCCCTGAAACCTGGTAGTAGGTATTACAGTGATGTTATTTGTCATATCAATACGGTCTTTTCTCAATTTACCTCCACAGAGGGTCTCATAATAAGCGAACTACAGCACGAAGGTGCAGATTTCAAAATCGAACATTCTTTCCATATGAAGTGTTATTGGGTCACGATTTTTTGACCAGATATAAGCCACAAATTGATTATGGGGCTCAGATACCAACACTCGAGGTCAGTCACAACTCGATTCCTTACACCTTGGAGCAATATCTCAATGACTTCCCTCAGTTTCATCGGAGGACTATAAATTTCCCGAATACGCGTCGTGGGCAAGACGTTAAACTGCATCCAACACCATCCTGTTAGGAACCAAAATTTGGGTTCCTTTGAAGGGAACCATGACCTTCCATAAGGGCATTAACCCTTGGGAAGGTCATCAAATATTTTAAAAATATTTACACCTGAGTCAGCATTTCTGGTGACTCAGGTAAAAATGTAGTTTTTAAACAATATTTTTCCGAGTCGGCATTTCCGCTGACTCCGGAAAAATTTAAGCGTGTGGAATTTTCGCCAAAGTCAGCAGAAATGCTGACTCAAGAAAATTTATGAAAATGAAATTAGGTCAACGTCGATTGGAACATTGATCGGTTTCAATAATTCCCGATCAATGACCCAATCGACGGAAATTGCATTTCACCAGAATAAGTTCTAGGAAAATAAGAAGTAGGGAAAAGTAGTGAGTAAGCTAGATTTAAGTATAAATTAAGGTCCAAAAATGTACAGAAGTTAGTCAGAAATACACTACGGCTCCTCGAACGAGTGTGTTTCATTGACTCGGGTAACTTGGCCGTAAGGCCATATACCCTCAACAACCTGACATGGCCTCGAGGCCTAACAGGGAAAAGAATAATCTATCATGAGGTAAAGCGGGCTAAACTCCCCATATCTCCAGCGTCCTGAACACGGTTCGAAAGAACCTCACAGGCAAACCAACACAAATAAACATTATTCCAGATGAAATTCTACATTTCAAGAGTTGAAATGTAGAATTTACATAACATTTTGGCGCAGCCGTAACCACGGACCTACACTTACAACCCACTAGGCAACGACGAAACACAATTTGAAGTGCAAGCAAGGGAAAGATACACTGGACACAGAAACGACGGATGACCTGAAGATGAACATGTAGAAGCTGAAACGGGGGAACGTGAATTAAAGGGGGAAGGAGCGAAGTGGAAGCTTCGACAAATCGATTCGCAGTTCAATAATAAAATAATATTAACGAAAAATATTATGAATTCAAATTAAAATGTATAAATATTTAAATTAATATGTAAATTATTGACTTGTTAAATGGAAAATATTTTAAAATATGCAAATTGAAAAGTAATGGAAGTTAATTCTTTTAAATGGTATTTTTGTATACAATTTGGTATCGTGGTCAAAGGAACCTGCTTTAACCAAAAGTATTGTCAATTTGAATTAAAAGTCGGAATATTTACATAAATTAATATGAAGATTGAAAAAAATGGTTAATTATTAATGTGTAAAGTTGAAACATTGTAAAGTATAAAAATTGAAAGCAAGTTGCTCATTTATTAAAAGCCAAAAGATTAACTGATTTGCAGCTCATATTAACTTTAACGTAAAATATTGTCAACTTAAATTAAAAAGAAAACATGTCTAAAATTAATATGTAAACGAAAAACATTGTAAAATATGTTTTTAAATTGAGCGCATTGTACTCAATTGGTTGCATAACATTTTTGTATAAAAGTTTCTATCGTACTAAATTCCAAATTTTATCGTCAAGTTCTACTCTACTAAAAAATAATATGAGTGAAGTAAGAGATCAATATGAGTGTCTCTCTTAATTTTTTGGAATTGATAACTAAAAATTGTAACTGGTTAGTTCTTCTCGGAGATACCAAATGAATTATGTAATTGAAGTATAAGAACAAAAGAAAAAATATATATAATAGATACATAGTCATATCGTCATAAAACAGAACTTCAAAGCGTAGTAAGAAAACAAATATATTACATAACAAAGAATATGGTTCAACTAGTAATAGATAATAAAGATATCTATATAACTCAAACGAAGATTGAAATCTCAAATATCTAAAAGTAAAAAAAAAAACAAGGCAATTACATATAATTATGAAGACAGAGAAAGTTAACTTAAATGCGTAAAAGTAAAAAAAAAAAAAAAAAAAAAAAATATTTGAATTATCCTCAACTATGAAAATTTGATTTTGACTATGAAATTATTTATCTTTTTAAATTAACATGCAGAATACAAAAATAAAAGAGAAAGAAAAAAAATTTATAAAACTTAAATCCTGTAAGACGTGTATTTATTAAAGAGGAAAATATAAATGTAAAAGGCAAATATAAATGTAAAAGGAAAATCTAAATGTAAAAGATAAATATAGATGTAAAAAGCACATGAGATACTAGGAACATACTTGCAGTATACAACTTATGTAGAAGGCCTGGCTACCAATATAATGATGTGCAGATGTTATTGCAATGGGATTAAATAACTGCCCAACGTGAGACCATCGAAGTAAGACACTTATATTACCGCGGCTCGCAAACTGCGGAGTGTACTACAGCTTCGTACATGGGAAAACATGGAGGACAAGAAAGAGCCTCAATGACGTCAAGCAACTCGAAACTGAACTTCGCAACCTCTTCGAAATAGGTACAGAGCACGAAATTAAAGGTCACAGTGCGTGCCGGGAAGAGTCACCTAAGTTTCCAAGACTCGCACGTTTTGGTAGGTGAAAATGTTTCCAAATAAGTTCCACGTCATACTCGCAAATATGACGGTCACCTAAGTTTCCAAGACTCGCACGTTTTGGTAGGTGAAAATGTTTCCAAATAAGTTCCACGTCATACTCGCAAATATGACGGTCACCTAAGTTTCCAAGACTCGCACGTTTTGGTAGGTGAAAATGCTCCTAGAAACACATTGTAGTGGAGAAACGGGCCCAATACAAAGCAAGGAAGTATATCCCAAAGAAGTAAAACAAAAAAAAAAAAAATTTATTTATATAAAGGGTACAACTAAATAAATAAACGCGAAAAAGAAACAATGGACAGAAAGGAGGTAAAAATGTATACATGTAAAGAGAATAAAATGAAGAAAAGGGAATTTAATGTGAAAAAGAAAATTGAGAATTTAGACGCGGAGTAAAATATTAAACTAAACAATAGAAGTAAACAAGGATTAGATAAGGAAAAAGAAATTGAAACAATAAAAACAAAAATCATAAAAAGACATATCAACAAACACAAGAAGAGAGAAAAAGGAAAATAACTTAGTGACCAGCAGAAACCATAAGATCACGTTATTGTTAGCAGTCCCAAAATAAGGACCTGATGGCCAGATGCTATGCCGAATAAAAGTAACAGAAGGAATGGTAAACCCACTGCCTAGGATAGACAATATACCAGACCAGTCGGGAAACCAATGTCACAGTTCCGTGCTCAGCCCCATAAGCAGCTACCATCGGATAACAATAAAGTTACATGAACGAAGACGCAGAAAGAACAACATCTACTATGAAGATAACACCTCCTCCACCCAACGCGATCGCTCCAAAAACGGAATAAACTCCAGTATAGACGTCATCTGTGGGACAGCATCTTTAAGAAAAAATATCCAACGAAGAATCAACACAAATCGCTTAAAGTTAAATACACGAAGAGTAAAAACCAAAGTACTAGCTTACAGATGTAAAATTTTTTGATGTAACCATAATTAAAACTATAATTGTAAATTCAAATTTATTTCATGTAACCATAGCTTTAGAATTGGATGTAATGCGAATGTATGATTAGAACCCATAACAGGTAAATCAAATGTATAATCTGTAATGTAAAAAAAACATTAGTGTAAAACAACGTTAGCCTTAAGATTGAGGAAGGTAACTCAGATGCAAAACTTAAGATTCTCATTCACCGTTCTCGTCTATTAAGCATCCTGGGCGTTAAACTGCATCCGAAAACGTTCTATTAAATAGACACACGTCCTTGGCAAGACGTTAAACTGCAACCAATAACATCTTCTTCGTCGCCTTCTACAATATCTCCCTCCTCGTCTTCATCTGTCTCCACGTCAGCACCTCCGTTCTCGTCTAATACGCGTCCCGGGCAAGACGTTAAACTGCAACCAGAAACGTTTTATTCAATGGGCATTCGTCCTTGGCAGGACGTTCAACTGCATCCAATACCTTTACCTTCGACAATAATTTCCCTCTCGTCGAGTAGTGCGATTAGTGGTAGATTTCCGGCGTCTTAATGAGATCACGGTAGGAGACGCGCTCGCTCTACCAAATATAACAGATATACTAGACCAACTTGGGAAATCAAAGTATTTTACGACGCTCGACTTGGCCAGTGGATTCCACCAGATAAGAATGGAGGACAGGGATCGGTAAAAAAACAGCCTTCAGAACGTCTTATGGCCATTACGAATACAATCGAATGCCATTCGGTCTGAAAGGAGCTCCCGCTTTATTCCAAAGAACTAGTGATGTGCCGAGTCGCTGTTTTGAGACGAGTCGATTTATACGGTATTCGAGTCATGACTCGATTCCGCGACTCGAGTCCAGTACTCGAGTTCTATGTTTGGTATTCGAATGCTGACTCGAGTCTAGCAACTCGAGTCCGGAACACGAGTCTAGAAATTCGAGTCCAGAACTCGAGTCTAGAAATTCGAGTCCAGAACTCGAGTCAAGAAATTCGAGTCCAGAATTCGAATTCGTTAACGATTTTAGAACAAAAACGGAAAATCGAAAGGAGTAAATTTCAAAAAGCATAATAAATAATAAATCAAACATGTTTAATGAAAATATTTTTAGAAATTATAAAAAAACATAGTAACATAATATCATAACAATGGAATATAACATCTGAGAGCTAAGCTATCTAAAGTTACGGTACAATAATACCTAACAAAATTAATATAAAAAAAACAATAGTTATTAATGGTAGATGCGAGTAGTTATCAGTCCAAAAAAAATTAAAATTATTTGAAATAACTGTTCAAAAACAGTATTTGGTCAACCTTCTCGGATTCTAGTCTATTACGACGTTGGTTGCATAAAAGTCCAGCCTTAGAGAAAACTCGTTCCGAAGGCACAGAAGTGGCTGGAATACATAAATACTTTAAAGCCATTTTATAAAGGTCGTTGTTGGTGACCTTGCGAAGTTCCCAAAATTTAAGTGGATTGGCTTTTCTATCCAAATACGGTAGCTCTACATACTGTTTCACCTTGATAGTTGCCGATGTTGAAGGGTTTTCTATGCTACAAAATTCCAATACCTTTTTATCTAGGTGCTCCCATAAATTCCCGCCAATCACCTCAGAAGTTGAAGATGTTTCGAAACATGAAGTTGATGGCTGTGGAGATCTATTTGGAACCTGGAATTGAGCTTGAGCTTCCAATGTTTTTGCCATTATCAATTCGTCAACAACAAATTGTTGAGTATCATCTGCATTTCTCTCGATGCCAAAAGCAGCTTTCTTAAATCTGGGATCTAGTGCAATTTCTTAGTGCCGCTTGTACACCGCGAATAAGAGGTATGATACAAGATAACGTGGGATATTGCTCGCCAGATATAATGCTCGTCATTTGTTCCACAGGTTTTAAAATGCAAAGGCACTCGTGCACTTCGATCCATTCTTCAGCATTCAAATTATTCGGACAGCCAGGTAATGAGGTGATTGCAGCAGAAAGAGGTATCTTCACCTTATCGAGACGTTCGAGTATATAATACTTAGAATTCCACCTCGTCTGGACATCTTGTTTCAATTTTAAAGTTTCCAGCTGCATTGGTTGTTGAACTTGCTTTAATTTATATGCAGCATTATTGCTTTCTTTGAAATAGGCTACTATTGCTCGGCACTTTTCAAACAATCGAATCAATGGTTCATTGGCCTCCATAGTATCTTTAACCACCAAGTTCAAAGTATGAGCTGCACAACTGTGGTGACATTTTTGCAGAATTTCAACAGCTTTTTTCATATTAGGCGCGTTGTCAGTTGTTACGCAAACGATTTTGTCCAAAATATTCCATTCGCTTTCCAATACATTTTTAATTTCTTGCGCTAAATTTTTTGACGTATGGGCATCTATAACTTCCCTGGTGGACAATGTTAGAGCTTTAAATTCGTCTTCATTGATGAAGTGTATCGTTAGGGTCATATAACTTTTGCTGCTATCAGAGGTCCACAAATCTGTTGTCAAAGCAATATAGTCTGTCCTTTTAAGCATCTCTTGAGTAGCCTTTTTTGCCGTAAAATATTGCTCCGAAATCAATTTTTCTGAAAGAATCTTCCGCGAAGGTAGCTCGTAATTAGGGTTAAGCGCACGCGTATACTCTCGAAAGCCTGTGTTTTCAACGACTTTAAGCGGTTGAAAATCAATGCATACCATTCTCATGAGCGCTTTATCCACACTTTTAGAATTCATCTTCAGAGCTTGCTTAGATGGAAAAGTCATCTGAAGTTGCCGTTTTCGTGGTGGTGGTGTTTCACCGTCGGCGAATGACTCAGATAGATTGGAGTCCTTGTCTTCGTTGAGTAGCGTTCTACCTCTAGAACCAGAAGCTTCACTTAATAAATCGGCATCACTCTGAGCGGGAGTAGTTAAAGAATGGTCTATGTGAGTCGAATAAATGATAGGATGAGATTTCTTGAGGTGCTTTAACAAATTAGTTGTATTTTTGAAGTCTTTAAATACGGAGTTACAGTTTTTGCACTTTATTTTATCGCCGTCCAATTTGTCAAAACACTTCCATACACTTGAGACTTTTTTCGGCGCCATTTTGTGTTGACTATTTTAGAGGATCCTGTCGTTTATCTGAAATTAGATTTTAAAACATAGTTCGAAAGTGATCTATCCTGTATTTGCTATTCAGGCTATTAAGAGTTAGGAAGGATTGAAACCCATTATGCTTTCAGTCTTTCAGTGGAAACACACTTTAGACAAAAGATCGCGAGTCAAACTAGGGAACTAAAATTCATGCAACTAAGGGGATTCTTGGGAAAACGTGTGAAGCTACCAAAAGCAAATCACCGTCAAACTACGCACCTTATTGCTATCCAAAATTTTCTTGAACTAATATATATATTTTCCACAGTTTTCGGTTTTAACTCACTTACGTTTCGAACCTTACAAGACTTCACTTTAAGACGTTTAAAATTAAACTGTCTAGTTTACGGTAATTTAAATCTTTGTACATCTGGGTGAAAACAAAGAAAGAAAAAGGATTCACGATCCTTCGAGCTGTTTCCATGCTAGTTATCGCAATCGTTAGCATGTTTGGGAACAACCCACCCATTTTATCAATAACAAAGGAAAGGACAAAATAAACAAACCGAAAGTGCCGATGTGAAAAATTAGACAACGAAAACTAGACTCAAGTAAGTTGGACTCGCATAATAGAATCCAGTCAGCGAATCGATACTTCCTGACTCGAGGAAGATGGACTCGCATAATGGAATCGAGTCAGCGAAGCGATTCTTCCGGACTCGATTACCGGAATCGAGTCCGGCGTACTCGAGTCAAAATAAATTGGTACTCGAGTAGGCAAGTCCAAATCAGGAATCGAGTCTGACTCGAGTCAAGCCGTACTCGGCACATCACTACAAAGAACCATGAATAATATCTTGTCTGGATTACAAAGAATTCACTGGTTCATTTACATGGACGACATAGTCATCCAGGGCTACAATATATCTCAACACAACAATAGGCTCATTGCTGCATTCCAACCTTTACGCGACTTCAAACTAAAGTTGCAGGCAGAAGAATGCCATTTTCTTCGGAAAGAGATCATATATCTGGGACACTTAATTACGGAAAATGGTGTCAAACCAGATCCAGGGAAGATAACAGCAGTCAAAACATATCCAAGACCTAAAAGGGTAAAGGATATCAGAGCCTTACTCAGATTTATCGGGTATTACCGCCGATTTATCTCAAATTTCTCTAAGATCGCCAAACCCTTGACCAACCTTTTAAAAAAGGACGTACCCTTTAAATTTGATGCCCTTTGTGACGAAGCCTTTACGAACTTAAACCAACGGTTAATAACCTCTCCATCTTGGCATATCCCGACTTTTCGCGGCAATTTTACCTCACGACCGATGCCAGTGACATAGCTCTAGGAGCTGTCCTCTCGCAGCAGGACGAAGATCGAGACCAACCCATTACATATTCGAGTCGTGCTCCAAACGGTGCCGAAACAAGATACTCGACAATCGAGAAAGAATTACTTGCTATCGCGTACGCCGTGGAACAATTTCGTCCATACGTATATGGAAGAAAGTTCTCCATTATCACTGACCACAATCCTCTAGCTTGGGACACCAGTTTCCATATATCTATCGGTCCTAATTATTGATTGCGGGATACAAGATTCTTTCCCTTCTTCCGGACGTAAGATGTTTTCAAGGAATATATCCCCGTTATAACCATCTGTACACACTTTTATGAATGCGATGTGATTCGCAAGGATGACCGTATTATTTTGGTCTTTTAAAACAATTTTGTTAGTAAGTTTCTCATTCTGTCTTTGTATATGAATGTTTTTCCGGAAATTTAAAAATTTATCATCTATTATGGTAAGAACTTGAGGAAGTTCCGTGAATGATCTCCCTAACAAAACCGGTATGTTTTGTTCCTTATTGTTAGGACTCTGGAATTAGAATGAAGACAATTTGGTTAGCATTCAAAAAGATTTTATTTTGGTCGAACAAATGTGCTGGATCTTAACGTTGAGAGACTGAATTCCTGCTGGTGATTGTATCGCTCGAATGAGTGTTGGTAGCTCCTTGTTTGCAGTAAAGTACTGTAAGGTTCACATGTAGTGTTGGTAATTTGTTGCTTGCAGTGAGGTACTGCAATGCTCACCTGGATTCAGCTGAGAACTGATATCCAGAACGCTGTAAAAATATGTTAGTTATGAGAATTTGCTTACATTGACAATAAGTCAATATAAGGCTCCATTGAATCGGTTGTAAGCTGATTGATTGAGGAAACGTTGCTCACAAATGACCGGCAGTCAATGTGTGGCTCCAATGAAATCAGCTTGGAGCTGGATTCCAGACTGCTTGGTTGACAAGCAAGTGCAAGTTTTGTTGCTCACAGATCACATGAAGTCACTGCGAGGCTCACCTGGAATAGGCTTCCTGAGGAATTTCACCAGCGGAATTAAGAATTGCATTGCAGCTGAATAAACATTGTGATCATCCGAAGGATCGGAACCGTCGTATCACAACACCGACCGTCCACAAGCAATCGTCGCCAGTCGAACAAACAATGCATCCCGGCCAAGCAAACAATGCCGTATCGCGAACCGATTCCATGCACACATTCATTCCTCAAAAAACTGCCACGACCGGACCGAACCATTGATCACACCAATTGAGAGTCCTGTCCGTCTCAAACACTTATTATTAACAATGACGACTTTTATCTGAGCTTCTACCCCATCAACATTTATATCTACAATGGCTGTTCCTATACCAGTGGTAAAACCATTTCCATAGCCCTGCAGAACTATTTTCTCTGCGTCATTAACGTCTAATTTCAATCTCTCCGCCTCACTGCGTACTAAGATAGTAAACTACCTAAATCTACGTAAGCTGTAGATGGGCTTCCGTGTATTAACAGGGTCTTATAATATTTCTTATTGTGAGGATCGTTACTAGAGGCTTCTAGTCATGCTACCGGTTTCATGTCTTGCTTCCTTCTTGGGCAGATAGTTTCTTCATCGAACTTGCTGTTACATCGGGTACACCATTTGTGCATAGCCTTAGCTTCGTTCTTGTTTGCATAATGCCCTTTTTTCCCGCATTTGTAACACACGGCACCACTCGACGACGGTTTGAGTTCCTTTCGATTTTCGAAACGTCTGTCTTTATTGTCGAAATTCCTGGAGCGATGAGGTAGTGCTTGAATCGCTACCGGCGTCGCATTAAACGAAGATAAAAATTTGTAGATTGACTCAACCGTAGCATGCTGTCCGGCTTTAGCTCCCGTTTCAATCACATGCTCCTCTATACCTCCAATGACACCGCGTTACTTCCCGAAATATCGTATGCGTTTAACGGTGCCACTTTTTCGTGGTAATAAGTTAAATAAGATGCATCGGGTTTTTTCCTCCTCCTGATCATTTCTTTGAGGAGATCATCGAACTCTTTTTTAAACGGAAACGCTTCTTGAAGTTTTTACCATTCGGTCCGGCTGTAGTTTATTGTTCCCAATCCTTGGTACCACACTCCAGCGAGACCCTGCAGCTTTCCCAGTGCAAAAAAATGGTTTGTTGCTCTGTCCAATTGGAAATTGATCTCAATTCATCAATTTTTCTACACCATGAAATAGCAGACTGATTAACCCCCTGCGGGTTGATAAACGGTATACAGTCTCCATTCACCCCAACATGATATAGGCCCGAAGTTGTTTTTGGGACTAATGCTGTTATCGCTTGTGTGAATTGGTTCAGTGATTCAACGGTGCTTTGACTATCAGTTGTTCACTGGTGAATTCGAGGAATGGCGTCTATTGCTACGTGATCGACAAGACTTTCGCGAGCGATGACCACGTGAAGGCGAATGTCTATGTCTATGTTCTGCATGACGTCGTTTACCCATTTTAACTCTTCGCTAATTAAATCAATTCTGAGACAAGAAAAAGAAATGATATTTAGATATAACAAACATGGTGAGACAAGAAAAATGAAACCGTTCACGATATTCTGCTTGGTTTTGGGTTACACAATATGTCCAATGATTGCATGTCTCCATTCCAAACATTCGGTTCATCCCACTTCTATTTATAATACTAGAGGTGGAATATATATATAGTTTCGTTGTAACGATTTATTGTTATATACACATTTAAATTTTAATTTCTGGGCGGTGTTTCGGAGTCCTCGAACGTAAGGAGGGATGCAAAACCGAACCTGTAACCTGAATAAAACTCCACGTGAATATTCGATTTGATTTCTGTTGTCAATCACTTATACGCTCAAAACACTAAAATGTAAAATGAAACGGGGCTTTGGTAATAAATTCAACTAAAAGTGTATGGCACTCTTCCGCTTCGTCTGCCGGCAGAAACACACAAATCCGGCAGATCTATACATTGGCCGATGTTTTGGTCTTTAGCGGGTATGTTATGAACCAAATTTCGGTTCTTTTTAAGAAGGAACCATGACCTTCCTCAAGGGCTTAACCCTTAGGAAAGGTCATGAATGTTTTGAAATTGCCACCTGAGTCAGCAGAAATGAGACTGAGAAATGATTCTCAGGAAAGATGAAATTCTGAAAAATATTTTCCCGAGTTGGCATTACTGCTGACTCGGAAGAACCTAAAAAATTATAAAATGGAACGAATGGAAAATGCATCGATTGGGTCAACGACTCGATCGATTTCAATGACTTTCGACCAATGACCCAATCGATGGAATTTCCATTCTACATAAAGGTAAGAGTAGGGAAAATTAGTGAGTAAGCTAGATTTAAGTATAAATTAAGGTTGAGAATTGTAAGAAAGACAGTCTAGAAATATACGGCTCATAGAACGTGTGTTTCTTTGACTCAAGGGTAACTTGGCCTTCAGGCCATGTACTCTTAAAGTCCTGACTTGACCTCGTAGCCATGCAGGCAAAATGACCACAAAGAGGTAACATGGGCTACAGGCCCTATATCTCCAACAGAACGAAGTAAAGTCGGCCAAATGGCCTATACTTCAAAAAGAAGAGGTAAAGCGGGCAAAATGCCCCATACCTCCAACGTCCTGAACGTGGTTCAAAAGAACCTCACAGGCAAACCAACACCCTTTAAAAATTATTTCAGATGCAATTCTACATTCGTCTACATTTCAAGAGAAGAAATGTAAAAGAAGAAAAATTATCATAACAGGTAAAAACATAGGTGGTACTAACTTACTGGCAGAAACACACAAATCCAGTAAGGCGTTATGATCACTGCTGTCGGCTGATATGTGGATACCGATCACAACACAACTTTGAAGGAGAAACACACAACCTTCACTTTTGCGCACGTGTATCCAAATATGAATTTATTACCCCGGTTTAATAATTATGCACAACTACAACACAAAAAAAACCAAACATTCGGTGAGGAACTCACCTAATAAGAACGTCTACTGTTCTTCAACTCAATTATAATTATTTTCTAAATCACTATTTGGAATTTGACTTCACAAATCACTTCGAAAATTTTCATGTACTGAAAGGTTTGGCATGGAATGAAACCGCGTAACCGATCAGGAGTTTCGCGTTCACACACTGAGCGTCACAGAACAAAGGATCCCTAAACGGTCCTTATCAGTCGCTAAGAGTTTTGTTTTAAATCGCAGCTACACAAAGGCGATGCGATGACGACGCAATTTTCAAGGCGATAAGCGAAATGAAATTCCTCAATCCGAGAGGAACATGCAGCTAAACAAACAATGAGGACCTAACAAAACTAAGAAAACCACATACCCATACAAATTCTCCTTTTACAGATTGAACTATTTTTTCAAAATCGTATTTGGCTGCAGAACTATTTTTAATGTCCAAGGCTTCCTCTTGAAGTGTTTCTGGCAGGGCATCTACGTTAACATGGAATGGGTCCGTTACCAGTCGACAAATGTCATCATCAACTATTATGGGGAAGTAAGAATCAACTCATCAGTAAGGCATCGCAAATGATTTGAGATTTTTTTCTTAGTTTCAGCATTTTGAAAAACGTTCACAATGCGCGTTTCTTCTGAAAGACTGTATAATTTGAGAAAACATACGTTATTTGATGGCTCTGCTTATACCTTGCGATGCCAAAGTTGTAACTTTTTAGTAAAAGTCTTGACAGCATCTCTATGATAAATTACATTTGAATCTCCGCCTTTAAGTTTCAAGTTCAATGAGTTTAATGAAGCAAATATATATCTGACAAATAAGCCAACGCTACTTGGACACCGAAACTTTTGAATTCATTGCACAATTGGCTTCTTTAGTTTTCGAGAAACAGTATTACTTCATCGCGAAATTCAAATAATCTTGCCAGCATATTGCCTGAGAGCCGGCGCACTTGTGAAAGAATAATGTCGTGTGCTCTGTTCCCAAATCTTCACAAAGCGTCTTAAAAACTTGTGTATTCTACGCACTCCTTTTTATGAAATTTTTTTACTTTGATACATAGTTTCAACACGTCATTTAGTTCACTGGGTAGTTTCCTTGCTGCCAAAGCTTGGCGATGTATAAGGCAGTGGATGGCAGTTATATTAGGTTATTTTTCATTAATTAGTTGTATTAAGCCGGAGCGAGAGCCTAGCATTGCAAGAGCACCATCTGTGCAGACGCTTATCAATTTTTCCCATACGAGCCCATGTTCAGCGAAGAATTCAGAGACTGCAGCCATCACATCAATTGCTTTTGTGGTTGTAATTAACTCAGTAGAAAACAGCATCTCGTTTTGAATTGTTTCATTTTGAATA
Source organism: Chrysops caecutiens (assembly GCA_963971475.1). NCBI lineage: Eukaryota > Metazoa > Arthropoda > Insecta > Diptera > Tabanidae > Chrysops > Chrysops caecutiens. Next base: position 25,746,763 of record OZ020568.1, on the reverse strand, counting down.
TATCGTACAAAAACAAACAACTGAGAGCATTGTGCAACATCTGAGCTCTCATCTAATTGTATTGCAAAAAAGAGCGATTGTTTCACGGCGTCTACGACTTGTTTTTATTAAACGCTTTTATTAAGTTCGTGCGAGTTGTCTGTCTATCTGTCTGTCTGTCTGTCTGTCCATTTCATTAAAATCTAAGAATTAATTTTTCAGCAACTTCCACTGAAGCTAGAGCTTTGAAATTTGGCACATATAAAGATTTTCTGTGACACTGCAATATCCGAAAATAATGAAAACTCTAGGTCAATCCGGACTTCTTAAATTTGCAAAAGATTTAAAAACTATAATATAAGTATTTCTATAATATAAAATAAAAAAAATAGCTGCAGAGGAAGCTATAACGATAATTTTTTTTTTATAGCGTTCGAAATGGGTCTTTCCGAGGGTATTTAAGCATGTGAACAAAAGTAATGTTAAGATCCAATATCGATGTGCCAAAAGGTTTAGTGAATGGCGCAATAGGAGTTATTACACAAATTGTGTGGACGAGTTTCCGTAGAGCCCAAATGTAGGAATCGGATATTCCTTCTGTATATGTAAACTTTGGCCTAGACGGAATTCATTTGATTCAACCAAGATCCGTGCAATTTCCTGCTAAGTGGAGTTATGGGACAGCAGAAAGACGTATGCTTCCACTAATTTTAGCATTCGCCTCAACAGTCCACAAAATGCAAGGCAGTACAGTTGATTATGCGGTAGTACATCTTGGAAGATCATTATTTGCTGAAGGGCAGGCTTACGTGACTCTCAGTACATTAAGATCCCTATGTTACGAACACACACACGATCGGGAACGGCTCCCATGGCAATTGTGTGTGTTCGTAGAATGATGCGCGAGGCTCTTCTGGTAGTCACATTTTAGGTTTATTGCAAACCAGACGCGTGTGGCTCAACGGTCGATCGCAGACCGGATTATTTACCTTTGCAGGTCTATTGCAGACAGACGCGAGGTGTCTTGAGGCTATTGTAGACCAGATGCGGGCTGTTCATGTCTATTGCGGGCATTTGAAGCTTATTGCAGGCCAAACGCAGGCAATAACATTGCAACTGAGGCAAGTTATTGCAATCAAAGTGCAGATGGACTAAGATGCAGTCAATGTACGCATGACGTCATGACGCGGAGGAGGAACCCTGATGCAGGCATAGAAAGGGGAAATCGGGAGCATGCTGGGGAAGGGTGGCAGGAAAAGGAGGGTTAACAGCCAGGCAACATGGAAAGAATAAAAAATAAACAAATCAAAACTAGAGAAATGTGTTTTCTATCAATCTAACATTTGGTCCCATCGAACCGGATATCGGATTGCGACGATAAGTTTTGATTTCATACAGTCCACTTGAAGCTTTTTGTGTTGCGGTGCTTATCTGGCTGTTGTTAGAGGATGCGAAATTCGCTGTCGATTCCGAAAATCATTTATTGCAAATGATGTTGATGCCGGCAGTGAGTTTTGATAACGTCCAAGAGGCGAGGACAAAAGAACAAAATTGCGTTGTTCTGTAGTACCATGGCGGTAAGTAAACAAACCGAAAATGACGCCTTTTGGTTTTCCAATGTCAATTGCGGATTCTTTCTTGAGTTTTGAGATCCAAGTGCGGACGCTTTTTTAAAAGAAACTTTTTCGGGATTTAATATTGCTTTAAATTTTTATTTCACTTCGTTTATTGTGTTTTTTTTGGAGTAAGGTCAACAGATCAAGTGCAGTTTTCCAAAAGAGAAAGTGCAGTTTTTCTATTACTCACGAAGGTGTTTAGTGGTGCTGAATTGTGAGTGCGGAGCGATTAATTTATTGCAAATTAATCAAGGGTGTATCACCAGATTAAGAAACAAAAAACAAAGGAAACTCTTTTTGTATTATTCACTGCAATAGCTGCAGAAAGAATATTGAACATGTCGGTGCACAAACGAGATCACTTTGCGGATGCGATCATCAGAGCCGGTGTGCATATTGGAAACGATGCGTTTCTAACAGCGAGTCGCATGGAGGTCCATGAGCGTTTGCAGATGCTTGAGGGTAACCTGGAGCGCTACCAGACCGAACACCTATCGCTGGTGAGTGACGAAGCGGTCACCCAGGTACTCAAGGACGTCCATATGGAGAATTTTCAGCAAATTGAAAATGAATATTTGCGCCTTCGTTTGATATGTCGCAAGCGGTTTCATACGTTGGATCAACAAGAGCAGGATGCGCGCGCAAGCCAACAGCAATTGCCAGCTGTTAGTAATCAAAGTCTGCAGATAGTTGTGCAGACTGCTGACCCACTAGCCAACATCCCAAATACATGGGGTCAATTTGCGGGCGATTATGCTCAATGGCATAGCTTCAGGGACCGATTCAAAGCAGCGGTGCAGCTAAACCAGAATTTGCCAGTTCCTTTCAAGTTCCAGTACTTGAGAGCTGCTGTTGTTGGACCTGCTGCCCGAGTGCTGGGCACATGGAAGTTTACAGATGCGAATTATCCACGTGCTTGGGAACACCTCTGTGAAGTGTATGAGGATGATTATTTGGCTGTTCAAACGTTGATTCGCCAACTGTTGAACGTGCCGCGTATGGATCGTCCTACTAATTCTGGATTGCGCAGAATAATTGACACTGTTCATGAGTGCATGACACAGTTGGGTGGATTTGTGAGAACCGATAGCTGGGATCCAATATTAGTGTTTATGATCGTTGAGCGGTTGGATCCGAAAACACATGATGCTTGGGAGATGCATCGTGCAGATTTGCGAGCTGGTGAGTACGTGGCTGACAACCAGGATGTGCAAATGCATTCTGAAGATGCTTCAGGAGCTGAACGTTCTGTCCAGATACCATCATGGGAGGAGCTGAAGCTATTCCTAGAACGGCGTGCACGTGTCTTGATGCATTCAGAACGTCGTGAGCGGACGAACACCTATGATACAGCAGCATCACGGAGCCGTGATAGCAGTCAAGCTCGTGAAAGATTTAGGATGAGATCGGTTGTTGTTCAGGTAAAGCACCAACAACAAAAACAGGTAGATCGCACTACCACCAGTTCACGTCCCTGTTCTTATTGCAAGGGGGATCATCCGTTATACCATTGCGATGGTTTTAAGTTGATTGGATTGAATGCCAAGATGGAGCACATTGAAAATGAGGGTATATGCAAGCGATGTTTGCGTGACGACCATCCAGGGCGTGGATGTAAGCAGAGGGTTTGTTTGAAATGCCCAAACAACCAATACCACAACACATTGATTTGTCCTACTCGTGAAGCCGAGCGACTAACAGTGAATCTTGTGGGTGCTGGACCATCAGGAGGTGCAACAAATGAGGCTCAAACCGCACGACGCAGGCGGGCCAATAAGCCATCGGTAAAGCGGCCGATTGGTCATGATGGCGAAGCATGACCATTGAAAATTATTAGGATGGATGGTCACTTTACCGTTCCAGTTGAAGGAGATGAATGGCAGTTTGTGACTACATCCACATCCAGAGATGCAGAGAAGCGAGTGCAGTGCGGTGCGCCTAGTTCATCTGTTTCTGTTTTCAATAGCGGAAAGCAGGCAGAGGAAGACACAACAGTTATATTAGCAACAGCTCGCGTGAGGCTACAAACAGGAATTCAATTGCATGAACCATGTAGAGTTTTATGCGAACCTGGCGCACAGATAAGTCTAATTTTGGCAGATTGTGCCAAACGTTGAAGGTTGCCAGTGTATAAGTGCTATACACTCATTAATGGTATTGGCAGAGCATCACCCATTACGAGGCGTACAAAGGCGTACATTCGTCCATGGTTTGAAAGCAAATCGCTATTAGGGCTGACGTATACATCATTGACGAATTCCCTGGGGTATATCCGTCCGTGTTGATTCAAGCAGATATCCCAAGCGATCTGATTTTGGCTGATCCGGACTTCGCGACACCTGCACCAATTGAGATGCTGATTGGAGCTGATGTCTGGCCTCGAGCTGTGGGCACGAAGTTATATCGTCATCACCAGGGTGCAGTGATTCAGGATTCGGAGTTTGGTTATTGTGTTCTGGGTCGATTTGTCCTGGCAAGCGGTTCAATCATGTACCAATCGATTTTTGCAGCGGTTGAGGAACCTGTTCAAAATGAGGAGGAGCTCGATAAATTGCTTAGGAGTTTCTGGGAAGTGGAAGCACAGGTCGACGCGATTAAGGCAATTCGCAGTCCGCAGGGGGAAATGGCTGAGAAGATATTCATGGAATCGCACTATCGTGAGAGAGATGGCAGATACGTCGTTGAAATTCCATTGAAGGAAGATGCATTTGCTTTGGCTGATTCACGTGGCATTGCGCTACGAAGATTTTATCAATTGGAGCGCAGATTATTGAAAGACCCTGAATTGCGGGCAAAATATGTAGAATTCATGCGCGAATTCCAGCATTTGGGTCATATGCAAGAGGCTGATGGAGAACCAAAACCAGGCAGATTTAATTATATACCACATCATTGCGTGGTTGGAAAATTCCGGGTTGTGCTTGATGGCTCAGTACATGAAAAGTGTGGTAGATCATTCAACGATGTGCAACTTGTTGGCGAAAAATTGCAGTATGACATTCTCGATCAAATCATGCGTGTCCGGCGTCACAAGATAGCATTTGTGGCCGATATGGAGAAGATGTTTCGACAAGTTATCATCGATTCATCACAATGGGACTTGCAACGTCTCTATTGGCGTGAGGATCCAGGCATACCTTTAAAGGAATATTGGATTTCGAGAGTGATATATGGCATGGCTTCATCGTTGCATTGCGCAGTGCGCGCTATGTTCCAGTGTGCTCGGGAATATGCGGACAAATTCCCAGTAGCAGCAAAATCAATTGAAGCAGACACATATGTTGATGACTTGAGTTCTGGTGCGGACTCAGTAGCTGAGGCTGGATTGCTTGCAAGAGAAATCGACTTCGTGTTGCGTCAAGGTGGCTTTGTATTGCGTCAATGGTCATCGAACGCGAAGGAGATAACTGAGATGATGTCTGGTATTGGCAAACAGACTGTTGAGCTGCATGAGGCAGATAATACTAAAATTCTCGGGTTAATATGGCTGACGAAAACCGATGAATTTGCCGTACGTGTGCGTGTTGATGGCATAGAGAATGCGGTGACCAAGCGACAAATTCTAAGTTGCATTTCGAAGCTTTATGATCCAAACGGATACATTGGTCCAGTCGTATTGCGCGCCAAAATCTTAATGCAAGATTTGTGGAAATTGGATCAATCATCTTGGGACAAGAGGGTGCCAGATGACATGCTTAGGAAGTGGATTGAGTTCTGTGATGGAATGAGGCTCCTGGTAAATTTTCGGCTGCCGAGATGGTTAGGCACAAGTGTTGTCAATAAAGTCCAATTGCATGGATTTTCCAATGCTTCTTCACTAGCATATGGTGCGTGCGTTTATGTTAGAGTTAAGGATGAGGCAGGAGTGAATATCAGCACATTACTTATAGCAAAGTCTAGAGTTGCCCCAATCAAAATGATGACAATTCCTCGTTTAGAGCTACGTGCAGCGGAACTGTTGGCTCGATTGATGCATAGAGTGAAGCTTGTTTGTGAGTTCGATAAGGCAGAACAATTTATGTGGTCGGATTCAACCATTGTATTGCACTGGTTGAGGAAATCGACGTATGATTTGAAGACATTCGTAGCGAATCGTGTGCAGGTAATTCAGGACTATTCTAAGGGTGTACATTGGGCTCATGTGGATACGAATGACAATCCAGCTGACCTCATTAGCAGAGGGATGGGCATGGCTGACTTCCTTAATTCCCGTAAATGGAAGCACGGTCCGGAATGGTTATTGCAGCCAATTGATAACTGGCCGAAACCGAAGCTGACGGTCACGAAGACAGACAAAGCTGAGATTCTCAAGGAGTTTAAGAGAGCAGTTGCAAATGTGAGCCTAGTCCAAGCAGCAATGGAGTGCAGAGGCAAATTGTTGATTGACCGATTTTCGAGCTGGAAGAAAATCGTGCGCATAACGGCTTATGTTTTGCTTTTTGTTCGGAATGCAAAGCTGAAATTGCCAAGCCGTAGAAGAAGACAAACGAGGGCTATGGCAGCACCACGATTGTCAGCTAATGATTTACTTGATGCAGCGATTTATTGGGTGAAATATATACAAAAAATCACGTATGGTGCAGAGATTCTGTCATTGCAGACAGGTTCAAAAGACTTCCCACCACGAAGTAAAATTGCAGCGCTTCGACCAAAATTAGTGGATGGCGTACTACGTGTTGGTGGACGCATAAGCAGATCATTGTTGGAGTATGAAGAGCGTTACCCAATTATTGTTCCACCAAAAAGTCGTCTGTGTTACCTGATAATGGATCAAGCACACAGAGACAACATGCATGGCGGCATTCAACTTATGATGCAGCGTATAAGACAACAATTTTGGATTCCACAGTTGAGGCAGCAATTGCGATGTTTTGTCTCAAGATGCATGAGATGCGTACGTGAGTCGAAAAAGACAGCTGACCAAATAATGGCAGATTTGCCAGCTGAACGTGTTCGACCTGCGCGACCATTCACACGATTGGGCATTGATATGGCAGGTCCGATCAAAATAACGGAAAGTGAGGCATCAGAGATCATTACTAAAGGATACGTTGCAGTATTCGTTTGTCAGGTGACGCGGGCAGTGCATTTGGAAGCAGTTACCTCTATGTCAGCAAAATCTTTTTTGGATGTGTTTTACAGGTTTTGTGCCAGACGCGGTACACCTGTGTACATCTATTCAGATAATGGAACGAATTTCGTTGGCGCTGAGAAGGAATTGCAAGAAGCGGTTAAAAGCTGGCATGGCAACAGCGTGAAAGACCTTATGAATGAAAAGGGAATCATTTGGCGATTCATAACACCAGCAGCTCCACACCAAGGTGGTTTGTGGGAAGCGGCTGTGAAGCAGATGAAGCACCATCTTCGCCGTGTGATGGGGCCGGTGAAATATACGTTTGAAGGTCTCTCGACATTGCTGTCAGGAATTGAGGACGATCCTAGCGATTGCGCTGCGCTGACACCTGACCATTTTTTAAATGGTGGACCAATAAGATTGCCGTTACCACGCAGAACGGATGCGTTTTGGGAAAGTTGGTCGAGGGATTATTTAAAAACATTGATGCTGAGACCGAAATGGCGAAAAGAGAGGGAGAACATCAAAGTTGGCCAATTGGTACTGATTGAAAGTGATCAGTTTGCACCAACATATTGGTCTATGGGCCGAGTTACAGAGACGCATCCTGGCATAGATGGCAAAGTCAGAAATGTAACAATAAGGTTCCAGGGTGGCGTTGTTCGACGGGCTGTTCAACGTCTATGCATCCTGCCGACCGACCATGATGAATCTGAGCGTTTGAGTTGAGGAGACCTCAAGGGGGACGGTGTTACGAACACACACACGATCGGGAACGGCTCCCATGGCAATTGTGTGTGATCGTAGAATAATGCGCGAGGCTCTTCTGGTAGTCACATTTTAGGTTTATTGCAAACCAGACGCGTGTGGCTCAACGGTCGATCGCAGACCGGATTCTTTACCTTTGCAGGTCTATTGCAGACAGACGCGAGGTGTCTTGAGGCTATTGTAGACCAGATGCGGGCTGTTCATGTCTATTGCGGGCATTTGAAGCTTATTGCAGGCCAAACGCAGGCAATAACATTGCAACTGAGGCAAGTTATTGCAATCAAAGTGCAGATGGACTAAGGTGCAGTCAATGTACGCATGACGTCATGACGCGGAGGAGGAACCCTGATGCAGGCATAGAAAGGGGAAATCGGGAGCATGCTGGGGAAGGGTGGCAGGAAAAGGAGGGTTAACAGCCAGGCAACATGGAAAGAATAAAAAATAAACAAATCAAAACTAGAGAAATGTGTTTTCTATCAGTCTAACACCCTAGATGGTTTAATGATAGAAGAGTTGGACTGTGCAAAGTTAAGCGGAAAAAAACCTTGTAATAATAATGCACTTCGTGAAATATATCGTATGAGAAACATCAATGTAAATAATGAGAATTATGAGAGTGATGAAATTTATGATTTGTGATAATGATAAAAATTGTTAATATTTTGAGTCTAATGAAAATGATTTGAGTTGAATATTATTTGTTGTATATATTTATTTTAGCCCGTTGAATATATATGTATGATCATCACCTATTGCATAGTTCATTTTCATTCTTCAAAACTAAAAAGTGAAAAAATAAAACAAATTAAAAAAAATAAAAAAAAACGCTTTAATTATGTGATTAAATACAAAAACAATCACACTAAAAAAAAGTTGATGTAAAAATGAAAATACTAGAGATATATATTTATATACATTTAAATGCACTAAAAAGAAGAAAATAAGATTTAGTTTTAAACATACTATATTCGTTACGTAAATATTAAAATCATCGTTAAATCCTGCACTCAAATAAAAGCGTGGCGCAGTTTCAAAGCTCTAGCTTCAGTGGAAGTTGCTGAAAAATCAATTCTTAGATTTGAATGAAATGGACAGACAGACAGACAGACAGACAGACAGACAGACAGACAGACAGACAGATAGACAGACAACTCGCACGAACATAATAAAAGCGTTTAAAAAGGAAGTGTTGAACGCGCAACTTTATGCGTAGGGTTGAATGCATCAGCTCTTGCAAGCAGAACACACCCTTCCAGGTTTTTGGTGAACGCTTCCATTGCGCTGACATTTTGCTTTATACAATTGTTAGAGGTAAATAAATTCAGTGTGTTTTCTCATCTCAACATAGCAGCATATTTTTATTTTTACAAAAACTTTAACATTATTATTATAATTATTGATATTGTTATTATTATTGTTTCTATTATTACTATTATTATTATCATTATTTATATAATTATTATTATTATTTTGATTATTATTATTATTATTATTATTATTATTATTATTAATATGATTATTATTATTATTATAACTATAATTATTATTATTTTTATCATTATTATTATTATTATTATTATTATTATTATTACTATTATTATTATTATCATTATTATTATTATTATTATTATTATTATTATTATTATTATTATTATTATTATTATTATTATTATTATTATTATTATTGTTATTATTATTATTATTATTATTATTATTATTATATTATTATTATAATTACTTTTGATATCATTATTATTATCATTATTATTATCATTATTATTATTATTATTATTATTATTATTATTATTATTATTATTATTATTATTATTATTATTATTATTGTTATTATTATTATTATTGTTATTATTATTATTATTATTATTTTCATTATAATTATTATTATTATTATTATTATTATTATTATTATTATTTTTATTATTATTATTATTATGATTATCATTATTATTATGATTATTATTATTATTATTATTATAATTATTATAATTATTATTTTCATTATTAGTATTGTTATTATTATTATTATTATTATCATTATTATAATTATTATTATTATTATTATTTTTATTAATATTGTTATTACTATTATTATTCTTATTATTATTATTATTATAACTAGGGGGGCGCCCCCTGCTCGCTACGCTCGCCAACCCCCGCCGTTCGCTCCGCTCACTCTAATAGCTCGCGCATGGAGCTATATATACAGTAGCATTGTAAGTAAAAAGGTTATTTAGTTCAGACTGTAGTAGCAATCATTTCAGCTCATTTTGCACGTCAAAGTACATCTATATTGAATGAGGCCCTATCTATAATTATCAAAAACCTTGCGGGTGCGGTTGCGGATCTTAAAAGATCTTAAAATTTTCTCATACAAAATACTTTTTGTAAAAATTCTTTCATCTTCTGCCAAACGACCTTGGCTTTGCGTTTCAGAAATACATATAAACACGCAATCGGTTAAACGATCTAACTCTACTGGCTACAACATACAATTCCTGATTTTTGAAACGTTTGCCCCTGGGCTTTATTAATTGTCATCGCAAAAGCCAGAATGACGGAAAGTTGAGATTCTTGAAAGGAAAAAGGCAAAAATACGTCACACGTGTCAAAATACGTGTGTTTCGAAAACTCCTGCTAAAATCTCACAATCCAAAAAATTTTCTTTTGCATTTGAACTAAACGAATAGGTGTACCATTGACCAAGCAAGTCATGTCCTGTACACAAATTACGAATAAGTGAAAGTATGTAATTTGGTTTTTAAAATAAATTTGTGGGATCGGGAGCCAACTTACATCAACTGAGTTTAAAAATTCTACTGGAAAATTATTTTGCTCTCTATAATCATCACTCAAAATTTTATCGGAACTCAAATATATTCGTTTCTCTCCGGCCAGGCTGTTAAATATTTCTGCATCAATGAAAGTACAGCCTTCATATTTGGGTGCTAATATAACCGAATTGAGAATATCGTTAGACTTTATGGTTTCAGATACATTGCCATAAGTATCTGGAATCACGAAGTTGCAGCTAACTAAATGGATAGGAATTTCAATAACATCTTGGCTGTAATCTG